>LR990654.1:13809311-14443539 GCA_905147715.2 Xestia xanthographa | reverse complement strand
ACGCAGTCAGAATCGGTCAGACTCGGCCAGACACGTTCAGACTTGGTAAGATTCAGTCAGACTCGGTCAGACTCGGACAGACACAGTCAGATTCGATCGGACTCGGAAAGATTCGGCAGACACGTTCAGACTTGGTCAGATTCGGTCAGAATCGCGTTTTTTGTCGATATTAATAACGTGTCGATTATAATATTTACAGTTCCTTTTTTCTTTTTTACTGACTTTTAAATTACACAAATTAAAGAAATAACGTTGAAAATCACCAACCGTAATGATAAAAAATCATGTCATTACTGTCGATGATATATTTTACGCTGAACGTAAAATACTGAAAATCTCCCACATTTATGGGTAAGTTTTCGCCCAGTGGCGGAGACTTACCCATAAATGTGGAAGATTTTCAGTATTTTACGTTTGTGTGCAACGTGCGTTTAATACCAGTGTACACGCACGTTGCAATCAAACGCAAATCCGACACGTAATACACACCCGAGCGCGGCTCTCACTCACACATTTATAAAAAAGTGGCTTCACTTAAAACGTTCCGTTTTGTTTCGAACACGGAATCTGGACATTTTTTAATCTAAGCCTATCATTATTAGCCTCAAACAAACAAAAAATCAATCCAAATTCATAGTGGTGCCACAGTCTAAAAATCATATGATTTTTATACTGTGGTGGTGCCATGTGCCAAAATGAAAATGGCGCGAGACGGTAAGTTAGAAACAACGAGGACGACATTTTTGCTGAATCGTTTATAGATAAAAATTATCTTTTTTTTGTTACAAAAATATTGACTAAAATATCGTCTCACAGCAACACATTCCACCACTAAATGTTTCTTGGCGTATAATGACATGTGTCCGGTGATGTGTCCCTCAACTTCTCAAGTCAATGTGTGTCCCCCAATGGTGACATTGACACACCTATATTATGACATTCGCCAGGTTATACACCTACAAAACCACAGAAAAGTGTGCCGCGGGGGAGAGCCAGCTCACATACACGCAGTGACGCAGAGAATAAAGGAAAAACAGGCCAATTGGCCTGTTTTCGAGTCTCCACGATTGCGCGCTCTCAACATATCTGTGTAATAGGATATCATTGGAAATGAATTATAGACTCCTTTATGCATATAAAAAGAGAGGTTTTCTTTTTGAGGTTTTAAAAAAAAGACTTAGTTTTCAAGAACTCTTTAGATGGCGTTGAACTTACTATGATAGTTGGTGCCAAAGCCAAAACGCTTGAAATAAAAAAACATTGTGTCACGTCACATACACTCGTTGACTGACACTTTCATTTGCTTAACCTTCCGAATTTAAACCTACATTTCTTGCGCTTTGTTAAAATCAGTTTTTTTAGGTTCCGTTCCTTGCATTATCATACTTACTCCTAGCGCCATCTATCCAGCGACTAGGGAAGAGCTAAAAAGAAAATCCCTCATTATCGTTGCATCTATGTAATTTGTATTTCGTGATATTTTTGTAAGGGGTAAATCTTTGCCGAGAGCAAAATACATTGACTTGAGAAGTAGGCAAAATACGCTAATTAAACACTTCTGTCATCCTTTACATCACTGGACGAATCGTCGTTCTCTATCATCTGAGTTATCAGAGTCGATAGAGTAAACCAACTTAGCTTCCATTTTCAAAAATGGGTCTTGTGAAAGGTTTTTGTTTGGGGATATGTCAAAGAGTTTATGGCTGCGTTCCGAATTAAGCTGTAATCGATTTGAGCGTCCATAAACCATTGACTTGAGAAATAGAACCGAATGAGGGATTTTCTTTTTAGCTCTTCCCTAGTCGCTGGATAGATGGCGCTAGGAGTAAGTATGATAATGTAAGGAACGGAACCTAAAAAAACTGATTTTAACAAAGCGCGAGAAATGTTGGTTATATTCGGAAGGTTAAGCAAATGAAAGTGTCACTAAACGAGAGTATGTGACGTGACACAATGTTTTTTTTTTTCAAGAGTTTTGGCTTTGGCATAGTAAGTTCAACGCCATCTATAGAGTTCTTGGAAACTAAGCTTTTTTAAAAACCTCAAAAGGAAAACCTCTCATTACCGTGAGCGCGATAGCGATGTCCCTTCAATCGTCATAGATGACGTCATGACATGCGCCATCTTGCGATTGAAATGACAGTTGTTTTCACAGGGTGGTGTTGTTTAGTTTGATTGAAAAAAATTCAATGAGTTTCAAACTCATGAACATTATATTTAATGAGAGGTTTTCCTTTTGAGGTTTTAAAAAAAAACTTAGTTTCCAAGAACTCTATAGATGGCGTTGAAGTTACTATGCCAGAGCCAAAACGCTTGAAAAAAAACCATTGTGTCACGTCACATACTCTCGTTGACTGACACTTTCATTTGCTTAACCTTCCGAATATAACCAACATTTCTCGCGCTTTGTTAAAATCAGTTTTTTTAGGTTCCGTTCCTTGCATTATCATACTTACACCTAGCGCCATCTATCCAGCGACTAGGGAAGAGCTAAAAAGAAAATCCCTCATTACCGTTGCATCTATGTAGGTAAAAGGGGGTAAATCGTTGCCAGGAACAAAATACGCTAATAAAAACGCTTTCGTCATCCTTTTCATAACTGGACGGATCGTCGTTCTCTATCTCAAAATCTGAGTTATAGAGTAGATAGAGTCAACCAACTTATCTTCCATTTTCAAAAGTAGGTCTTGTGAAATGTTTTGGTTTGGGGTTATGTCACAGAATATATTTGTACCTTACGGTACAGAAGTTTCACTCCCGAGTGTAGGTATGATAAACGCAAGCGTGCGGCCACCGCACTAGTCTCAATAGGCTTGCACTCGCTCGACTTGTCGCACACGCAGCGCACGCACCCGCGAGACAAAAATAAACTGTTAATACCCTATAGTACCTCTGACAGCCCTAGCAGATTGAAGCGAGATGGCGGACAGTTATTGTACTATGAACGCTATGCGCAATGCAAAAGGTTGAAATTCGCTTGTTTTCCAGAATAGTAGGTAAATATCTCGGGGTTTTTGCGCCGCTTGTATGGAAGTGAGACAGGCCTGGTTATGTTCACTGTCCACGCGTTCACGAGCGTTCCGAATTGATGACAGCTCATGCAGCTGAATGCTGAATGCTACATGTTGCACGCGTCATCTTGTAGTATGCTACAAATAACCAACTTAGGTATGCGGCACACTATTTTACACAGAGGCAAAATCGTGCCTAGAATAATTTTCAAAGCATCGTGCTGTAAGTTTTATTGGAGTGTTTTGGTCTACCAACTTGATTGATCGAGGGGACAAGACAACGTAGAATATGGCTGATGAAGTAACTTTAGCAGCATGACGCAAGGTATTGCCATGCCGCACGATTCTTGCCACGATGTGCAACATTTTAAATTATTATACCAAGTGGCTTTGTGGCATGCCGCTATGTCACACAGCCTTTAGCTGTCTTAGTCGTGATGTCTAAATTGGAACCATAGAGTATAGTAATATAAACACACCTTGCACCTTGCCCCGCCACCCCCCACCCCTCTGCTCCGGCAGAGGATACGTCACGCGTAGCTACGTTGGCCCCCAAACCAGCTTACGCCGCAATTGCTGCCTCATGCAATTCAGCTGCTGCACTACAACCTAAGCAGCAGAAAGGGGGAAAGCAGAACCGTCGCTGTGAAACCATTCTGAGGAATCCGGTACAGCGCTGTCCAGCAAAGCAAGAGTGTGATGAGAACGGCTTCACCATAGTTCAGAAGAAGAAGAAGCCTACTTGTCGCAATCAATGCGGCACTGGACTGTCAGGACCAAATATGCTGCTGCGTCCAGCGATACCATCGACGTTGCTGTATGTGTCCCGATTGCATCACTCTACGAAGGTTGAGGAGATCGTAGAGTACATGAAGGTGAAGACCAGCTGGACCTTGAGGGTCGAGAAGTTGGAGCCGCGTCACAACACCAACTTCAAGTCATTTGTGGTGCGAGTTCCGACACAACATCTCGACAAGTTTCTCAAGGAAGAGTTTTGGCCGAAGGGTGTAGTCTACCGACGGTTTCGCGGCAGGCTACGTGACACCGCGCAGCGTAACACGACGCCGCCACTTCGTGTGTCATAGTTTAAGTGTAGTGCTACTAACATAGTTTTTTAAGTTGCTTAACTAAAAAAAAATGTTATTAGTGGTGCCGATTCCCTTGTCCACAAACTAAACTAAATTTAAGTTGAATGCATCTTTTTCTTTCTATTTCATTATGAAAAGGACAGAAGATAAATATTAGTTTAATCCTGTCAAATTAGTCAGCACCTGACGTAATTTGATGTAATTTTAGTAGTCAACTTTTTAATCGCGTCTAAAACTTGTATGGCGCTGATTAATTTGACAGAACATAACTAAAATTTATCTTCTGTCCTTTTCATAATGAAATAGAAAGAAAAAGATGCACTGAACTTAAATTTGGTTTAGTTTGTAAACAAGGGAATCGGCACCAGTATGTATTTTTAGGCTAAGGTATTTATCTATGGGTCTTTGTTACCTGAAATAAATGGTTTATTATTATTATTATAAAGGGAAATCGGAACGCAAAATATAGATGTGAGCGCTGTGTGAATGAATGCATGCAAAGCAACCCAAAGAGTAAAGTAACTATTATATAAGGAAGGGACGCAACCCAACGCAAAACTTATTTTACTCTATGCCATTGCCAATTAAATGTCTCTTGCTGCCAGTGTTGCCACCTTGGTGGTTTTCCCACCAGAACTGGTGCTTTTTCAAGGCTTTTAGTGGTATTTTTTATTCGTTGCGTTTTTTATTTTTGGTTTGTAAATAAAAAATGTAAATGCAAAAAAAAAATGTAAATAAAAAACTGGCTGTCTGTAAAGTCGGTTTACGGACGATAATTTTACGTGACAACGACTTTGAGTGGTAAAATAAACTTTTTATGTCTGTCTCTCTCGCTCTTAGGCGGGACGCGTGCCTCTCACTCGCTCTCATTGTGAGCCGCATAACGTGACCCAGTTTCTTGAAGTGTCACCCGGCAAACCAATTTATAAGACGTTGTCACGTCAAAACTCTTCGCACTAGTATAAAATACACAAAATTTAAAATTACTTGAAATTGTATGAATAGTAAGAACGACCAACTATTTTTTAGCATCTCATACCTTATTCGTTCGTTTTTAATGTAAGTAGGGGCTTTTTTTTTTTTTTAAATGCAGTTTATTTAGCGAAATTTGGTAGTTTTTTTTTATCCAAATTTCTGAAATCTAGCGGTATTTTACTCTTGATCTAGCGCCTTTAAAAATCCAAGGTGGCAACCCTGCCTAGTGCCTGCTGACGGCTGACGACCAGTGCTGCCAACTTAGCGCTTTCAGCGCCAGATCTAGCGCTTTTTTTGTTCAATAGCGCGTTCTAGCGCCTAGCGCTAAATCTAGCGCTTTTTGAAATTATATTATGATTTGCACATCTACTATTATTTATTCTGTGATGTGCTTAACATGGAACGAATCACTTAAATTTTTTGAACTTGCATCACTTAAATGCTGATAATTATGTTTCTGTTGGTATCATAGTCTGTCAAACCTATTTTGATTCAATAAAAAAATACATTAATTAATTTGAACTACTTATTAATTACTTCAAAATATTTAATTTGTCTTAACTAGGTACCGAATCATTCCGACGAAATACGTTTAAACATCCCCAGTATCAAATTATTGGGCATTTTGTTGGAATTTGGGCCCCTAATTCAGCGCTTTTTTGACAGCGACCATTTAGCGCTTTCTGGCGCTTTTTTAAAGAGCTAACAGCGCGTTTTTGCTCAGACGGGTTGGCAGCACTGCTGACGACGTACGCCCGCCCGCCCGCTACAGCCACCCACACTCCACAGCGCAACAAAGAAAGAGTTTAATATGGGACTGGAGTGTTTTTAATCAGTGTTCGATAATATTGTAGCTGTTCATGTATTGAACGTTATATCGTGTTTATTTAGATACTCTGTAATTAGTAAAGAGTAGAAAACGTAATGAATGAGTAATGAATGGAAGTGCACGTTGCGGTAACTCAAAGGTTAACACCGGTACCTATCGACACGGCACACATAAATAACATTGGCAAGTTTGTGGAATTGTGATGGTTTTTATGGATTACCAGGACAGTTCATCAGTTATTATTACGAAACTGTGTTTTGTTTGTTTATATACATAATACAAGTGATTCTACATACAAGATGGAGGAGAAACTACCAATGTGTAGAATATGTTTAGTGCAGAATGTTCACATGTATGTAGTGGGCAACAAGAACTTGCATGAACTATATGAGAAGCTGACTGATATTCCAGTAAGTTAATTATATATTATGTTAGGTACCGATTAGAGTATAGTAGCTTTGAAATAGATGATTCTGTTCAGTGTATAATATTAAAATGTTTATATTCCATTTTCATTTAGTTCTTCCCACTTGTCTTTTGATAATAAAAATAATAATGTATATATTATATAAGTCTAGGTAATATGTTTTATGTATGTATTTATTTTATATATGTAAAAGGTACACCACAGACTACCTGCAGTATTGTCTCCCTCTCCCATAAATCCATCAGCAAGTTGTCTTTAAAAGATCACTTTTAGCCATAAGACCGCCCATTGTGTCACCCCTTGTAAAATGTTCTACATTTGTATCTGTAATTTTTATGGTGTACATAATTTATTTATTTAAACTTCATGTACAAGAGTGGTACATAGGTGGACTTAATGCCACAAGGGAGAGACCAAAGAGTATTCTATTCTATAATTATTTAACAAAAAAAATTGTTGCAGTTTGTAACTGAAGACAGAAGACCAATACTCGCTTGTTTCGTCTGCTGTGCTCAACTGAAGAAATGTTACCGATTACTAGCGAAATGTCAGAAAGCCGAGGAGTGGTTCGCTCAGATTATGAATGGAAACCATGAGGTGAGATATTCTAAAACAGTGATATAATCTCTGATGTGAAAGTAATGTACTCGTGATCATCATCATAATTATTTATTTAAGTAATACCATAATTATCTTTTTACAGCCAAAACCTTTAATAAACGAAGACCACTTAGAGTTGTTCCATGGGTTTATTAACTCTCCAATACAGAGCATAAGTATAGTTGAAGATGGTCAAATAGAAAGCATTGCTGTGAAAGAAGAATTACGAGCTGTTTGTGAGGGACTAGATGATATCATTGAGCCAAATGAGGAACATTCAAGTGAAGAGGACGGTATGTTTTAAAATAAAAAATCCTTGTACTTCTTAGCATGTTGATGACATTTGAAATTGATATAGCCCAAAGTTTGACGATGTGCTTGGCTTTTTCAGTAGTGTCCATCAGCTCTTGTTATGTGCAGACACTGGAACAGGCAGGACACAATGTGAAGTGTCCTATCGTTTGTGGGGCAGCTACACATTTACAGCCTTACTCATAAAAAGTTAGAGCCTCCTTGAAGGCTCCTTGAAGTCCCGATGCTAAAAAAACATGATTCATAAAATCAAAATCAAAGCATTTATTTCAAGTAGGCCAGTTACAGGCACTTGAATTGTCGAAACAAATATGAAAATTAAATGTAACTAGCTACAGTCCCAGACACAAGACATAAAAACTGTGAAAGTACTGTAGTTGCCCATTCCCTAGCGTAGATCTCTATGGAGAAGAATGGGCAAGAAACTCCATGGACACTCTTTTAAATCAGAATATTTTTACAAAATCTTGGTTACATCATTCATGTTGAGATGGTACATTATGTGAGAACAATGTAGCAAGATGTGCACGTTAAAGGTGTCCATAGTAAAAAAAAACAAAAACAATTAAAAAATAAAATTATTAAATTCAAAAGCCGTGGCAACCAAGAGCTGACCAGTCCCAACTGACAGCGCTCGTTCACGAACATGACGCATGTATCAGCACCATTCAACTCAACCATTTTGAAGGGAACTAAATGATCCGACACACGCGTCACCATCAGCGAGACATTTGAGTGAGCATGACATATCTCCTAATCGCCACGGCACATTCAAGTCAAGGAAAAACGTAGGTTTCTAGCGACTGATATCATTCTAGTACATAGCACTCACACAATATGCGATATGCGGCTATATAATAATAAAGAGATTGATTCTATAATAAATGTCTGTTAACGCTATCAGTAACGGTAATAGAAACCAGCATTTTTCCATGCCTTACGTACGGCTGCCAGACATGGGTCTACACAAACAACATAAAGAACAAAATAACCACAACCCAAAGAGCTATGGAAAGAAGCATCTTGAAACTGAGAAAAATAGAGAAAATAAAAAGTGAAGATATAAGAAAGAAAACAAAGCTGACTGATGCCCTTAAACAAGCCTTGAAGCTGAAGTGGCAATGGGCGGGCCACGTAACAAGATACGCAGACAAAAGGTGGACTTCACAGGCGACAAAGTGGTCTGGCCCACTGGGAAAAAGAAAAGTGGGAAGACCAAAGAAACGGTGGGCAGATGATATCTCAGAGGTTGCAGGTGGGAACTGGTGGAGTCTCGGTGAAAAAAGAGAGGACTGGAAAAGGATGGAGGAGGCTTTTACCCAAAAGGGATCCATTACAAGTGCAAAAAATAAAACAAATACTTGAATAACTCAACTTTGTATACACCAATAACTTAGAAATGGAATAAAGAAGCTTTTTATTATTTTATTATTATAACGCTATCAGTCCATCAAGGCTCTGCTAACGTTAGAGGACCGTTGACCCTCCGTTATCTCCCTGCTAAGTCACAAAATGGCCGCCGGAAATTTGTACAGCTGACTTTGACAAGAGCCAAAAACCATACCGAAGATAATTTTAGTGAAGGGAGGGTTATGCAGATTTTAAAAAAATCCAGGAAACTTTATTTTCAGGATTTTTTTTAAAAATCCTCTTAATTAGGTTTTTAAGATGATACGGGTACTAACAATAAATATGAAAAAAAAAAAAATTTGGATGATTAACATGCGGATCGGAAATGGCGGGAAAACAAACATCTCGCTTTTTATAAAAGTTGATCTTGGGGTTGTATCGTCAAATTTTATCTTTTCTTATTGGTTTATCATTTCTTTTTATTTCTTTTTTTGTTCCTTTTCTTTTTTCTCAATGATATTCTAACAAACAGATATGTTATACACCTACAAAACCACCGAAAAAAGTGTGCCGCGGGGGAGAGCCAGCTCACATACACGCAGTGACGCAGAATAAAGGAAAAACAGGCCAATTGACACGTTTTCGAGTCTTCACGATTGCGCGCTCACAACATATCTGTGTAATAGAATATCATTGTTTTTTCTCGTGTGTCGTTGTAAAAAATTGCGTTTTCCCGCTAATTTGCTGTCACTGCTGTAATTTTTTTTTAAATTGTTGATGAGGCCTTTTTTAGGGTTCCGTAGCCAAATGGCAAAAACGGAACCCTTATGAATTCGTCATGTCTGTCTGTCTGTCCGTCCGTATGTCACAGCCACCTTTTTCGAAATTATTTGGTAAGTAGATGTATTCTGTGAACCGCATTAAGATTTTCACACAAAAATAGAAAAAAAAAACAATAAATTTTGGGGGTTCCCCATACTTAAAACTGAAACTAAACTATTTTTTTCATCAAACCCATACGTGTGTATCTAGGTTTCTATGGATAGGTCTTCAAAAATGATATTCAGGTTTCTGATATAATTTTTTTCTAAACTGAATAGTTTGCGCGAGAGACACCTCCAAAGTGGTAAAATGTCCCCCCCCCCCCATGTGACTTCTAAAATAATAGAATGATAAAACTAAAAAAAATATATGATGTACATTACCATGTAAACTTCCACCGAAAACTGGTTTTAACTTAATTAAAAAAAAAGGACTATTATTAAAACATTGATCAAAGTTACAACGAAGTACAAGAACTTTTATATTATGTTACTTGCTGCTACGGAACTTTTTTGTCTTTTGATTTGTCATGATGGCCAACATAACGCGTCAGTCTGCTAGCTAACAGACCCATCAACAGTCTGCTAGCTGACTGCTAGCAGACCCATCAAACCTCAATTAAGGATTTTTTATGAATAAGGCTGTTACCCTTTACAGTCATCTATGAATCTATCGAAAAAATTATATCCTGTACTTTTTTGAAAATTATATAGATCAAATATCTCTAACAAACATGATAATATATGAAAATAAAACACATGATAATAAAAAAATTAAGGGAAAACTAAAAATTCCACCTTGTATAACTAGGAATTCTCTTGACCGTTTTTGTTTACTTACAGATCTAAAACCAGTGAATCTATATGACAACTATCTGGATATAGAAGAAACACAACTACAGTCATACCATTCGGAATCAGATTCAGAAGAGGAATTGGAAACTGAAGTGGTAGAAGAAATAGTAGTATCTGAAAAGAAACGAAAAGCTAAGAAGACAAACAGTAAGTATTTGTTTTTTTATCAATAGGTTGCCGAACAGCCAATGGTGGACCGATGAAACTGGTCTACCCAAACCTGATTGAAAGGAAGAGGTTAAAGTTTGCATTAGGGTTTTGCGTCATGCACTTCCGACGTTTAGCCCCCAAACTGGAACGGACTGGGGCTGCCTTCTGGCGGCTGCTGCCCAACCTGGGGGCCGAACGCCTTCTGCCGGAGGTTCTACGCGGGAGTCGTGCGGTCCATGGCCCTTTACGGGGCCCCGGTGTGAGCGCGTTCCTTGAGGCCGCGTGCAGCCCACTATCTGAACGCGCCCCAAAAGGTGGTAGCCGTAAGGCTGGCCTGTGGGTACCGCACGATCGCCCGCAAGGCAGCGAGCCTCCTTGCCGGATTGCCGCCATGAGATCTGGAGGCGATAGTTCTCGCGCGCCTTCATGAATGGCGCGTGGAGGTGCTACGCCGGGGGTAAACTCCGCTGCCACGGCAAATTGTTGCTCAGCGGACTTCCGGCGCGATCTCATGGCGACATGGAGAGAGCGACTGTCGCAACCCCGTGCAGGGCACGCCACGATAGTGGCGATAAGTCCCCTCTTTGAGGAGTGGCTTGAGAGACGCCACGGCGTCCTCACCCTCCGCCTGACGCAGGTCCTCACCGGACACGGTTGTTTCGGGAGGTTCCTGCTCCGAATCGGGCGGGAGGAAACGCCCGGGTGTTTCCACTGCGAGGATCGATCGGAGGACACAGTGGAGCACACGGTGGAAGTGTGCCCTGCGTGGGCGGAGCACCGCCGTGTCCTCGAAGCGGCGATTGGCGGCGGCGACCTCTCGCGTCCGGCCCTGGTTCAAGCCATGGTCCGGAGCGAGACGGAATGGGACGCCGTCACCTTCTGCGAAGCAGTAATGCTAGAGGAGGAGGTGGCGGAACGGGAGAGGGAGAGAACCTCTCAGCGTCCCAGCCGCCGTGGGAGACGCCCCGGGCGTCGGGGGCCACCACGTGGCCCCCGGCCACCGTAGGCGCGGGCCTGTGGACTGTGGGCTATGGGCTAGCTCGCCGTCCGTCCGTCTCATGACGACAGGCTGTGTCGACGGCGCGTTCGTGTTCCACGCGCGCCTCAAAGAGAGTCAGCAATAGGAAGGGGTGCGCAAGGGCCGATGCCTGCCGGGGTTGCGGGACTGTTCGAAAGAGATACCGTGGCCCCGGAACACAAAGGGCGATGAAGGAACATGGATGGGTTTTAGTCAGTAAAAGTCTGACACTCCCCCCTGCTCATTGTTAGTCATTTGATGATTTCCCATCCGAAAAAAAAAAGGTTTTGCGTCATTTTTGTTTTTTCTGATTTTCGAATTTTAACCCGGCGAGGATGTGGTGAAAATAGTAACGTGGAGGTTGTGGAGGGTCTTATTGACCCTGTATATAATTGGGTTTAAAATACCTAAATTTATATTAATGTACCAAATATTAATCAATATTATTTATATTACATGTTATTTTTACGGTTTTATCGAAATAAAACGCAGATACCAGTACAAAATAATATAATTAAATCACTTTTAACAAAGTACTACAAAATAATCAACTTTTGCATAAACTTTCTAAACTTACACTAAAAACAACAAAAAAAAATAACTTCTTAGACGATTAACTTTTAATTTGGTACATACGTAGAGATCAATTAGTTGCACTTACAGTCTTATCATCAAATTATGAATTACAAATCATTATTGTCTGTGATTGCAGCACAATCCTGGCAGAATGAAATAGTGTGTTCTGGACAAATATACTTATGGCAATCTTCACAAACATTGGCTGTCTTGCGATGGCGGGCATAAGGACATACTTGGCACCTTTTTCGTACACCTGGAACCCTAACAGGAGCTTCTTGTTCAGGTTCTCCGATGAATTCTCTGATTCTCTTCCTTTTCGCTACCGTCGGATAACAAGTCATCTTCACTGTCAGACTGCATTAAAACAAGACGTATGCGTTCATCCTCAAGCTCCTGGCTATTCATTGTGTACGAAAAAACCTAAAATTATAATAATATTAAGTAAAAAATATAATTGAAACCTTACATAAAAATGTTACATCGCGGTTGTCGCGGGGTCATATTTACCCTTTTTGACTGCACGCACGTGTTGCTCCCGTCGCAGGCGGCGGCCAACTGAACAGGGGCGCGGGGCGCGCGCGCCGGTCCCTTAGCAATAGCTATTGTGACCAGGGACGGTTACCGTTACCAGAAAAATACCGGTAAAATTACCCAAACATTAACGTTATGATACGTTAAATATTAACGTTAAACATAACGTTAATTTGTAGGATTTACCGGTATTTAAGTAACGTTACTAATAACGTTAATTCAATAAAAACTAACAATAACTGGCACGACGTTGCCAAACCGAACGCGCGCCGCGCATCTTTTCGTTCGGCTCTGCAAATCAGAGCGGCAACAGCTAGAATTTTACAACGATCAAACAGATACCTACGAAAACGCGACAAATTTCGCGCGCTTACGCCGTTACGAGTGTTTCATTTCTTAGTAAGACCAGTACGTCAATACGTCACACAAACATCGCGTACGCCAAATTAGTACCGTATATTATCTGTAATATTGGATTTGTTTTGTTGTTCTATTATAGTTTTAGACTCGATTATTTAATGGGCCCCGACTGTTGCAGTCAATATATTATCCTGTTTCCTAAACGTGTTTTTTTCTTTTCAGTTTTTATTTACGCAGTCGGGTTTTTTATTTTTTTAAATTATGTTTTTGAATATGTAATTGTTTTGTTTGTTAATTTTTAATCATCTAATCTACAAGCTCTATCCACCTGGCCTACATACATACCGTACCTACCCTAGTCTACCCACCCTACCTACATACTACCTTACCTACATACACAAATTG
The DNA here is from genome assembly GCA_905147715.2 of Xestia xanthographa. Lineage (NCBI taxonomy): Eukaryota > Metazoa > Arthropoda > Insecta > Lepidoptera > Noctuidae > Xestia > Xestia xanthographa. The sequence goes on along the minus strand of LR990654.1, from coordinate 14,430,228 downwards.
CAAACTGCAATACCTACGTGTATGCGTGTGCATGTATGGAACAGCTGATTTAAAAGGGCAATGCAACTTTTCCCATACAAAGCCACCCGCCGCTGGCGTCATTACCGGTATAAGTATCGTTACTTTTACCGATACTAATTTTAGTTATTAGATAACGTTAACGGACTTGCGGGTATCGTTATTCATATCGTTACTTTTTTATCGTTAACATAACGGTATTTGGTAACGTTATACAAAAAGTAACGGTAATTCGGTCCCTGATTGTGACGTTCAAAACTCTTTAATCGCAGAATAAAAAACTACACACGATTAAAAATTGACAGGGTCAGAATGACCCCTCCACATCCTCGAAGGGTTAATAGTTCTTGCCTGGGGTTAGACCTTGGCCTGTGGATGGGTGATATTACATACCGAGTTTCCTCCGTGCCTCGGAAAGCACGTTAAGCCGTTGGTCCTGGACGTCATTTATAGATCTTTGGCAGTCGTTACACGTAGTCAGTGGTCTGAAAGTCTGACAACCAGTCTTATCAAAAGGTATTTATTACCCATCACTGAGTTGTTGAGGTCAGATAGGCAGTTGCTCCATGTAAAATACAGGTTCTACTGCATTCGGTCGGTTAGACTGGAAGCCGACTCCAACATAGGCAGAATAGTTCCTGAAAGTGACAATTTACTACTTTAGCCCTCTACCACTGCACAGTAGGTTCTTTGAAACCTTCCTATGGAACTCAAGCGAAAAATCATGGACATGGTGTATTCTCCCCATTTTGACCTATGGATCCCAGGCTTGGTCCTTTGAAATCACATGTCTGCAACATTGATGCACGAATTGAGGCACGAAAAGTTAGTAATCATGTCTCTGTTCTACTCACCGCAAACTGTAACACTCTGACCATCATCATTTTTGAACCTTTGAAGAAATTATACACAATTGAGCACTTGGAAGTAGGGAATGCAAATCCGCTCTGTTTCAAAATCCGGATTTTTAAGAACGGATTTTTGGTCCAATCCGGATTATCCGGATTTTACGGATTTTTCATACAAATAAACAAATCTACCCATTTGTTTATTAATATCAGGTTTCTTATATTTGTGTAAATGGGTTAAAATAAAAACAGGAAAATCAAATCATATGATTTTTTAATTTTTGTTTTTTTTGGAATTATTCAAATTAAATGAAATGAAATTTTGGTGTTATAGCCATAATATTCTAATTCCCTTTATTCATTTCTATACTTATATATGTTTTGCTTTTTTAAATATTCAAATTCAAAATAATATAAGAAAAACCTTTAAAAATATAAAAAAATAGTAGCCCACCGGTATCGGGAACAAGGTCCAAGCTTGATTTGCTTATCTTTCTCGGCTTTCACGAGGTTGTCACGAGGTATCATTCGGGATCGGTATGTCAATATTCATTGCGCGCCGCTCTGATCGCTCCACCACCACTATATCAGGCATATTGGCAACAATAGTCCTGTCAGTGATGATGGATTGATTGGGATGAATGTGACAATGTGATACTGCTATTTTCGAGAACTGGGTCGGGCACATACCTATAGTACGGCACTTCCAATTCCACAAGACTGTATTTTAGAGCAAGTTGCTGATGGATAATCCTGGCTACAAGGTTGTGTCCATGCAGGTACTCTCCGTTAGGCAGACGAGAACACTCGGAGATAATGTGACGGATTGATTTGCCTGGACGGTGGCAGGCCCGACATATGTCAATTGTCAACTGTGCCGTCCTTCACAATAAATCTTCGTCATCTTAACCTCATCTATAGTTGCACAGACAAAACCTTCGGTTATTCCGAATAGGTCCTCGGAACGTAGATAGGCTACAGATGCTGATAAGTCTACATCAGGCCCATGCAGGGCCCGGAAAGAGAGCGGAGTGAGGCCCTTGTCCATCGCGACCACATCTCGATGCATCCCCACGTCGGTTTTTAGGAAATATTCCCTGAGACTGCAATGGAATGGAATGAGGAGAGACCTAGCGTTTAAAAAGCCTCGACCCCCACAGTTCCGCAGATTATACAGTATCATAACCGAAGAACGTGGGTGATACATTAGATATCAACAATTTACGGGCCTATAATCACTACATACCCATTATAAAACAAAGTCCCCCGCCGCGTCTGTCTGTCCCTATGTATGCTTAGATCTTTAAAACTACGCAACGGATTTGAATGCGCGTTTATTTTAATACATAGAGTGATACAAGAGGAAGGGGAATATGTAATTTTCGGGCGGGCGAATCCGCGAGCATCAGATAGTGTTATATATAGCCCTAATATTCTTATTATTAAAATAATCAGTCTGTGACTCGTATGTAATTTTCGGGCGGGCGAATCCGCGGGCATCAGCTAGTGTTATATATAGCCCTAATATTCTTATTATTAAAATAATCAGTCTGTGACTCACGTGCGGAGTAACGTCAGTAACATAATGATCTACATAGTTTCTTTTAGTTTGTACCTTACCCCTGGAGACCTGCAGATAAAAAATAAAGACAAATAGACTTCTTCCCCAGAGGCGACACGAATATTCGCGCTATAATTTTGCCCTCAATTACAATTTCTTATAATTCATAAAATCCGGATTAGATTTTCAAATCCGGATTTGGAAGTCGAGTAAATATGTACGGATATCCGGATTTTTCGGATTACGGATAGTCCGGATTGCATTCCCTACTTGGAAGCCAACATTCAGCGCATTATTGCCGAAATACAGCCTGGACCTCCGGATTTACGCACGCTACGCACACTGACACTGCATGTTTTTGTCTTACTTTAGAAAAAGCTGACCATTTAAAATATCTAGGTGTCACTATTGACTCCTATCTAAATTTCCGTGAACGTATCGAGTTACTGTGTACTAGAATGCCCAAAATTGTGTCAACCTATTGCATAACATCCTGGGGTGGCACTGAAAATTCAATTCTGCTTTAAATTCCTCTAGAACGTGCTCAAAAAGCAATTCTAAACATTGGTATTTTTCGTCCGTTTAGATTTGCTACACTCCAGCTCTACAAAGTATGTAATGTGCTCACAGTACGAAAATATTTATATTTAAAGAAGTTCCTGGCGGCGCGCTTGCCCTCGCTCTGAAAGAGCTAGAACCCCAGCTGAGAGAACTCTACTCAGCATGTCTTAAGAGCCTATACTACCTCAGATTAGCAACTCTATTTGTGGTGGTTCAAACTTCGTTTGTAATACTATTAGAATAAAGTTCTAATCAGCTTGCACTACAAAGCGGTTTTTACGTCAGTCACTGCGGCCGAATAGTGCGAAATGAGTGGTTTTTATTCTTTATAAAATCAAATTTTCGTCTTTTGGAAAAAATAAAAAACATAAGACCTGCTTTATAATTAGTTCAGTTGGTATGCAAAGTTTCATGATCTAATTCGAAGTACTTTTTGAATACCAGCGGTTTATTGTTCGATTTGGAGGTAACTTTGGGATTTTTTTCTATCGAGAAAATTTTATGAAATCGTGTTTTCGCCAAACATAAGACCTAACATTAATCCTCAACTTTACCATATATTTATTTCAAAATTAATGCTGCAGTATTTTAGGCGTAACGGAGGGTCATGCTAAGCCATTTGAGGTAGTATAGGCCCTTAAGCAGGGTCAATTCCCTAGTCAGTGGAAAACGGGTCGTCTGGTCCTGCTCAAGAAGGCAGGGCGCCCATCGCACCCGCAGTCCGCATACCGGCCCATAGTGCTGCTGGATGAGGTGGGTAAGCTTTTTGAACGGATAATTGCTGCCCGCCTCGCCGGCCACTTGTACAGAGAGGGGCCTGATCTGGACGATAGTCAGTTCGGCTTTCGGCATGGGTGCTCCACTGTGGACGCCATAGTGTGGGTAAGAGTCCTGGTGCAGGAAGCGGTGACCCGGGTCGGGGTGATGCTGGTGGTGTCCTTGGAAATCTCTGATGCTTTCAACACCCTGCACGGTGCCACCACAGGGTGCCCCCGTACCCCCATCGCATAGTTGGGGCTATTTTATCGGAAAGGTATGTCACCTACAGAGCACGCGACGGTGGAGGCCGGCGCGACATGTCGTGCGGTGTTCCACAGGGTTCGGTCGTGGGCCCACCCCTGTGAAACATCGGATACCACTGGGTGCTGAGAAGCGAGCTCCAACTGGGGGTGGCCCTGGTGTGTTGCGTGGAAGTCACGCCCTGGGGGAGCTCGTACAGAGAGGCAACGTTGCTGGCGACCGCTGCGGTCGCGCAGATTGTGGGCCGGCCGGACCTGGGACTTGAGGTGGACCTAAACAAGTCGGACGCCGTGGTCTTTCACGACCCCTGGCAGTCGCCACCGCCGGATCACATATTGTGGTGGTGGAGACGCGAATTGCTGTCGAGTCCACCATGAAATATGCCAGCCGTTGGGACTTTGGCCCCTACTTCCAGCGGTTGGCGCCCAAGTTGATGGCTGCGGTGGGCGCGCTCGCAACGCTGCTTCCCAATCTGGGGGCCCGAGCACCGCCTGTAGGAGATTGCATTGCATTGGCACTGTTAGTAGCGTGTATCAGCTCCTGTGAAATGCAAACAACAGGACAGGCAGGATACAATATCAAGTATCCTATTGTTTGAGTCATCTACTAGTCTCCACCTGAACAGGTTTTCCTTGCTTCGGCTAACTTGTGTCCTTTCAAAGACTTGCAGGTCAGCAATGGCAACTCGTGTCCAGATGAAAGATTTTCTGCAAGTGGCACAAATGGGTCGGGTAGGTTTCCACATTTTAGAATTTTAATATGATGATGACCGAGCTTGGGCCCCATAAGCTACTCTTCCCATTTGCATGGGAGGACTCGGCGTCTGCATAATTTCTAGTACACTTTTCAGTTTCACTGAGATTAATCAGGAATATCCTGGCTTCCACACTGATTGATTTTTATGTACCATGCTTCTCCGAGGCTATCAATGCTTACTTGCCTGAATACTGAAGAACCTGCTTAAGGAAATTTCGAAATGCTTATTTGACGCTTCCCGTGATCTAAGGTCTGGCTTTTACCTTGGCCAAAGGGTTAATTGTTGCCATACAACGTGGCAACGCCGCCAGTCTCTTGGTCACATTACCAGCTGACAGCGTTGAGGAGATTTTTGATGCCCTTTTTATACTAGTTTGTTGTTAGTTTATATGTGACACCATAGAACCCGGGACACTCGATGATGCCCGACAACGCTTGTGAGGGGGGCGAATGTTGTCTGTCTTAGTCCATTTGCACAATTCTGTACTCTATGATTCTAATTCTAAGTGTAGGAGCGATTTGGACCAAGTGCGAATCATTCATACCACTATCATTTTAACTAAAAATCATGTACTATGGGGGTCTTTTCCGCCTGACCATTTTTAATTTTTTTCGCTTAAATCATGTGGTGGCGCCGAGCCGAGATGACGTTTTCCTAATAGGCCCAAACTTTAAGGGGGCGTCCCCTTAAAGTTTGGGCCTATTAGGAAAGCGTCAACTTTGGCGCGCAAAATAACAATAACTCTCGTTTGGCGTGCGTCGTCAGTGCGCTCGGCCGATTCGGTATCTTTTCATTCATTTTTTCTACACAAAGTCAACGGGGCGCGGCTAGAGAGCGTTTTTATGTTGCGAGTGCAAGCAAAAATGAGCTTAGTGGTCAGGCGGGAGTGTCCTCGATAGTACATACCTTACCAAACCTTACCAGATTAATAATTCCAGAGGCGCCTGTCGCGAAGAAACCGAAACTAGACACATTAAGAACAAAACTAGAAGATACAGTTATATCAAAGATAAAGAAAGCAGCCCCCGAAATAATACAAATCAGTCAGAAGCGTACGTCCACTACTTTCATTAATACAAAAACAAGATTTCAAAACAGTATTAAAAATATTGCTTTAGATGCGAACTGTCGTACTAATAGTGATCAAGACTTAAAACGTTTCAAATGTGATACATGTCGTAGTAGTTTTAGATACAAGAGTTATTTAACAAAACATATTCAAAAACATACTGGGGGAAAACCTTTCAAATGTGACTTATGTCAGAGTAGTTTCAGTACTAAAGGAAGTCTTAAAACTCATATTCGAACACACACTGGGGAAAAGCCTTTCAAATGTGACGTATGTCAGAGTAGTTTCAGTACTAACGGATGTCTTAAAAGTCATATTCGAACACACACTGGGGAAAAGCCTTTCAAATGTGACGTATGTCAGAGTAGTTTCAATCGTAACGAAAGTCTTAAATATCATATTCGAATACACACTCGGGAAAAACCTTTCAAATGTGACGTATGTCAGAGTAGTTTCAGTACTAAAGGAAGTCTTAAAATTCATATTCGAACACACACTGGGGAAAAGCCTTTCAAATGTGTCGTATGTCAGAGTAGTTTCAGTACTAACGGAAGTCTTAAAACTCATATTCGAACACACACTGGGGAAAAGCCTTTCAAATGTGACGTATGTCAGAGTAGTTTCAATCGTAACGAAAGTCTTAAAACTCATATTCGAATACACACTCGGGAAAAACCTTTCAAATGTGACGTATGTCAGAGTAGTTTCAGGTCTAACAGAAGTCTTAAAACTCATATTCGAACACACACTGGGGAAAAGCCTTTCAAATGTGACGTATGTCAGAGTAGTTTCAGTACTAACGGATATCTTAGAACCCATATCCGAATACACACTCGGGAAAAACCTTACAAATGTGAAATATGTCAGAGTAGTTTTAATGAAAAGGGCTATTTAACTAAACATATTCGAATACACACTCGGCAAAAACCTTTCAAATGTGACTTATGTCAGAGTAGTTTCAGTACTAAAGGAAGTCTTAAAACTCATATTCGAACACACACTGGGAAAAAGCCTTTCAAATGTGACGTATGTCAGAGTAGTTTCAGTACTAACGGAAGTCTTAAAACTCATATTCGAACACACACTGGGGAAAAGCCTTTCAAATGTGACGTATGTCAAAGTAGTTTCAATCGTAACCAAAGTCTTAAAACTCATATTCGAATACACACTCGGGAAAAACCTTTCAAATGTGACGTATGTCAGAGTAGTTTTAGTTGTAACCGAAATCTTAAAACTCATATTCGAATACACACTGGGGAAAAGCCTTTCAAATGTGACGTATGTCAGAATAGTTTCAGGGATTACAGAACTCTTAAAACTCATATTCTAATACACACTGGGGAAAAACCTTACAAATGTGAAATATGTCAGAGTAGTTTTAGAAAAAAGTTCGATTTAACTGAACATATTCGAATACACACTGGGGAAAAACCATTCAAATGTGAGATATGTCAGAGTAGCTTCAGTCGTAAAGAAAATCTTAAATCTCATATTCGAATACATACTCAGGAAAAACCTTTCAAATGTGACGTATGTCAGAGTAGTTTTAGACACAAGGGTTATTTAATTAAACATATTCGAATACACACTGGGGAAAAACCTTTCAAATGTTACGTATGTCAGAGAAGTTTCAATCGCCACGAAAATCTTAAAATTCATTTTCGAAGAAAACACACTGGAGAAAAACCTTTCAAATGTGACGTATGTCAGCGTAGTTTTAGACAAAATAGCGATTTAAGAAAACATTCGTACACACACTAGTGAAAAACCATACAAATGTAATATGTCAGTTGATAAATATCAAACGTCAGTATGTCCACTATAGAAAAAAAAATCTATCCCCAAAACCAGTGTCCGTTTCGACCGCGCGGCCACGGCGTTTTTTTTTAAAAAAAACTATGCCTAGTTTTTGTAAAAGTTTGTAAAAGTTGATTCCCAAAACCATAAATTTGTCAAAGTTATGGTTATAAAGTTATAAGGGTTTGAACGTGGCCGCGCCATCGAAACGCGGAGAACCGCGCGGCCACGGAGATCTTTAAAACTAAGCGTTGCAGACACCTGAAATTTAGGTAAATAACAGATTGAATTTGTAAAAAAATTGTAAAAATATACAAAAAAATCCTAGGTTTATATTTTAGGTGCTGTAAGACTAAAACCTCATGGCCGCGCCATCGAAACGGTGAATAACACGTTATCGCCGATATCTCCCTGAAAAAGCATCGTAGAGGTCTGAAGTTTTTTGTAAAACACAGATTTGAATTTGTCAAAACTGGTAAAAATACTTCAAAAAGTCCTAGGGTTATATTTTAGGAGCTGTAAGACTACAAACCCATGGCCGCGCCATTGAAACGGTGAAAAATATGTTATCGCCGATATCTCGCTGAAGAAGCATCGCAGAGGTCTGAAGTTTTTTGTAAAACCTAGATTTGAATTTGTCAAAACTCGTAGAAATACACAAAAATATCCTAGGTTCATATTTCAGGAGCTGTAGTACGGTATCGCTTATAACCTTCAAAACGTTCTGAATGTTTGGTTAGGGTGACCATGACTTATTGCTTACAAAAAACTTCCACCTATTACCTAGATTAAAAATTATTTTTCAAGGATTATAAATTAAATTAAAATGATAAGATACAAAAACATGTTTATTTCTTAAAAAATCACATAAATCACAGATTGTTAACTTACACATTTCTGACAAAACCACAAATCACAGATTATTTACTTCCACTAATTTTTTTTTTTGTATTATATTTTTTTAATACGACTGTGAAGTATGGTGTGGTGTGGTGTGCTGTGAATTACTGTTTTTTTTTTTTAAATATCTTAATCATCTATGTATAGACCATAATTATGTTAATAATAATAATAATAATATTTATTCACAAATTTGAGACAACCATACAGAGTAACTCAATAATAAACAGATCGTTAATAGACAGATCGTTGGATGTGAAATGGTACAATAAAAAGATGGTCTGGTTGTCTATAGTCTGATTCGCCCTATCCCCTCGTACTAGTATGAAACTGTATCACGAGCGGATAGTTTTCCTCAACCTTAGAACAACAGATTTTCACAAGGTTCCTGTTACAAGTCACATAGCAGCAGTTTGATTACATACTATATAGGTATAATCATGGTACAGATAGTTATTGTATATTAAGTTACAAATGATGGTTAGATACGGACGTTATATTATTTATTGTCATAGGTTGTTCGGAACTTGCGTGCATTTCGGTTTTACCATCGTCATAACAAATCATTCTGGAAATACTATGCAATGACACTTATTTCTGTAATAAAAAAAATAAACTAAAATGTAACGATAAGATCATCGCATCATCATCATCAGCCTATTTATGTTCCCACTGCTGGGACACAGGCCTCCTCTGAGGGAATGGGCGTATAATCCACCACGCTGGCCCAGTGCGGATTGGTAGATGATCATCACCATCAATCAATATTTTACAAAAACATAATTATGTTTATAGGAAATAAACATACGACTCTTCATTTTATTAAATTTAGGATCTTTGAGAAATAATTTCTAATACAATAGGTGGAAAGTTTTCTGTGAACAATAAGTCATGGTCACCCTATCGAAACATTGAAAACGTTATTACAGGGTTTATATTATTAAAAAAAAATACTTTTTTGCCTACTATCGTTAGTTCTACTTAATTAGGTTTTGTTTACAAAAAAAAAATCAAGCTAATACTTACTTTCTTCGATAAATAATCACGTCTTATTTCTAAGCAATACCGTACTACAGCTCCTGAAATATAAACCTAGGATTTTTTTGTGTATTTTTACAAGTTTTGACAAATTCAAATCTGTGTTTTACAAAAAACTTCAGACCTCTGCGATCCTTTTTCAGCGAGATATCGGCGATGACGTATTTTTCACCGTTTCGATGGCGCGGCCATAGGTTTGTAGTCTTACAGCTCCTAAAATATAACCCTTGGATTTTTTGAAGTATTTTTACCAGTTTTGACAAATTCAAATCTGTGTTTTACAAAAACTTCAGACCTCTACGATGCTTTTTCAGCGAGATATCGGCGATAACGTGTTACTAACCGTTTCGATGGCGCGGCCATGGGGTTTAAAGTCTTACAGCTCTTATGATATAAACCTAGGAATTTTTTGTATATTTTTACAAATTCAATCTGTTATTTACCTAAATTTCAGGTCCCTACAACGCTTAGTTTTAAAGATCTCCGTGGCCGCGCGGTTCTCCGCGTTTCGATGGCGCGGCCACGTTCAAACCCTTATAACTTTTTAACCATAACTTTGACAAATTTATGGTTTTGGGAATCAACTTTTACAAACTTTTACAAAATCTTGGCATAGTTTTTTTTAAAAAAAAACGCCGTGGCCGCGCGGTCGAAACGGACATCAAAACCAATAATATACGTAATGATATATGTAATAGTACTTAGGGGTTATAATAGACGACACACTCTCTTTTAGGTATCATATTGAAAGTCTAGTTAAAAGAGTGCGCAAATAACTATATGTATTTAAAAAAATACGAACTTTTGCAGATTCTAAGTTAATCACACAAGTTTATTTCGCCCTATGTCAATCTATAATTCATTACTTCATGGGGTGGCGCATCAAAAACTATCCTGCTTCAAAAAGAGCTCAAAGAGCAATTTTAAAGGTAGCAAACTTCCATCCCTTTTACTTTCCCACAGATCAGCTGTATAAATCCTGCAACGTGCTGACTGTGCGCCGGCTATTCATTATGCACTTAGTATTAAAACAGCACACCATGCTCACGTACAATGCTGACAATACTAACAAGAGACGGATTGATATACGTAGTATGCATTTCTTATACAACCTCCAAACATGTCTTTGTGGAAAGATTCTTTACGTTTTTAGGCCCATTTCTGTACAATAGATTAAATAGAAAACTAAGTATTTATAAGTCAAGGCCAGGTAGACTAGGCAAAGTAGGCATTTAACGCTACTATCCTTTACGCGAAACGAGCCGTGCGCTCGCGTTGCCGGCGTGAACTTACGTGATCCCAAAGCAGAGCGAAGTGTCACAGTATAGGTAAGCGAGGCGTCTAGGCAGTAAGTCAACTTACTTTTATTAAATTGTCAGCTTGATTTATTATAATACGTAGTAATTGCGAAAACCTAACAATTATAATGTATTAAATTAATTTGAATAGATATTATAAATATTATAAATGCAAATTGCTGCAAGTCGTAATTTATTCAATTATTTGTGTACCAGACGGGTGGACTCATGTTTGGAAATTCAAAAACTATAACGGAACCAAATCTGAGCCACTAACCGCCCTGTACCGAAAGTTCCGGGTGTAAACGTAGCTTCGTGGAACGGAGCGGTGGGTTTGGAAAATACTGCACTATTACTGTAGATGGAAAAGAAATGAAACATACAAAATCTCTCATCTTTTATTCATACAAAAAGCATGAACAAAAAAATACAAAGGAAACTATAAGCAAAAGGATGATAAACAACTCGAACGGAAGAAGGAAGTAGGTACTTTACGCCCTCGGCGTACGGTCCAAATTAAATCAACATTTCTCGATGTTTTTTATAAGTAGCTTGCGTACGCGCACCTGTGACGAGACTATTCTCGAGGGAATTTGCTAATAATAACGACAAAGAATCACAAACACGGCAATAGCGTACTTTCTCGAACGTTCTTTCTATAGACTATACAGTGTGGAATTTTGTAATGCCACCTGGAGGGAAAGTACTGTTAATACCGGAGATAGCAAATTTTACTCAAAGGAAACATTCCTTCATTTTTAAAAAGAAATTAATCTGCATTCAAAGATTTTGAAAATTCGCGTGCCACACTCGGGAATCGAACCGTCTAAATTCCAAAAAAATAACACCCTGTACTTTTATGGCACCAATCGATAGGGTAAATCATAAGGATCAAATCCCTCTAACAAATACGATAAATTAAATGAAAGGGAAACTATGAAATCTTAACTTATAAATTCAATGGGATAAGATAAAGCACTTTTAGTCAAAGGTCCATCCAATTAAGAACATAGTAAACAATTCTCTTTTGACGACATTTATTAATTAAAATGACGAAGAACTATTTAAGTACATAGGAATATTGCAATTTGCACAAACAAACACATGAAAATTGCAATCTTCTTCTGCAATCTTATTCTCTTCAATTGTAAAGGTCCATCATTTTATTAAAGTGCTTTATCGTACCTATTGAATTTATCCCATTGAATTTATAACTTAAGATTTTCATGGTTTTCCTTTCATTTAATTTATCATGTTTGTTAGAGGGATTTGATCCTTATGATTGACCCTATCGATTGGTGCCATAAAAGTACAGGGTGTTATTTTTTTGGGATTTAGACGGTTCGATTCCCGAGTGTGGCACGCGAATTTTCAAAATCTTTGAATGCAGATTAATTTCTTTTTAAAAATGAAGAAATGTTTCCCTTGAGTAAAATTTGCTATCTCCGGTATTAAGAGTACTTTCCCTCCAGGTGGCATTACAACATTCCACCCTGTATATAAACACTGTTTTAGACACTTGTCGCGAACAATTTGACTAAGTTTCTTACATTGTTTTTATCTCACGAAGCGACACATGCTTTATTTGTAGTATCTGTCACCGTAAAATTGTAAATACCGTTAGATTATAATCTATCTCGTGATATTGTAAACTCTCGAAAAATTGTGAACCTATCCCTGATTGATCAGTCTTACAGTAGGCCGTTTTGTTTGTTTCTTTAGTTAATCAATTTACTATCACCAGAGCACTGTTCGTTTACTTTCGATAACAAACGAATGAACAAACAAATATGGCCGCGCGGGGCACATGACGTTCAACCAATCAGCGCGCGAAGTGCGTTTCGTGTAAAGTTTACAATCTTTCGAGAGTTTATAATCTCGCGAGATAGATTATAATCTAACGGTATTTACAATTTTACGGTGTAGAAACTAGGGCTTTCAATCTCGATGCATTACTGAGTCCGAAAAAATCGAGATTAGGTGTGGTCTCGAAATTCCCGGAGAAAACGAGACTTTCGAGACTATTTAAAAACTAGGTTTTTTTACTCATAGGCTTAGAAAGTCAAAACAAGATATTTTAATCAAGTACTCTATTAAACAAACGCAATTAAAAAGAAAACATTTGTTACAGTTTTTTTTTTCATTTTTGTAGTGGGCACGTAAAAAACAAAGGGCGTGTAATGTCGTTTCAGAAAGAGAGGACTTAATTTTTTTACATTAGTCACCCGCGTTTAGAAAATGATTTTTCTGCTTCTACGCAAGAAGAAGGAATAGAAATTAAATAATTATAGTTTGTACAAAAACACCACCATGTCAGTCCGACTTCAGGACCAAGCCTCGGAACTTATCCTTCTGCAGCGAGCTGTGAGACAGGGAGACGTCATATCTCCGAAATTGTTCACCGCTGCACCGGAGGATGTCTTCAAGGTTCTGGACTGGAGAGGGCTAGGCATCAACGTCAATGGCGAGTACATCACTCACCTTCGGTTTGCCGACGATATAGTGGTCATGGCTGAGACCATGGAGGACCTCAGTACAATGCTCGATGACCTCAGTAGAGCTTCCGAAAGAGTGGGGCTAAAAATGAACATGGACAAAACCAAGGTTATGTTGAATGCCCATGTAACATCCACTCCTATCAAAATCGGAGACACTGCACTCGGAAGTTGTGGACGATTATGTGTAAACGGTCCAGATAGGAATCGATTTTTTTTTTTATCGAGTGAAATTTTCCATATCATGTTTTGAACCACAAATTATCAAAGTAGATATAGTCAACTATACTATTTATTTTTTTGGCTTTAAAAAAACTCTGTTTGTTTACTATTGAATCAAAGTTATGTAAAATTAGGAAAATTGGGTCTACCTGCCCTTAAACTATTTTAGCTGTACAAAGTCCATTATTACTTTTTTACAACCCTAAACCTATGCGTAGACAGAAGATTTACTTGTCTGCAAGTAAACTGCTGACACATTGTTTGTTTATCTTATAAGTATTATCTAAATATATAAAAGAAGAAACTGACTGACTGACTGACTGATTGACTGACTGACTGACTGACTGACTCATCTATCAACGCACAGCCCAAACCGCTGGGTCTACAAATTCCAAATTTGGCAAGTAGGTTCCTTATGTGGTCTAGAGGTGCACTAAGAAAGGATTTTTCAAAATTCACCCCCTAAGGGGGTTAAACGGGGCTCCAAAGTTTGTATGGTTAAGACTATTTTATTCGAAACTTCACAGGAGTGCTCCTATTGATAAATGAGTAGACACGGGTTTTAAGTGTTTTTCAGAATTCAACCCCTAAGAGGGGGAAATGGTGTGACAAAGTCTAAAAATCAATGCACAGCCCAAACCGCTGAGTCTAGAGATTACAAATTTGGCACATAGTTTCTTTATGAGGTTTAGGGGTGCATTAAGAAAGGATTTTTCAAAACTCACCTCCTAAGGGGGTGAAACGGGGCTCTAAAGTTTGAATGGGGAAACAAGATTAGTTAGACTATTCGAAACTTAACAGGAGTACTCCTATTGCTAAATGAGTAAACATTTGTTTCAGGTTTTTTCAGAATTCAACCCCTAAAGGGGGAAATGGGGTAACAAAGCCTGAAATTCAACATAGGTATTGTTTGTATGGTGATTTGGGTCAGGTGTATTACAAAAACAACGATTTTAAGATTTAATGTGGTGGACCTGAAATACCATCATTCCCTGTTGGGGTTTTGGGGTGCGATTGGGTTGGAATGTCTAAAAATCAATATGGGTGTCGATTAGATATGAGCGCCGATGGCCAATTCCGCGGCGGCGGCGTAGCCAGGAAATTTGCACGGCGGGGGTGGCGTCGCGGCGGCGCGGCGTGGCCGGCCGTGGGCCTTAGTTTTTTTTTTATCAGGGAGAGATTTCTTAAAAATAACAAAGAAAACCATATTGTTGTTACAAAAAAAAGTTTACAGTCTTCTAAATAATAATTGGAGATCAAGTTTACTGAAAAATAATCATTTCAGCATTTTGAGTTGAAGTGAAACAGAGTTTTTTTAATTAGAGCACTATCTATTTAATAAAACTATTTAAAAAAAAACGAAATATCATAATTATATTTTGTTTGTTGTTAACACCACACTACAATACACGTTTACTCGGTAAAATATTCGACTCGACTGCGTTAGCGACGAGTGTAGCGAAGCGACTAGGCTTACTAAATACGGGGACGCGGCGCGTCGCGCGGTGCGTTGTTCGGCGCGGCTCGCTTTCAATTCAAATATAATAAGACGATTGACTATGTATGGGAGTGTTTACGGAGGAGTAATTTTACGCGCGTTTACTGAAATGCAGCGTTGCGTTGACCGCGGCGGTGCTCGTGGCTTCACACGCGCAAATACAAATATATCGCAGATGACACCGCCTCTCCGTAAACGGGAAAACGCGCAACACGCCGCATAACGCGCCGCACGACGCGCCGCGTCTCCGTAAATGAGCACTTATGCGGTAGGGCCGCGCGTGCGAGCGAGAAAGCAAGTTGCGACTCGTCGCGACGGCGCGCCGCACGCTGCACTCGGCGACGACGCGTCGACATGAATTCACGGCGACGGCGGCGCGCCGGCGCGGCGCTCATATAGTGTCGATACAGAGATTATCAGGGGTGCTGATTACGAAAATGGCATTTATTTTGAGATCCAGAAGATGGTGGATTCGACTTCTGTACAGGGTTATTGTTGATTTATTGTTATGATTGTGATAACGATGATGATGATTGTGATAATGATGATTGTGATGATGATTGTGATTGTGATTACGATGATATTGATCGTGATTATGATGATGATGATTGTGATAATGATGATGATGATTGTGATGGCGATTGTGACAGTGATTGTGATAGTGACGGTGATTGTGATGGTGATTGTGATTGTGTCAGTGATGGTAATTGTGTCAGTGATGGTGATTGTGATAATGATGAAGATGATTGTGATGACGAAGAAAATGATTGTGATAACGAGGATAGTCATTGTGATAGTGATTGTGATGGTGATTGTGATGGTGATGGCGATTGTGATAATGATTGTGGTAGTGATAGTGATGGCGATTGTGATCATGTTGATTGTGATTAAGATGATAATGATTGTGATTACGATGATAATGATTGTGATTACGATGATAATGATTGTGATGGTGATTGCGATTGTGATTGTGATGGCGATTGCGATGGTGATTGTGATGGTGATCGTGATGGTGATTGTGATGGTGATCGTGATGGTGATTGTGATAGTGATTGTGATGGTGATAGCGATGTGATTGTGATTGTGACAGTGATGGTATTTGTGACAATGCTGAAGATGATTGTGATTACGATGAAAATGATTTTGATAACGAGGATAGTGATTGTGATAGTGAGTGTGATGGTGATTGTGATGGTGATGGTGATTGTGTTTATGATTGTGGTTCTGATAGTGATGGCTATTGTGATCATTTTGATTGTGATTAAGATGATAATGATTGTGATTAAGATGATAACGATTGTGATGGCGATTGTGATGGTGATTGTGATGGTGATTGTGATAGTGATTGTGATGGTGATTGTGATGGTGATTGTGATGGTGATTGTGATGGTGATTGTGATGGTGATTGTGATGGTGATTATGTTGGTGATAGTGATAGTGATGGTGATAGTGATGTGATTGTGATTGTGATTGTGATAATGATAAAGAAGATTGTGATTACGATGAAAATGATTGTGATAACGAGGATAGTGATTGTGATAGTGATTGTGACGGTGATTGTGATGGTGATTGTAATGGTGATTGTGATGGTGATTGTAAAAATGGTTGTGGTTGTGATAGTGAAGGCGATTGTGATAATGGTGATTGTGATCAAGATGATAATGATTGTGATTATGATGATAATGATTGTGAAAACGATGATGGTTATTGTGATAGTGATTTTGATGGTAATTGTGATGGTGATAGTGATTGTGATAGTGACGGTGATTGTGATGGTGATAGCGATGGTGATGGGGATTGTGTTGGTGATTGTGATTGTGATAGTCATTGTGACGGTGATTGTGATGGTCATAGCGATGGTGATGGGGATTGTGATGTTGATTGTGATGATGATGGTGATGATGATGGTGATTGTGATGGTAATTGTGATTGTGATGGTGATTGTGATTATGATGGTGGTTGCGGTAGTGATGGTGATTGTGATAATGATGGTGGTTGTGATAGTGATGGTGGTTGTGATAGTGATGGAGATTGTGATAGTAATAATAAATTGTGATGATTATGAAATTTGGCACATAGATAGTTTATAACCTGGATTTACATGTAGGACACTATTTATCCCTTTAGTATGATTCAGTGGGACAGTTACCGAACTTCACGCGGGCGAAGCCGCGGGCAACAGCTAGTAAGTTATAATTTTAGTAATTTTACTTTTCTTTCATTGTTAATTTATTTATTTTAAGTACGTATTTAAGCATCTTCTAGCCTGAAACACAGGTTCCACCTAGTTCAGGCAATAAGCAACAGAGCTCTATTTTATTTGATAAGATACTTCATTGTAAATGTGCCCCTTTTTACACGCTTTATATTTGCTTCACTTGTATGTTTGTTTGTTTGTAACCGACTTCTTAGGGCGCGATTTTGACCCACTTTAAACGGCCAGATTTCATTCAAATTTTGCACACCCGTCAAAGACCGATGATGATTCAGGTTTTTTCAGAATTCAACCCCTTAAGGGGGGAAATGGGGTGACAAAGTCTGAAAATCAACATGGTTATTGTTTGTATGGTGTTTCGGGTCGAGCGGGTGTATTACAAAAACAACGTGATTTTAAGATTTAATGTGTAACCAGTGTAACTGAAATACCATAATCCCCTGTTGGGGTGTGATGGGGTTGAAATGTCTAAAAATCAATATGGGTGTCAATTCCGACATTATCAGGGGTGCTGATTACGAATATGGCATTTATTTTGAGATCCAGAAGATTTAGATCATTTAGATAAGATGGCGGATTCGACTTCTATACAGGGTTATTGTTGATTTATTGTGATGATTGTGATAACGATGATGATGATTGTGATTACGATGATAATTATTGTGATTACGATGATGGTGATTGTGATAACGATGATGATGAATATGATGATGATGATTGTGATGATGATAATCGTGATTACGATGATGGTGATGGTAATCGTGATTGTTACGGTGATAGTGATTGTTATGGTGATGATGATAGTGATTGTAATTGTGATAATGATGGTGATTGTGATAGTGGTGGTGATTGTGATAACGATGATGATGATGTCTGTGATAATGATGATGATGATTGTGATGGTGATTGTGACAGTGATTGTGATTATGATAGTGATGATGATTGTGATAAAGATGGTGATTGTGATAGAGATGGTGATTGTGATGATTATGAAATTTGTCTCATAGATAGTTTTTTACCTGGATTAACAAGTAGGATACTATTTATCTCTCTAATATGAATAAATATGAGCCCGTGGGACAGTTACCAAACTTCACGCGGACGAAGCCGCGGGCAACAGCTAGTATTCTTGATATAACAGTAACCGTGATTTACAAAAAAGCTTCTTATATACATCAAAACGAAATATTCAGGACAGAAAATTCAATTTTTTAATTTGCGGAATAACATTTAGTAATTAGCATAGCCTAGGATCTACAGTCGATAAAGTCATCAACTTTAAATAAGATAAACCAAAAATAAAGAACAATTTTATAGCCGAACGAAATAATGTGACAGCTGTTATTCAGAATGCAAAGAGTTCTTATTATCTAAAATGTTTCAAAAATTGTATTGGAAAGCCTTTTAAGATCTGGAAGTTGATTAATAATATAACTTGCAATAAAATAGAAACTAACTCAGCCACTACAAAGCTTGAAGGTCCGATTACCGATACAAAAGTTATATGTGAGAGTTTCAATCATTACTTTTCAACAATCGGTACAGTGCTGGCAAGTGAAATCCCAAAATGTAATCAAAATAATGCAACTGACACGCTTTCGAGAGTACAAGTACGCAGGCTGGTGTAGAACTCACAGAGTTGTCAGTGTTGTCACCAACCACTACTAAAGAGGTTTCAAAAATATTGACGAATTGAAAACTAACACGAAATATTAAAGATTTACTTTTGGAAAACTTAACAAAATGCATTAACAAAAGCCTTCAGGAAGGAATATTTGCTGATACATTAAAAATCGCTAGTCACACCAATACATAAAACCGGAAACAACGCAGATGTGAGTAATTATCGTCCAATATCGGTCTTACCAATTATTTCTAAAATATACGCAAAAATAGTTTTTAATAGGTTACAAGCTTACTTCGATTCTATAACTTTTATTTCCAAAAACCAATATGGTTTCCGACAGAAATCAAACACCCTATCCGCGACTATTGACCTTATTATTAACTTAAAAACTCATAGCTCTTGGGATCTTCATAGATTTGAAAAAAGCGTTTGACACTGTAAGCCACAAACTTCTTCTTAAAAAACTGGAAAGTATCGGTATTACTGGCTCTGCATTAAAAATATTACATTCTTATCGTACCAATAGGTACCAAGTGGTCGGTATCGGTGAACATCGAAGTTAACCCCAAACCCATTATCTGTAGAGTACCACAAGGTTCTATACTAGGACCTCTATTATTCCTCATATACATCATGAATATTAATGAAATTGGACCTAAAGGAGTTATTTCACTGTATGCCGACTATACTAGTCTTTTTTATTTTGGTAGTAATATAAAAGGTATTGTTAAAGAAGCACAAAGTGATCTAAATAAACTAGCTATCTGGTTCCAATGCAATCTACTTACTATAAATGCTAGTAAAACCAAATACATGATATTTAGTGCTAAAAATTGAACTTGTGACATGAATTTTGTATGCCTCAATGGTGGGACATAGCAGACACCTGTACTTAACACAACATCTTATGAACTTATGATCCACAATAAACTGTTTAAATTTGAATTAGAAAATTAAAAAGCTTCATACACATTGGGAATTAAATATAAATGGTCAACCGTTATTAAAAACAAACACTGAGAAATATTTAGGTCTTACTCTTGATGATAAACTTACAATGAAACCTCACATTGAGAAAGTAAGAAAAAAGATATCTTTTGCTGAACTGGGCGGCAGCTGGTAAACCGAGAACGGGGTCGCTTTATGAAAATATGGTGGCGAGTAGAACAAAAAACGCAGATCAATTAAAGATGAATGGAATGGCGAGTCATCACGAAGCTGAAAATGTTAGTAGTTTCTGGAAAGCTACAAACAGCTTGAATCCCAAGTCGCGCCTGCCAGTGTGCGTCGGTGGCGTAAACGAACCAAAGGCAGGCCAATTTATTCATGGCTTCGTTTAGGACGGAGACCGCTGGGTCCGTCGACAGGTGGGTCGGATTCTATGGAGGGGTCCGAGGGTACGCCTATCATGTCACCGCTGGGGAGGTTGGGTCTGTCTTCAAGGATCTAAATCGGGGTAAGTCTCCTAGACATGACGGCTTAAGTGTTGAACACCTACGATATGCAGGTAAGCACTTGCCCCGTATTTTAGCTCTCTTGTTTAATTTATGTATGAGTCACTCGTATCTTCCAGAGGACCTCATGAAAACGATTGTCATTCCTATAATAAAAAGTGAGACTAGAGATACGAGTGACAAGAACAACTTCAGGCCCATCTCCTTAGTGACCATTATTGCGAAGGTAGGTATTGGACGGTCTGATTGACAGGCAGTTGGATAAATACCTATATCACCTTACATGACGCCCAATTTGGGTTTAGGCCACATTTGTCGACTGAAACGGCGATCCTCTGTCTCAAGCATACTATGAGTCCGTTACCCCAGCCAGATGTTGTCGAAAATGGTCATTTCAATCTTATAGATAAATTAGTTATGCGGCTTCTGTAATTGTTGCGCACATTTTTAAATTTGTTGCGCTTATAGTTTTTTAATTATTTCACAAAAACATTTCCTGCTGGGGTAACGTTACCCCAGCCAGACCTTTTTCTTTCTAATGGGAATATTTAAATAATTACTAGCTATAAAATTAGTTGTCTAGATGAAGTAAATGTTGTGCCTTATTTTGTATTTGTTCTTTCTTCGGTTGCGAAGTTATTCGAGATTTTGCTGGGGTAACGTTTTTGGTTTTGCTAGATCTTTGAAATGGTTAAGCGGATTCTTACCATATTTTGTACATGACTTCTTAGGAATTAGTTTAAATTAGTTCTGCAATAAAAAAACCAAAATAATGCATAGCTTAAAGGTTATTTCATTAAATAGAAAAACACTTCAATTGGTCCCAGCACTCTCAATAAGAGGTCTAAAGACTTACTTTAAACATTATTTTGAAGCTTGTAACGGCCTTCAAATGTATGTGAAGTTTCATTACTATCCTGTAAGTATTTAACAAGTTATGATGATATTCAGTTCTTCACGAGCACGGTCTTGATGCGCGCGGTGTTATTTGGCCACTGGATTGGATATATGAACTGAATGTTATGTCAATTATTAGTTGTTTAGTTCAGTTGTATATCAGTAAAATTTCAGCGTAGTACATTGGATAATTAATGAGATAATACGATTAAAGTCATTAGGAAGTGAATGACCGTGGTAACCCGACCAAGTTTAGGTGGTTACGAAAAAGCGAAAACGCAGAACATTATACTATCTTTTGAAATGTTTAGTATAATACACCTTACAATTTCGGTACAGACGCGTACACTGTTAAATACATAATAATATAATAATATCTGTACTATGAAAACATTATTATTATCTTCCAGTTGCACAAACTTATCAAAAACCGGCCAAGTGCGAGTCGGACTCCCGCACGAAGGGTTCCGTACCAATTATTATAAAAAAACACGTTTGTTGTATGGGAGCCCCCCTTAAATATTAATTTTATTCTGTTTTTAGTATTTGTTGTTATAGCGGCAACAGAAATACATCATCTGTGAAAATTTCAACTGTATAGCTGTCACGGTTCATGAGATACAGCCTGGTGACAGACAGACGGACAGACAGCGAAGTCTTAGTAATAGGGTTCCGTTTTTACCCTTTGGGTACGGAACCCTAAAAATCACCGATATAACATGTCGTTTAGTAGCAAAATTATTATTAATATGTTCATGTTGTTAGGTACAGTCAAAGGTCAAAATTCCACTTCCACCGCAATGCACATTATCGTTTGCGCTATACGGGCGGCGGCGCCTATACACACATACGCATATTTATCCGTGTGAGTGATGTTCCAACGCTAACAACCAATTTGGCCACCGTATCACTTACACAACTCATTGAAATTTGTAATAACAATCTTAAGCGGGCAACAAGTTGCTAATGTGTAAGTGTTGTCAAACGTTCTTATAGAAGGTCATAAGTACCACCAATATTGCTTTGCCATTGTGTTGCGAGATTGGCAGTCGACTTCTGACTGTTACTGTACTTATCTAAAACTGTATTTTTTTAAGGCTTAAATATTTGAATTTAAGAACTTACTTATTATTTTCTTTTTTTAGCAAAATTTTATACCTATCTGTAATTTTAATCTGTGATTGTTTTTAAGTATAAGTTTATTAATACTTTAAAAGTTCAATTGAAATGATTATTTTACCTGTCAATAAAAATTATTTAATAATCATGTAGTTTTTTTAAAACTTGTGTACATGTCTGTACTAAATTTGTAACACTATCCTACATATTTTAGAAGGTACCATAATGTTCTGCGTTTTCGCTTTATCGTAACCACCTAAACTTGGTCGGGTTACCACGGTCATTCACTTCCTAATTACTAATCGTATTATCTCATTAATTATCCAATGTAATACGCTGAAATTTTACTGATATACAACTGAACTAAACAACTAATAATTGACATAACATTCAGTTCATATATCCAATCCAGTGGCCAAATAACACCGCGCGCATCAAGACCGTGCTCGTGAAGAACTGAATATCATCATAACTTGTTAAATACTTACAGGATACTAATGAAACTTCACATACATTTGAAGGCCGTTACAAGCTTCAAAATAATGTTTAAAGTAAGTCTTTAGACCTCTTATTGAGAGTGCTGGGACCAATTGAAGTGTTTTTCTATTTAATGAAATAACCTTTAAGCTATGCATTATTTTGGTTTTTTTATTGCAGAACTAATTTAAACTAATTCCTAAGAAGTCATGTACAAAATATGGTAAGAATCCGCTTAACCATTTCAAAGATCTAGCAAAACCAAAAACGTTACCCCAGCAAAATCTCGAATAACTTCGCAACCGAAGAAAGAACAAATACAAAATAAGGCACAACATTTACTTCATCTAGACAACTAATTTTATAGCTAGTAATTATTTAAATATTCCCATTAGAAAGAAAAAGGTCTGGCTGGGGTAACGTTACCCCAGCAGGAAATGTTTTTGTGAAATAATTAAAAAACTATAAGCGCAACAAATTTAAAAATGTGCGCAACAATTACAGAAGCCACATAACTAATTTATCTATAAGATTGAAATGACCATTTTCGACAACATCTGGCTGGGGTAACGGACTCGCATACTATCCATTACTATGCAGCAAGGAAAACACCTTCTTATGCGTGTTTTTTGGACCTCTTCAAGGCATTCGACCTAGTGTCCTATGACTGCCTTTGAAGGACGCTAATTTTCCTGGGGGATTGATTGCTGTACTGAAGTACTGGTACAGCAACCAGTCCAACTACGTTAGATGGACAGGTGCTATGTCGGGTGCGTACAGGTTAGAGTGCGATGTGAGGCAAGGGGGGCTTAGCTCCCCCAGGCTCTTTAACCTGTATGTCAACCGGCTGATATGTGAGCTCAGCAACACCCAAGTCGGTTGTTCCATTGGCGGTCAACGCATTAATAATATTAGTTACGCGGATGTATAGTGTTGCTGAGCCCATCAATCAGTGCGTTAAGAATATTATACGTATTTTATATGTATAACATACATATAATATATAACCACAACACAAATGTGTGTGTACTATTAGGTACACCTCCCTTCGGGGATTACTGTCCCATTATTGTCCCATTGCTCCTCCGACATGCGGCAGATGTGACCAGCCCAGTTCCACTTCAACCTGGCAGCTGTAAGGCCAACATCAGTTATTTAGGTTTTGGAGCGAAGTATGGAGTTTCTGACGCGGTCCGTACGTTTGACACCCAGTATACTTCGCTCCATAGCTCGTTGGCAGACCCCAAGTGCGGACTTCTGACGATTTGTAAGCGACCACGTCTGCGCTCCATAGGTGAGGGTGGGGAGAATGCACATGTCCATGAGCTTCTGCTTAATTAAAATTAACATGTAGGATACTATTGATCCATTTAATATGATCCCGTGGGACAGTTACCAAACTTCACGCGGGCGAAGCCGCGGGCAACAGCTAGTTCTTTGTATTTCTACATTCATCCGGGAATGGTCGTTATCAAAGGTAAAACAAACCTTAAAACATTATAACGCCGTCAGCACCTGCAAACGAAAATACTATACTATTTCTTTTCCACTTAGCAAGGACATATTGGCATTTGATATTTATCAACTCATATTTCTGTGTAGTTATAATAGAAATATTTTGTTTAAGGTGGATGCTCCAGGGTAGCCCGCGAAATTCAAATTTTCTTACGTTTTTTGCAATTTGCAGGCCAGTGCTAGGTTGTATGTTGATTAAAATTTTGTTTGCGACTGTAAGACGTATGTAGTTACAGAATTATATTCATCAAAATCATCAATACAACCCTCAAAGTTCATAAAGGTGGAAAAATTACTTTTCCAAGGTCAAAATCATTCTTGCACCTTTATGAACTTGGAGGGTTGTATTGATGATTTTGATGATTATAATTGTGTTACTACATACGTCTTACAGTCGCAAACAATATTTGCAAAAAACGTAAGAAAATTTGAATTTCGCGGGCTACCCTTGAGCATCCACCTTAACGAGCCTCATTCACATACACACTAGTGTAAAGCCTTACAAGTTGATATATTTAGTTATAATGTAACATACACACCCCACACTTCACACACACACGCTTGCAAAATCACCAAACCTCTTGACCTGGAACCTTTTTAACCGACTTCCAAAAGGAGGAGGTTCTCAATTCGATTGGTATTTTTTTGTATGTATGTACACCGATTACGCTGCCATTTATGATCCGATTTACGTGATTCTTCTTTAGTTTGATGCGGAATAGTTGCCATTTGGTCTCATAAAAATTTAACATAGTTTGGCGCAGTAGTTTTTATTTTATGGACATTTTTACTTCACTTGTGTGGTATAATTTCATGTATTTTCACCGTTTTTTTTCATTTGTGGAGAGATTCTCAAAATTCTTGTTTTATTTGAAAGAGTATACTCCTGAGATGGTCGACACAAAAAACTTTTTTGCAAAAAAATAAAACCGACTTCAAAAAACACAAAAAAGTATAAAATAACTTTAGCTTTTAGTCGGTTTTAGTTTTTTGCAAAAACGTTTTTTGTTTTCAAAATAATTATATTATTGTTACCTAAAGTAGTAATCTTTTGTTAGTAACTTCTTTCCCGTATATTTGTAGTAAGTTTTAGTTAAAAGTAACATGTTTACATGTTAGTTAAGAGACAGAACCCGTCGACACAGGATATCCTAGTGTGGAGTCCAGGGAATATGTAAAAATCTAGCTCTTAATTATTTAGTTACTAACTTTTTAATATTGTACCATTCTATTTGAACTGATATTTTTATTTTTTATAACTGTGTTTTTGACGAGAAATTATCATTTTTGTGCTTATCGATTAAATTGTATGAATTAAAATTATTCTTATTATTTGAAAACGAATTGTTCTACAATCTACATCCCCTGAAGTCACCGGGCACTAGGTTCTTTATTTTCAGGTACATCAAGCTCATTTAATAGTTAGATCCAGAAAAATAAACGTATTAAAAAGGCGTCTAAAAAGGAGGAAAGAAGAAAATAATTTAAAAAAAATCCAGTTAAGCGTAGTACAAAAATGGTCAAGGCAGAGCCGTGGTCGCACCCACTGCATACCTACTATGATTATGTGGGTGCCGGGTGCCAGGAACACCTCCATTATTTAAACAGACATGGTATGTTAAGTATGCAGTTGGGTGTCCCGAAATAACTTTTTTTCGATTTCAGCTTCTCAAGACCCCTGAACAGTTGCGTTATTAGTTGTAAATTACCGTTATAAAAAAAATATCTTGAGGGTTCTACCGGCATTTTAATTAAAAATCACTTAAATAACCCTCCAGTCATTGGTGCCGATTCCCTTGTTCACAAACTAAACTAAATTTAAGTTAAATGCATCTTTATCTTTCTATTTCATTAGGAAAAGGACAGAAGATAAATATTAGTTTAATCCTGTCAAATTAGTCAGCACCTGACGTAATTTGATGTAATTTTAGTAGTCAACTTTTTAATCGCGTCTAAAACTTGTACGGCGCTGATTAATTTGACAGAACATAACTAATATTTATCTTCTGTCCTTTTCTTAATGAAATAGAAAGAAAAAGATGCACTGAACTTAAATTTGGTTTAGTTTGTAAACAAGGGAATCGGCACCAATGTCGTCTATTCTATTTTATTTATGTATATTATTCCCATTTAATTTTTTATTTTATTTATAGTGGGACCCTACGTTATGATTTGTAGCCAACGACAGGATGTTTTCAGTTAGGAAATGCTTTGGATCGAACTCGCAAAATTCATGTATTGACTCATTTTTTTTTAAATTCTCTACTTCTAATGTGAAGCAGTTCGTCTCAAATTATATTACGGATTGACTGCTGCGGTGCTGCTCTGCACTGACTTGTGATAAAATACGCGTTTTTTTTTACGTACAATAATGGGTTCAAGACGAAGTGAGACTTCTTAAGCACGGACCAAGGCCTGCAAAGATATTGATGCAATTATAGTAAAAAGTACCTACTTTGGTGGACGAAAGGACAAAACACACAAACTATAAAATAGGCGATCGGTAGTCGGTACCACCGCAGAGTAGTCTTGCAAGAGCACATTTCAGTTTTCACAGAGCCGGGATCTATTTAGTTGAGACATACGACGCCAAGTCGTAGCACTGCCAAAGGGATCGTCACTTCTGGGTTGCCACCCGTACTCAAAAATAGAGTATAGTCCTCTTTTTCATGTAGGCGTACTTTATAATCTACGACACCAATAAAGTACGCTAAAATACTATATTTTCGTAAAACTGATTGTTACTGGCTCGTTACTGGTTATGAGTACTTAATAAATAAACTGGGTGTTGAGGATAGTTTCAATGAGACTACTCAACCTTGTTATTATGAATTTGTATATTAATTAATGTGAGAAGGCACAGCATTACATTTATAATGGTGGACGCACGATCGCGACATAAATATGCGTTTATTCGACCGGTGTCTGTTGCCAACTAAAGATGGCGCGCGCGCTGCCGGCGACCGCGTCCTCTTCCCCGCACTCGCCCCGCTGCTTCCGCCGTCGCGTTCATATTGAATAATATTAATAATGCGAATGCGCTTATGGGCGCGTTCATACTCCGCGCCGTTGAAATCTTTTCAACTAATTTTGATCAGCCACAGGTAAGGGGCATATTTTATTGATTGCCCGTTTGATAGTGCCGGTACTAGTATGGATATCCGCTACTCTGCAGATCCCGTCGGTTCCTGGATATAATTTAGTGACGCGACCCATACGCCAGTGGAGCGGCATCAAGTTGTCCTCTTTTAGTATAATAAGATCTCCGACATTGATAGGTTTGCATCCCTTCTTCCATTTTGCTCGACCTTGTAGTTCCGCCATGAACTCCTGTCGCCACCTCTCCCAGAACCGCTGCCGTATTTCTTCGATGAGCTGGTATCTGTTGGGTCTAGACGTTTTCACAGGTAGTGAAGGTACTGACATCAGCGGACGGCCGATGAGGAAGTGCCCGGGGGTTAAAGGATTGGTATCAGTGGGGTCTGACGATAGGGGGGAAAGAGGTCGGGAGTTGAGGATCGCTTCTATTTGAGTAAAGAGCGTCGCTAACTCTTCAAACGTGAGGGAGGCATTGCCAGCTACGCGTTTTAAATGGAATTTCGCGGATTTAACGCCGGCTTCCCATATTCCACCAAAATGTGGAGAGTATGCCGGAATAAACTTGAATTTAATAGCCTCGTTAGCTGCATAATCTGAGACTGCATGAACGCTAGACTGGATCACCCTACCCAACTCATTGTTAGCGCCAACAAAGTTCCTTCCGTTGTCGCAGTAGATGGTATGTGGCTTGCCGCGACGCGACACAAACCTGCGGAGACATGATATGAAGGCCTCAGTGGTAAGATCGCTTACAACCTCTAAATGTAAGGCCTTAGTAACTAAACAAACTAATACACATAAATAGGCCTTTGTGATACGATTACCTCGTCCCTTTTTGGATGAAATCATAAAGGGCCCAGCAAAATCAATCCCACAAGAATTAAAGGGAAAGTCTGGGTTGACTCTAACACTCGGCAAGTCGCCCATTAAAGGTTGTGCAGTCTGACCTTTCATTCGAGTACAGACAACACACTGTCTAATAATAGTGCGAGCTAAGATCCTGCCACCTACTGGCCAAAATCTCTCGCGAACAGCCGACAAAAGCAATTGTGGACCTGCATGCAATAAATGTAAATGTTCATATTTCATTAAAAGTTTAGTCAAATGATGTTTAGCATCCAGTAAAATTGGGTGCTTTTTGTCGTATTGACAATCAGACTGGCTTAACCTGCCACCCACTCTTATTAAACCATTGGTATCTAACCTTGGATTTAAGGATAGCAATTTACTTTTGTGATGCAGTTCTAATCCATTTTGAAGGTTTTTTATATCATTTGCAAATGACTCAGATTGACTAACTTTAAGCAATTGTATTAAAGAGTTCTCTAGTTCGTTAGCTTGCAAAGGTCCTTTTAATTTTAACTGTGTGCTTTTACAATTATTAATAAAGCGTAAAACATGTGCATAAACTCGTTTAAGTCTAATATAACTCGAATATTTTTCAAATGGTATTGATGGACAGCTATTTTTGAATGTGTCATCAACAGAGACTAATACTTTGACTTCTGGCAATTTTTTAAGTGTTATGTGAGGTTGAGTAGGCCACTGGTTCTGTTTCAGGAACAAAGGACCTTCCCACCATAAAGATGATGACTGCAGCTGCTGTGGGTCTACACCCCTAGAAGCTAAATCAGCCGGGTTTAACTCTGTAGGAACATGTTTCCATTCAAACTCTTTTGTGATTTCATTAATTTTGTTGACTCGGTTACGTACAAACGTCGGTAAGACTTTGCTCTGAGTTTTCAGCCATCCGAGTACAACTGTGGAATCAGTCCACATATATTTTTTGGTAATATTGCATGGTACAGCCTGTAATACCTTTTCACTAACTTGAGCGCCTAACAGAGCAGCACACAACTCCAAACGTGGGATGGTGAGCTCTTTAATTGGAGAAACTCTAGTTTTTGCACAGAGTAACCTTACTGTAACATTCTGTTTACTATCTTCAGAACGCATATAAACACACGCTCCATATGCCTGCTGACTTGCATCTACAAAGCAATGTAGCTCCGCTGACTGAGATTCTAAATTATTATTTAATACATAACGAGGTACTACAATATCAGATAAATGATGCAAGTTTTGAATGAAATTAAACCATCTTTTTGCATAAGGCTCAGGTACGGGATCATCCCAGTTTAATTTTGCAATCCACAATTGTTGCAATAAAATTTTTGATTTTATAATACAACAACTAACTAACCCTAGTGGGTCAAACACTTTACATGTTGTTGAAATAATAATACGTTTAGTAACCTTTGTAGTGAAGTCAATTCCACTTGGGAAACGCAACTCATCAGCCTTAGGCGACCATTTTAGACCCAAGACATTAGCTTCGTCATGAAAATTAAGACAATTAGATGATTCGGATATGCCACCAAGGATACGAGAGTTTGTGCGAAATTTGCGTAATGGGAAACAAGCTGAATTTAAAGTTTCAGTGACATTTAAATAAATATGTTTTAATTCCTCTTCAGTTGAGGCACCTGTGTTAAGGTCGTCAATATAGAAATCATTCTTTATGATATTTGAAACAACCTCATCCTGACATTTATCAGCCAGCTCAACCAGACACCTAGTAGCTAAGAATGGAGCTGAAGCCATTCCATATGTCAACGTATTGAGCTGTAAAATTCTAATAGGTTTATCAACATAATCCCTCCACAACACAAGCTGCAGGTGCCGCTGTGATTTATCTAAAGCTACTTGTCGATACATTTTTTCGACGTCTGCTGTTAGAATAAACTTATGTATTCTAAAACGAATAAGAATCGAGAATAAGTCACTCTGCACCGTGGGACCAACTGCCTGGATATCGTTCAAAGATTTTCCTGAACTGGTTTTAGCTGAAGCGTCAAATACTACTCTCAGCTTTGTGGTATCATGGTGTTCCCGAATGACACAATGATGGGGTAAGTAACAACCAAACTTTGGCTTTTCGATTTCACTTAAATGTCCTAACCTACTATATTCTTGTATAAAGTCACTATATTGTTTCTTAACTTCAGGGTTTTTATTTAATTTATTTTCAAGACTCAAGAAACGTTTAATTGCAATAGGAAACGATTTGCCAAGTGCTTGCTCTGGGGCCTCCGTTAGCGGCAGCATGACTGAAAATCGTCCTTCTGGTAAACGACAAGTGTTTTTTATAAAATGGGACTCGCAATATTGCTCATCAATTGAATAATTATTTGAACCTGAAGGTAATTCTTCTACCTCCCAGAAATTTTGTAAAGAGTCATGAATATCCTGAAGTGATACCATTTTATTATTTTTTACTAAATTACAATGTATGTTATTATTATAACTAAAATAACCTTCACCAATAGGGCCAGCAACTAGCCACCCTAAATGGCTATCCTGTAATACGGGCTTATTCACACCTAAGACTATTCTATTAGTATTTACAATTTCAAAAAAGTGGTCTGCACCAAGTAAAATATCTATTTCGGCAGGCTCATGAAACATAGGATCTGCCAGAACCACCCCATTGGGCAATCCCAAGTGCTCAACATTTACTTGAACGCTGGGTAATGTTCCTGTAATTTTAGGAATTATTAGGCAGTTGACAGTTATATTAAATGAACTAATTCGAGATTTTAACATAAACTTGCATTGTTCTGTTATTTTACATGCTACATTATTTATACCACTAACATTAAAAGAATTTATTTGATTTGCTTGTAACCCTAGCCTTTCTTTTAGATTTTTTGTTATAAATGAAGACTGGCTTCCAGTGTCCAGCAATGCACGCGCATGGTAAGTATTACTGTTATATGTATTCATTATTTCAACTTGTGCAGTACATAATAAAACTTGGCCTGGCGAGCGAGCTGACAAACTGACAGGAAGAAGACTAGTTGATGGCTGAGTGGCTTCCGTCCTTTCTGTGACAACATTAGCAATGGTACTGTTGTTATGCAACATTGAATTATGTTTTTCCTTACAGGTCCGGCAAGAACTATTCAATGGACATTCTGAATTGTTGTGACCACTACGAAGACAGTTTGTGCACAAGTTATGCTTAGCCACTTCAGACAGCTTCTCATTCAAACTCAAAGCCTTAAATTTATGACACTGATGCACATAATGTGATTTGTTACAGATAAAACATTTTTTAGTTTGAGAACCAACCAAAGTAGTTGTTAATGACTTGACAGATTTATTTTCCTTACCATGATTTGAATCTTTATTATCATAATATCGACTACTGTTAGCTGTCTCTAAGACATTTGCTCGATTATCTAAAAATTTTACAAATTCTTCAAGAGAAGGCAGGTGTGTTAAATGACCTTTATGTTCCTCCCATTTGCTTTTAGTTCTAGGATCTAACTTTGCTGAGACCAAGAATATAACTAGAGGATCCCAGCCATTTGTGGAAATTTCTAATATATTCAAAGCATATAAATTCTTTTGAATCTGATCCATCAAATATCTTAAAGCTTTGAAAGATTCCTTTTGGATTGGATTGATACTAACTAAAGCCTGCAAGTGATTATTTATAAGAATATTTTTGTTATTGAATCTGTCACATAAAGACTTCCATGCAATTTGATAGTTGGCTGCGGTAAAGTCTATGGACCTCACTATAACACTAGCACTACCCACTAAAGAATTTCTTAAATAATGAAACTTATTTATTAGTGGTATTGAATCGTTATTATTAATTAAAGAGTCAAATGTATCTCTGTACTCTAGCCATTTAGAATATTTCCCATCAAAAGATGGCAAATTAATGGTTGGTAGTTTAACCGAGTTGCTCATATTGTTGCAACTGGAGTGTACAGATTCACAGTTTTCTTTCTTATCTAATGAACCGATACTTATTAATTCTTGTGTAAAAGAAATTATGGAGTAGAATTCCCTTTCTGTACAATCACGCTCTGAGACTTGTTCATCCATATTAGGAGCGATCTCCTCTATCTCAGATTGTATAGTATCAAATTTAGACATTAACTCTTGTAACTGTGTGAGTCGCAAAGACAGCTCTCGCACTTCTAAACTAGTAAGACTAGAAGCTTTCTCAATTTGGAATTTACATAGGAAATTTTTTAACACTGTTAATCGACTACGTATACCACCACGTCTGCGAATTAATGTTTTTATCTCATTACCCTCCACATTAGGAGAGGCAATCGTATCGTCCGGCATGTTTGAAATTTAAATACACTAGGTACTAAAACAACACGCTCGAAACAATGAGTTGGGCACACGGAACTACGTAAGTAGGTAATAAATTGTGCAATCCCACCGGTTAATCCAGTCCAGCAGTCAAACAGCTCAAACCAATAGCTGTCGCGAGCACGTTGGCAGCACGTGGCAGCAAGCCCGCCGCCGTGCGCGTCGGGCGCAGCGTGGCGCGAGGCACGAAGTAGGTACTTGAGCGCGGGCCGTGGACACGGACCCGGATACGCTGGAATGTTCGGCAAATGTCGTTGAATAAAATATAACGACAGGATTTTACACGTTGAGAGGCTATGTAACCAATTATGATACCTAGAACTTAAATTACTAGCGATAACGAATAGAATTACATGCCACGTGCACCTTAGTTAAGGTTTGAATTTGTGCGATTATGCCAAACAAATAAATGGGTATAGTATAGTACCTATGGCAGCGAGGTGCGCCAGTATCTAGGCTGATAATTTTTTGTATTTGTGCGATTAAGCCAAACAACCAAATGGGTACAGTATAGTACCTATGGGCAGCGAGGTGCGCCAGTATAGACGTACCTAGGCTGATAAAGGTAAAAGGCGTTAAACCTCCCCCTGCGCTTTCAAAGCAGCTAGGCTTCCACACACCAAACAGGAATAGGTAAAAGGAGGGAATAAAGGAACGGGCTTACTTCCACACAACGCCGCTGGCGCCGATAGTTCACCGCACAGCGAAGACCCACGCAGCGAGCTCGTTGGCAGCACGTGGCAGCAAGCACGCACAACGCCGCTGGCGCCGATAGTTCGCAGCACAGCGAAGACCCACGCAGCGAGCTCGTTGGCAGCACGTGGCAGCAAGCACGCACAACGCCGCTGGCGGCGCCGATAGTTCGCAGCACAGCAGAGGAAGACCAACGTTCACACGAAGGGTTGAACCGGAGAGTGTGTTGCTTCACCGACGCACGCGTACACGACGGGTTGACCCGGAGAGTGTTCAGCTTCACCAACGAACAGCCACCGCCGCCATCATACGAGCAGAAAGCGCGTCGGTTGTCCACGTGTATTTTCTTGACTGGTTCTTATATGTTCACGGTCGCCATATGTTGAGGATAGTTTCAATGAGACTACTCAACCTTGTTATTATGAATTTGTATATTAATTAATGTGAGAAGGCACAGCATTACATTTATAATGGTGGACGCACGATCGCGACATAAATATGCGTTTATTCGACCGGTGTCTGTTGCCAACTAAAGATGGCGCGCGCGCTGCCGGCGACCGCGTCCTCTTCCCCGCACTCGCCCCGCTGCTTCCGCCGTCGCGTTCATATTGAATAATATTAATAATGAGAATGCGCTTATGGGCGCGTTCACTGGGGTTTGATTTTTTTATTGCAAAGAGGCTGTAAATATCTTCAAGAAAGACAAATATTTGTTAAATGTTGCAAAAAACAACAAAAAATACGTTTATAAGGACAAATAATGAAAAATAATAATATGTCGGGTTGTCAGGAATTTATTTCGCTAGGCTCGAGCTTATGCGGGCAGAAGACGGGTTTCGTGCTATGAAAACAAGTGTGTTTTCATAGCACGCATAGTGTACCGCATTCAGTGAATGCGATACACTATTTTATTTCGCATTGCACGGTTCGGGTTGGTAGTTTCCATGGAGAAGAACCGGCAAGAAACTCCATGGTTACTCTTTTCAAACAGATACACAGTCTAACAAATTACTTGACATTACACTTTCACACTGTGCACAATTAATCGGGTACAGTTTCAAGACGTCTTAACTCCGCGATCAGACCCAGACTGTCAGCAGTGTCAGCCTCGCGGCGAGGTGTCAACATCAGGACTCTGTAAAAGCCGCCATGGTGGGGTAGACCGGTAAGTAGGTCGCGTGATGTCACCACTGGCGCGCTTTCGATCCATTCGCCCGTCCGTACTCATGACCGGATCCGACAAATAAATATCTACTCTTTTTTTTATGCTGTATAATCTATTTTTGTGCTACCAATATGAAAAAACACTTTATTCGTCTTAAAAAAAGGTGGCAACTGAAGTAAACGACAAGATAGCTGGATACAAACTGCTTTATTTTACGAACACCCGCATACATACAATAGTGAATATTAAGTACGAATCATGCAACATCTTCCTCCATGAAAAATTTTCTATCCTTAATATGCAATTAAAAAGTTCCCATGACATGACAATTATATATTTTTTAAATTTCCTACTAAAACTATATTGACATGACAAATTGTTTTACTTACGCAAGTTTTCTTTGTCTTCGTCGGAAGAAAACTTAAATGTGGTGAAGATGTCATAACCATCTGATCCAATTAAATTTATCAATAAACTAGCTTGCACTTCCGCCGGTTCCTTGTGAACTCGGGACGCCTTCAAAAACACTTGACATTGACGCAACCATTTACGCCACGCGTCCGCCCGGCTAGCAGGCCCACCTTCCAAACATAATTCCGCCGGTGGCCGTGCGTGTTCCATGCTGCCAATGATCACTAGATTGTTTTGAACACTTAAGCACTATAGTCACTTCTAAATGACGAAATATACGTTATTTTATTTTATTTCGCGCACCGCTGTCACCATGAAGTAAACGACAAGATAGCTGGATACAAACTGCTTTATTTTACGAACACCCGCATACATACAATAGTGAATATTACGAATCATGCAACAGCAACACTACTTCTATCATATCTTTGTTAGAAAATCAAAGGTTGAACTTGGAAGAGGTGATCTGTGTGGGGTGCGATGGTACTCCTACGAATACAGGTTGGAAGGGAGGTGTCATTCAATACCTGGAAAACTGTTTGAAGAGACCGTTGCAATGGTGTGTTTGACTTTGTATACTTCACGCGAATTAATTACCGCTTCGCCATTTGTTCATGTCTGGATGGTAGCACATCTGGGCCAATAGAATATTCAGGACCTCTAGTGTCTGTGAGTGAAAGAGAGGGAAGCGTTATGTCGTCTCTGATGCGCGTACGATGGTAGGGGAGAGTTAGCGTTTTTTTGACACTAATACTATTTAAGAGCAGTAACTTACTACTTACTGCTATTATTCTAAGTGATTAAAGCAAAGTTAAACACAAACTCTACTTAAATCCACAGTATTTTTAGTTACTGCTGATATCATAAGTGATTATGGCAAAATAAAAAACATGGTTTACTTATTATATCGACAGTATACACAGTTACTGCTCATAACCTAAGTAAAAGTAAAACAAGTGATAGAACTTTACTTGCAAACCCGGGGTAACTATAGTTACTTAGACGACCCGATTGGCGTAGCGGTAGTGAGGCTACCTTACGTTCTTAGGGTCCCGGGTTCGAATCCCGGTCTTATTTCTCGATTTTACGTCTTTTTTTCTTTTTTATTTAAATAAAATCACGAAATCAATCAGTGTTGCAACTATTTCAATTTGCAAATTATTTTAAATGTGGGAGATTAGGTCCATGGTGGGATATTTATATTTCTATGTTACTATATATCGTTATTATGTATTGTTCTGAATTTAACTGATTTCCCTCAGCAAAGAATTAATGGAAAAATGATTTGATAAAAATATTAAGGGAGTGTAGGAATGGGGCGGGCAACTTGTGGAACTAATGGCGCTAGCACCGCATGAACCTAACATAGTCATTGGTTGAAAAGCTGTCAATGTCATTTTATATTTCAAAATAGTTTGATCCCATTGTTCAGATTGGGTCTAAGCGATGGACACTCCATCTACAATCAGCTTTGACCAGCCTTCCCCATTAAAATAATTTGAATCTATCAAAATCTAGTGTAATCTGCAGTAAGTACATTTTGAGATCTTATTGAAATATTGCTTAAAAATGGGTAAAATTTTCCTTCATCTGGCATCCCTTTACACACGCACACACAGTTACGCCGCCGCCATTTTGGTGCTTCAATTGTTTCTTATTGAAGTTCCGTCCGCCTTTTTTTAATGGTCCATGTCGTAATAAGCCACTACGTGAAAAAATGTTGGTCTGCTGTCATGCTGTGGTCTGTGCACTGTAAGGTTGCATTCCGTATTACAAAATAATCGCTCACAGCGCTCAAAATGGAAAGAATGATGAGCGCAAGATGGAAAATGGAAGTTACGTAAACGTTGGTTGACTCTATCGACTCTGATAACTCAGATTTTGAGATAGAGAACGACGATTCGTCCAGTGATGAAAAGGATGACGGAAGTGTTTTTAGTAGCGTAATTTGCTCCCGGCAAAGATTTACCCCATAAAAAAATACCACCAGTTACAAATTACATAGATGCAACGATAATTAAATTTAATGTATGGTTAGATGCGACTCCAGTTCATAATAAAACAACACAACCTGTCAACACAACTGTCATTTTTGACAGCGCTCACAATGATATTTATTTGGGGCATGGTCGGTGTAAAATCGCAAGATGGCACATGTCATGACGTCAGATTCGAGGGACATCGATATCGCGCTCACGATAATTCGGAACGGGTTTATGGACGCTCAAATCGATTACAACGTAATTCGGAACGCAGCCTAAGTAAGTATAACTTAGCTAGCTACTAATATCTAATCTGTGGTGTAACTAATCAGCAGTGTTGCCAAACGTACGATTTAAATCATATTTATACGACCTTTTAACTTATATTAACGATTTGCCACGACATGTTGATAATCCAATGGTGTTATTTGCCGATGACAGCACCGCGGTAGTAAAATGTAAACATCCAGATAGCTATGAACAGGGCATAAATAAGACCCTGGAAGATATCGTACATTGGCTTGACAGAAACAACTGATAAACTTACAAAAAACTAACATAATGCACTTCCATCAACGCACAATTTCAAAAGAAGTATCGTTAGACTACAATAAACAAAAAATTGACCAAGTTAAAGTAGCAAAGTTTTTAGGAATTTATATTGACAGACAACTAAATTGGCAACCACAAGCAGAGGAAATTTGCAAAAGGTTGAATTCAGCGGCATATGTCCTTTCAAAGTTGTCCAGGAAAGTTGACATTCAAACTGCTTTAGTAGCTTATCATGGTCTGGTTGCATCAGTTTTAAGGTTTGGTATTATTTTCTGGGGCAATTGCAGCTCAAGGGAGTACATATTCAAGGCGCAAAAACGTTGCATTAGAGCGATGTGTGGCTTGAAGACCACAGACAGTTGCGAACCAAAGTTTAAGTCCCTAAAAGTGCTCACATTTCCGTCATTGTATATTCTGGAAATGGCCATGTTTGTAAAGACCAATAAAAACCTTTTTCCCACGATGACAGAAACTAGAAAACGACCTGTTAAAAGTCAATACAAAAATTTATTACACATCGAGTCCTGTAACACAGCACTTATGAGGAAAAGTGTTATTTGTATGGGCCCTACTATATACAACAAATTGCCAGATGTAATGAAAAATGAAACAATTAAAAACTTTAAAAAGAAATTAGTGGCCTTCCTAACAGAAAAATGTTATTATTCGATTAATGATTTTTTAATGGACAAAACTTTTTAATCAGCAATATGTATAATAAAATTAAATATTATTAATATTATCTTGAACCAGAGCTATTGCACTCCGTATGTAGGCATGAGATAATTACCTACCGCTTCGCGCATATTGAATATGCAAGCTCTCTAGGGCTGTCGCGCTCCAGCCGTGCGTAACTGCATACGTAAGCCGCGTTAATTTTTCGCGCTCTTTTGACCTTGCGTCGCGTACCTTCCTACTCGTACTTCGTGTTTGTTAACTGACTGATTTATCGATCATTAATCATTACTAGTGAAAATGACAAGCCGGATAAACTGTTGCTGTTAATAAATGTAGAAAAAAAATGTCTTTTCTACATAAATTTCACTGCTCCATGTCCATGCTTCCCATCAGAGTTTATTTTTTTATTTATTTATTTATTAAAAGGAGAACCAACAGCTAAAATAAGTGAGTAACAATTGTTTAAGCGACACAGAGCCAATTACAGGTTCTCACGAGTAGACACAGAAATAGTAGTAGAAATCTTAAGATCACTAAATAGCAAGCACTATAATAGTACAAATAAAAGGAATTTAAATAAGCAATACGCACTAAATACACTCAGACACTAGGGGCATTGTTGACAAAGGGAAAATAAAATAGAAATAAACTCACTCAACACTACGCGCATTTAAAAAAGTTTGCATTCAGCCGAGTACGTACAGAATAGGCTTTGGTGGAAAATGGGTCAAAGGAGAACTCCTTACAAAGAATATTGAAGTCCTTGCTCGCTCGCACTATGTATGAGTTTTGCCTATAGTTGGATGAGGAAAAAGGAATGGAGATAGGTGGATTAAATCTGACTGATCTCTGGGGGACATTGAAATGTAATTTATCCAGGAGATCAGGACAGTCAATCTCGTTATTTATAATTTTTAAAAGAAAAGTGCAATCTGCAAGTCGGCGACGATCTGAAAGTGGCTGTAAATGGAATTTCTTGCAGAGATTTAAGTAATTATCAGAATGATATGGTATACGCAGCCGAAAACAAAGAAAACGAATAAATCTCATTTGAATACTCTCTATACGATTTATGTATTTACGATAACACGGGTTCCAAATTTGTGACGCATAATCAAGGTGACTTCTGACAAAAGAGCAATAGAGAATCTTAAGGGTTTTGGCTTTCTTGAAACATCCAGCGAGTCTCATGATAAAACCCAGTGACTTCGAAGCTTTAGCTACTATTTGCTCAATGTGCACGTTAAATAAAAGTTTGGAATCGTGAAAAACTCCTAGGTCGCGAACACCGTCACATCTCTGTAATAGCTGCCCTTTAAGTATATATGTTGTCGGGAGAGGGACTCGTTTCCTGCTGAATGAGATTACTGAACATTTAGCAGGGTTCAAGTCAAGCTTATTAATTAGACAATACTCATCCAATCGCGCTAGGTC
The DNA here is from genome assembly GCA_905147715.2 of Xestia xanthographa. Lineage (NCBI taxonomy): Eukaryota > Metazoa > Arthropoda > Insecta > Lepidoptera > Noctuidae > Xestia > Xestia xanthographa. The sequence continues at coordinate 14,390,647 of LR990654.1, read as the reverse complement.
ACATTGAAGAGCATCCATGTCGTCCTCCGAGGATATTGCAGAGAAAATCTTCATATCATCAGCGAAACATAGTAATTTTGAGTTTAGGAAACATGAGTCGATGTCCCCCACATAAATAATAAAAAGTAACGGACCCAATAAGGAACCCTGAGGAACGCCACTGGGAGCTGAAACCCAGCTCGACATGTAGTTACTGATAACGACAGCTTGAGATCTATTTTTAAGGTATGAGGTAAACCAACGTAGTAGATCACCTCTGATACCATTATTAAGGAGCTTGGTTTTAAGAATATTGTGGTCGATTCTATCGAAAGCCTTACTGTAATCCGTGTAAACCACGTCAACCTGAGCCCCATTATCCATTCTGTCCGTTAAAAAGTCATTGAGCAAAGCCAGATTTGATACAGTTGAACGACCCTTAAGAAAACCGTGCTGAGAAGGGCTAAAAGATTGACACAGTGCTGCATAAACTTGGTCGTAGATAACCCTCTCAAAAATTTTAGCTAATATGCACAGTTTGGAAATAGGTCTGTAATTAATTATTTCATTTTTGTGACCCTTTTTATGTACCGGAGTAATAAAGGCCGACTTCCAGATTTGGGGAACAGAACTTGAAGAGAGCGATTTTTTGAACAAAAGAGATACTGGCAAGGCGATGGTTTTAGCACATCCAATCAGCAATTTAGGTGATAAGTGATCCGGACCAGCAGATTTAAACGGATCAATTTGGCTAATTAACTTAACTATAACATTTAGATCAATCTCAATCGAGTGAATATCCGAGGGTATTATGGAATTTATAGCAGTTAGAGGACTAAAATTAGGAGACACATCATTGGTAGGGTCCAGAAAAGTAGAATAAAAGTGGAAAGAGAATGCATTACAAATAGACTCAGGAGAGGAAACCGTCACGTCACCATATTTAAGGAAGCTGGGTATAGCATTGGACTTGGACCGCTGCTTCACAAAGCTCCAGAAGCGTTTAGGATTTTTTTCGATTGAGGCTTCGGTTTCACCTAAATAGTTGGCGTAGCAATCTGCTTCAAGTTTATTAACCCGCTCACGTAAATGCTTAAAGGTTGCCTCATCAGAAAGTCTGCCATAGGTCTTAAATTTGCGGAGATATTTAGCCTTCTCTTTATTCAACCGTTTAAGTGCCGGGCTGTACCAAATAGGGTATGAGCTGTAAGAAACTGTCTTGGCGGGAACAAACTTATTTTGAAGGTCCGCTATAGTAGCATAGAAGTAGTTTACGGCATCATTGAGCGACATATCCAAAAATACGTTAGCCCAGTCAATAGCTGCTATTTCCCTGTTAATGGCCGCAAAGTCAGCCTTACCATAAAGGTACCGAGTAAACGGGGCGGGAGTTAAGTAAGTGTACTCAGCAAAGTTCACGTCGATACAGAGTGCCGGATGATACTTATCAATAGGTGATAAAGGTACCAAGCATTCACACACCGATACCATTTCATTACATAGAACTAAATCAAGAATTCTACCAAATTCGTTTAACACTCCATTATATTGATTCAACCCCAAAACACGCAATTCATCTGTAAGTGTGTACTCATCATAACTACTAATATTCACAGGTAATAATGTGTTGTCATTTAATTGCCACACAATTCCACTCAGGTTAAAATCGCCAATAAAGTAATTGTCAGTTGGATTGTTTAACACTGTGCTACTTAAGCTATGGAGAAAGTTTGACAGCTGGTCGGAAAAAGAATTGCCACGGTTCTGTTTACACAGGTAGATGACACACACATTTAATTTAAAGTAATTTCTTGTGCTAGGCTGACGTACACTCAAAGTCACCCACAAGTCTTCGGCTGTGGAATGAAATAATGGTTGGGGGACCGCGGAAATACACTTACGAACAGCTACCAAGACTCCACCTCCACGAGACTGACCTGTTAGATCATAATCCCGGTCGCGACGCCACACAATGTATTGATCACCAAATAACTCAGAGTTCGAAATGCCGTCAACTAACCAAGTTTCCGTTAAAACAATCACATCATATGAGCATAAACACAGTTGGCGAAAGAAGGATTCAGTTTTGGTACGGAGCCCACGAACATTCTGATAATAAACATGCAGTTTCTTATTGTCGTTTAAAGCCATTGATAAATAACACTAGTTGTAGCAGCATAATTAACATCACAATAACAACCACTAAGATAACAAAACGCTAAATGACTCATGATTGCAGTATTCGAGACAATATTTACGGATAATAGATGATCACGGTTCTTGAGATATGTAAAATACAAAATAATAACTAATAATCCAACAAGTAGGGTAAATAGGCATAAACACAAGTTAAACGGCACAAAAAACGCAGTAAAATCACAGGTAAATGTGCGAGTAAGTAAGCAGTAATTAGATTCAATAATAAGTGCGAGCGAGATAAGCATAGATTGCGATGTTCTAATGAATAGATCAGCGCGATAAGAGAAACAAAAGGCCCATATTATGTGAATACAAAAGCGAGGTGTCTTAGCTTCGAGTACGTCAGAGATGCCAAACCTTTTATAAACATTTAAAAGATAAACAGTTACGACTGTTAGTACATAATAATAAAAAAAGAATTTAGTTCTAGACATTAGTTTAAAATAATTAATATAAAATAATGATAACGGAAAGACGCACCACACTAATTTAGTTTGTTTAAATCTCTCTCCTTAGATATTACAAAGACAGCCGACCCTTCTTGCCTGCGGACATGGATCTTTCCGTGTTTAACCCATACGTGCTTATACTCCTTCTCCTTTGCTATCATTCGGGTTTTATTTAGAAGCTTTTTGGAGTCAGGGTTGAGGTGATCATTCACGTACACCCGGTTCGATTGGCCTGTAAATCCAAGGTCGTGGGCCGACAACGTCTTGAAAGAGCGAGCAGCCGCAACAAAATCTTCCTTGATATATCTGTTCAAAAAGCTAACCACAATGGACTTGTCCTTAGTGTTAAACAATGGAACCCTGGATATGTAGTTGATCTGGGTTTTGGGGAACGTAAAATTCACCTTTTGACTAATATTCTCCAGGATAGCGAACAGATTTTCGTCCTTTTTCAGGGGAATACCCTTGATTTCCACATTGTTCAGCCTTGATCTCTGATCGCTTGCGGACAGCTCCGATTTAATCAAGTCAATGTCAGATTGAAGAGATCCAACAGATTCCTCAAGACGCTCAAGGCTTGCAACCCTAGTCTCAATGTTCACAAGTTTGACGGAGAAGTCATCCAGTCGTTTACCATTGAACTCACAACTGACCTTGAGTTCTTTGAGTTCTTCTTTAATGCATTTGACATCATCAGACAGCGTCGGCAGGCCAGCCAATTGAACCTTGAGCTCGCGAATCTCAATCAGGATCGTTTCCAGAGACGCCGGTTCAGGTGTTGGTATTGGCGACGGGGAAGGGGTTGGTGCTGGTGAGGAAATTCGGCACTTCGGGCATTTCCATGCCGCCCTTCGGTCAGCCCCCAGTCTTCTCCATCCGCCCTCAGTGATGTTAGCGCAGACAAAATCCAGGTCCCGCTTACATGAGGCACATTGGACGCCATCATTAAAGTCAGAGTTGCAGCTGGCACACTTCATCATAGTTGAATCAAAAATTCAGGGATGAGTAAAATGTTTAGAACCCCTGATAGAAAGACCGATCGAGTGAGGCGCGTAGGTAGTTGCGTATAAGTAGTGCGAAGTGCGTAGCAGTCAAGCAAAGTACGTGCTTGCTAAGCGAGTGGTCACGAGTAACTGAAAAAATTGCCTATTTGTTAGATTTCGCATTTATGCTGCCTCTATTAAATTGAATACTTAGGTAATCCTAATTTTAGAGAATACTAGATATTTAGGAGACATTATAATAGAGTAAAACAATTGTAATTATTAAGTATAGTTTTAATTAACATTTAAATAATGGTACATTAAAATACAAAAACGTTGGTAGTATTTTATTTTGAGTAGGTACTTGAGGCAAACCTACCGACTGACCATTCAGCAGTGAGACGCCGAATAAAATACGCTAACGCGTGGCGTCAAGGCACATTTTAGATCGTGCGGGCCCAGTTTAGGTATTTATAATGTCGGCTTTCTTCAAGATCAAAGGAGTGCAACTTCTGTACGCTAGTACTATTATCTATTCTGTGCTTGAACATATTATGTACCACATTCTTATTTTATTTTTTCATATTAACATTTTAATTTGACATTTTCGATATTAATTAATGTATAATTGCAATAATTCTAACTGTGACATCTTAATTAGTTACTATTTTTAGATGCTTAATTATTTTTATTTTTTTTTATAATTTTTGCGTGCCTATTTTCAGGCAGAATGTACAAGGCTCACTCCTTTCTACTCCACCTGTATTTTACTGTAACCTACATTCATTGCAAATAAATGATTTGATTTGATTTGATTTGACCATTTTGGCTCTTGTTCGATGTACGATCGAGTAATCGAAATCGTACGCAAAATATACAATCTTTTGAAATCGTATACTCATCATCGTAACGAACTAAATATAGATGACAAATAAATAAATTATAGATATTATAAAAAAAAATCGGGGCAGTCTTTGGCGACTGCCGATAGAAGTGAAAATAAAAAGTACACAGGTCCCGCCCCAGTCGTAGCACTGTAGTACTACGCCGTAGCGGATCGCCTACGAGTTACGAGTGCTACGAAACGTGACCGCACGTTACGTTACGTGACGATAAATTCAATGTTTTTCCTTCACCCAAAAAGTGCTCAACGCGCCTATAGAAGTTTTTACTTCAAAAAAACAAGTAGGTTTTTTGTATTTTTATGAATTAATCCAATATTTTTTTATCTATCTCATTCGCACTTTAATGAATACGCAGCGTATGAGTATATGTATTCTGTGGACTCGGTGATGTCTATGGGAATGGGAATCCCCGCACAATCTGACAGTCATCCAAGGCAATCAATATTAGTATAAATATGTGTTGGTGTTTTTGGTTTCATTTGAAAGTACGGTTGGTAACTTTCATCCGTACTTTCGTCCGTTTTATAATTATTTGAGATTTTAAATCAGAACTGAGTTTTAGAATTTACGTACTTAGCTTTCTCATTTCTAAAAATATAAAAAATCAGTTATAAATTTTAACGCAAAATGTTTGTTCATGTTCCTTATATGATAAATATTTATTCAAAATTATTACATTCCGTTTTAAAATTATTTACGTTGTTTTATTGAAATTTCATTACGTACTATTTTTTTCCTTGAAATGTTGGCAAAATACGATCTTTTCTAGTCCACATGCATGGTACGATCTTCTAAAAAATAAAGTTGGCAACACCGAAGTCACCGAACTAATGTCAAGTTTGAAGTTGAAAAAATTATCCGGAAAATAACACTTGATGTTTGTTACTTTTGTGATTGAGAATTAAAAGATGGATAAACTGCCAATGTGTAGGATATGTTTAGTGGAGAATGTTAACATGTATGTAGTGGTCAACAAGAACTTGCATGAACTTTATGAAAAGCTGACTGATAATCCAGTAAGTTGATACTTTGAAGAGATTGTCATTTTGTTTTAGCTGCCTCTCATCTCATACACGAGGATTCATAATACATTTTCGGTCGGTGTCCTCTTATGAAAGTAAACCAGTTTGATGAAACAAATTCAAAGCCAAAAGTACATGTGGTACAAAAGATGGTAAAAATAACATGTGGTGCAAAGACACACTGCCTTACAAGTGTGACATTGTTATAATATTAAACACAAAACCTTGACTGACATCCCCAATCTGTCTTTGAATACACGAAATATTCTTAGTATTGAAAGTATTTTATTCATAGAAACAAAATAGTATGTGTCTAAGACAAGTTTTGTTGCAGTTTGTAACTAAAGACAGTAGACCGATCCTTGCTTGTTTCTTCTGTTGTGCTCAACTAAAGCAATGCTTCCGATTTCTGAGAAAATGTTTGGAAGCTGAAGAGCTGTTCGCTCAAATGATGGATGGTGACTATGAGGTGAGGTATTATTCTCATTACTTTTATTTCAGTTTAACCTCTCATATGCCAGAGTCTTACAAAGGTTCCAGAATAAAGCCCTCAAAATGATAACCAACGCACTTCTGTTCATCGGAATCAGTGAATTGCATGAGTACTCAGAAATGAAAACAGCCAAAGAAGAAATACAATACACACAAATATGAATAAAAACACACACGAATACCCTGGCAACGGCGCTAGGTGAACCACTATGTGACAGAAGACTCAAAAGGCAACATGTATTGTTCCCAAATAAAGCCGGAATTAAAATAAAAGACAGCTTTCTCACAAGAGGAAAAGTTCTTTCCCGACAATAACCCCTACAACAAATCTGCTAAGGGCTTGTAAAGCCGATCGCAAGATGATACATAGAAAAAAAAAATGCCAGAGCATAAATTTTCACATAATTTTTAAATGCAAAGCTGTGTGTGTCCCATTTTCCGGTGTTGCCATGCATAGGTACAAGAGGTTTATGTGGATATTGTTTCGCTCAAAAAGTCATGTCTTTTTTGTCTGGATATCATACCAACAATACCTCGGAAATATTGGGTTCTTGGAGAGTTGAGTGTACACTTTGGCTAAACGTAGGTGATAACAATTTATTATGACATGTTGGACACTCCACATATTATGGCTATGGAAACTTGTACATGGCAGTCTGATAACGGTCCTCTGTCATGGCAACGATAGCTTGCACTTGGCTTACTTAAGTATAATCACGTATGGAGGCTCTTTTGAGTCACTTTAAAATATTAATACTAGAATCATCTTTTTACAGCCAAATAATTCAATAAGCCAAGACGACTTACACTGTTGCACTGGGTTTATTAAAAGTCCAACAGTGCATGTAAGTGTAGTTGATGAATGTGAAACTGACAGCATTGCTATCAAAGAAGAAGTACCAGCTATTTGTGAGAAGCAAGATGTTATTGAGCCAAATGAGGAATATCATAGCAATGGTATGTTTTAAGAATGAAAATAATGTGATTAAACAATCTTAAATGAAATTTAATTGATTCACATACTAGAACTGGCACTATATTATCCAAGCAATGCTCTTATCACTTTTACTGTTTTTGTTTACTTACAGATGTTGACCTGGAAATTCTAAACAATACCTGTCTAGTTACAGAAGATATACTTCCACACCTATCTGAATCAGATACAGGAGGTGATATTAAATTTGAAGTGGAAGAAGAACTAGAAATATCTAAGAAGAAGCAAAGAGCTGTGGAGACCAATAGTTATTATTAGTTATTATATGTATAGTTATTTATGGCTAATTAGTTAGTTTTATGTGAAAAAAATGAAAATGAAAAATATTTATTATTTAAACAAAATGCTTCATAAACAATGAATTGTGTTTGGAGCCTCCTTTTAGGCAAACAATGCCTGTATTAGGAGAGTCCGCTCCTCCATATCTTAGATATATGTTACATATTTACAGCATATTGTTATTATTTAATCTAACATCTTAAGTATGTATCATGTAGCATGGTGTGCTTTAGTTAGGTGTGGCGCGTGTGTGAGATGTAGTGTGGTTTGATGTGATCAGATGTGATGTGTAGTGTGGTGTGTGGTGCGGTTTGGTGTGTGGTGTGGTGTAGTGTGGTGTGGTGAGGTGTATTGAGTAGTGTAGTGTGTGGAGTAGAGTGAGGTGTGTACCTATCGTTATGGTGTGTGATTATATTACTCATGGTAAACCAGAAGAGCTTCCGTATCTTCATAACTAAGATACTTAATCCAGTTTGTTATAATTTTTTTAAGTCGTGATTGTTTTTATTGTGTACATATATGTTTTTATTAATCCTGTTATATATTTGAGCTGAGAGATGGTAAAATTGTCTGCTACTAAATTTTGTTTTACATTGGGGAACAACTGCAATAATATCCTTTCTCCTTTTGTGTTTCTTATTCATCTGATAAGGGAGGGTTTTATGTTTTTTTAGTATCGTTTGGGTTATAAGTATTAGTTATTTATGGAAATAGGGTCCTCTGGATCACATAGGTTTTAAAGACAACTGACGACATGTTGTTGTAAATGTAGGTATACATCACTGCCTCCTCCTTCGGGGATCACAGGCGTTAACAATGTGAACAACTAAAACCTGTTAGTTTGACTCGTGTGTATGGTGACGGAATTAATAGAGGATCATTTAAGCAGAATTTGAGTTTACTGCGGTCATTGTGTACACAGTTTAAATTTGAGGGATGCTGCCTTTGGCACAATGATTCTTAGATACATGCTTATACAAATGAGGCAAACATTTATTCAGATGCTCAACAGTTTTTTTGTGCGGTTTGTCCAAAGTAAAAATATTAAAAGTCACCATAACCTGACCACCATTCACCAACGGATGACCATTTACTTTACCCAATACCTGACCACTTCAAATAGTCAATTAATTTGCAAAATTACCCTACATAGTTCAAGATAGTAACTTATCATAGGATGTTAAATAAATGACCGTTTTTGTTTACTTACAGATCTAAAACCAGTAAATCTATACGACAACTATCTGGATATAGAAGACATACAGCTACAGTCATACCATTTGGAGTCAGATTCAGAAGAGGAATTGCCTTTCTTGGGGTTTGAAACTGAAGTGGTAGAAGAACCAGAAGTATCCAAAAAGAAACGAAAAGCTAAGAAGACAAACAGTAAGTATTTGTTTCAATAGGTTGGCGGACTACTTGTTGCATTAGAAGCAACTTAAAAAAGTGATAAACAGTATGCGTAGAGCTAAATCTCCAGGCCACGATGGGCTCAGTATTGAGCACTTAAAATATGCTGGCGTACACGTGCCAAGTATTCTGTCCTTGTTCTTCAATATAAATAAATATCGCTGGACATTAACACACAGCGCCATCTAGTGCCACACTAAGCAACAAGGCTTGTGTCATGGACACCAGATAGTTGATGTACTACATAGATACTTTTTTTTGTTAATACATACCTATTATACATATATACATCGATGACTCGGAAACAAATGTCTATGCTCATCACACAAATATTTGCCCCGACCGGGTTTCGAACCCGGGACCCGAAGAACATAAGGCAGCTTCACCACCGCTGCGCCATTTGGGTCGTCAATATATGCATTAGTCATTCATACTTACCGGATGATTTGATGAAAACTACAGTGGTATCCGTAGTGAAGAATAGGACAGCAGACATAAAACTATGGCCCGATCTCTCTCGCGACAACTGTAGCAAAACTGTTAGATAGTGTGCTTGAGTCGTGTCGGGATAAGTACAGTCGTGGTCTTTTCCACCTGATAAGTTAATTTTTTTCGCTTAAATCATGCGGATGCGCCGAGCCACGCCCCCTTAAAGTTTAGTCAATTTGACGCGCAAAATAACAATAACTCTCGTTTGGCGTGCGTCGTCAGTGCGCTCGGCAGATCGGTATTGTCTTTCATTCATCTATACTAATATTATAAAGAGGAAAACTTTGTTTGTTTGTTTGTAATGAATAGGCTCAAAAACTACTGGACCGATTTCAAAAATTCTTTCACCATTAGAAAGCTACATTCACCCTGAGTAACATAGGCTATATTTTATCCCCATACTCCCACGGGAACGGGAACTACGCGGGTGAAACCGCGTGACGTCCGCTAGTTATTTATATACAAAGTCAACGGGGTGGGGCTAGAGAGCGCCGAGGGCGTTTCTATGTTGCTAGTGCAAACAAAAATTAGCTTAGTGGTGATCAGGCGGGAGTGTCCACAATAGTACAGAAACATACATGACGCCCAGTTCGGGTTTAGACTTTAGACCTGGACTGTAAAACTGAAAGCGCGATTCTAGCTCTTAAGCACACTGTCCAATACTAGACTGAACGGAAGACTCCGGTGTATGCACGTTTTTTGGATCTCTCCAAAGCCTTCGATCTCGTTTCATACGAAGAGCTTTGGAGAAAGATGGAGGTATACCGGCGGAACTATTGAAAAAATTTCAATACTGGTACTCAAGGCAGACTAATTGTGTTAGGTGGTCAGAGTGTTTCTCAGAGTCATATGGGTTGGAGTGCGGAGTGAGACAGGTTGTCCTCTCCTAAGCTATTTAAGTTTATGTAAATGACCTCATAGTCAAGCTCAGCGGCATGAGTGTGGGTTGCCGAATGGGGGTTTTTGTGTGAACAATATCAGCTACGCGAACGATATGGTGTTGCTGGGCCCGACTACGAGGTCAATCAGGGAAATGTTGAAGGTTTATGAAAAATACGCCGCATCACATGGTCTTATTTATAATGTAAGGACAACCGAGTTCACGGTCTTCAGGGCCGCCGGCAAGTGCCCAGACACCATTCCTTCAATTACTTTGAAAGGCGCTAATGTAAAGTAGGTGACCAAGTTTAAATATCTGGGCCATATACTTGTCGACGACCTTAAGGACGATGATCACGTGGAGAGGGAGCGCAGGGCGTTGGCTGTCTTCGGGAACATGTTGGCGCGCAGATTTTTTCGTTGTACCGATCAGGTCAAATAACCTTGTTAAAAGCATACTGTCAAGGCCTGTACACGGGAAGTCTGTGGTTCAGCTGTTCGCGGGGGACGCTAAATGCCTTGCGCGTCCAATATAACAATGTTGGGGCTGTTCCGGCGTCACAGCGGAGCACACTCAGGAAGTCTGCCCAACCTGGGCTATGCAGGTCTGTGCTGTAGATACAAACATCTCACTTGCGGTCGTGATTCAGTCCAAGGTCGGGAGGAGCTCAACGATCACCGGCCGCCGTAGAGTGTGGCCTGCGGGTGACAGATTTGAGAACTTTATCACCTGAACAGCCACAGGCCCGGGACGGCAGCGCACCATGTTTTGCGCGCGCCTCTGATGAGGACTTGTGGTCGTGTACGGCTGCAGAGGGTGACGGGCCCGCATGTTTATGTGGGTCAAAAGTTGGCCCGGTGAGCGTGATAACCTGCGCAAGTACTCCAGCACCCCGACTTACGGTAGCCGAAGAACACCGTGTGGTTTTAGTCAGTAGGTGTCTGACAGACCCCTTCGCCCATCCCAGAGTGGAGGATTTCCACATGCAAATAAAAAAAAGATTCGCATCGCGTCTGATGTTCATAGTGTGATTTTAGTCATAGAAATGTGAGTGGCAACGCTGGGAGGGGACGCCCTAGAAGGATATACACTGACGTCATAGGTCAGGTGCGTAGTACTCGCAACCGGCGTGCGTGTATGACCAGATGTATGAACGTGGACGAGGCTAAAGGAGTGAGGATCGTAGCAGGTGGCGTGCTGTGGATTCTGCCTACCGCCATGGAATTAAGGCATCACTTTACGTATGTGTGTATGTAGATATAGAAGTTATTTTGCTGACATGACGTTCCAAAATGAGGTTTTAGAAAGTAAAGCGACCTCGAAAATTTCAAATAATTATCCTAAATTAACATTACATCATGCCTGTAATCCTCGAAGGGTTAGACAGAGGTATATCTAATAGTACACCCACATTTTGCCGCCTATTTCCATCAACCGGGCGTAATTCCAGCCTCCGTGGCTGCTACTGAGAAATTCCTGATGTAGAAAAATCCAATAACACTGCCCGACCTGGGAATCGAACCCAAGAGGCCCGGAACCTAATGCTCAGCAGTCAGGGTTACCAGCGAGGCAGTGTCTAATGAGGCATGTTCTTTTTAGGGTTCCGTAGTCAACTAGGAACCCTTATAGTTTCGCCATGTCTGTCCGTCCGTCCGTCTGTCCGTCCTCGCTTAATCTCTGTGACCGTTAGCACTAGAAAGCTGAAATTTGGTACCAATATGTATTTCAATCACGCCAATAAAGTGGTAAAATAAAAATTGGAAAGAAATGTTTTATTAGGGTAGCCCCCCTATATGTAAAGTGGGAAGTGAGTTTTTTTTTAATTTCAACCCTAACGTGTGACATATTGTTGGAAAGGTATTTAAAAATGAATAGGGGTTTTCTAAAATCATTTTTTGATAATGTCAATAATTTCGGAAATAATCGCTCCAAAAGTAAAAAACAATGTGTCCCCCCCCCTCTAACTTTTGAACCATAAGTTTAGAAAATATGAAAAAAATCTGAAAAGTAGAACTTTATAAGGACTTTCTAGGAAAATCATTTTGAACTTGATGGAAACAACAGTTTTTGTACAAAAAAGACAAAAAGTTGTACAAAATAATTTCTGGACTAAGTTTGTAGTATATTCGTTTAAGCAAGCATTTTTACATAATGGATACCCACCTTTAAACTCATAAGTGGGAACACTTATTGTGACGGACGGGAAACTACGGAACCCTACACTGAGCGTGGCCCGACACGCTCTTGGCCGGTTTTATTTTAAATTAAGAATGTTGTTATTTGACCAAGACTTTGCCATAACCAATAACCACTTAGTGGGACCTCGCGCGTGGTTAGCTTCTTTTCCGTTCCTAATGTGAATCATTCGAAACCCTGGTAATTTGATTTATGTTCAAACCAATCAACCTGGAAAATTGAATTAGCCGTTTTTTCATTCTAGGGCCGACTGTTGCGGAGGAACCAAAACTACACTTACGAAGAACAAAATTAGGGGACTCAATACCAGCCGACCAAAAGACAAACCAAGTATCGGACTCGAAAATTATTATACGAGCTACTCAAAAGCGTACGTCCAAGTATATAACTAAATTCAAAAAGCCTCATGACTGTGAAATATGCCACTCTATGTTTAGTAACAAGAAGGATTTAAAAAATCATTTTCTTACACACACTGGTGTAAAACCTAACAAGTGTGATATATGTCAGCGTAGTTTCAGTCGAAAGACTCATTTAACGAGTCATATTCGTACACACACTGGTATAAAACCTTACAAGTGTGATATATGTCAGCATAGTTTCAGTCGAAAGACTCATTTAACGCGTCATATTCGTACACACACTGGTGTAAAACCTTACAAGTGTGATATATGTCAGCGTAGTTTCTGTCAAATGACTCATTTAACAAGTCATTTTCGTACACACACTGGTTTAGAACCTTACAAGTGTGATATATGTCAGAGTAGTTTCAGGCACAAGACATCGTTAACAAACCATATTCGTACACACACTGGTGTAAAACCTTACAAGTGTGATATATGTCAGAGTAGTTTTAGGGACAAGACATCTTTAACTATCCATATTCGTATACATACTGGTGTAAAACCTTACAAGTGTGATATATGTCAGAGTAGTTTCAGGCACAAGACATCTTTAACTATCCATATTCGTACACATACTGGTGTAAAACCTTACAAGTGTGAAATATGTCAGCGTAGTTTCAGTCATAGTGGTAATTTAACAAAACATGTTCGTAGACACACTGGCGAACAACCGGTTCTGGTACTCAAACCGTGAAGACGTTTATAATTGCATTCGGTAAGAAAAATACAAAACTGTTATAATGACTTGAAATAGCGTGGAAGTGATGGACTTTATATATACGGACTAAATAAGTGTGATCTCATAGTAAACTCAGTGTTCTGTGCTAAACTTAAAGAAAAACACAGTGGTATACACCAGTAAATATAACCTCAAAGTGTCATAGTCTACTATCTTCATCACATAGACCGTAGACCAAGCTACCGACTTAATAATCAAGTGTTGCAAGACTGAAATAAAAATAAATTTGACAGAACTGCAGCAAAGCCAACCTAAAAGAATAAACGCGTTCCATTCCTCGCATCTACTAAACGTTTAGTTATTGCATCCCAATAAAAAGAACGAAATTATGCCAGGGGAAATTATCTCGGAGGAAAATATGTCAATCTCAACATATAATGTTGCCATGATGAAACAAGAAATGAAAAATCAAGCAGCCCTAATCACTGCTAATAGGGATAAAATTATGGTGTCTATAAATGAGAAAATCAAAACTCTTGTGAGTAAGATATTATTGGGCATTCTACTCCACCTTCCGTTCCATCGGCTCACTCCGTTCGCCTCGTCAGTCTCGGTTGGGTAGAATGCCTAATAATATAAATAAAATCGCGGCGCCTATTCTACTATTTTAGTTCTAACACTCAAAAATCCTAAATACTGGTTCAGCGGCTATTCCACCCGATAGAGTATGAATTCAATTACTTAGTCATTTTATGCGACATTCGATTCCTGCAATAGGGTAGATGACACCATAAAACAATAATTTCAAGACACCTATCTCTAAAAAAAAACACTTTATTTTAGGCCTAAAAACCCGATTTATTTTCAATTAATTGCCAAATTCGATTTTTAGCTGCTTTGCAATCAATAAATAGTTGAGGCATTGAGTTGAGTAAATATATCAATTGATTGGTGTGTCATCTACCCCATTGTAGTGAAATGGCTGGATCACACTCATACAGCCGACACTACTAGCTTACTTGTTAACAAATAAGTGCGCTCGCTGCTTAAATCGCTAGCCTAAACTTCAGGACAGATTGTCTCATGTCTTTTCACAAAGCAAGAAATAACAGGCACCTACAGGCACATGTACATTCTATTTCTATGACCCAGACTGGTGTGTGTTACCCCGGCAAAATGATGTGCATTTGAGAGGTGAGACCATAACAAATAATTAGTGTATCGTGAGGAGCAATTTGTTTACTAATAGCAAAATTTGTGTGAATTGCAGTTTTAAAGTTATTTGAGGAAAACACATTTTGCTGGAGTAACGTTCCTGGCATTTGGCTGTTTCGTATCCTGACAAAACCGATTTTCAAAAATTCGTTCAGCCCGGAACCAAATACATGAATAGATAGCTTTTGTTGCGTAGTAAGAAAATTTTGTGTGTGATATGGTTCTTGAGTTATTTAAGATTTTGCTGCGGTAACGTCTTGGGATTTCCCAGATCTCTAAAACGGCTCAACGCAGAAGATTGTTTAAATTTGTTTACATTAGTTTTTGATTTGGTTGTCGTAAACCAATGGAATTAAATGGTGTCAAAAATCAGATAAAAACGGATTTGCAAGTAAACCAAAACACTTATAAACAAATAAACAGCTGTAAAAAATACCCATGGTAGACACTTATCACGTCAAGTTAAATAGATTATGTAACTTTATACGATATGAAGATAAAAACAAAATTGATTAATTTTAGACTGGTCGTACTTTAGCGATGAAATACGCAGTTCCCAAAACATTAAGAAACGTGGCATACTTTAAACAAATTAAAATGATTCATGAACATTAATTCCTGTTAATTTCAGATCACGAAAAAGCGGCCGCACTATACATAATCGTAACCATCTTAAATTAATGGGATAATACGGATGCTTTGTTAGTACAGTTGCGTACGTACACACTGCAAACTAGTTCGGTTTGCAGGGCACACTAACAAAGTTATTGGTGTGCGTAAAGTCAACGGCTATTGTCTGGCTTCGCCTATTTATTAGTGTTTGCGCTTCACAAGAACCCGTTGTCCACCCACACACTTGCAATTTTTTGTCACTTGATGTTGCATGAATATGAAGCATAAATTTAGCCATTTTAACAATCGCATCCGTGGCGCAATGGTCGGACGTGCGGTTAACGATATCTTACGCCGCCAGCGCGTAGCGCCGTAATTTCGAATCCGACTGCCAACATTTCAATGTTTTTGTATGTTTAATAAAACATTTTACATTTGTTTGTTCAGTTCATTGCTTAACTATTGGCAAGTTTCCTTTATTTTGAGTTAGAATATATTATTATAGATCTACCCTCTAAAAATGACAAATCATGTGTAAGTTAGTAGTTTTAAGTTCATCGTCATAATGCTATTGACTATCGGGCTTTCGTAACGTTTTTAGACATTATACCCTGCGTCTCCCTGCGTGTTTTGAGCAGTGCTTTTATTTGTTAACCATTATGAATCACCTAACTACACTTTTAAGAGCTGAGATTATTATTTTGCGTGAGCAAAACGTTTCAATTAGTGAAATTGCGAGGCGTTTAAAGATATCGGTAAGTAACAAAATGTTATTAATATGTTTAGAAGATTAATAATAATGTTTATATAATCCACATGTTATTGATTGTTGTTTTTTGTAACAATATTTTATTATTGTTCACAGAGAAGGACTGTGCAATTGTGGGTCCATCGTTATGCAGATTCGGGAAGCATTGATCCTTGCCGACCGGAACCAAAGGCTGGATTAGCATACACAGATGCCAATGAGTGGCACCGTGATATAGTTGCGACGCACATCGCTGAGCCCTTCCTCACTACTCGTTCAACGGCGACTAAACATGACGTGACATTACAAACTGTACGAAACCACTTGCGTGCAGCTGGTGTGAAATGTCGTAGGCCGGCCAAGAAAATATTACTGTCAGATATTCACAGACAAAACCGAGTACGCTTCGCAAGAGAATATTTGGATTTCGGTTGGTGCAATAATGTTGTTATATTTAGCGAGGAAAAATGTTTTAAGTCAGACAGAGACGGTCGCAAAATATTGTGGCGAGAAGATGGTGAACGCTATAATAAAAAAAAGTATTCTTCCATGCAGGTCTAGTGGCCGCATTACTTTGGGATATTGGGGATGGATGTCATCAATGGGTCCTGGTGAATTAGTGCAGGTAGGGGGTCGCAATACCAGTGAAGGTTACTTGGACGTTTTACATAACCTGATGCTACCAAGTGTGCGCGTTGCATACCCGCAAGAGCAAATTTACTTCGTGCATGATAACTGCGCAGTGCATCGCGCGCGACTTGTGCAAAGTTGGTTAAACGTTCAAGAAAATTTTACTGTCATTGAATGGCCATCAAAAAGTCCTGACCTGAACCCCATTGAAAACCTATGGGGTCATATGGTGCTAAATTGGGACTCTTCTGAAGTCAGGTCCAAATCCAATTTAGATGATGTCGTTATGTCGTCATGGGAATCGTTTCGTGGATCTGACTTGTGCAAAAATATGGTTGCTAGCATGAGGACACGATTGCAACAAGTAATAGATAGTGAAGGCGCACCAATCGGCTATTAATAAAAATATCAGGGGGTAATTTGTTTTAAGTGAGTGATGTTATTGTTGGTGAGATAACAATTTAGGATACCTGTATCTTAATATCTTTCTTACTAACATGTTTATTCATGTCACTAATAAATAAATTACCCACTTGAATATGAAAAATAACGTTATTTCCTGTCCGACTTAGAATATTTGTCACGCACAAAACTTTTTTATTTGTAATTATACTTATTAAAAAACCTAGTCAATAAATATTGTTGATTTCTTATTACAAATTGTTTAATGTCCACTTCCATATTTTTTTCTTATTATCAGATAAAATACTAAAAAAAAACGGCCAAGTGCGAGTCGGACTCGCGCACGAAGGTTTCCGTACCATTATTATCAAAAAAAGGGCAAAAAAATCACGTTTGTTGTATGGGAGCCCCCCTTAAATATTAATTTTATTCTGTTTTTAGTATTTGTTGTTATAGCGGCAACAGAAATACATCATCTGTGAAAATTTCAACTGTCTAGCTGTCAGGGTTCATGAGATACAGCCTGGTGACAGACAGACGGACAGACAGCGAAGTCTTAGTAATAGGGTTCCGTTTTTACCCTTTGGGTACGGAACCCTAAAAAAAATCAACAAAATGACAAATGTTTTTAAAAATGCAAAAAGCTAGTGTCGGCGGCGGGATTCGATCCTACGAACGTTGCTTTATCAGTCGATTGCTTTTACAGCTACGCCACCAGACCAGTTAGTAACATTGTGAAATTTATGCTTCATATTCTTTGCCTACAAAATAGTCCTAACCGTTTTCAATTACGACGGCCAATCTTAGCGAAGATTAGCCACACACACACACACGTGCTGCTGACATATTGTGAGACGTGAGGCGAAGTAATACACCAGTTGATTTTACGCACACCAGCATTATATTGGTGTGTTCTTCAAACCTAACTAATTTTTCATAATAAGTCAGAAAACACGCGTGTGTGTGGCTAATCTTCGCTAAGATTGGCCGCCGTGATAGAAAACGGTTAGGACTATTTTGTAGGCAAAGAATATTAAGCATAAATTTCACCTTGTTGCTAACTGGTCTTGTAGCATAGGTGTATAAGCAATGGGCTGGTAAAACAAATGTCGCAGGATCGAATCCCGCCACCGTCATTGACTTCTTGCATTTTTAAAAACATTTGTTGTCATTTTGTTGAATTTTTATTTTTCTATTTTAACTGATAATAAGAAAAAAATATGGAAGTGAAAATTACACAATTTGTAATAAGAAATCAACAATATTTATTGCCTAAGTTTTTATTATATAATTATAATTAGAAATTATAAAGTTTTGTGCATGACAAATATTCTAAGTCGGACAGGAATCCTAATCAATTAAAAAAAGCTTTAATTAAACCCATCCATAAAAAAAAACGCTAAAACAGACCCAAGCAATTACAGACCAGTTTCCCTTCTTCCTACAGCATCCAAAGTCTTCGAAAGAGCAATGTGTGATCGTGTTTATTCCTTTTGTAAAAAATACAAGATATTCGATGACTGCCAAAATGGATTTCGCCAAAACAGATCCACAACGCTAGCTGTTTATAAATACATGCAGGAAGCATTAAACATTATAAATAATAAACGATATGCAATAGGGATATTACTCGATATGACAAATTCCTACGACAAAGTGCAATTTAAAATACTATTACATAAGTTAAAAGGAATAGGAATACGCGGGAAAGCCCATGCCTGGTTCGCTTCATTTTTAAAAGATCGAGAGCAATTATTAGAGATTGAGTATTACAATAAAAAAAACAAAGGAAGTGCAGCTCATAAGATCTGGTGTTGAATCAATACATGCATCAATTCCCCAAGGAAGTGTTATTGGCTGTCTCCTTTTCCTCATATATATAAACGACCTCCCCAAAACCATAGACGGGCCATGTGTACTTTTTGCGGACGATATCTCAATCCTGACCTCATGCCAAACAATTGATAATTTAAATGAACAACTTACAACTATTCTTGGGAAAGTTATAAACTGGATGAGCGACCATAACCTCGAAATAAATTTTACTAAAACCAAATTAATAGCGTTTCACCCTTAGCAGAAAGAAGAAATAAATATAAACCTTACCTTTAATCAACAAAAAACAGAAACAGTTAATAATTTCACTCTCCTAGGCCTAACAATAGACACACATATAAACTGGAAAACACATATACGGACAGTAAAATCTAAAATTTCATAGTTTTCATATGCTCTCCGTGAAATTAAAAAGACAACAAATCTACAAACTGCACTAGCCACATACTACGCTTATTCCCACGCTTGGTTTAACTATGGCATCATCTTATGGGGAAATAGCACAGATGCTCCGTCCTTATTCACCCTCCAAAAGGAGCTAATACGAATTATTACTAACTAGCTGACCTACGCAACTTCGTCTGCGTCACATAAAAGAGTAACAGCTCACAAAAGGAATACATTTTTCCCCGTTTTTGCAATATTTTTCATTTATGCTCCGCTCCTTTTGGTCGCAGCGTGATGTTATATAGCCTATAGCCTTCCTCGATAAATGGACTACCCAACACTGAAAGAATCATTCAAATCGGACCAGTAGTTCCAGAGATTAGCGCGTTCAAACAAACAAACAAACAAACTCTTCAGCTTTATAATATTAGTATAGATATAGAACCAACAGATAGTTGCAAGCCTTACTTCCAGAAACACAAGATTCTCACCTTAGTTAGCAATGATATTATAAGTAAAACACCTTTTTACCTAAAATATCATTGTTAGTTAGTATATACATTTTATAACTGTGTAAACTAGTCCGCAAATACCCAGATGCTTATAACACACGGGGCGACATACAAACGAATTATTCGTTACGCCATAAAAACAGAACAAATTACCAGATGACTTGAGAAACCAAAATAAAACCAGTATATTTATAAGTGAATTAAAGAAATATTTAATTTAAAAAAAGCCATTACACAGTCGATGAATATCTAACGGATAAATTCAATGATAATATATAACGAATAATTAAATTTACTTAGCAGAATGACAAATACAATTTTTACATATTTAAATGACTAGTGTACGATTATTTATATTAAAAGACGAAATTTAACTATTTAATTTATTTTAATATTTAATTTTTGACATTTATGTAAGTTGACATCGAATAATTTTACTGTACTTTTTATTTTTTATTATTATGTTATTTTTGGATTTGATGAGAAATAATAATTATGTTGTTAGTATGTATGTGTTACTTGTGTGATGAATGTGTTCTTTTTAAGTTTTATTGATTTAATTTATAATTATTTTTTATTGTTGTTATTACAAACACATTGTGAATTGTCTAAGATAAATTGAAATTGAATTACTATGCTAAAAATAATGACCATTTTTCAAGAGACTAACAATTAAACAATTTAAATACAATTAAATATATATAATAAAATAATGGATTGATAATAATCGATAGTATAATATTAATAGAAGAAGTAAATGGATGGGATTATAGAAGATTTAATAGGATATGAAACATTTTAAACTGAATAGTAACAAAGCGGTCTTCCACTCTACAGATTTACTAAATTTGCTGTGCCCGACAGGGTCCATAATTGTTTCTATGTTTTATTTACCACCTGTAATTGTACATTATGGAGTAGCAATAAATGATTTTTACTTTGACTTTGGAATTAACGTTATTTTTCATATTCAAGAGAGTAATTTAATTATAGTGATATGAATAAACATGTTAATAAGAAGATATTATGATACAGGTATCCTAAATTGTTATCTCACTAACAATAACATCACTCACATAAAACAAATTACCCCTTGATATTTTTTTTAATAGCCGATTGGGGCGCCTTTACTATCGGTATGCAACGCGCACACTTGGTAGCATCAGGTTATGTAAAACGTTCAAGTAACCTTCACTGGTATTGCGACCCCCTACCTGCACTAATTCATCAGGACCCATTGATGACATTCATCCCCAAAATCCCAAAGTAAAGCAGCCACTAGACCTGCATGGAAGAATATTTTTTTTTATTATAGCGTTCACCATCTTTTCGCCACAATATTTTGCGACCGTCTGTGTCCGACTTAAAACATTTTTCATCGCTAAATATAACAACATTATTGCACCAATCGAAATCCAAATATTCTCTTGCGAAGCGTACCCGGTTTTGTCTGTGAATATCTGACAGTAATATTTTCTTGGCTGGCCTACGACATTTCACACCAGCTGCACGCAAGTGGTTCCGTACAGTTTGTAATGTCACGTCATGTTTAGTCGCCGTTAAACGAGTAGTGAAGAAGGACTCAGCGATATGCGTCGCAACTACATCACGGTGCCGCGCATTGCCATCTGTGTATGCTATGGATTAGCCTTCGGTCCCGGTCGGCAAGGATCAATGCTTCCCGAATCTGCATATCGATGGACCCACAATTGCACAGTCCTTCTCTGTGAATAATAATAAAATATTGTTACAAAAAACAACACATGTGGATTATATAAACATTATTATTAATCTTCTAAACATATTAATAACATTTTGTTACCGATATCTTTAAACGCCTCGCGATTTCACTAATTGAAACGTTTTGCTCACGCAAAATAATAATCTCAGCTCAAAAGTGTAGTTAAGTGATTAATAATGATTAACAAATAAAAGCACTGCTCAAAACACGCAGGGTATAATGTCTAAAAACGTAACGTAAGCCCGATAGTCAATAACATTATGACGATGAACTTAAACCAGGGACCAGACAACCCCGCTTAAGGGTTAAGCCTTTTGACAGGGTAACTCGTACATGGGGTAGCTCATATCGCAATGTTACCAATTGTTCGAGTTACATGCTCGAAACCCAGCGAAATGAAGGGGTTAACCCCTTCAATGACTTAAGCCTGTGATGAGGTTACCTTCACAAAAAGCTTTTTTTCGTGTTACTCTGACTTACCTTATAAACTTAAGCTGCATGTAGGTGGGGGATACTTGCACCCGAGCGGCGCGCGGGGCCTCATATTATTACGAATTTGACAACAAGTGACGACAAAATAAAGATAAGCGCGAAGTTAAATTGTTAATATTTAGGATGAATAAGTAGTAGTATTAGTACTTACCTACGATAGGCAACTTAACAAGTATAAACCCTTACATTCATGGCATTGCCACATAAATTGCATTTGAGTGAACAGTGTATTTTTTAGTAAACGGTATTTGGTGCAACTAGGGCCACAATTTTTATTGTTATAAGTGTTTATAAATAATCAAGAAATAAAAAATTGGTTGCCTGTAAAGTCGGTATACGGGCGAAAGTTTTACGTGACAACGAATTTGAGTGGTAAAATAAACTTTTTATGTCTGTCTCTCTCGCTCTTAGGCGGGCTCTCACTCGCCCTCATTGTGAGCGCATAACGTGAGCGGAGCGTAACGCAGTTTCTTGAAGTGTCACCCGGCAAACCAATATATAAGACGTTGTCACGTCAAAATCTCCGTAAAATTCAAGTTTGGCGGCTTGTCCTAGTTCCATATTTTAATAAAATTGCGTTCACCAAAGTAACAATTTAAGGTACAATAAAAAATAAACAATTTCCTTAGTTTATGCATCCGACACAATCATTATCTAAAAACAATTAACCATATTAGAAGAGAATATTAGAAGAACCAATTTAAAAGCACAGGACACTCGATCAAAGTTTGTCCAAGCCAAACTCAAAATTTTGGTGGCACTTTTTAACTTACTGCAACATGAAGTTTCGTGCGTGTGCGACGTCGTGTTTTTTTTAATTTCGCACTTCTCCATCCATCTACGGGGTCGAAACGTGGACACTCACGGTACGGCTGGTCCATAAATTCAAGGTCGCTCAGCAAGCTATGGAACGGGCTGTGTTAAAGTCTCTCTGAGGTGGGGTGGGTCTCGGGCCTGTGGACGGTGGGCTATGGGCTAGCTCGCAGTCCGTCCGTCTTATGACGACAGGCCGTGTCGACGCGACGGCGCGTTCGTGTTCCACGCGCGCCTCAAAGAGAGTCAGCAAAAGGAAGGGGTCCACAAGGACCGATACCTGATGGGGTTGCGGGACTGTTCGAAAGAGATACCGTGGCCCCGGAACACAAAGGGCGATGAAGGAAAATGGATGGGTTTTAGTCAGTAAAAGTCTGACACTCCCTCCTGCTCCGCCCAGAGCGGGAGGAGTCATTTGATGATTTCCCATTCGAAAAAAAAAAAGGTGGGGTGGGTCTCCCGAACGAGGTGACCCGACAGAGAACCAGAGTTGTAAGCATAGCTCACAAATTAAGTAAGCTGAAGTGACAATGGATCGGTCATTTAGCCGTAGAACCGATGACCGTTGGGGTAGACGTGTTCTAGAGTAGAGACCGCGAATTGGCAAACGTAAGGTGGGATGCCCTCTAACTCGAGTGACTGGAGTGACAATTTTCACAGGGTGTCTGGTAGCAACTGGATGAGAGTTGCTGAGAATCGAGTTGAGTGGCGTGCCGTGTAGGCTGATGATGAAACATTATTCTTGTTTTTCTTCTTCTTTCATCCATTCTCTTTTTAAGCGGCCTCTTTTAATTAGTCTGTATTGGCTTTCTAAAAAGCAACAAAATAAAAGTAAGAAACTTCATCTTTAGCATGCTACCCTTCTAATAATAGGTCTTACTTACTGCCAAGTACCTACATAACATTTATTTGTTTGCTAATGAAACTGCCTGGCAACGTAAAAACTGGATATATATGTACAAACAATACGTGAAAACGCCACTAAAGCCACCAAAATTGGAACCAGGCATAAAAAAAAACTTTAAAAACAGGGGTTTTAAGTTACATTTAGATTAATATAAATGATTTATGCGTTACCCAAATCACTAGCTATAACGTGTAGCTTACTATTAAAACACGTTATAATCAACAGCAAAACCAATCCACTAAAATTAAACAATTCTTGTGCCCCGTGCCACCCAAGATGAATACTTACTTTTTATCGGGTAATCGCAGCACTAATCACACACCTGTTACGGGCAAGTCCAGCGCACGACCGAGAAGTGCGAAATAAAAAAAAACACGACGTCGCACACGCACGAAACTTCATGTTATAGTAAGTCACTCGTGTGTGAACACTCATACGCACAGTACGCGCTACTCAATATAAATAGATCGTCAACCTTTTCACATTTTAGTTGAATTCATATTTTGATATTTTATCTACTTTCGATATACTTTGAAAATGCAAACGTGCGCAGCTTGCAATATGCAGTTCAACGATGGTGTCCAGTGTGGTAGTTGCAAGAAACACCTGGATTTTGGATGTGCAAACATCTCCGAAACCGGATGGAGAAAGCTGGGTGCTAATAGGATGGCACAATGGAAATGCCCCACTTGCAGAACCTCATCACCAGCTGTGTCTACCCCTGAACCTGCGTCGCTGGATACCATACTGAGCGAGATCCGTGACATGAAACGGCAGCTACTTAACTTGCCGACCTTGGTAGATGACATTCGCGT
Source organism: Xestia xanthographa (assembly GCA_905147715.2). Taxonomy (NCBI): domain Eukaryota; kingdom Metazoa; phylum Arthropoda; class Insecta; order Lepidoptera; family Noctuidae; genus Xestia; species Xestia xanthographa. The sequence goes on along the minus strand of LR990654.1, from coordinate 14,366,177 downwards.
GATCAAGAACGAGTTGGCCGAGCTTAAGTTGACATGTGAGGGCACTGGTGGGAGACTCGACGAGTTCGACACAAGACTAGTGGAAGTTGAAGCAAAGGTGTCTGAATTTGAAAAGCTACAGGAATCAGTGAATTGTTTACAGACTGACTTGGCGAGCATGAAGCATCTACTCTCATCTTATGAACAGAGGTCCAGGTTAAACAATGTTGAAATAAAGGGAGTTCCTGTTAAGAAGGATGATATTTTTGGTTCTAATGAAAAGCTAATCATAGTGAGTTTTTTAAACCGATATGTAAAGGAAGATTTCATTGCGGCGGCACGTGCCAAGAAGGACTTATCTACTTGTGACATCGGGTTTCAAGGCTCATCTCAGCGTGTGTGTCAACGATCACCTGAGCGTCGAGTACAAAAAGCTTTTATCCAAAGTTAAAATCACTGCCAAGGATAAACATTACGAGTACGTATGGGTTAAACATGGTAAAATTCATGTACTTAAAAATAACCATTCTAAAGTTTTTATTATAAGGAAGGAGTCAGATTTAAACAAGATTGTCTAATATGCTTCTTAATTCTTATCCGTACTTTCCTAATTTACTATTTTATATTGCATCAATGGCTCCAAGTATTTAATACCGTTTGTGTCACATCACAATAACTTTTTGCAAAATGTTTAACACATCTGCCGCGCTAATGACCTCGACACCTCTCTTTTGTTTAGCTGCTTGTATCCTTTGTATTCGTTATCGCGCAGCTATGCCGCACTACCATATGTTTTACTCTCTCGCACTTGCACGCACCACGCACTATTGCTTGCTTTTTCGCACAGTCGTTTACTACTTAGCATCGTATGATTCTTGCGCTCGCGCAAATCTTATTGACTTTTACGTTCATATTATTTATTTAATTATATTATACCTCATTCTACAATATTATTTAATGAAATGGTTTATTTTAATGAATTTTACAGATTTATACACTATTATTAGTTTTAGTTCTCTTAATGGCTCATAAGTTAAATATATTTTATCAAAACGTTCGCGGGCTTAGAACTAAAAGTGATACTTTCTATCGTCAAATGTTACTGAACTCGTATGATATTATTGTTCTTACAGAGACGTGGTTATTAGATGGAGTTTTAGATTCCGAATTCTTTGACGAAAGGTACATTGTGTGGCGTCGTGATCGAGATTATGTTTTGACCGGGCAATCGCGTGGTGGGGGTGTGCTTATAGCTACACGTAGGGAACTTTCAGTTATATGTCAACCTACATTCCATTCTACAGCAGAGGATTTATGGCTCAGCATACGACTGAAAAATGCTAATACACGTAAATATATTACCTTACATATTTGTGCTGTTTATTTATGTCAGCAAAACTTAGGCCTTTCTTTTTCTTTACAACTTCGCAATTACCTCGCAAAATTAAACCAAATAGTTATGAGTAACTCTTCTGATACGTTTCTCATCATTGGTGATTTTAACATGAGCGGTATTAACTGGGTTCTATCTGATAATCTATCGCTCGTTCCAATGAACCCGAACGGTTCTGACGAAGTTTTACTTAGTGACGAATTATGTACCCTAGATTTTAGTCAATACAATTGTGTTCTTAATAGGTACGGTAAAATTTTAGATTTGGTACTTTCAAACAAATTAGTTCATGTGGTTGAATGTTCAAGTCCGTTGGTTCGATCACATCGACGCCTACCATCCAGCACTATTAATTAATATGGATTTCGTTGATGCTCCTCTATTAGAGTGCGCGCCACGGAAACAATATCTGTTCGACAAAGGCGACTATGAGTCTATGAGTCTATCAACAAAGACATTTCCACGACTGACTGGGAATCCGAGTTTGCGGCACGATCAATTGATGAATCAGTTAACTTTTTCAATCAAGTTATTCTTAATTTACACACTAAATACATTCCACAAAAATTACAGCGTCACAAAACGTATCCAACTTGGTACAATTCGGCATTAATTAAAACAATTAAAGAATTTTCAAATATTTCAAAAAATTTAAGACGTACGTCTTAAATTTTTTGAAATATTTGAAAATTCATGCAATATAGCTGATGAGTCAACATTTAGGCTTCTCCGTGAAAGGGTAAAGGTATTAGAATCACAATGTTATGAAAACTACTTGAAGTTAACCGAAAAATCTATTAAAGAAAACCCAAAATATTTTTGGACTTTTGTTAAAAAACGTCACAACTCAAATGCAGTTCCGAGCACCTTAAACTATAATAACGAAGCGTTGCGTACCGGAGAAACAATATGCGAAGCCTTTTCTACGTACTTTCATTCTACATTTCTCGATACCAACCCTAGTCGTGGAATTTCTTCACCCCCTCTTTTTACTGAATCTACCAGCCTACCTGATATATGTAGCATTGAAGTGAACGTTGATGAAGTTTCTAACTTGCTTCGCAAGTTGGATACGTCTAAAGCGGCTGGCCCGGATAATATCAAATCAAAATCAAATCAAATCATTTATTTCTTTGCAAACATGGGTAATTGGTACATAGATGTTTTCTTATATAATATAGTCCTCCATATTCTACCGTCGCCTAGGCATGCAAATATTCAATTCTATATTCAAAGAATTGTATTGATACCGAACAAGTTAAGATGTCAAATCATTAGAATTACAATACGAATAAATTACAAACACAAAATTAAATGTAAAAAAATCAATAATGTCAATCGGAATGATACGTATGTCAATAAGAAGGATAAAAAATAAATGTCAGAATAGTAACTGTATGTCAGTCTTAATAGTTTGTCAATCAGTACAGCGATTTATCATTAAGGAAATCGTCAATTGTGTAATAACATTTCTCAACTAATAATTGGTTTAGAGCCCTTTTAAATTTTATTACAGTCATATTTTTTATTACATCAGGTACTTTATTATAAATGCGTGGGGCGATACCAAAAAAACTTTTCTTCATTAGTGCGGCACTTGACATAGTTGGTTTACATATTGAGTTCGTTTCGGTTTTTTTTTTTTTTTTTTTGTATTTTTTTTTTTTTTTTTTCGTATATTTCGTCTAAATTTCTTGTTCAGTGTTCGACTTCGATTGCCCAACCTATCTCGCTTCTGTTCAGAAAATCCTTGGACACCTGTGTTGTACCTAAACTTTGGAAATCGGCTTTCATAACGCCTATTCACAAAAAAGGGGCCAAAACCGAAATTGTTAACTACAGGCCGATATCCAAGCTCTGTATTGTGGCAAAAATCTTTGAAAGGATCATCTATAACCAGGTGTACAGTGCTCTTAAAAATTCGTTCAGTTCCTTCCAGCATGGTTTTCTGAAGGGAAGGTCTACCGTCACTAACTTAATTCTGCTTAATGATTTTATTACTGACGCCATGGATAACGGTAGGCAGGTTGATGTCGTTTATACGGATTACAGTAAGGCTTTTGATCGGATTGACCATGAGATCTTACTATCCAAGTTATTTAGTATGGGAATACGAGGTGATTTACTGAGATGGTTTTCTTCTTATCTAGAGAACAGGTCCCAAGCAGTAGTATTAAGCAATTACATGTCTAGTTGGGTGCCTGTCCCCAGTGGAGTCCCCCAGGGTTCATTACTAGGCCCATTACTTTTCATTTTATATATTGTTACGAGCTGGGTATGGGATAAATTAATTACTACCGATGAAACAACTGAATAACTTTAATAATCACAAAACACTTCAAACTCAATCACAAGTACACTACTGATCACTATTCGCTTAGATATCGCACTCACAAGTTCACTTTGATTCGTCCCGTACTGTAGCCAAAATGATACTGCCCGCTCCCGCAAACACGTCGACTATTTATATGACGACCGATCGTTTGAGAAAGATCCATAACTTCCCAGAATCTTCTAGGCAATTCATACTAGGTCATTGTCCTTCGAGAAACTTCCATAACTTTTGTACAAAGGAAAGAAATAGGTACTTTATGCCCTGGGCGTACGGTCGAAATTACAATGACAACTTCCTGATGTATTTTGTAGGTAGTTTGCGAATTTGTACCTACATCATTCGATACATACCTACTACTACCTACCTACTTAGTTGTAGGTACCTACTATTAGAAGCTACTTGTATTGTAGGTATGGGTACGACGTAACAATATAAACGACATCAACTCTTGCTTGATCTCATCCAAACTGTTGTGTTTTGCTGACGATATGAAAATCTATGCCAAAATATCATCGCATGCGGACGTGATTGCACTTCAGGATGATTTACGTCGTCTGGAGGCTTATTGTCGTGGAAGTAAGCTTGATCTCAACCCTGCTAAATGTTCGGTTCTAACATATTCTCGAAAGCGCTCAATCATACCTTCATCGTATAGCTTGGGTGATCAATTATTACCTGAAACGAACTGCATCCGAGATCTGGGGGTATATCACGACTCTAAGCTTACGTTTGAACATCATGTCAATGCCATAGTCGCTAAAGCATCTAAAGCACTAGGTTTCATAATGTGGCTCTCCAAGTGCTTCAGTCAAGCCAAAACTTTAAAAATCCTTTACTGTACTTTTGTTAGAAGTCACTTGGAATACGCGTCTGAAATTTGGAATCCATGTTATCACAAGTACATTGATCGTATAGAAAGAATCCAGAAAAGGTTCATCAAGTATTTGTGTTATCATCAGAAAGTGCCCTACCGGTCTGAAGATTATATCAGCCTCTGTAAGAAGTATCATATATTACCCTTAATTAATCGGCGAGCAATTTCTGATTGTGTTTCATTAATTAAAATATTCAATAATTCTATTAATAACTCCGATATCCTTTCCAAATTTTATTTTAACGTTCCTGGAACGTGCCGTTGCGTGTTCCATTTACCTCTACGAATTACAGGCAAAATTCATTTATAGTGCGTGCAAGTAGAAACTTTAATAACATGTGTAAACAGTATGATTTTGATACTTTCATAACGAGTGTGTCCTCAGCCAGAAAGTGCCTGAGCCTTAGCTTTTTTAATTAAGATTTTGTTGTTCAGGTTTTTATTATATGTATTGAATTAAATGTGACTTAATATAAGATGTGAATTTAGTTTAGTTTAAGCTTTAATGTTATCCTGTATTCTTTGTAGGTGTATTGTGTTGTTCACACTTTATCTTTAAAATCTGTTTTTAGAAGTGAGGACTTGACCTAATTGGCTGTCAGTCTCACATACTATTTTTTAATCTGTTTATCTGTTTATGTAAGTCGTCCATAGTTAATAAATAAATAAATAAATAAAAGTAAGTTAAAAAGTGCCACCAAAATTTTGAGTTTGGCTTGGACAAACTTTGATCGAGTGTCCTGTGCTTTTAAATTGGTTTTTCTGATGTGGTTAATTGTTTTTAGATAATGATTGTGTCGTATTCATAAACTAAGGAAATTGTTTATTTTTTATTGTACCTTAAATTGTTACTTTGGTGAACGCAATTTTATCAAAATATGGAACTAGGACAAGCCACCAAACTTGAATTTTATATTGGTGTATTAATATCGGTGTACAGCATCTCGCCTCGGCTGTGGCATTTTATTTAAAAAAAAAACTGTTCCTAGATTTTGTAAAAAATTGTAAAAGTTTATTCCTAAAACCATAAATTTAACTTTGATGAACGCAATCTTGACATATTTAAAAAAAACCGCCGTGGCCGCGCGGTCTCAACGCACACTATTACCAGAACACGTAAACAAAATACTGCATAATATCTTCTTTTAATTATACTTCCGATTTCCGTAGTTCCGTCTGAGTTCAGAATCAAATGACGAATGAAGGGAATAAACAAGTATGGACACGAAAAAAGAAATATTATTACAATATTTAGCGCGTGCGACAAGCAAAATTGCACTGTAAAATCATAAAAACAATAATCATTATTCCATGTTTACAAGTCGCTCACCAAGGCGCCGCCGGGCGGTGAGATGTCACGTGCGATCGTGGTTAGGCAATTTTCAAACTAATGTCGATTATAAAGAGTGCTTATTACAATGTCTTGGGTTGGAATGACTCACCTTGTTACAGTGTTACAGGGTATTGAAAGGGTAACCCGTTCGGAAGGGCTAACATTGCACCCGTTTGAGGGTGTAACATGTATCATAGGGTTTATTTTTTAAGCGCTTAAATAAACCCCCTCAAAAACCCTTTCAACGAGTATCCGGATGGTCCCTGACTTAAACTACTAACTTACACATGATTTGTCATTTTTAGAGGGTAGACCTCAAATAAATTCTAACTCAAATATAAAGAAGACTTGCCAATATTTAAGCAATGAATTGAACAAACAAATGTAAAACGTTTCATTAAAACATACAAAAACACCGATGTGTAGTCGGATTCGAACTTACGGCGCTAGGCGCTGGCGGCGTAAGATACTGTTTACCGCACGCTCGACCAATGCGCCACGGAGAAGATAGTTAAGTTGGCTAAATTTATGCTTCATATTCCATGCAACATCAAGTGACAAGAAATTGCAAGTGTATGGGTGGACAACGGGTTACTGTGAAGCGCAAACACTAATAAATAGGCGAAGCCAGACAGCCGTTGACTTTACGCACACCAATAACTTTGTTAGTGTGCCCTGCAAACCGAACTAGTTTGCAGTGTGTACGTTGTTGTTACTGTTGCGTAGTTTGTTGGTCATGGTGTTGATTATTTTTATTTAAAAACCAGTCTCATACTAATTATTGTATATCTTTGCCTTAGCATTAACATATTGAGGAAAAATCTCAGATAAGTTGAGTACGTACTTAATTTTAGTATTTGGCATAAATGTTTTTCTGTTTGTCAAGTACCAATGCTTAAACTTAAAATACAATGTTGATTCATAGTTTGTACAGTTTTACTTAAGACGGAGATACGTACCTACCAAACACGTAGGTAGGTAGGTGGACTCCATTACCCCTCGACTCACAGTATGGCATTTAAATATACGCTTTGTAACGTGTTACTTAGTGGTTATTTCAACATTACATGTGACTGTTACAGGTGATCAACGTGTGAACCACGCGTTGTCAATCAAAATCACACTATAAATTATTTACTGAGATTATTACTTACCTTTTTAAAGTTACTTTGACTTTAAATAATTACTTATGATCCATTAAATTGTTAAACTACTGTTAATTAACATGATTTTCATTTATAAAACAGAAAACTAGTAGGAAATGTGTAATATGGTACCTGCTCTTCGAACGTTAAAAAATCGGTTACACGTAAAACGTTTTTCTGCTTAAGCAGAAAAACGTTTTACGTGTAACCGATTTTTTAACAGTTGATACCAGTTAACTGTACAAAACATCGGACACTAAGTTGCTAATTTGCGAAGTCTAGTCGTACGTATGGTGCGGCCGCTTTTACGTGACCTTTTTAATTTGGTCGGCTTTTTAGAGAATTTCTGACATATTCTTGATTTTGATATAACTTTCATTACAGCCGTAATTGAAAGCTGAAATTAACAGGAATTAATGTTCATGAATCATTTTAATTTGTTTAAAGTATGCCACGTTTCTTAATGTTTTGGGAACTGCGTATTTTATCGCTAAAGTACGACCAGTCTAAAATTAATCAATTTTGTTTTTTTCAAGAAGAAAAAAACAAAATATAAAATATGAAAAATAATATAATATATGATATGAATCGTATAAAGTTACATAATCAATTTTACTTGTTGTGATAAGTGTCAACCATGGGTATTTTTTACAGCTGTTTATTTGGTTATAAGTGTTTTGGTTTACTTGCAAATCCGTTTTTATCTGATTTTTGAAACCATTTAATTCCATTGGTTTACGACAACCAAATCAAAAAGTAATGTTTAAAAAAAAAAATAAACAAATTAAGGTCTCTTATAGGTATTTTTTTTCAATTTTCTGCATTGAGCCGTTTTCGAGATCTCGGAAATCCCAAAACGGTACCACAGCAAAATCTTAAATAACTCAAGAACCATACCACCCACAAATTTTGCTATTTACAAACATTTAATACGCAACTAAAGCTATATCATCATGTATTTGGTTCCGGGCTGAACGAATTTTTGAAAATCGATTTTGCCAGGATAACGTTTCAAACGTTTCTCCAGCAAAATGTGTTTTTCTTAAATAACTTTAAAACTACAATTCACACTAATTTTGCTACTATTAAACAAATTGCTCCTCATGATACACTAATTTTTTTTATGGTCTCATCTCTCAAATCCACAACATTTTGCCAGGCACACCAGAAACTCTCTAATAAGCCGACCTAATTAAAAAGGTCACGTAAAAGCGGCCAATAAAAATATTCATAAAGTCTACATTATTTATATTAGTTTTCAATAAACTTTGCTGATTACCGATACCAATAATAAGAGGGTATCAAATCAACTATCAACAATAATTATTATATTTGTGTGATTAGAATATCGTTTCCTTGATAACTAAGTATGTTATTATGAATTGACTTAGAGTAAGTAAGTGGGTATACCGTACACACTATAAAAGCTTATCGAATACAAGAGAACTTCTTTTATGTCTACGTAGGAATGTGACTACAATTCTCATGAAAGTTTGTTAATTTTATAAATAAATAAAACGAATAAACACCTTTGTTATCATTCAGCACGACTTTTTTATTTCCACCTTCCAACATCGAACAGATAATATATAATTAAATAAATTGTTAAATAATAATACTATTTTTTTTAAATTATATTTTTCATGATTGGTGATGGCAATTAAAGTCCCCCAATATTAAGAAAGGCTTTGGAAGAAAAGAAAAGAGATTATTCATCTCTTGAAGAATAGAAGAAGAAGGGTGAGGAATGTAAATAGAAACAAAACAAGTTTGGTGCACCTTAATAGCTACAATAGAAATTTCCTCACTATGCGGAGGTCATGAAATGATAGAGAAAGGAAAGTAGTTCTTAATAAGTATAGCTACACCACCATACCCATCGGATCTATCCTTCCTAATGGTTAAATAACCATTAATTTTAAAAATATGATTTGATTTGAGCCAAGTCTCTGCTAAAGCGAAGACAAATGGCTTATATTTGTTTAAAAGGTATATAACTTCACTCTTTTTGTTTACTAGACTGCGGCAGTTCCATTGGACTATATTGGATGTGTTGTCCATTATGAATGGATTGAGGTACATTGAAAGTTGAGGCAACGTTGGACGGTGAGATGTTGAACTGATTAAGAAGATTGTGTAATGCAGAGAGAAAATCGTTAATAGAAAAGTTTACATCACTTTTATAATTATTTGGATTATTAGAAAAACCACAGCCATTAAATGGCTGGGGAATTGTAAAATCGTTAATAATAGCATTATGAGCCTCTTTATTATAACCTTGTATAGATTTGGGTGGGGAGCCTGGTTTCAGGAAGACAGTCTTTTTATAACTACTTGAAGCCTGCATTCTAATGGGTGAAGAGGTTGATGGAGTATCTGCAAAGTTTTTAGAAGGAGAAGATAAAAGTGTGTCAGCATATGATTTAGTTGCTGGGGGGTATACTTTTGCTGCTTCTCAAAAATCAAAATCAAATCATTTATTTCAAGTAGGCCAGTTGCAGGCACTTTTGAATTGTCGAAACAAAGATGAAAATTAAATGTAACTAGCTACAGTCCCAGTCACAAGACATAAAAACTGTGAAAGTACTGTAGTTGCCCATTCCCTAGCGTAGATCTCTATGGAGAAGAACGGGCAAGAAACTCCATGGACACTCTTTTAAATCATAAAATTGTTACAAAATCTTGGTTACATCATTCGTGTTGAGATGGTATATTATGTGAGAACAATGTAGCAAGATGTGCACGTTAAAAGTGTCCATAGTAAAAACAAAAAATACAATTAAAAAATAAACATTAAAATAAGCCACGGCAACTAAGAGATGACCAGTCACAACTGACAGCGCCCGTTCACGAACATGACGCATGGATCAGCACCATTTAACTCAACCATTTTGTAGGGAACCAAATGATCGGACACACGCGCCACCATCAGCGAGACATTAGAGTGAGCATGACATACTCTCAACTGCCTGGGCACATTCAAGTCAAGAAAAGACGTAGGATTCCAGTGAATGATAGCTTTACATAGTACTCACACAATATGGGCTATGCGATTATATAATACTAGAGATTGAATCTATACAATGCAAAGATAGTTGTACAATCTTCAGCAGCTCCAACAATTATATGTAATGCTATCTAATTTATGCGCCCCTGTCCATGTGGAGCAGGACCAGCATTGAGCCACGCATTTTTATCAGCGATATAATCGCCCAACTTGTAATAAGCTTGCTTACATAGTGTGCGTTTGATGCATGTTTTAAATTTCGTCTCATTCAGTTCAAGAATACTTTGTGGTATTTTATTATAGCATCTCAAACAGTACCCCATGAAAGATGAGTCTACTTTAGCGAGTCTGAAACCTGGCTGAACTAGTTGGTCCCTATTTCTAGTACTGTAATTATGTCTGTCACCTCTTTTACCAAAAAGATGCAGATTTTTTCTGACGTACATTATGTTTTCGTAGATATACTGACAATGTACCGTCATGATGCCAATATCTTTAAACAGTTCCCTTAGAGAATCGCGCCTACGAAGATTATATATAGCTCTGATGGCTCTTTTTTGCAGAATAAATATAGACTCAATATCTGCAGCCCGTCCCCATAGCAAAATGCCATAAGACATTATACTATGAAACTAACTAAAATAGATCAGTCTAGCGGTATCTACATCAGTAAATTGACGGATTTTTCTAATAGCGTATGCTGCTGAACTTAGCCGCCCCGCAAGGGATGTTAAATGTGAACCCCATTGTAGCCTTGAATCAAGCGTAATCCCCAGGAAAATCGTTTTATCTACGAATTCAAGTTTCTCTTTATTCAATATTATTTCACAATCACTACTCTTAACATTGGGTAAAGCAAATCTCATGCATTTAATTTTTTTTTCATTTAATACCAAATTGTTTGCTGTGAACCAATTATGGACCTGAAGTAGGGCATTATTCAGGTCATCTAGATTTTGGGCCCGTCTATTTATCTTAAAAATTAGGGAAGTGTCATCAGCAAACAACACCATATTTTGAGGTTGGTTTTTCAATAAATAGGGTAAATCATTTATATACACGAGAAAGAGGAAAGGACCCAATATTGTGCCTTGCGGAACCCCCATTTTTACTTTTAAACCCTTTGAATTAACACCATTTATTTGAACAAGTTGTTGTCTATCACTCAAATATGATTTTACCAAACTAAGTGCAAGTTGACCTAGTCCGTAATGCTCAAGTTTCAAAAGTAATGTGTCGTGATTTACGCAATCAAATGCTTTGGAAAGGTCACAAAATATTCCTATGGCGTCTTGAGACTCTTCCCACGCAGTAAATATGTGCTTTAATAAGGTAACACCGGCGTCAGTCGTACAACGTCCCTTGGTGAAACCATACTGTTGATCGTGTAAAATTTTGTTGGTGTTGAAATGATTGAGCATTTGATTAAGCATTACTTTTTCAAACACCTTGCTAAAAACTGGCAACACGGATACAGGTCTATAATTATTAGTATCTTTACTGTCCCCGGATTTGAAAAGAGGTATCACTTTACTGTATTTCATTAGATAAGGGAAAACTCCTTGGTCTACACACATATTAAAAATTAAAGCTAAGTATGGGGCTATAGTCTCAAGTATGGATGTACACACTTTGATAGACATTCCCCATAGATCTTCGGTTAGTTTGATTTTTATTTGCCGGAAAGCTTTAATAACTATCATTGGGTTTATGTGTTTAAATTTAAATTCAGCCGTGCAGCCAGATACATTCGCCTTTAATAATCCAATTGAGACTTCAGGTGAGGAATTAAGAGCCTCCGTAGTTTTTAATGGTATATCGGTAAAGAAATTTACAAATTCTTGAGCTACTTCCAGATTAGAGCTTTTAGGACCACATGCTGAATCTAACGTGTATCTAGTGTTACGTATTTTCTTCCTGTTAGTTTCATTATTTATGACTTTCCAAACTGTCTTTATTTTGTTTTCTGCTGTTTTGATCTTGTTGCTAATGTGCAGGGCTTTAGCAACCTTGCATGTATTTCTAAAGATTTTTGAATACTTAGCAACATACTTGTTAAAAGTTTCAGTGTTTATAAAAGGCTTAAGGCCATATAGCTCAAATAGTCTTTCCCTACTTTTTCTGATACCTCTAGTTGCCCAATCACTAAATATAAATTTGGGGCAAATACTTTTTGTCTTCTGTTCAAAAGTTTTGTTGAATTCCGTGTGAACTATTGAAAAGAAACGATCATACAATTGATTTACATTAATATCGTCATGGCTCATAACATCTAACTTGTTCTGTAGGGAAATATTATATCTATTTAATTTGCTAGAAGTTATAGGTCGAAATTTAATCTGGACTTTTTGCAATGGTGTATTACACCTAAAAGTTACAGTTTGTCCGCTATGGTCAGACGGCAGACAATTTAATATAGCTTTATCTAAGTAATCACAATCGCAGAAAACATTATCTATACAAGTAGCAGAAGATGGAGTGACTCTAGTAGGTTCTATAAAAGTGTTGGTCAAGTCAAATGACTTAAAAAGATTTAATAACCGACTGCTATTTGAACTTTCTTCTAAAATATTGATATTGAAATCACCACAAATAATTGTAGATTTATTACTGGCTGTAAGTTTTGCCAGGACATCTTCCATTATTGATTCAAATAAGGAAAAGTTTTGATAGTTTGGGGGTCTGTACACACATACAATTACATGCTTATCTAGCTCAACACAGGACAGTTCGACGCAATGTTCAACCGAGAGACCTACTATGTCATTATGTTGCTTATATTTAAAACAATTTTTTATTAATATTAGGGAACCTCCACGAAGCATAGTTCTACGGTTATAGCAGCTACCCACCATATAGTTTTCATAATTAATAAGCATTTGGTAATCCTTTAGCCAATGTTCAGTAAAACAAATAATGTCAAACTTACTATTTTCTAAAAACAATTCAATTTCTAATAATTTGGAAGAAATGCCTTGGATATTTTGGTGGAATAATTTTAAGGTGTTCTGCTGAGGCCCTTTTTTACTAACTAACTGAGTGCAAGAAGATACCTTGCTGTTGGAAGGATTAACAATATTGTTAATGGTACCTTCTGTTGTCTCACTTCCTAGTTTAAATTAATATTCATATTTGGAGTGAGGCCGGAGACTCCCGTGCCATCCTCAGACAACAAGACCCTATCACTAATAGAGCCTAATTGAGGATTTTCCACGGTGACGCATGGATCCTCCTCAGAATGTTTGTAAACATCTATAGCACTAATGCTATCTTCATTTAAAGTCACCTGTATATTAGTATTATTACTAATAGTCGCAGTGTTAATAATATAACTAAACTTAGACATACTAATTATGTCTGTGTGAATATTATAAGCTAATAGCCGAGCTATTTTGTGTCTACAACTAATAGGTAGATACCTTTACCCCGAGTCTATCTAAGTTTATCAACAAAAGTGTTGATATCAAGAAATATAAGTTTGTCACTGTAGTGACCTGCTAAAAAATGTAAATGTCTATTTAACAAGTGAATATAATTGTTTTTTCTGTTACATACATTTTCAAAATATGGAAAACTGCACAATATTATTTTATTACAATTTAATTTCAACAACTCTGAGACATAATCAGTGATGTCTTCCTTTTTAATCTTTGAACTATTACCAACACATATAGTAATGGTGGTAGTAGAATCACAAACAGTCTTAGTTACAGATGCCATAATCTGTTTGTAGGTTGACCCTGGCATACAATTGTTTTGGGTACAATAACTCAGGTTATTACTAATTAATTTACCTAGCCCCCTACCTATACTGTCAGAGAACATAACTGAATGATTACAGTCACGACTAATAGGAGAAACAAAATTACCAATCACAGGCAGATTATCATGCAACTCAGGCTGTACTACGTGTGAATAATCTAATGTAATATTAGTTGTTTGTTGGTTTGATATGCTGTCCTGAGACAAATTCGCAACCTGGTATGGGTCCTCCATTACCTCAGGCTGGATAGTATCAGGCTGGATAGCATCATGGTTGGTAACTGTCTGGCAACTACATTGACCCATTACCAACTCATTTGCTGCATAAATATGTTCCCTAATTTGGTTCTGAGAAATCTTATACATACTAGAAAGGAAACTTAGTGATTCCTGAAGTACCTGTATTTCAGACTGCAAATGCTGAGTATCAATTTCATAATTTTTTATACCGTCCTCTAATTTTATTTGGTAATTATTTAACTTATTAAGTAAATCAACACGCTCTTTCCTCAGTGGAATAAATTTGGAAAAGCGTTTATGTTGTTTCCTAAATTGATTACATTTTTTAATTATTCTGTTTAATTTTGCATATTTTTTAATCTTCCTATTGCTAACTATAAAGTTCTGTTTCAGTAAGGAATCTTCAGTTAGATCAATTGTTATTAAGGAAGGGGGGTTACAATTAGTTTTTAATAATTCATTATATAAGAGGTTTGTTTCTATAACCTGAGTACATTATTTTTCTTTCTGTAACTTAACTATACAATTATTGGCATGAATTAACTCATCTTCTAGATCCCTAATTTTAAACAAAGCCTCCTCATACAAGTTACTACAATTATGAAAACCATCCGTCACCACCTTCAGTTGATCCCGTTCATCAACAACGTCCAAGCATTGCTGATGTAGGTCTACTAGCTCCCGTTTTAAGCTGGAGTTTTTGCTATTAACTTTATTGACTTCCACCTCACTCTCTTCTCTTTCCTGTAACAGTAGTTGAACTTGGAGGTTGGATTCTTTGAGTTCTTGGAGGGGCGTTCTCAATTTTAGCTCCATATCTTGAGCAGTAGCCTTACGGTTCATCACAGGCATGGTTTCAGGATTGGTTACTGAAAATTAGAAGTAAAGAAACGGTGTGAACTAATAGAATAGACAAATAAAGGGAAGTTAGCGATGAAAGGGAAAGAAAAAAAAGTTAAAGTAATGAAATGGAATGAGGTAGGCTACTATAGCTTTAAAATATTATCCAATTCAATGTAAATAATTGAATAAATATTCAGTTTCATTGGTTCTATAGAGTCTACTAGAATCAAAAACCGCAATGTCCATAAAAAACTGAATTTGTGTTGTCTATGGCATATGAATCTCCAGTGAAAAAATAAAACATCTATTTATTCAATATGGAACTAAAACCGCAATGTCTCATAGAAATTCACATTTAAAAATCGATGTTTGCTACAAAAACAGCATTGTCCACTTGTGTATGTATCTGAACAAGCATTGTGCATCACAACCAATCACGGTCGCGTAAACAACATGGCGGAATATGGTATTTGCTGTTTAGAGTGCTCTCGTTTATTTCGTTGTTGATGTGTTAAAAAAGATTTGTAAGCTATAATTTTTATAAATAAAGGAACTATGGAATGTTATCCCCAAGTGGTGGATAATAAAGATGCTCGAAAACGCCGAGTTGATAGTGCAAATTGGAAAAAAAACAAGACCAAAAATGACCGGTGAGTAAATCACAATTAGATAGTTTTGATACTTTGTTTTTAAAGTTTTCAAACACGGTTTATAATGACTTTATATCGTCCTTTATTGTACAATTTATTTACAAAAATGAAATTTTCACTGGATTTAAACATAAAATTTGATTTTTTTTATACAGTTTATTTATGATTATTTGTATTTTATTTATAGACTATTAAAATATTTTTGCGAATAAAATCAAAGTCTTCTTTGGCCAAAGTTTATTGTTTCAACACCGAAATTACATTTACACAAATCGCCTATCACACTTGACTAAACGTAGATAATTAAACATTAAGTATATAATTTTATTTTTTATTTTTAAATAAAAGCACCGCCAATTTTCTTCAATTACTGGACTTCAATCTTCTGGAAATCAAATGATGTAAGGATTATGGTCTTTGCTGTTCAAAGTATCAATACTAACCAGGCGTAGTACATAAAAATAGGTATGTTTCAAAATAAGCAATGTCCATCAGACGCGTGCAACAAAAACAGCAAAGTCCAGTGGTTTATTTCAAAAACAGCAAAGTCCAGACTATTTATTCAATTTTCTTGTTACTGTGACGAATCTACGTGATTCCATTAATATGCGACCATTACATTATAAATTTACCGTATTTTTATTATACTACATAAACCACTGAATGTACAAACAACCAATAATTCTAAATATATGTATTGTGGCCAAAACACGGATATGGACATTGCGGTTTTTGATTCTAGTAGACTCTGTCCTAATGATTTACTTTTTCTTATGTGGGTATGTTGCCAAAAAAACAAAACAAAAATACTATTAGGTACATTAATGCAAGACAATAATGCACAATAAATTATCTTAAACGATATATCCAATCATTTTCATTGAAAAGATTGATATGGGAAGAGATGAGATAAGGAATTACAGTTTTGATGTTTTATGACTAGTTGTCAACAAAGAGATTTAGAAACAGTACAGGGAACTAAATACGCGAAAAATTATACTAGAAATGGGCATGGATTTGTTATAGAGATAAAGAGAGGTTTGTGCGCTGTTATTAAATAAAAACTAAACAATACTTCCCCTGAATTATCCGTTTATGTCCGTAGTTAGAACGTCAGCTGTTTTTGTTTTAGGTTACCGGTACCGTTGTAGTGCCGAAAAAACTTCATTAATTATCAGGATAACAATTATCCTGAGTATTTACGCATTTATGATACGTTTACACAAACAATTACACCATAATATAACTTATTTACTAATTAAATTTAAATTTTAAATACGGAACAAAAAAATTGTCACTCGGGCAGTGTTGCCAGTTAATAAAATATGTTATTATGAATTGACTTAGAGTAAGTAAGTGGGTATACCGTACACACTATAAAAGCTTATCGAATACAAGAGAACTTCTTTTATATCTACGTAGGAATGTGACTTTACAATTCTCATGAAAGTTTGTTAATTTTATAAATAAATAAAACGAATAAACATCTTTGTTATCATTCAGCACGACTTTTTTATTTCCACCTTCCAACACCGAACAGATAATACATAATCAAATAAATAGTTAAATAATAATACAATTTTTTTTTTACTAATGTTTAACTTATTCTTATAAAAAAAATAATGAACCAATAACTAAACTAATGTTACAAAGAAACAAAAACCCACACGTTGTTAACGGGATTCCAACTCGGACCTCTTTGATCGTGAATCCTAGGTACTGATCAGCCTAACAGCTTTCAACTTTTGGTATTTCCACGTGAATTTTAGCCATCCAATGGTAAGAACAGGTCGCCACAGCCACACAAATAAGATCATGCGTTTGCTGCGTGTATAACAAAAGAAACGGAAATATATGTTTTGTGGAGTGTGACGCGCGACATGCGATTGGGCGAACTCTGTGGCGGTACTGTATTGAGACCACTTACACATAGACGTACGGACGCTTGACTGTGCGTTCACAGCAATACAATCCTTAGCGTGCTTATGCTCTTATGAACGCTTACTGTACCTATCTTCCTATTAAGGAAAATTGTACAAACTACGAATCAACATAGTATTTTAAGTTTTAAGCATTGGTACAAACAGAAAAACATATAACGCCCTTTCCAACAGACCAAAGAGACCCGAACTCGTCACGTTCTCGGGCGAAGTTAGTCAGTGGATGGCATTCAAGAGTAGTTACGAACGAACTAAATCAAATTTTTCTCCGTCAAATAACTTAGATCGTTTAAACAACGCTGTGCGCGGTCAGGCGTACCAGCTGTCCCGCTTTCTTTTAGTAGAGGCTGATAAACAGTTAAAATATAACTTTGTTGCCGACAGTACGGTTAAGGCACAAAACACAACGCATCCTACTAGATTCCAATTGAAGAAGGAAACAATTCATGCCACTGTACCTAACGACAAAGTGCCCGAGCGTTGTACCTATTGTAAACAAGGACCTCACAACATAAAAACATATAAAGCTTTTTTAGCGCTCTCAATAGACGACAGATGGCGTTTGGTCCGTGAGACAAAAATATGCTACCGGTGTTTGAAGTCCAGCCCACACACTTGCATTTTTTGTCGCGCCAAATGTTGCGGAGTAGACGGATGTCCGAGACGTCACAACGCGCTCCTTCATGGCACAATGACAGCGAACTCCAAGCCTAGCGTAGCATCCAGCAGCCAATGCAACAATACTCAAACTTTGTTAGTTGAACCGCCCACTCTTGTCAACGTGGACAATTTAACCAACGAATCTGAACCATCTGCTAAAATTGGAAATACATCTGATACTTTAATTAATGTCACACGGACTTCGCGGTCAACCGATCGCCCTCGCGGGCTGCTGAAAGTAGTCCCGATAGTACTCGAGGGTCCTGACGGCGAGTTTCACACGACGGCGTTACTCGATGAGGGCAGTACTGCGACGCTCATTGACGGCGAGGTTGCTGCACGTATCGGCGCGAAACCCACCTGTCAGGAGCGGCTGCGCATCGAAGGCGTCAGTGGTATGACAAAAGAAGTTGACGTAAGTTACGTAAACTTTTATATCCAATGTCGAAATTTGTCTGATCGTTATTTAGTAGAACACGCGCGGGCGATCAAACCTTTGGGGTTGCGCGCGCGCGCAAAAAAATATCATAAAATTGTCATCTCAGACTATGATCACTTGGTAGACTAATCCGACGAACTTTCATACACTGACGTCACCCCTACTGTCCTCATTGGCGCGCCCGATTAGCACCTGTCTTTAAGTCGCGAAGTGCGATGCGGCAAGAAGAGTGATCCTGTCGCCTCGAGAACTTTGTTAGGTTGGGTAATTCACGGTGCGCTTTCCGTTTCGTCTAAGCCACTCGAATTTGTAAACCACGTTTCGGACGATTTAGACGTTCTCATCAAAAGTCAATTTGACATCGATGCCTAGGCATATCAAAAACCGGCCAAGTGCGAGTCGGTCTCGCACACGAAGGGTTCCGTACCATTGTCTATATTTAGTATTTGTTGTTATCGCGGCAACAGAAATACATCATCTGTGAAAATTTCAACTGTCTAGCTGTCACGGTTCATGAGATACAGCCTGGTGACAGACAGACGGACAGACAGCGAAGTCTTAGTAATAGGATTCCGTTTTTACCCTTTGGGTACGGAACCCTAAAAAGCGCCCCTCGCTAAAACGATGACGATAAACGAGCCGTGGACATTATCGAATCATCAGCGCGCCCGCCAACTTGATGACGGACATTTTGAAGTGGCCTACCCTGGAAGAAAGAACTGCCGAAAACTATACCTGACAGTTACCCGCAGGCATTATCGCGTTTCAAGGCCCTCGAACGCCAGATGGCAAAAGATGAATCGTTCGCCACAGCCTTTAACAAATTCGTAGACGGCGTCATCGCAAAAGGATACGCTGAGGAGTGCGAACCGATCACCTATCACCAACGAAAACCACCAAATGGTTCCTGCGTTGACGTAGAAGCTGGTTTTCGCTGGTACCTGCCTATTTTCGGCGTTTTTCACCCCCAAAAGAAGAAGCTCAGAGCGGTCCACGACGCCGCCGCGGCGACGAAGGGTGTAAGTTTAAACAGTCTGCTCCTACAAGGTCCGGACTTGCTTTGTTCTTTACTGGATATCTTGTTCCGCTTTAGAGAAGGCGCCGCCGCGCCGTAGCTATAAACGGTGACATAAAAGAAATGTTCTATCAAATAAAAATCGCTCCAAGAGACAGAGACGACCAACGTTTCCTTTGGCGTAACAAAGAAGGCGAACTGAAAGAGTATCGTATGTCCTCTATGATTTTTGGCGCGGTTTCGAGTCCGTTTATCGCACTCTACATTAAAAACAAAAATGCAAAAACACTCCAATCCGATTACCCCGCCGCCTGTAAGGCAATAATTGACGACCACTATATGGATGACTATTTAGGTAGCCACTCCAGTGTAGCCGACGCGGCGCAGCTGGCCGCCGACATAGTCACAGTTCACAAAGCCTGTAGTTTCGAGATGCGCGCGTGGATGTCAAACGATCCGGAGGCACTTTCGCTTATTTCAAAGGAACTTCGAAGCGACGTAACCTCCGACGTCTATTTACCGCCTAGTAGCGAGATTGGCGTATTGGGTGTTAAGTCACGTCAAGATTCGCTGGGTTTCCGAACAATTTCGCAGTTACCGGTCGACACCTTAACCAAACGTAGTCTCTTGTCAAACGTCATGAAGGTCTATGACCCCCTCGGCTTATTAATGCCGGTCATCATCTGGGGCCGCATTCTGATACAGAAACTATGGAGGGCAGGGGTCGGCTGGGACTCACGGCTTCCCAACACGTACGTAAATGAATGTGAAGACAGCTTCCCTGATGAGCTGAAAGCAGTTGAATCTTCACAGCCGGTGCCCAAAAACAGCCGAATAGCAAAACTCGCGCTAACTCTTGGCCAGGATGGCTTGCTGCGCCAGGACTCCAGGAGTGAGTGAGAGAGCCATATCGCCTGCAATTCTGGATGGTCGCCATCACGTCACACGACTCCTCATCCTTCACGAACATATTCACGCCGCACATTGTTTCAACGAACTTGTTCTTAATGAGCTCAGGCAGAAGTTTTGGATACTCAAAGCAAGAGACAGCATCCGTAGCGTAGCCAAAGTCTGTCTCCAATGCAGAAGGTGGAAGGGCCAACCTGCTCGACCTCAAATCGGCAATCTACCGGAAGAGCGACTCGACCATCACAAGAGGCCGTTCACGCACGTGGGCCTAGATTATTTCGGTGCTATCACTGTCACAATATTCCGACGCCACGAAAAACGCTACGTTGCGCTGTACACATGCCTAGTAACGAGAGCCGTTCACTTAGAACTTGTCACCTCACTTTCATCCGATGCTGCCATTATGAGCCTACGACGTTTTATTGCTCGCCGAGGAACGCCTTCAACAATATTTACAGATAATGGCACCAACTTTGTCGGAGCCTCCCGAGAGCTACGCTCGTTACAAGACGACGCAGTGCAAGAATACGCCACAAACCACAAAATCGAATGGCGTTTCATCCCACCGGCATCACCGTTCATGGGCGGAGCATGGGAAAGATTGGTAAGAACCGTGAAGACAGCCCTGAGAGCCTGCCTCGCCGAAAAAGTAATAAAAGAAGACGTACTATCCACACTACTCCTTGAGGCAGAGGCCATAATAAATTCGAAACCTCTCACGTATGTGCCATCTTCAACCGACTCACCAGAAGCGATCACTCCTTTCCATTTCATCTTGGGTTCCTCTTCAGTTGTACCTTGGACCAACACGCTTACTGACGCAGACTTGGACAGAAGGTGTGACTGTCGTCGAAGCTTACGTCTGGCGGATGTTTTGGGCACGCTGGCTGCGCGAGTACCTGCCCACGCTCCGAGCAAGAGGACCCTCCACCAACACATTCAGTTTCAGTGAGCGAGACGTGGTGCTGATCGCCGACCCTACCCTTCCTCGTGGCTTATGGCCGTTAGGAAGAATAGTGTCGATCTACCCAGGGCCAGACGGAGCGGTCCGCGTGGCAGACGTCCGCACTAGGGGCGGCATACTGCGCCGACCGGCCCGTAAGCTCGTTTTAATGGAAGCTGCTTCCCAGGCAGGAGCCACCGGTTGTTAATGTTCCACTGGGGGTCCGGTATGTTGGCGACTGGCTGGTATGCCTTTTCTTTAAGAAATATTTTTTTTTTATATAATGACTTTTGGTCAGAAGAATGTTTTAGTTGTCAAGTGTCAGTCCTTTGCCTTGTACATAATTTTGTTATTAAATTTCCATTACTAATGTTCTAGTGTTTCCATCATCTACACACAAACACAAAAATATTCAGTCCATTACAGACCATTTGCTCACCAACACTTATCCACTGAGAAATAAACATGTTTTTGTTATCACTTTAATTTAATTTATAATCCTTGAGAAATAATTTCTAATGCAATAGGTGGAAGTTTTCTGTAAGCAATAAGTCATGGTCACCCTAACCAAACATTCAGAACGTTTTGAAGGTTATAAGCTATATAATTATATATTATATGATTTTTTAAGAAATAAACATGTTTTTGTATCTCATCATTTTAATTTAATTTAGAATCCTTGAGAAATAATTTCTAATGCATTACGTGGAAAGTTTTCTGTGTTTTGAAGGTTATAAGTGATACCGTACTACAGCTCCTGAAATATAAACCTAGGATTTTTTTGCATATTTTTACATTTTTTTTTACATATTCAATCTGTTATTTACCTAAATTTCAGGTCTCTGCAACGGTTAGTTTTAAAGATCTCCGTGGCCGCGCGGATCTACGCGTTTCGATGGCATTGCCACGTTCAAACCCTTATAACTTTTTAACCATAACTTTGACTAATTTATGGTTTTGGGAATTCAATAGGTATACACATCATTTACCTCTATTTTGGTTTCAATTAATTGGTTAAATAATATTAATAATAAATTTATTTTAAATAAGGAGTTCTATAACTCTTTCTTTTAAGTCGAAATTAAATGCAGTATTGCTTCTTATTTTAAGATAAATTATAATTAATAATATTTTTTGAATGCAAATCAAATGTTTTATTTAAACTATAATCCTTAATTTGTTAAATTTAATTTAACAAGCCTTGCCGCATTTCAGACACTCCATGTTGACTTGCTTAGTTTTCAAAGGAGTTCCTTCTGCTTTATTTTTTGCATAGCAGCTAACACACCCTCTACGAACAAGTTTTCCGTCCTTACGTGGTATTTGAGTTAGGCAATGTTGTCCAGAAGATCTTGGTGTTGGTGGTTGATGTTGCTGTTTTTTTTTTATGTACAACCTCACCCAACCAGTGACGAATCATTGCTTCCAGTATTTCTATAACCGTAATTGATGCATTATTAGCTTCATTATAAACTAGCGGACGTCCCGCGGTTTCACCCGCGTAGTTCCCGTTCCCGTGGGAGTACGGGGATAAAATATAGCCTATACGGATTCGGAAAAATCCCTCTAAGTAATGGTAAAAGAAATTTTGAAATCGGTTCAGTAGTTTTTGAGCCTATTCAATACAAACATACAAAAATACAAAGGTTTCCTCTTTATAATATTAGTATAGATAACTCTGGTGTTGACTATAGCTGCTTGAAAAAGAAGGTCATGCGCAATTTTCTTGTACCATGTCATACTTTTTCTAAGAGGTGAATAATAACTACTCAGCTGATCAGCAACATCAATCCCTTTTTTAGCATAGTTGTAGTCAATAATCATATTCAGTTTTGAAGTCTCACCACGCCAGGAAGAAACATTTGACATTTCATCGCCGTAGCATGTTGATATCATCAAAACGCCGCGCTTGTCGTGCCACTTTAGAACAGTTACATACGCATCCAATTGCCTTGCAATAGTTTCGCCGCGACGAAGTTTTTTCGCTGTGACATCTTTGGGAAGGTTCTTTTTATTCTTTCGTAAAGTCCCGCACAAATCTGTCTTTTTATCCTTCAAATATTTTGCCAAAGATAACCCAGTATAATAATTATCTGCTACTATCAATCTGCCTTCATTTAGTAGTGGTAGACAGAGCTTCACAACAATTGTTCCAGGTTTATCAAGACCTTCTATAGAAGTGCCAGATCCAGCATGTATTGCGTACGACCATGTGTAACTATTGGTGGAACACATTTTGTAAATTTTTATACCACACTTGTGAGTTTTGGCTGGATTGTATGTCTTTATTTTTAGTAGTCTACCTTGGTGATTTATTTGAGATTCGTCAACAAGAATTGTATTAGATGGTACATATATTTCACGAAATTTGGCAACCATTTTATCCACTAAAGGTTGAATGCGATATAAAACGTCGTCATTATCAGGTTGTGCATCTTCGAAATGCCAGCAACGCAATATATTGGTAAATCGATTGTAAGACATTTTTATTTCGTGAATAAAAGGAGTATAATATAATAAGAATAAGAATAATTTATTTAAAAGTAGATATTACAAAAGTGTAAATTTAGGTGCAGCAGTGTTATTTCTTAAAGTATTGTATAATTAGTGCATAAAAGTAAACTATAACTACAATATATAATATAACAGTTGCAAGTAACGAAAATGTCGAATTCAAATGTTAGGTAGCGACCTGCCTGATCTAGGTTTATTTAAACCTGTGTTTCAGGCCATCACTTTACATTGCATAATTTAATTAGGTCAGTAAAAGTTTTAAAATTAAATAAATATATTAACAACTATAACAAAAATCAAATTGGTACAAAAACATTAGATTAAACATTAAAGCTAACTTAAGTAACAATAATCAAACTAGGACTTCTAGAAGTTTTTCTGTGTCCGTGTAATTAAGTGTCGCTAAATAATCTGATATTACAAAACTACATTTCCTATAAGTTAGACTACAGAAGTTTAGTTTCTTGTTGAGTCTATTATACAGAAAAGGCCCTAAAAACACATAGAATCGACTAGCAAAAGCATGTCTAGTTTGAGGCTTTGTGCAAACCAGGTCCTTCCTTCTCCTATCGGAGGGAACTGGATCATAGGGAAGGGTAGAGTGCTGCTGTAGTATAATGTGAAGAATAAATAATTGCCGTACTGTGAGCACATTACATGCTTTGTAGAGCAGCTGTGTTGGAAACCTAAACGGACGAAAGGTAGCAACCTTTAGAATTGCTCATAGAAGAATCGAATTTCCTGCGCCACCCCAGGACGTTATGCAATAGGTTAGAATAGACTGACACAACGCTAAATAAACCTGTTTTATTAATTTATAATCGGCTACATTACGTAAATACTTAAAAACATAAACTAGTTTGCGCACTCTAGTACATAGCAACTCGACATGTTTACGGAAATTTAGATTGGAGTCAATTGTGACACCAAGATATTTCATATGGTCAGCTTTTTCTAATGTAGGGCAAGAACATGCAGTGTCAGCGTACGGGCTACATGTATGCGCGTAAATGATTGGGTTAGTAAGCGGTGTGTTAGTATTTCTCATTTTAAATGAAATGTATTTTGTTTTATCGGCATTTAGTGTTAGAAAATTATTCTGGAGCCAATTAGATACAATGTTGAAACCATTCTGAGCATGTTCGTAGGCCTCATCTCTTGATTTAGCTGCAAACAACAGAGCAGTATCATCTGCATAAGAC
This sequence comes from Xestia xanthographa, assembly GCA_905147715.2. Taxonomy (NCBI): domain Eukaryota; kingdom Metazoa; phylum Arthropoda; class Insecta; order Lepidoptera; family Noctuidae; genus Xestia; species Xestia xanthographa. Next base: position 14,340,994 of record LR990654.1, on the reverse strand, counting down.
ATTACAACACCATTTTCGAGTGGCAGGCTGCACAGGTCATTAATATAGATTAAAAATAATGTGGGGGTGTGTGTGTGGTGTGGTGGATACTGCCTTGTGGAATTCCAAAACTAGTATTAGAAAGATCAGAACTTGTGTTCGGACCAATTTTTACACATTGCTGTCGATCGCTAAGATAATCAGATAACAGTAGAAGCTGCGCTCCTCTTATCCCAAGTGTTTCAAGCTTCTGCAAAAGAATAGTGCAAGAAATAGTGTCAAAGGCCTTGGCAAGGTCTAGAAAGATACCAACTGTATGCATTCCGCTATCTAGATTTGTAGAAATGTAATTAATCAATTTGTTTACTGCTTGGCTAGTTGATTTTTTAGGCCTAAACCCAAATTGATTATCTGAAAGAAGTTTGTTATCTTCCAGATATTTCATCAGAACTTGTGTTCGGACCAATTTTTACACATTGCTGTCGATCGCTAAGATAATCAGATAACAGTAGAAGCTGCGCTCCTCTTATCCCAAGTGTTTCAAGCTTCTGCAAAAGACTAGTGCAAGAAATAGTGTCAAAGGCCTTGGCAAGGTCTAGAAAGATACCAACTGTATGCATTCCGCTATCTAGATTTGTAGAAATGTAATTAATCAATTTGTTTACTGCTTGGCTAGTTGATTTTTTAGGCCTAAACCCAAATTGATTATCTGAAAGAAGTTTGTTATCTTCCAGATATTTCATCAGTCTACTGTTTATGATTTTTTCTAAATTTTTTGATAGACCCGTTAGTACTGAAATGGGTCTGTAGTTATTCACACTCATTTTGTCTCCAGACTTGAAAATAGACCACAGACTTTTTTTAGCAATTTTGGAAATATCCCTTTAGATAAACATAGCTGGAAGATGTGGGTAAGCGGAGGGGCCAGTAAGTGTTGAAATCTTTTAAGTACGTTATTGTTATTGGGTATATCATCCCACCCAGTTGCGCAGACATCCTTCAAGCCGTTTATTATTCTAACTATTTCGTTGACGTCCGTATCTAATAAAACAAAAGAATTTAACGTGGAAGATGTCCTAGTTGGGTTTTGAGTAGGAGGAATGCTATTATTTATGATTTTTTCAGCCAAGTTTTTACCAACGTTGACAAAGTAGTGGTTTACCTTATTTGTTGCTTCAGATGGATTTATTTCAATAAAAAAAATTCAACAAAAATAATGGGTCCATTTTCCAATAATGTTCTATCGATGGTTTCTTATCTAGTCCCATATACATTATGATGGCAAAAAACTTTTTCATGGTTTCCCTATCAATGTCGGTCCATCGTGCCATTCTAGAGAATTGTTTTACCCGTACCTGCTTCAAAAGTACTGCATAGGAATTGGTTTTTTCTACCATGTAATCAATTAAATCGTCGGACAAGAAATACTCCATTATCTTTTCTATGGTTATCTTACCTTCTTCATTAGATACAGCTTCAACATTTTGTAAGCCAGATCTGCCTGTAAATGGTTCCCTTCCTATTGGTAATATATCTTCTACCCATATATGACTTCCAGTGTCCTGATCAACATTCAGTTGATCACGGGCAGCCGAGTGATTCTCCTGATCATCCTCTATTGCCGATCCATCTCCAGGTACCGCTGAAACAGGCCCAGACATGGAAACCTCTGCTTCAATATCACTTAGAGTTTCGCCTTGATTTTCAACCTCAGTATACTCCTCTCCCAACTCGTCAACTCCAAAAGATTCGTCATCATCTATTTCTTCATAATCAGGCTGATATAACTCATCGCTTCCATCACTAAAATCTCCGTCTTGATCAGATTCTTCTAAAATTCTGAGTATTTGCTGCTCCGTATATTTTTTCCTCGAACTCATTTTTATATAGGTTATATCGTTTTATAACACTTCGTAATAAAAACAACAATAAATTATAACCAAAAAGAGATAATTACACAGGTTTTGATACATTTCTGTCACATTGATTGACAGAAATGTGTCAAAACACTACAGATAATAAATCATTGCATCATATTTGACACCTGAACGTAGTACTGAAATATTGTTCCTATACGTCCAATGAATCATATATGAGTCGGACCATATATGATTCATGGGACTTAGGAATCTTAAAATCATCCACTACGCTCATGAATCATATGCGCATCACGTTTTTTTTTTTACGTTTTTTACGTCTAAAACACCTCTGACATGTTTCCAAAACACATTATATACCTTTTAAATAACTAACAGAAGCGAAATTTAAAAAAAGGTGCTGGACATTACGTCATGAAAAATCTTTGTTATATGGGGACAGGGAACCTATATTTTATCCTCTTCCGATTAATACAGTAAAATCAGTGGTTGCGTTCAATATGAATAAAGTACCAAGCTTCATACTAATTCAGTTTTGTCCTTTATCGCATTTATCTATTTATTCGCATAAAAACGCTCAATGACGCATCCGCCATTACGTCTACGTGACACACGAGACGCGCCCACGAGGGCACATTTCCCGCTCAATCTCTCATCAACGCTAAGTTGTTTTTATATAAACGCATCTTATTTCAATTTATACACCCTATAACTAAAATATTATAACTATATTTTATTCATCTCACGCAAACTATAAAAGGGCATCGAAAACTCCTCAACGCTGTCAGCTGGTAATGTGCCCAAGAGACTGGCGGCGTTGCCACGTTGTATGGCAACACTTAGCCTCTGACCAAGGTAAAAGCCAGCTCTTGGGTCACGGGAAGCGTCAACTAGGCGTTTTGAAAGTTCTTTGAACAGGCTATGGGCACTCGGACCCCACGGCCCTAGAGTTTCAACCCCAAACGGCTCGAAAATATAGTTACCACAAAGGTTTCTATATTTACGCCGTTTGAGGTTCTCTGCAGCCGCAGCAGCAGCGCCAGCACAGCACGACGAACTTGGAAGATGAGAAGGCGCAAGAGTATCGACGCAAGTTGCGTCCCATACTAAGGGCCTACCCATCTTCCAAGGAAACAAAGACATGCCGTCCGGTCTCTAGCCATCGTCGCGTGCCAAGCCATTAGGTTCTAAAACAGCTGGAACGCCGACGGTGACAAGAGCTCGTCGGATAATGTCGTTTACGTTTTAAACGCCCCGAACTTCGGCTGCACGACAGGCCGTGGTGACCGAGGCTGTTGACAGCTTCACCACAGTGACAGCGATGAGGAGAACAGCAGGCGGCATATTTCTCACGCATATTTTCGCATATTTCTCAAAACATAACGCACACAGACTAGTCCATTTTGTTCACGCAAGCCCGCATACCTACATTCACTCATCTATTTTCATTAACGATTAAAAACTCGAATAAGTATTTCTCAACGCTTAAAAATGACTTCCACGCGTAGTAGGGATAAGGAATCTGATAAAGAGTCCTATGCTTCTACCGAGGAAGATCCTAAAGTTCTTTTATTTGAGTCGAAAAAAGAAAATTTATTCCAAATGTTGCAATCCATTTACGATCTCGGCCTACAAGTTTCCGTATAATTCATTAAAATCTCAATTTCTAGCTCGAATTAGCTCCCTTGAGCAAATTAGAACAAACTTTATGGACACTCTTGATGCTTATAATTTAGCTTTATTAGAATGTGGTTCGACGACAAAGCCGAACTACGCCCCACTTTCCACATTTGATGAAATCTATTGTCAAATTAAAGTAATAGAATCTAACATTCTTAGGTCTCAAAACACGAGTAATGATAACACTAATAATAAATTCGAGTTTTTAAACCGTAAATTACCGCCTTTAAAACTTGTTTCATTTGATGGCACGCCCAGCAAATGGACAACTTTTCATGAAAACTTCAAAAGTCTTATTCATGATAATTCGCTTCTAACTGACGCCGAAAAGGTTCAGTATTTAATAGGTTGTTTCTCGGGCAACGCATTAACTGTTTGCTCAGGTGTCTTACCTACCGCTAATAATTACCTACTCATTTGGAATGCTTTAGTAGAAAAATATCAAGATACGCGCGTAAAAGCTTCCATGTATTTACATCTTCTTTATATCTATGATTTACATCAAATGATTCAATCCATATCAATCTATTGATACATTTCTTGAGCAGTTTCATTCGGCACAAGCCGCTTTACGTCGCTTAAACATAAAAGATTTGTCAGATTTTTAATAACTGATATTGCACTCAGTAAACTCGATAAAGAGGTCGTTAACCTTTTCGAACGATCGCATAGTCATATGGTAATACCAGTAAAATAATAACGCTTCGTAATCACTCTAATCCCTCTAAAGGTCGTAATTATAATAACGAAAATAATAAATTCTCATCTAAATCTAAAAATAGCCAAGCCTTCGCGAGTACTACCCAGGACTCCCCAGTGCGTTCCTGCAAGGTATGTGGATCCCCAGAATCACATCCACTTTATAGATGTTCGCATTTTATGAATCAAAGCGCTAAAGATAGATTAGATCTTGTAAACAAACATAAGTTTTGTCGTAATTGTTTAGGATTTCATGATATTAAAATGTGCAAGTCAACAAATACATGTTCGATTTGCCACCGTAAACATCACTTATTATTAATGTATTACATATAGACAACATTAACAATTTAAACAATCGGGTAGTTGAACATGGTTCCGCGCAATCCCCGCTCTGCGCGCAGCCCGCTGAGCCCGCGCCGCCGCGCCGGCTGCGAACAGCGCGCCCCGCGCGCCCGCTCCCGCACCCCCGCTGTCTGCCGCTCCCGCGACACTCGATTCGTCGCCCGTACGGGCAGGTGATAACGTTGCGCGCGAACATTCAAACGCTCCTTATTTATCAATGACTTCAGCTACCTCGTGCGTTGAAAATAATACAACTGTTTTGTTGCCTACCGTTTCCGTATACGCTTATAATAATAATAAACCTTATTCTCTCCGCGTTTTTCTTGATACAGGCTCAATGAGTCATTTTATTACAAAGGCTTGCTGTAAACGCTTAAACTTAGAAATTACTCCTGATAAATCTTCTATTTTCGGTATAGGTCACGCAAAAATACCTTCGTTTGGTACTACAATATTTAAAATATTTTCCCGCTTTGATCACCGCTGTTGTTATACAATTCACGCTCGGGTTTTAGATCGTATTACTGACGACTTGCCCAACATATCCATAGATATCACAAATCTCGCTCCATTACGGAATTTACCTATTGCTGATGACGCGTTCCACGTTCCCGGTGAGATAGATTGCCTCCTCGGCAACGAACTTTTCCCGCTTTTGTTGGGAAGTGGAAAGGTAACTTTACCTGGCTCCTCGGTCGTCGCTGTAGAAACCACCCTTGGCTACATAGCCATGGGTCGGGCTAATTGTCAACCTCGCATAACTACGCGCGCTCGCCCCGCTCAAATAAACAAAAATAAAAGTGAGCAAACTTTTCTGTGCGCTACTAGCACTCTTAGCTTAGATACGCTCACGCGGCGCTTTTGGGAGCTCGAAAGCGTCCCTAATAAGATTCACATGAGTCCTGATGATCAGGCGTGTGAACAATTATTTAATTCAACTTACTCTCGCTATGAAACAGGTATATACACAGTGCAGCTGCCATTTAAGGCTCCGTGTACCGACTTAGGAAATTTACACTCAACGGCGATGCGCCGCCTCGTTAATTTAGAAAAAAGTTAGATTCTGATCCCGAGATCAGAACTAATTACAACGCTACGCTTCACATTATCTTGACAAAGGTTATTTGGCCAAGGTCAAAGATCCCTCTCTCAATATCCCGCATTATTATATTCTGCATCGTGCTGTTTACCGCCCGGATAAACAGTCCAGTAAAACTCGCATCGTGCTTGACGCTAGCTGTAAAACTAGCTCAGGTAAATCGCTAAATGATCTCCTTTATGTAGGTCCGAATCTACAAAGTAACATTTTCGATTTATTAATTAATCTTCGCATGTTTTCCGTTGCTGTAGTTGCAGACATCGAAAAAATGTATTTTCAACTTAATCTTTCCGCTGATCATCACGCATTTCAACGCATTCTATACAGATTCATTAGAGATTCTGAGATTACAACTTTTGAATTTAACCGCATTTCTTTCGGTGTCTCAAGCTCGCCTTATTTAGCTATGAGAGTAGTTCGCCAACTTGCATCTGATAGTCGGGATAAATACCCGCTCGCGGCTTACGAGGCTGAAAACCATATGTATATGGATGACTATGTATGTTCGCTAGATGGCGTTGAAATAGCTGAGCAGACATATCAAGAAATGGTCGCCATGTTCAGCAGGGCTATTATGTATCTCTGTTGACAGCTCGAATTGATAGCAACTGGGCTCAGTGTATATCAATTAACTGTCGAAAGGTTAGTTTCGAATTATGTATGACCAAACGCGATCAAATATGACGTCATTGGTGAACATCGTGGCTGTTAGTCACCGTAAATCATTTTGACAGATGCTTTCGTATCGATACTTCTAATATTGCGATTATGTAAGCATAATGGACATCAAATTGATAACAACGGAGTGTGAAGTTGCTATCGTGATAGACGTTACTCATAGGTAGTGTTTTATAAGGTTTTGTGATATACACCTATGCCGATTTCTGTGCAAACATTATGTCTTTTGTTGTTTTATTGTTTAAATAGCTTGTGATGTTCTAAAATATTTATTTTCTTGTATTAATATTAGTTGGTAATAAACTAATCGGAATGGTATCGTTAGTTCTGATTTCAGCCACGCGCCAAAAGATCCTTGTAGTTATAAATGAAAAGGCTTAATTAATTAATTAGAGATAAATAGTTTTATTAGTAGCTCGTAATACTTTTGCGCTGGGCCTTACTTTAAGGTGAATGCTCTAGGGTAGCCCGCGAAATTCAATTTTTCTTACGTTTTTTGCAATTAGCAGGCCCCGTGTTAGGTCGTATGTTGATTTAAATATTATTCGCAGCTGTAAGACGTATGTAGTTACAGAATTATAATCATCAAAATTATCAATACAACCCTCCAAGTTCATAAAGGTGTAGGAAACAAAAAAAAAGCAGAAAAAGTTATTTCTACACCTTTATGAACGTGGAGAGTTGTATTGATGATTATAATTCTTTAACTACATACGTCTTACACCCGCGAATAATATTTTAATCAACATACAACCTAGCACTGGCCTGCAAATTGCAAAAAACGTAAGAAAATTCGAATTTCGCGGGCTACTCTAGAGCATCAGCCATAACTTCACTTTTCTATATACATGTTGTATATTTGTTTTGTGAAACATATTGGAAAAAAAAGACAAATAATAATCCTGTACTAACTTTATTTATTTGAATTATACTACATACTACTACTAATTATTACGTACTACCAACACTGTATGTTTAGAACGGTTGATGATCCAAAACCGGTTCCTAGTCCATCAGAATACACTATGATATTACTACTTTGGGTGGGGTTCAAATTGTGGGCTGCTCGCACTCCAATCCGGATACACCATCAATCAGCTCATTGTACAGGTTATTGGTGTTAGTGATCTCTTTGCTGGCTTTAATGGTGTTATGTGCCTTGCACAATTATTCTGCTTCTAGTTCAAATATTCGTTTCAGTCATGAGTGTCATGGTATTGCTGAAAACCAGACACTAGTTGACGGAGATGGTGATCTAGTCCAGTATCTCGTCCTATGTGTTGGGTGTGAAGTTCAGTAAGCTGGCTCTTCAGTTGAGTGTTTTTGTTTACTATTGACTAAATTTCAACTTCACTTCCTTCCTGTCCCGCAGTAGCTTGCTCACTCATTTCTAGATGAATCTAGCTCCGTCAGCTCTGCTCTTAAGTTTCTCACTCATGTCATGAACGTAGCTTCACAGGTCATCATATTGCCTGATTACGATAAACCAACACCTGAAATGTGACAAGAAACAGCTGAGTAAGTTAAGAGAATATTATGTTTCATAAAACCTTGAGAAAGTAGGAGTTTTGAAGTTAGAATGGAGTAAAATATTAAATGAAAAAATAAAGGTAAGTATGGAAAAATAACTTAAAATTAATTTTCTATTAATTTTAAATTTGATTTAATATTGGTGAGACTTGGCTATCCGTGGATTATTAAAAAGGCAATGTAGATATGCACATAGAAATTTATATTTTGGTTTCTCTTTACAACTTGACAACACAGAAAATATAACAGCAGTGACAGACAATGTTCCTAACAACCTACCTATTCAAACATCCGTCATCTCTCATACCAGCCAGTCTGATTAACGCTTGCAAACCTCTTCTTAACACTCCTCCTCAAGCGTTTCCCTCTGACTCACTCTTGCACACCCATCTCCTTACGACAAAACTCATGCTTACTCTTAGGCACAGGTTTTGTCATAATGTCAGCGACCATCACATTTGTTGCCAGATATTTTAATTTGATAATCTCCTTCTCTAAGGCCTCTCTAACAAAATGATATCGCAAATCAATATGTTTGGTCTGCTGATGATGCACTGGGTTTTGTGCTATGGCCATTGCTGACTGACTATCTGTGTAAATCGTGATAGCCTTTTCTTGAGTGACCACCAGTTCCCCCAAGAACCTTCTCAAAAATATGGCATCTTTAGCAGCTTCCGATAAGCTGACATATTCAGCCTCTGCTGTTGATATGGCTATACTTCGCTGCTTAGCACTCTGCCATGATACTGCTCCTCCTGCCAATGTGAAAACATTTCCAGAATAAGACTTTCTGTCTATTATATTCCCTCCATGATCAGCATCAGAAAAACCTTGTATCTCTGTACTGCAGGCATCATTTGAGTACACGAGTCCCATGTTCTTAGTACCTTTAAGGTACCTTAAAATCCTCTTGGCAGCACTCCAATGAATCTCTTCATAGCAGTTGCAGAACTGACTCATAATATTCACAGCATGAGCAATGTCTGGCCGCGTACACACTGCCAAGTACATCAGTGATCCTATCAACTCTCTGTAAGGTATTTTGTCACTCGGTGTGTGTGAGCTCTCTGGCTTCTTGAAATGTTGACCAGGTACTGCAGGTGTGGCAACTGTCTTGCAGTCCTCCATGCCAAATCTGCGTAGAAGCTTCTCTATATACTCTTCTTGGTCAATCTTTATGTGGCCATTCTCTTGCTTTAGCCGCATCCCTAAAAATAATTCAGCTTTTCCTAAATCTTTCATCTCGAATTTGGACATAAGTTCTTTCTTGACCTTCTGCATTTCTCTTGCATTGTTATAAAAGATTAGGATATCATCAACATAAACTGCAAGTATTATCATATCATTCTCGATTCGCCTGGTGTAGACACATGGTTCATTCTTGCAACGATGGAAATTCAGACTCTCTAGCTCTGAATGAAGTTTAGAATTCCATGAACGTGGCGCCTGTTTCAATCCATAAAGAGATCTCTTTAATAAGCATACATGGTCTTCCTTGCCTTTCTCTTTGAAATATGGTGGTTGACGCATGTAAACTTCTTCATTTAAATTCCCATTTAGAAACGCTGTCTTCACGTCCATGTGATTTATTTGAAGATTCATCTGCGCTGCTAGCGCTATTAACAGCCTCAAAGAGCTATGACGCACAACAGGGGAGAATGTCTCATCGTAATCAATACCTTTTCTCTGTCTGAAGCCTCTTGCAACCAAACGAGCTTTATACCGAGTCTTATTTCCCGCCTCCTTTTTTATTCGGAACAACCATTTCGAATCAATAATGTTGCTTGCTTGGTTTGGCTCTACCAACACCCAGGTTTGATTTTTCTTTAATGCATCCAGCTCCTCCCGAATAGCAACTTTCCACTGTTTTGCGTCTTTTCTCGACATTGCCTCTTCAACTGTTAGTGGATCTCTTTCTTCCACTATCGCCTCATAGGTGATATGATCCTTAAACTCCACAGGCTTTCTGTTCCTGAGTGGATATCTTCTCTCTTCTACTACAGGTATTGTTTCAACAAGTTGTTCTTCCTCTTGCCTCTCTTCAAATGATGTCCACTGTTCATCTTCCTCTTCCATGAATTCAGCGTCTCTAATATCATCTGTTTGATCTCTATCACGTTGAAGGTCGGTCTCTTCTTGATAAACAACTTGTCTCTGTTCATCATTCTCTAGATGAATTGTTGCAGTCTTTCTTTCCTCTTCAGTCTTAGTAAATTTATGGTTCATCTGGTTTTCGAAAAATACCACATCTCTCGCTCTATGCAGCTCTCCATTCATAGGGTTGACTAATCTGTAACCTTTTGATTCTTCACAGTATCCTACAAACACTAGCTCTTTACTCCTCGCATCCCATTTGGTTCTCTTTTCATCTGGGATATGCATAAAGGCTCTGCAACCAAACACACGAAGATTAGACAAATCTATTTTATGGTCACTCCATACCTCCTCGGGTGTCTTGTTCTTCACTGCGATGGTAGGACTCCTGTTTTTCAAATACACCGCTGTATTTACAGCTTCAGCCCAGAATCGAACGGGAAGACCTGCTTCTTGAAGCATTGTTCGTGCTTTTTCCCCTATGGTACGATTGGCTCTCTCCGCCACACCATTTTGTTGAGGTGTATAAGCAATCGTAAGCTGGTGTTTAACACCGTGTTCTCTCAAGAACTCATCAAACCTTTTATTGCAATATTCGCGCCCATTGTCGGTTCTAAAAACCTTCAGCTTCTTACCTGTTTGTGTCTCAGCAAAACTTTTGAACTCCTTCATCTTGTCAAAGGCTTCACTCTTTTGCTTTAAAAAGAATACAAAAGTTTTACGCGAAAAATCATCAATAAAAGTAATATAATATCTAAAACCTCCAAAAGAATTCTCACTCATTGGTCCACTGATATCCGAATGTACCAATTCTAATAAACTTTTAGCTCGCGTGGCTGTATTTCTCTCAAACGGTTGCCGCGTTTGTTTTCCCATCAGACAAGCTACACAGTCTATTTTGTCATTATGTTCAAACTTTACCCCAGTTGCCATTTTATCTCTCAATAGTGTCAAATTCCGTATACCCAAGTGTGCCATTCTCTTATGCCATAGCTCCATTGATGCTGTAATCGCTATTGCACAGACCTGCTGAGAAGGAGATTTAACTTTATACACACCCTTATCAAGCAAACCTGTCACACATGGTTGTCCTCTCAACGTATACTCACACTCATTGAATATCTCGCAACCTCTGGTGGTAAAAACAACGACCTTACCTTTTTTAACAATACTACTAACACTCAGTAGGTTCGTTGTTAGTCCTGGTACGTACAAAACATTTTCAATGTTCAGATGCTCATCTGTTACATTACCATATCCCTCTCCATACATCTTACCTCCATTTGCACAAGACACTTCAACCTTACGACCTGCCTCCGCAAATTTACTCATCCAGTCTTTTCTGCTACTCATATGCATCGACGCTCCGGAATCAATAACCCATGCATCATCTGCTTGCTTCTCTTGACTTCTCGTATCAAGTGCTATCGCTGTCGCCGTTGCTGTCTCCGTTGCCGTCGTAGTCGGTGTTGCAGTTACCATATTAACTGCCTTCGCCTTCCGCTTCGGATTATCCGGACAGTCACGAGCTTTATGCGATCCATCGCAAATGAAACATCTTATTTTCTTTTCTTTGTCTTTATTCCTCTGAACAAACTTTTTCTGATTCTGTTTCTTCATCTTTGCTGTAAGTGCAGCACTCGTGGAGTTACTGGAACTTGCGCAAGATGTGCCTTGGTCCAATTGCAACAGTTTAGTTTTAACATAGTCAGTTGTCAGCTCAATATTGGTGTTCTCCAACGCCAATCTCATCGGATTATACTCCTCCGGTAGTCCTTGCAACATTAGAGCTGCTAACAGCTCATCGTCAACTTCTTTTCCGATATCCCTCAGCTGCTGTGCTACTGACATTAGCGCAGTCACATAGTCTCTCATAGATGTGAACTGCTCAAGTTTTAGGATTACTAGCTTTGATAAAAGTCTGCATCGGTTATGTAGCCCTTTATCCTCAAAAGCTGACCTCAAAGACTCCCACGCCTCCTTTGCCGTTTTCGCATGTCTCACGTGAATCAGGCAATGCGGTTGTATCATCATACATATCCTGGCTCTCGCTTTTTGGTCTCTCTTTAAACCTAATACATCTGTATTCTCTGGTGTCTTCTGAGTATACTCCCACAGATCATCATGGATTAAATATAACTCTACCATAAACTTCCACGTACTATAATTCGAGTTTCCATCAAGTTTCTCTATCGACATTAAACTCATACCTGTATCTCGTACCGGCTGCGATCTCTCTAGTCCGCCGCCCATAGTTGTGTTTACAACATCTTTCGTTTCCATATTACCTTTACTACGTGCCTGGGCCCATAACCTGGTGAGACTTGGCTATCCGTGGATTATTAAAAAGGCAATGTAGGGAAGCGTGCTGGGCCCATAACCTGGTGAGACTTGGCTATCCGTGGATTATTAAAAAGGCAATGTAGATATGCACATAGAAATTTATATTTTGGTTTCTCTTTACAACTTGACAACACAGAAAATATAACAGCAGTGACAGACAATGTTCCTAACAACCTACCTATTCAAACATCCGTCATCTCTCATACCAGCCAGTCTGATTAACGCTTGCAAACCTCTTCTTAACAAATATGCTCAAACATGCTACAGTCAACACTTTAGGGAAAGGCTATTTTTACATTTACTTTGATAAGATTCAAGGATTGATATGAACATGAGTTTTACGTGGGAACAAAGTTTAAACATGTTCTTTAATTATGAACTAAGTGGTTTAGTTATAATATTCAGAGCATAGGTATTAGAGACACCATATTAAGGTGTGAAGTAGGGTTTGTAGTGAATATTATAAGTCTGGGCAAGAGTTTTCGTCCTCGAATTTGCGTTCACAATTTTTCAAGCAAAATGAGACGTAAACGTAGCTGGTGTTTACTAGGACGTCGCTCGGTGTCTGTGTACTTTATAGTATGTAAATTATACAACATTAATACGTAAATTAAAACAGAATACTCCCCAGGTTCGAAGAATTCAAATTCACAGTCCAAAAGTTGACAGCCGGTTATCGAATGGAGTTATCACAATTTATCCAGGCTTGCACAACAACTTAACACATTCCAAGTCATACATTATCGGTCCCTTTATCAAATAAAGAAGTTATTTGTAAGTAAACATATTTATTTACAATAACAAGTAGCGATGCGCGATGGCGAGAGGTTTTATTCGATTGTTTCGATTGTTCGAACATCTCGATGGTTCTCGATTGTTTCGACTTGGGCTCGAGTCCGACTCGGTCTGTTATTGCGACTGGCGCATCGCGCGTTCATTCGAGAGTTGTTCCTCGATGGTTTAGAGTTTCGCGGTTTCGACTTGGGCTCGAGTCCGACTCGGTCTGTTATTGCGACTGGTGCATCGCGCGTTCATTCGAGAGTTGTTCCTCGATGGTTTAGAGTTTCGCGAGTTCTTGACTTGCGTTGTTATGCGAATTCAAACTGCCTAATTTTTTCAACAAGAGCAATCGAAAATAATCAAAACCTCTAAAATAGAAGTAGTTAAAGTTTACGTACGAATACTTAAATAGCTCGAGTCTAGCACACTCTCGCCTTACATGCACTTCGGCTCGATGCATTCAATCGACTGACCCTGGTGATCGATCGAGACTCGTTAATGACTGATTCGAAAACTAGCAGTCGATTGCGTTGACTCGAAACAATCGAAAAACATCTCGATTGTTTTGAAAAACGGCGAGTCGATGGTCGACTCGATGGTTTACTTTAACGACTCCGATTCTTTCGATTGTTAAAACATCTCGGAATCGCCCATCGCTAATAACAAGTCAGTAATGTCACATGTTAGATAAACCGCTTATTATAAAATGTTCCGTATAACCAAGTACTGTAACGCTCAACGGGCGCTACTTAACTTAGCCGCTTAATAGTCGATAAAAAATAGAGTGGTCAACAGCTTAGGCGTAGCGCGCTGTTAGTCACCGTAAAGTGATATCCATTCAGTGTGATACATAATACCAATAATATGACATTCACGGTTGTCAACAAAGTTCGGTGTACAACCGAAGCTTGTTAGTCACTGGATATCAGAAAGTTACATAATAGGCCTGCTGGTCAGGCGGTTTCAACCTTGTAAAGTGGATTTCTAATAGTTCAGAACTCTTACATGAAATTCCTTCAACTTATTTAAATTCGCAAAATATTGAATTTTACACTGACGCTAATAATAATACTAAAATTGTAGGTATGCAGTGGAATCCTGTAGAAGACTCTTTTCAATTTAAAATAAATGGTAATTCTCTTAGATGTACGAAACGTACAGTGTTGGCCAAAAGTCCAGTGGCAATCTCACAAAGCAATAGCTTGACGTTTAGTTTGACTTACGACCTTCTACTTTCAAGAAAATAGACATTGTCGTCTACAAGTAATTGTAGTTCAAAATTTCAACATGGAAACATAAGTCAAGTTAGCCTAGCGGTTAGGCGCGTGCAGATCTATGAATGAATCAGTGAGCCGTGTGTTCAAATCTCAAATTGTTACTTTTAGACTTTTTGTAAGTTTTTTACTCAATTGGAAGTAATAGAACAGAAATATTATATTCTTTATCTTGTTCGCTTTGTTCACACATTCCGTGAAGTTGAAAGGTAGATTATAGAAAAATAAGTAAGGAGTTTAGATTTATGTGAGGTAGACATGAGATTTATGAATATTTAACTTGACCGGAATGAATGTTTTCGTTTGGTTGAAGTTGTTGGTTAGTGACGTGTAGTTTAATAGATAGCGGTATTGTTGTTGCAAAATGCAAGCAAATATAATATTGAGGCGAGGGCGACTATTATCGCGCTGCATAAAAGTGGTCTTAATAGAACACAAATATCTGAAGAAACCGGACTTAGTGAGTACTATAAATAAGAATAATTGTAACTTAAATTTTATTAGAAATTAAAATCTAATATTATTGTTTTATATGGTGACATAAGGGCTAATTAAATGTTTTTTATTGTAACTTAAACTTTTATTAGAAATTCAAACCTAATGTTATTGTTAATTTCTTTGGTGACCTAAGGATTAATTAATTGTTTTGTAAATCTATCATGAGGCCTAAAAGATAAATAATTAGTGTTTATTATTGGATTTATAAATGCAGAGTGAATGATCACTTTAGTATTTTGTTCTACAGGTGCCTAACATTACTTTTTTTTTGTTCTAGAGGAATATTGTAAGTCGTTGGATAAAAAGGTATGAGGAAGATTGGAGCCTTGCTAGTCGACAGTGAAGTGGAAGGCCGTCGCTTATTAGCGAAGCGCAGCGATGCCATAGTAATATGGTAGGCCAGTATGAAACAAATGGTTTCACGCCTATGAGACACTTTGCGGAATTATTTGAATTGTTAACAACACACTGCATGGAAGTGTGGGAAATTTAAGAGGAAGGAACCGGAATATGTCAAAATAATGTGGGGTCCAGGCGCAAACGTCTACTTGACTGCATCGAAAATAATGGGAAATACAAAATATAAATCCTAGCGTTTTAATTTGAATTAGACGTGTAATAAAATATTATTAAGTTGTTTACTTAATTATGTACCTAATGATCTTAAATTGAGGTTTAGTTTCAATCTTCTTTTTTTTTTCAAGAAAATGAACACTTAAACTAGAGGTGTAACTAATATATTCATAACAGGTACAGGTATTATACAAGCCACGTATATTAATATTAGGATACGCGAATGTAAAGTAATAGGTTACCAGGTATTAGTCAAATATTAGGGACGCGTAATAGCGAGGCTATAATCTGTGCGACTCACCTCGCTCGCTAGTCTATTACCTACTATTTGCCGACCGCCGCCGCCGTCATCTCACTCACTCGCTCGCCGACGAGTGAGCGAGATGACAAGACTCGCCTAAACCGACTCTAGGCGGACGAGTGAGCGAGATGAATATTGTATTGTATGAATAGTATCTGGCCGCTTGCTTGTCGAATTATGCACGTAATGTGTGTATTGTAATTGTAAAGATATAGTTATACACGTCGGGCTTCGTATGAAAGCTGCATGAGTAAGTAAGCAATGAAAACCGTTTTTCAAATTTGGTCACTTGTTTCTGTCGCACTGTGTATTCGCTAATCTAATACGAATATTAGCGGTGACCGAAGCTCACAGCGACTCCATATTGTATTCAGATAGCACGTGCACGCAGTGATTGATAATATTTACCTAATACGTATTAAGTTAGTAGCTATTTTGTATTTATTTTTGGTGGAGGTTTTTGTTTGGTGGTGGTTTTTCATTTTCATCATCATTCATCATTTTCATTATTATCATTGGTAATAGGCATATTCAGAGAATAAAAGCAGGTATCAATATTAGATTGAGTAGCTAATAATGAATCTGTTCACTAATATTTGACTAATACCCAGTAATAGGTATGGTATCATAATATGCGTTAACTAATATATTCTATAATATGATTACCTAAAAATGACCCTAATATAACATCTCTAACTTAAACTATAACCTCAATGCGAGTTACATTTAGTGTGACGTCACATAAAAAAATATGTTCCTATAGTCTAAATCATACTTATCATTAGTTTTCAATAAACTCTGCTAAATACCGATACCTATTAATAAATGGGTATCAACAATTTTATTTAAGAGATTAGAATATCCTCTCCTTGTTATGTTATTGTGAATTGACTTAGAACTTCTTTTAACTAGGTAGGAATGTGACGTTAAAATTCTCATTATTTTTTTTTATAATTTTATAAATATTGTTACGTTGTTTTTTTTGGTACCTAACATTTACCTGTGAGCATGCGTTGTAAATTGAGAGGTTTCCAATATGATTCTCTCCATGATTTCCAAGTGAAATGTTCATTGTGGTTTATGCAAATGACTTTGGGTTGCGATTTGAAGAAGGAGTCATCTTTGCATCCGTACTTCATCACCGGACTATTTAGTAACACTTCCTGACGATAAATCACTGTTCGGAACCATAATAAACTGGTGTTCATAATAAATTAGATTCATAATATCTTATTTAAGCTGCGATTGTGTTTACATTCCAAATGTCATTCGGTTAAACGTCAGTTTCTTTCTGACAGTTGGAGGCGACATCTAGCGGCTGCGATATGCAGTTGTAGTTCTAATCGATACATTTTAACATTTTCATTGGAAATCATCGAACTAATATCATAAAGACAAATCCTTAATAATTTCCAGCTTTTGGTTGAAATACTTAATTGTTTTTTTTAACCGTAAACGGAAGTGAAATTATTTTTTTATTAAGGAGAATTTTCTAGAAGCATCGCGGACCTCACAATCCATATTTAATCTGTGGTATGTCTATGGCTTAGTGTTGCCAGGTGATTCATTCTCAATTCGCCGAACGAGTGAGGAAAAAGGTTGCTCCACTTAGGACAAACTTTAGTGTTAGAACTAAGAAATAATTAGTTTGTCAGCTTGGATCCTGAAAATTGTTATTGTTTCAGAGTATAAACGTCATGTTGGACAGTTGTTAGGGATTTTCAAGAATTAAATATCTTGAGGTAGTGATTCGGTCATCAGTGCTCTTATAAGTTTTACCTGAAACAGGGGAGATTTTCTAGGTGCTCCGCCTAATTCCGGTTGGGAGGCATGACAGGACAATGGAAGGTCACGGGCGTCATTTTGCTATTGATCAAGCCTGAGGCAAAGTTACAAACTTTATCTCGTGTTTTATAAGGTAAGGATTTTGGTGAATTAGTGTTTGGAAGTGATCTCTGAGTCCTTCCCAGGTCGTTAAAAGGATATTGACGTGATCCCTGGATATTTATTACAGGATTCCATGCGTTGAGGATTCGCAGATGAACTAGGCGGACCTGTTCTACAGCCGGTCGCATCAAGCAGTCAATTGTTTTCATCATTACCCAACTGTGAGTATTACCATTGCTGTCCCACCACGCAGGGTTAGGCAAACAGAAGTCGTAGCTCATTCAATTGTGTTTTCTAAGGGCCTCGTAGGCCACGTGGACTGGCTAATGGTTTAGTCTTTAGATCTCCTAGCTCCTCCCCTCTATTCATTCTCAAGGAAAGTACCATGGTTTTCCCTTATATAATAGGGTCCCCGTATTGTCAATTCCAGGTGAGGCAACTCGAGCGATTCGTCTCGCCGCCAGGATCTAGACGAGCCTCTGGGACCTGGACGCGAGACCCGTTCCTCGAGTCCACTCAAGGCCTCCAGTGGAGACGGTCGTGCAGTAGCAGAGTCCGCCTAGCGATTTATTGCAGGCGGGACGGTTTTTTTTTTAAATCTAAATTGACACCTTTTAAATTTATTTTCCACTGGTTCATATAAGAACCCGTGTATCACCTGCCCGGTTTTCCAAATTAGAAGCCGGTCTTCAACTTAATTAAATTAAAGGACCCCGGGTTCGACACCTACGCTTAACTGGAATTATATTGGACATCTTCGTCGGCTCCGTGGTCCGGGACTGTTCAAGTCCCTGGCGCCCATATAATATTTATTAGTATTCACTAAACTGGAAGGTTGTATCTTGATATTTTAGCAAGAACTAATTTAATTTAATTATACTTTATTTACTTTAATTTGATTTAAACTTTTGAAGAAGGAACAGTACTGGGTTTATCTCCAACCCCCCATGACCATAGTTCGAAACCGACCGAATTTAAGGCTGGCTGGCATTACCTTTTTTAATAGTTAAGTTTATATAGTTTAAAACAATAAACTTATATTGTTTGAGATAATTTGTTGTTTCTTTGCATTTTAATACCAACCCACCTAGCATCTGGGCTTTTGTTCCATTACCACTAGAGGGACAAAATCTCAAATGTAACAGTGGCGACCAACGTGTGTATTGGTTGGAGATAGAGGTTACGTCTATTGCTGTACCTTATAAGCCAGAGTACTGTTTCTTAAACCTTCCAGTTATTTTAACTTAAAAAAAAACCGTCGCGCGGAATCCTTTGTTAACGAGTTCTAGTCTATATGTTTGTATTGTTTTATACACTTTTGTTTACTTTTACTTAACTATACTTACTCCATAAGACTGCCTATTGTGTAACTGCCTTTACTGCAGATAATATTTACACATTGTTTGAGATTGTACTTTGTGACAGCCAGCTTTCAGTTCAGTACACTGCAATTTTTTTATTTAACAATATGGAACGTCCCATTTCATTTAATTTACTTCGCAAGGATGAGCTCATTTATGAAGTACTGGTTCGAGATGCGAAACCTGCCTCAACCGTAGAGGAACTACGTGTTCAGATTAGGGAACTAAATAAATTAGTAAGTTCAGACGAAATTGAGGAGACAAACATAGATCCGAAAAGCGAATTACAAACAATCAAGGCCAAACTCCCAGAAATTAGTGAAGTACTTGATAAATATCCTTCCAATTTCAAAAAATTTAACCGCGTTAAGGCTTTATGTTACCACCTGTATCATCGCTTGAGTAGGATTACCCCTCCAACTGATCATAGTACCGACTATGCAACCATTGACAAGCAGCTTAAGGGTTACTTGTCTAGAATTGATTCGGCTAACGCAAGCTTCCATCAATCATTTACTTCCGCCGAGGAGACACCGAAAGCAACGTCAGATTTGCAGCCAAGGGACTTAGTCATTTCCTGCAAGAGAGAGACGGTTAAGACCCTGGGTATAAAATTCGATGGTACAGCCTGCGTAAAAGCGTTTATTGAGCGCCTTGAGGAGCTTTGTGAGGCCAGAGATATTAACGAAGCCTCCTTACATACGTCAGCGCTGGATCTTTTCTCGGACGGAGCCTTATTGTGGTACCGTGGAATTAAAGCGTCGGTTTATGATTGGGCGGATCTAAAGAAGCAGTTGCTCACAGCTTTCGCTCCACCAGATTACGACATGCGTCTAATTTCGGAAATAACAAACAGAACGCAAGGGTCAACTGAGCTGTCTTGTATATATATAGCAGTCATGGAGAATCTGTACAATAGGCTATCTTATAAGGTTCCAGAACGCGACCGTTTGGCACGGATCAAATTCAACATGAGACCGGAATACACGACGGGGTTGTCAATAATGACTGTCAACACGCTGGACGACTTAAAAGAGAAGTGTAGACAACTGGAGCTAGGTTTCCATAGCAGGGCTCAGTTTCATGAACCACCCAAACCAACGTCTTCTTTTGTTGCAGCAGACTTGGCATACCAACCACCAAAAGGTTCACAACGAGTTGAAACCGTGCAAACTGATTCTGGTTCGTTGTTCTGTGTTCGTTGTAGGGTTAAAGGGCATTCATTATCACAATGCAAATCCACGGAAATTGTGTGTTACCGTTGCGGCAAGAAGGGCGTACGTGCACCGTCGTGCCCTACGTGCAGTAAGAAGAAGAAGGAGGCTCAGTCTTGTCCAACCTGTAATTCAAAAAACTAAATTTCCGGAACTACAGCCAACATTTCGATCAGTCAGATTGGGATGATTATTTAAAATCTTTAAAATTATTTTTTCAAACACTAAGGGTAGATACAGTAAGATATAAAACTACGGATGATAGTCGTCCACATTTAACAGTTTCCATATACGATGAGTATTATTATGGTTTACTCGACTCGGGTTCCTGCATCTCGGTATTGGGTACCGATGTTGGCCAACAATTCATAAAGGCTGGTGCGAGTTTACACGCCGATACGGAGTTGGGCAGCATCGTAACTGCCAATGATTCGCGGGCATCCGTGGAGGGTTATTTATTTTTACCAGTGACTCTCATGGGAGTGACTAAGATTATTAAATTCTATGTTATTCCAGACATTACCACACCGTTGATTTTTGGCGTTGATTTTTGGAAGGCCTTTAATTTGGCCCCAAAAATTTTTAATAAATTACCTTTACACTATTTAAAAAACAATAGAGGCCATTCATGTGTTTCGGAGGTTAGGCACCTACAACCTTTTGACGAATTAACACCTGATCAAAAGAATAAAGCGGAGTCATTAATTAAGGATTTCGAAAACGTTTCCTTTGAGGCCAAGGGACTAGGTCGTACCCATCTGTTGCGTCATAAAATAGACACCGGGGATGTTCCTCCTATTAAACAGCGTTATTATCCTTTATCACCTGAACGCCTCAAGGAACTTAACCGTCAGCTGGATGAGATGTTGGAGATGGGAGTGGTGGAACCCAGCAATAGCGCGTGGAATAACCCGGTTCTACTGACTCCAAAACCAAATGGGGAATGGCGATTTTGCCTGGACAGTCGAAAGCTGAACGCGGTCAGCAAGCAAGATGCGTATCCACTACCCTACGTCTCTCACATCTTAGACCAGTTGCGAGACGCGCGATACCTTTCGTCGATTGATTTGAAATCCGCATTTTGGCAAATCGAATTGGACTCCGTTTCTTCCAAAGAAAAAACCGCATTCACGGTTCCGGGTCGAGGTTTGTTCCATTTTAAAGTTATGTGCTTTGGGTTGACGGGAGCCCCAGCAACCCAACAGCGATTAATGGACAGACTTTTCGGCCCGGAGTTTGGTAATAAGGTGTTCGTTTATTTAGATGACATTATTAT
Organism: Xestia xanthographa; assembly: GCA_905147715.2. Lineage (NCBI taxonomy): Eukaryota > Metazoa > Arthropoda > Insecta > Lepidoptera > Noctuidae > Xestia > Xestia xanthographa. The sequence goes on along the minus strand of LR990654.1, from coordinate 14,319,506 downwards.
TTGCTCACCAACCTTCGAAGAACACATTTCGCTTCTTAAACGGGTTTTAGACAAATTAAGGCAGGCCAATCTGACAATTAATTTGCCAAAGTCTTGTTTCTTTCGACGAGAATTAAAATATCTGGGTTACAGAGTGGACGAGCATGGCTTACACACTGACCCGTCGAAAGTTCAGTCAATTGTTGACTTCCCAACCCCTACAACCCGTAAGGAAGTGAAAATGTTTCTTGGAACGGCCTCATACTATAGACGTTTTATTAAAAACTTTAGCACGATAGCGGCCCCTTTAAACGCACTAACCAGTACGAGCAAAAAAGCGCCGCCTTTTCAGTGGACGGCTGAGACTGAAACCGCGTTCTCAACCTTAAAAGAGGCGTTGGTGTCTGCTCCGGTATTGGCTTGTCCAGATTTCTCTCAACCTTTTGAGATTCATTGTGACGCATCTAGTTTTGGGATAGCGGGCACTTTGACTCAGGTTACAAATGGGGAGGAGCACCCAATAGCCTATTGCAGTCGTTCGCTCAATCCGGCGGAGCGCAACTATTCCGCAACGGAGCGTGAGGCCCTCGCTGTGGTCTTCGCAGTCGAACACTTTCGTCCTTACGTGGAAGGCGGTCCAGCGTTTAAAGTGATAACCGACCACTCAAGCTTAAAATGGTTCTTTAACTTAACCAATCCCTCTGGTCGATTAGCCCGTTGGGGTTGTCGGTTATCACCTTACAACTTCACAATCGAACATCGCAAAGGCAGGGACAATGTGGTTCCGGATGCCCTATCTCGTGGCGTTCCGGTGTTGGAAATTAAAGTGCCCGTTAATGACACATGGTTTAAAGCATTGTGGGATAAATGTGTCAGTACGCCTAGGTCGTGCCCAAACTTTATAATTAAGGAGGATAAACTCTACCGTTACTCTAAAAATAAATTCGGAGTGGCTAGTGACTATGACTGGAAGCAGGTAGTACCGGAGGGCAATCGACTAGAGTTGTTAAAGAGTCACCATAGTGGCGAATTATCTCCACATTTCGGAGTATTTAAAACCTATAAAAGACTTGCACTCCGATACTACTGGCCTAATATGTATAAGGACGTGATTAGCTACGTTGGTAAATGTGATACGTGCGCAGCATATAAACACTCACAATTACCTCCTCCCGGACTCTTGGGTGATGCGAAAGAGTGCTCCAAGCCGTTTGAAACCATAAGCATGGACTTGGTAGGTCCGTTGCCACGGTCCAGAACGGGATTCACATATCTCTTAGTGGTCGTGTGCTGTTTTACGAAATACTGTTTACTATTTCCTTTACGTAGAGCTGTTGGTAAGGCTATAGCACAGAAACTAGAAGACGGCGTTTTCCTGGTACATGGTATACCCCGTACGGTTATAGCAGACAACGGGACGCAATTCACGGGTAATGAGTTACGTTCACTATTGGGGAGGTACAAAATACCTCAAGTTCACTTCACACCTCGTTACTGCCCAAGCGTGAACACCGTAGAACGCTATAACCGTACCATTATGACCGCGCGGTATCAATTCTCGTGGAGGATGACCATCGATCTTGGGATGTTAACATCTCAAAGATCCAGTTCGCTATGAACACCTCCACAAACGAGGTTACTCGTTTTACCCCGTTCTTCCTAGTACATGGCAGAGAGGCAGTTAGTAGTGGAGATGTCTTCGGCAATGATACCGTTGCACAGCCCACTCTAGCTTGCGCTTCCCGCAGTTCATATGCCAATCAGTTAGGGGGTTTGGGTGAGATCTTCAATAAAGTAAAGGACGCGCTCGTCAAATCGCATAAACGTAGTGCTCGTTATTATAATAGTAGTAGGAGGCACGCGGAGTTTAAGGTAGGCGACACTGTTTGGAAGAGGACATATCCTCAGAGTGACGCCTCAAAATTCTTTATGGCCAAATTAGCTCCTAAATATGAAAGATGTATAATTAGAAAAAAACTTTCACCCTTAGTGTATGAATTGGAAGGCTGTAGTTCCGGTAAAAACCTTGGTACATGGCATATCAAGGATTTTAAATCACCATATGGCGAGGATTAACTTTTTTATTTTATTTTATAGATGGTCGCGGTGACCTTTGAGGGCTGTATATGCCTAGGGACTACTGGTTTACTTGTAGCATTGGTGGCTGTATATGCCACGGTGTTAGAACCATGTCAATTAAATATATTTTACACTGTTTTTGCGGTTCGTAGTTGTTACACAGGTTCCTACTGTGTACACATTTGTGAACTACTTTTAGAGTAGCAATAGACGATTGTTTAAAAATTGTTGTTGGTTTACTTGTTGCTGTAGGATTAACACTCGAAGAGTGTATAAACCTCCGGATTGCTGGTAAGGCAGCATAATGATAGTCCTGAGTTAGGAGGCCTTAATGGCGGGCGTGTAGGTTGCATTGATGGAAAACGTTTTTAGATGTTATTTTTTTACAGTGGCCGAATAACCGTCACACTCCATTTAGGGAAGACGGTTAGCCATTTCTCATTAGTTTGTAGCAGTTAGTTTAATTTCTTTTGGTGTATTGTTTGTTGTACCAGCTCGGCGTTATTCTCGGCGGTCATCACTTTTAGTAAGACTATGTGTGGGGTGGTGTTCGTGCACGATTGGGTGGGGTGGTCTCTCCTATATAATTATAGTAGGTCAGACTAAGATAGCACTTCAGCAGATACATACGCATTAAGACTCTTGTTGAGGCTTGTCTTTTACATATTTTTGAATGGATTAGACTCGCTCCAGAAGTAACTCTTTAATAACACACAGGCTACATGGATAATTAAGTGTAACCAGAATTCGGTATTGTTGTTGTATATGCCTTAACTACCTAGTCGTGCCAACGTTTATTCTTTTTTCTTTCTCAGTTCCTGTTTTCAGGGTCGAGCGGTGTAGAATATTGTAAGCGTGCTTGGTTCTTTTGAGCCTGCTTAGACGCTGGAGGGCCAGCGTCGAGATTTGCCCTATCGGGTCAAATCTCTGGTGGTTGGGGAGGTACTGTTACGTTGTTTTTTTTGGTACCTAACATTTACCTGTGAGCATGCGTTGTAAATTGAGAGGTTTCCAATATGATTCTCTCCATGATTTCCAAGTGAAATGTTCATTGTGGTTTATGCAAATGACTTTGGGTTGCGATTTGAAGAAGGAGTCATCTTTGCATCCGTACTTCATCACCGGACTATTTAGTAACACTTCCTGACGATAAATCACTGTTCGGAACCATAATAAACTGGTGTTCATAATAAATTAGATTCATAATATCTTATTTAAGCTGCGATTGTGTTTACATTCCAAATGTCATTCGGTTAAACGTCAGTTTCTTTCTGACAGTTGGAGGCGACATCTAGCGGCTGCGATATGCAGTTGTAGTTCTAATCGATACATTTTAACATTTTCATTGGAAATCATCGAACTAATATCATAAAGACAAATCCTTAATAATTTCCAGCTTTTGGTTGAAATACTTAATTGTTTTTTTTAACCGTAAACGGAAGTGAAATTATTTTTTTATTAAGGAGAATTTTCTAGAAGCATCGCGGACCTCACAATCCATATTTAATCTGTGGTATGTCTATGGCTTAGTGTTGCCAGGTGATTCATTCTCAATTCGCCGAACGAGTGAGGAAAAAGGTTGCTCCACTTAGGACAAACTTTAGTGTTAGAACTAAGAAATAATTAGTTTGTCAGCTTGGATCCTGAAAATTGTTATTGTTTCAGAGTATAAACGTCATGTTGGACAGTTGTTAGGGATTTTCAAGAATTAAATATCTTGAGGTAGTGATTCGGTCATCAGTGCTCTTATAAGTTTTACCTGAAACAGGGGAGATTTTCTAGGTGCTCCGCCTAATTCCGGTTGGGAGGCATGACAGGACAATGGAAGGTCACGGGCGTCATTTTGCTATTGATCAAGCCTGAGGCAAAGTTACAAACTTTATCTCGTGTTTTATAAGGTAAGGATTTTGGTGAATTAGTGTTTGGAAGTGATCTCTGAGTCCTTCCCAGGTCGTTAAAAGGATATTGACGTGATCCCTGGATATTTATTACAGGATTCCATGCGTTGAGGATTCGCAGATGAACTAGGCGGACCTGTTCTACAGCCGGTCGCATCAAGCAGTCAATTGTTTTCATCATTACCCAACTGTGAGTATTACCATTGCTGTCCCACCACGCAGGGTTAGGCAAACAGAAGTCGTAGCTCATTCAATTGTGTTTTCTAAGGGCCTCGTAGGCCACGTGGACTGGCTAATGGTTTAGTCTTTAGATCTCCTAGCTCCTCCCCTCTATTCATTCTCAAGGAAAGTACCATGGTTTTCCCTTATATAATAGGGTCCCCGTATTGTCAATTCCAGGTGAGGCAACTCGAGCGATTCGTCTCGCCGCCAGGATCTAGACGAGCCTCTGGGACCTGGACGCGAGACCCGTTCCTCGAGTCCACTCAAGGCCTCCAGTGGAGACGGTCGTGCAGTAGCAGAGTCCGCCTAGCGATTTATTGCAGGCGGGACGGTTTTTTTTTAAAATCTAAATTGACACCTTTTAAATTTATTTTCCACTGGTTCATATAAGAACCCGTGTATCACCTGCCCGGTTTTCCAAATTAGAAGCCGGTCTTCAACTTAATTAAATTAAAGGACCCCGGGTTCGACACCTACGCTTAACTGGAATTATATTGGACATCTTCGTCGGCTCCGTGGTCCGGGACTGTTCAAGTCCCTGGCGCCCATATAATATTTATTAGTATTCACTAAACTGGAAGGTTGTATCTTGATATTTTAGCAAGAACTAATTTAATTTAATTATACTTTATTTACTTTAATTTGATTTAAACTTTTGAAGAAGGAACAGTACTGGGTTTATCTCCAACCCCCCATGACCATAGTTCGAAACCGACCGAATTTAAGGCTGGCTGGCATTACCTTTTTTAATAGTTAAGTTTATATAGTTTAAAACAATAAACTTATATTGTTTGAGATAATTTGTTGTTTCTTTGCATTTTAATACCAACCCACCTAGCATCTGGGCTTTTGTTCCATTACCACTAGAGGGACAAAATCTCAAATGTAACAATATATAAAACCAATAAACATTTTTGTTATCATTTAACACGACTTTTTTATTTGCACCTTCCAACACCGAAAAGATAATACACAATCACATAAATGGTTAAATAATAAAACGATGGGTTTTTAATTAATATTTAACTTCTAAAAAAAAAAAATAACTAACAATTTTTCGCATAAAAATACAAATATAAATATGGTTACAAAGTAACAAAAGACCCACACATTGGTAACGGGATTCGAATTCGGACCTCATTAACCGCGAAGCCACTGCTTTACCCAAACAGTTATCAACACTTACTAATTAAGCGTGAATTTTAGCTATTCAATGGTAAGAACAGGTCGCCACACAATTAGGAGTGTTTGCTGCGTGTATAACAAAAGAGACAGAAATATATTTTTTTGTTATGTGGAGTGCGACGCGACGACCTGCGACAGTGGGCGAATTCTGGTGTGCGTACTGTATTGAGACCACTTACACATACAGACGCACGGTCGCTCGACCGTGCGTTCACAGCAATACAATCCTTAGCGTGCCTCTGCACTTATGAACGCTTACTGTACCGTTTTATCCGCAACCGCACGGCTGTTTGTCCACTTAGGTCTTATAGGTCCAGTTTCCGCGTTCATGAAAGTTTTAGTTCAGGAATGCTGGAAGCCAGACCTTGATTGGGATGATCCTGTACCCGCTCACATTCAAAATAAATTTAATCGATTTCACAAAGAACTTTCCTATCTCGAACAAATAAAATTCCCGCGACATGTAGGTATCACCTCTGGTTCTCATGTCACTCTCCTCGGGTTCGCAGACGCCAGTGAGCGCTGTTATGTTGCCGTTGTTTACTTAAGGGTTAGTTCTAACGATGAAGATAACGGATCAGTCCTCTTACTAACTTCTAAATCTCGCGTCGCTCCGCTTAAAAATACGCCCTTAGCTCGCCTCGAGCTATGTGCTGCTCTTCTCTTAGCAAACTTAATCAACTCAGTTGTAGAAGTTTTAAGTAAACGCTGTAAAATTAATAATATTTTTGTTTTTTCGGATTCAACAGTCACGCTCACCTGGATCCACTCGCCCTCGCATAGATTTCATACATTTGTCGCAAATCGCATTGTTGAAATTAATTCAAAATTACCTTCTAAACATTGGTTTCACATCGATGGAACTGAAAATCCCGCTGTTGTAACTATATAGACGCAAACCAGCGTTGATTTTTTTTTTTTTTTTTTTTTTTTCATTCGACGTTCGGCTGCCGTAGCGTGCACACGTACGCTCCGCACTGTCGTCTGCTCCCGATCTCGTCTCGCCGCCGTCGCTACTTCGTAGCGCCGCTGCCCGCCCAGCTCCGCCTGCAAAGTCGTAGTACTACTACAGTCTTTGCCTCGTGCACTGACTAGTGGTACTGCGCCGTCTCGAATCAGCTACACCCGTAGTTGGTTCGATTCGAATACTGTCTTTTTCAAGACAAACACCTTAAGACTGCGTAGAGCAAAATAATACGAAACGGCCGCCACGGTTAAAGGGATATCATCAATACTATTACCATAATTACCATAAAAAATATGTTTTGAGCACCACAATGAATGTGTTAACAATTCTTCGTTGGCAAAAATTATAATTATTGTCTAGTTTAAATAACAAAATTACGTAAAGATGGACAAAAATCTTAAAATAGCATGATCGTATTTAGTTGATTTTTGATAGTAAACCGTTGAATTTTTTCACAAACTTTAATTCATATCAATCTTTAATAATCATACTACAATTTGTCGTTTTAACATTTTCGAAAATATCGCTTGGTTATTTTAGACATTATTTTGTTTAAAATTGAGCCGCTGCGCGCGCTGTTTTGAATCATACGCAACGTACACCGGTCGAAAGTTCAGTCGTCCACGAGAGCTCGGAGAGACTTCAAAACAGGAAACCGCTAACGATACTTCGCGATCTATTGTGTACTTATACCTTGCCAAACGCAAACGCAAACGGTTGAATGAGGTAAGACATATTTTTTGTTTTTTTGAGTTGATAATGACTTTGTGCATATCTAATATTTACTGTTTATTTTTTTTTTTTAGTTTTCAATACATTTTTTTATGTAAGTATTTTTGTTTTAGTAAAATGGGAAAGCATAAGGAAAGATATTATAAGAAGAAAGTTGGCGCTAATTTCCGAAAAAAAAACTGTTCTCAGAGAAAGTACGTATTTCTATTTTTTTGTTATATTATTTCCTTTTACCCAACGTAATGGCGGATGTAATCTTTTCTTCAATTTTTTCTCAAACATTCGATATGGGTATCGTGTAATAGGTTTTTGGGGGTGGCGATTGCAAATCTGACATTAATTTTGAAATCCAAGATGGCGGATGCTAGTTTTAGTCAAAAATTCGATATGGGTATCGTGTAATAGGTTTTTGGGGGTGGCGATTGCAAATCTGACATTAATTTTAAAATCCAAGATGGCGGATGCTAGTTTTTGTCAAACATTCGATACGGGTATCGTGTAATAGGTTTTTGGGGGTGGTGATTGCAAATCTGACATTAATTTTAAAATCCAAGATGGCGGATGCAAGTTTTTCTCAAACATTCGATATGGGTATCGTGTAATAGGTTTTTCGGGGTGGCGATTGTGTGACATTAGTTTTAAAATCCAAGATGGCGGGTGCTAGTTTTTGTCAAACATTCGATATGGGTATCGTGTAATAGGTTTTTGGGGGTGGCGATTGCAAATCTGACATTAATTTTAAAATCCAAGATGGCGGATGCTATTTTTGTCAAACATTCGATATGGGTATCGTGTAATAGGTTTTTCGGGGTGGCGATTGCAAATCTGACATTAGTTTTAAAATCCATGATTTCGGTTGCTAGTTTTTCTCAAACATTCGATATGGGTATCGTGTAATAGGTTTTTAGGGGGCGATTGCAAATCTGACATTAGTTTTAAAATCCATGATTTCGGTTGCTAGTTTTTCTCAAACATTCGATATGGGTATCGTGTAATAGGTTTTTAGGGGGCGATTGCAAATCTGACATTAGTTTTAAAATCCATGATTTCGGTTGCTAGTTTTTCTCAAACATTCGATATGGGTATCGTGTAATAGGTTTTTAGGGTGTAATTACTCCACGACGATGGAACAATATTTTTCTTAAAATTGCGAATTTGCTTTATTGAAAACTTTGGTCATTACAAGATATAATTATGTATTTTTTTTTGTAGATCCATTACTGATGATTCAAACGAAAATTAGAACCTAAAGGTGTAACAAAACGCAAAAGAAAAGCGTCATAAATCACATGAACATATTCTTCCATTATGCACCAAAATTCGTAAGTTCAAGTTCAATCTTCAGTCCGAGATGCAAATGTGCATTTTTTTTTGTATAACGTATAGTAAATCTTTGTGGTTGGAAATAACTATTATGTTTTTTGAATGAGATTGATATTACCATTCTTGTGTCTTTTAAAGTTTCTTTTTATTGTATTCTCACACAAATTTTGGTCAGCTGATGACAAATTTGGAAAAACAAAAATATTTTTTGGGAAATTAATGCCTTTGAGTTCTCTGGAGATTTTTTTATTTACATGGGCTGTAGCAATTTTTATAATAAGACCACACCTTTCCGTTACAACCTGTATAATGAATATACCACGTTTATCTGCGCTTTTTGTATGTTTTTGTAAAATTGTAAAACAAGCAAGGTATTACATTAGGTAATTATAGATTTTTATTTCAGACTGGTTTTATTATAACAACCTACCCATATATTACCAACTTACTCACCTAGCCAACCTACTTACGCAGTGTAGTTCCAGGGCGTATACTCCACAACGCCAAAATTTCATCGCAATCGATTAATAGTAAGGAAACGGGTTGTGTATTACTATAGTACAAACAAATACAAATTTTATACATATAATACAGATTAATTATCCCACGGGAAAACCGGGTTAAAAAGTAGTTTTCGTAACAAACATTCATCCAAATAAACTTTCACGTTTATACCTAATATTAGTAGGATTAGTTTTATTAATCGGATTTATGTACCCACACACAACCGTCTAAATAAACAGTATTCGTCTTTTCAAGTCACTCGATACACTCAATTTTTTTAAAACCCTAAGTTACACTCAGTCACTCAAATTGTAAAAATCCTGAGTTATCAACTTCTGCCATGCAACTCAAGCGGGCACCGAGCGAACTTGTCATTGTGTGCGTGACGACGCACACGACTAGCGCGCCGCAGTAAATACCTATTATCCGCGCGCCGTGTTTGCTCGGCGCAGTCTTAACAGGTCAAACGTTCTCGCGTTTTTACCCCTTCAGGGAAAATCCACAATTTTCTGTGGTTCTTGGTGGAAACCTCACGGTGCCAACGAAGCCAAGAGGGTGGTGACCCAATCATACCCGCCAAACCCCTTCAGGGCGAGGCATCACATTGGAGTCGAGAGCTAGGACCTTGGCCTTAGGGGCTTCCCTCGTCAAACCTAGTGTTTCGTTCACAGCGACACACCTAGTGTCGGTTGGGAGTGTCTACCCCTTCGCACTAGAGCCCCTTGCGGGACTAGGGCCCTGTCGCACAATAAGATTGGCGGCAGGTTTACAAGCTTAGGGCACACCTTAAGTACTCACCTCCCTGTGTCACCAGCAGGGAGTTAAATACATCCCCAGGTTATCCCACCTGGGGAGTTAGGATTAGGCTTAACCTAGGTCTTTAGGCCCTTCAGGCCATTCAGACAGCAGTGTAGCTGGCGAGTTTGTTTGTGTTTTTCTTCTCGCCAGCATAGCACTAGGAAAAACTCAAGGGTGGGTCCGTTTTTAAGGGAGCTGTCTGCCCGGGGGGTATACGTTTACGTATCTCCTCGGGACTAGTGTAGGTGGTTATGAACCTTAGGTCCCCCGTAGGATTTTCGCCATAAATATGGCTCCTCAAATTAAACCGACGGTTTTAGCTCAGCTGAGGATCCTCCTCAATGAGTTGATGTCCGATGAAAGTCCCCATGTTAGGGCTAAATATGACGCGCTCTTAGAGCCGCTAAAAAATGACTGGCAATACAAGCCCCAAACGAGTATCGGCTCGGAGGACGGCGAAAGCTCACCTCAGCCTGAACTCGTAGATTTCAGCGATGCGCTGGATTCTACCCCCCCGGCTCCAGTCCCTATGGAAGCCACGCCCACTCAATCCTCAGAGGATAATACCCCGTCACTTAATGAAACTGAGATGGAAATCTCCCACTCAGACGATGCCTCTGCCTCAGAGTCCGACTCCTCCCCCTCCTCATCCTCCGAAGACGATTATCAAATCGTCGGAAAGGGAAAGAGGAAAAAGGGTAAATCCCCTTCTGCTTCTTCTTCAAAGAAGCCAGCCATAGTTAGCGCTCTTCCGCCCCAGTCTCAGTCGACTGCAGGCCCCTCTCAGAGCCGCCCTCTAAGTCCGATGGCCATAGCCACCCCGGCAGACGCCACACCCGATTCCGCCACTCCGGCAACCAAGAAACACCGTCCTCCACCCCTGTTCATCCATGACAAGGGTAAATGGACTGAAGTGTCGAAGACGTGCAATGAACGTCGCATCAACTATATTAATGCCCGTGCCGTGGAGCAGGGCATTAAAGTTATGACCGCAACCCCCAATGACTACCGAGAGCTCTCCAAGCTCCTCAAAGTCAGGGGTATTAGGTACCATACCCACACCCCCCAGGACGAAACCCCTACCAGGGTAGTAGTCAAAAACATCCCGATAGAAATCTCCCCTCAGGAGATTAAGGACGACCTCTTGGCTCAGAACATCCCTGTAGCCGAGGTCCACCGCATGCACCGTAGGGTCGGAGGTCGCTCAAATTCCTCACCCTACAACATGGTGCTAGTAGTTTGCGACCGCGTGGAAGGGCACCATCCCATCCACAAAATCTCCAAGATTTGCGGTCTCTCAGGCCTCCGAATTGAGAAGCCTGTCAAAACCGGAGTTATGACACAGTGTCAGTTGCCAGCTTTATGGCCACGCGCAACGAAACTGTTTTGGACAACCCAGATGCGTCAAGTGTCTGGGGGACCACGGCACTGCCGAGTGCCCTCGCCCCAAAGACCGTACTTTGTGCACTGAGCCTCCGAGCTGTGTACTGTGCGGTGAGTCTGGCCATCCCGCCAATTACCGCGGATGCCCCAAGGCTCCCAAGTCTTCCGCCCCCAAATTGGCCCAGCGTGCCAATAATAGGCAACTGAGGGAATGCCCCTCATTAGTTAGTCAGCTCCCCAATTATTTAGGACCCCAGCGCCCCAGCCCGTGGAATTCATTAAACCACCAGGCGCACTTCCCGGCTCTGAGGCCCCACCAAGCACCTGCCCCTCAGGCAATCCCACCCCTGATGGCACTGCCTGCCACGCCGCCCCCCAATCCTAACCCCACTGCCCAACAGGCCGCTCCTATAGCGCCTTCCCCTCCAGCGCCCTCAGCGCCTCACCCTCCAGCGCCTTCAGCGCCTCTACCCCCGGCGCCCGTAGCGCCTCGCCCCATCGCGCCCGCTGATCCTCGCCGCCCACCGCCTTCAGCGCCACGCCACTTGGCCAAGATGCCCCCGTCGCACTTTGCCCCGTTTACTTTCGCGGCCCCTCCTCCCCCTCCCGCGAACTATCAACTCGATCCCTATGACCCGGTCAGAGTCCTTGGCAGTACCTTCGCGGTACTCCACTCCCCGCGAGCTATTCAGATGACGCGCGATACCATTGCCTGCAACGGTGACTGTAAATTGCTTGTCCAAGTTTACAATGCGTACCCAGACGTTGCGCTGGCCCTCAAAAACCTCCCCCACAACCGAGCCTATAATGGATAAAGTCCCCCCCAGTAGGCTCAAACCGAAATCCCTTAAAATAGGGACTTTCAACGCCAATGGCCTTACGTCCCAACGTGATGAGATCGCCACTTTCCTCCACGACCATCAACTAGATATCCTATTAGTGCAAGAAACATTTTTAAAACCCCATCAGAGAGACCCGAATATTGCCAACTATCGGTTAGTTCGCATTGACAGGTCTCACTGCCACAAAGGGGGTACTCTTGTTTACTATAAATCCAGTCTGTACTGCATCCCCATAGTCCCTCCCCCCGTTTCCTGTTTTGAAGTCTCAGTCTGTCGGCTGGGCATGACAGGTCATCAATCCATCACTATTATCTCGGCTTACCTTTCACCTGCCAGCACCAACTTAACCGCCGCGGCAATTAACGCTTCCGTTAAAGATGACCTCACTATCCTCCTCAATCTGAGTGACTCCGTCCTTCTGGCGGGGGATCTCAACGCGAAACACCCCGCGTGGAATAGTCGCTTAGAAACCCACAGAGGCAAGATTTTATACGATCTTTGCTCCACCCTTAACTTCGATGTCATTGCCCCAATGCATCCCACTCATTTCCCTCACAACCCGAATCACAGCCCTGACGTGCTAGACGTCGCGCTTCTGAAGAATGTAAACTTGCGGTTACATTCTATAGAAGCGCTTGACGAACTCAACTCTGACCATAGACCAGTTATCATAGAACTCGCTCCTAGGATAGGTCCCTATGACCCCACTAGGTCTCCCTCCACTAAAACTATCACGGACTGGGGGAAAGTAAGCAATTTGCTGAAATCCACCGAGTCCCCTCACTTAGACCAGATCCCCGACAACATCGAAACTGTAGCCGACACGGAGGCCGCGATCAGCTTATTCACAGAACACGTGCAATCAGTCCTGAACGAATGTTCAAGGGAGGTTCCGGCGGATGATCACCGCTGGAAACTCCCGGATGATGTGCGTGATCTTGTGACTGAGAAGAACGCTGCCATCCGTGCCTACAGCTCTTTCCCCTGCGCCGCTAACAAAGCTTTCATGCGCCGCTTACAACGCAAAGTAAGCGGATGCATCAAAAAGCTGCGTGAAGAACGCTGGGACAAGATGCTCGGTGAACTCGAACCGACCCATCAGGCTTTCTGGGACTTGCAGAGGAAACTTCGTTCCTCTGAAGTCGCCACTATGCCCCCTCTCATTCGTTCCGACAACACCGTCGCTTTTGAGGACGACGACAAAGCCGAGTGCCTAGCCGACAGCCTAGAGGCCCAATGCTCCCCCAGTACCCTGCCAGTAGACATAGCTAACCTCACAAAGGTGGATGCTGAAGTTGAACGCAGGACCTCACTACCGCCCGTCGAAGACCCTGATGATCCCATTCCCCCAGTCACTCCAGACGAGGTAGAGGACATCATAAAAGGTCTCAAATCTAGAAAAGCCCCTGGCTCTGATGGAATAACCAATAGGGTGTTCAAACTTTTCTCCCCCGCTCTCATAGTGTTATTGACCGCTATCTTCAATAGCGCCTTAACTAACAACATCTTCCCACAATCGTGGAAACAGGCTACCGTTATTGGTATTCCCAAACCGGGCAAGCCTAAATCCTCCCCGAGTAGTTACCGCCCCATTAGTCTCCTCAATGTCATAGGCAAAATCTACGAGAGGCTTATTTATAAGCGTCTCAAAGACTACGCCGAGGTAAAGAGTTTAATTCCGAAGGAGCAGTTTGGTTTTAGATCCCAACACTCTTATGTCCAGCAAGTGCATCGCATTGTCGAGCACATCAGCGCCCGCTTTCAGCGAGGCCTGATGACCGGTGCCTTGTTCTTTGATATCGCGAAAGCATTCGACAAGGTCTGGCACAACGGGCTGATATACAAGCTATACCAGCTCGGTGTGCCCGATCGTCTCGTGCTCATCCTTCGTGACTTTCTGTCAAATCGCACATTTCGATACCGTATCGAAGGTGCACTCTCAGCCCCTCATCCGATCCGCGCCGGTGTCCCTCAGGGATCGGTGATCTCCCCATTAGCATTCACGCTGTACACCAGCGACATCCCCAAGAGTGCAGCGTCCGAGCTAGCACTCTTCGCCGACGACACGGCCATTTTTTACTCCGGTAGAAGTCCCGCTAGTATTACTCGCATTCTCCAGAAATCCGCAAACGCCTTAGGCGATTGGTTCCGGAAATGGAGAATCGAGGTCAATCCCGATAAGAGCCAGGCGGTACTTTTCTCAAGCCCCAGACAACTCTTCCCCGAGACCCCCAGTCCGATCACCATGCTTGGCAAGCCGATCCCTTGGACGAAGCGAGCCAAGTACTTGGGTGTTATCCTAGACCGACGTCTTAACTTTAGTGAGCACATAAAGACGGTGCGTTCGCGTGCCGCCTTTGCTCTCGGTAGGCTTCACTACATTCTGAACGCACGTAGCAAATTGTCACTCAAGTGCAAATTGCGTATTTACACCGCGTGCATCAGGCCTATTATGACTTTCGCATGTCCCGTTTTTGCGCACACCAAACCCTACCATCTTCATAAGATGCAGACCCTCCAGAATAGGTTCTTGCGAAAGGCCACAGGTGCCCCACCTTACGTTAGGAATGAGCAACTCCACGTTGATCTCAAAATCCCCACCATGATGCAGTACATGAAACGTCTGACCAAGGGCTTTTTCGATTCGGCCGAAAAACACCCTAATCCGGTGATTTCCTCAGCAGCCAGTTATGCCCCCTCTAACATATCTAGGATTCGTCGACCTAGGCTTACCCTTGTCACTCCCGATGATCCCATCACCCTTTACCAAGAGAGCTGTAGGGAAACGAGTACACTACGTAGGTACAAATACAAAAACCGATATAAACCGCGAATCCGGTCCCGCCGCCGAGGACCCCCGCGACCCCCCTAAACCCGTCCCCAATTAATGATCCGACCCAGCCTGTTGTTGTCCCTTGCTGCCCTCTTGTCAATGACCCACTAAGCCGAGGCCCGAACCCCACTGGGGGTGCCCTTAGTGACGGTTCATTTAATTGTAATATTCCTGTTAGCTTGTAAGCCCTGGCTGGGGGCCTTAAAGTAATTTTGGCCACCACAGGATTGTCCGGTTAAGCAGTCAAGCGACCGTCTAGAGTTGCAACTGCGAGGGGTCCCTCCTAAAAAAAAGAAAAAAAAAAGATTTTTTTAGTCGCATTAAAGTTGTTGTCAAGCACACACGCATTTCATTCAATAAAAATCCAGTCAAGCAATTTGCAACAAACAACATATGGTCGAAATCGAGCCGGATTGTAGTGCAAAGTAGTGATCGTGTTCGGGTGTCGAGAACAAAGGACTGCCGCATTCCTTAGATAAGTGTGCCCGAGTGGTCATTAGCACGGTAATATTATGATCCAGTAGTGTAACTCGGCCGCATGATAGAAATAAATGCCTACAGCCGCGCGGTACGTAAACATGCGTTAGGGCTCCCCGTCTCCAGCATTGTAATTACATTTGCCTACTTTCTGTTTCTATTTAGTTTTGTGATTGTAAATATCCTTTTTATATAAATAAATTAAATACTTTGTATATTGAATAGGAAGTGTTCAATAAAAATGCGTGTTGTTTTTTTATTGGTAGATTTAATTAAAAAAAACATGTTTTTGTTCGAAAAACAAATCGGGCTTATAAATTTGCGACCGAAAAATATTTGCGCCTCGACTGAGTCGTACGAAATGCTTTATTGTTAAATTTTAAAGTATAGGCACCGAAGTTTTAACACAAGCGTAAGTAGGTAGGTACCTACCGTATCATGATTCATTCAGAACCGCATATAACTACCTATTTCACTCGTCTCAATAACTTTCCGTTACTCTATTCGCTTTATTTATTAATCCAAACACCTTTTTTTTCGTGAGATAAAAGGAAATACTTATCCATTAAAAAGACACACATTATGTACCTACCTACTAGTAAGTAAAATTATTTTATAGTCTTACCTTTCAGAGTTTCCAGGTAATTTTAAAAAACTTATGTCTGGATGCGTTATTGACGAATTCATACAACCAAAAACAGCACAATATTTCCTACTCGTCATATTAACTGATTTTTAGAGAAAAAATCGCGCGGATATTGTTAAAAAAACAACACACCGTCCGTTCGACACTGCGGTACAGCCGTGTAGCTAGCTACATATTAGTAATCTGTGCAGCCGTGACTGTCTGCGCCCCAAGTGCACCCTTAGATCGAGGCGCGTAGGTATAGCTCGCGTTTCGTCCGTTTCTATGAAGTCGGAATACTGTATCATAATACTACTGTGTCATTAGCTAACGAGTTTAAGGATTTTTTGTGCAAGTTATTTACAATAATATTAACGAAGAAATCTGTACATCGTTCGCGTGTTCATAACATCACATTGTTTTTGAAGATTATTGAGTTGTTTGTGTTTATCAAAGATGTCTACGTCAGAACAATTACCTACTGGGAGTATTAGAAGAAATAGTCAACATATTACAAAAAACACAGACAAACTTAAAGAAATGTCCTAAGCAGAGATTGACACAAGGATATATCGAGACACGATTAAAATGCTTAGAAGAATATTGGAACAAATTTACTACCACCCACCAAGAATTAATAAAAAGTACGACTAAGGAAAATCGAAATACAATAAGCTATTTTGCGAATGAAGACTATTATGTATGCGAAGATCTTTATTTATCTATGCAAGCGGACCTTAAAGACTTATGTTTACAACTTTCGTACGCCAGACCGTCATGCAGTTCAGGTGCACATGAATCGTCAGGGACGTTTACGTCACAACTTAGATTGCCGAAAATTGAACTACCGAAATTTACGGGACAGTACGAAGAATGGTCCTCTTTTCACGATTTATTTATGTCATTAGTTCACAAAAATACTTCGATTAGTGACGTACAAAAACTACACTACTTAAAAGCTAGCAATGGGGGTGAAGCAGAGGTGCTACTGAGACATATTCAGATAACGGAAAGCAATTACTCGCAAGCCTGGACCGCACTGAAACAAAGATATGGAAACAAACGAATCATAGTAAACGCAATTATTAAACGATTGTTTAATCAAAGAAAAATAAATACGCACAGTGCCAGTCAAATTAAATCGTTGTTAGACACAACTCACGAGTGTATTAATAACCTCAATAATATGTCTGTTTCCACGGAGTCTTGGAGTCCTATGATAATATTTCTTGTTGTACAGAAATTGGACCAAGAAACTCACAAAGACTGGGAGGAATATTCCTATCAAGAAGATTTAGAGGACTTACCTAAATGGGATAGCTTGAAGAAGTTCTTAGAGTCGAAGTTCCGCACACTTGAGCTTGTGTCACCAGCTGCACCTGCAAGAGAAAAACCTAAAGAAAAATCATTTGCTGCCACGGCTACTACGTCAACTGAAAAATCATGTATTAAGTGCGAAGAGCAACATACATTGTGTCATTGCAAACAGTTTACGGACATGAACGTCAAAGACAGGAATGAGTATGTGAAGAAAAATAGATTGTGCTATAATTGCTTATTACCGAGGCACGCAGTGTTCAGATGCCGAGTTCCTACGAACTGCCGTATCTGCAACAAACGACATCATTCTCTCCTTCACGAGAAAAGGGAAGATGTTTCAAAGACAGAGAATGAGTCAGCTACCACATCCACTGCAACTTCAAATGTGTCTGTGAATCACACCATTGAAGACAATACAACAACAACAATGACGGCACAACACAGTAATACAAAGATGACGGCGCTGCTAGCAACTGCAATGGTGAAATGTAAGAATGAAGAAGGACACACCATTGTACTAAGAGCGCTTATCGATCAAGGATCGCAAGCATGTTTCATTAGTGAGAAGGTGGCTCAGCTTCTGAAACTCAAAAGGCAGTCAGCGAGAGGTAGTGTAATCGGAGTGGGATCTACTAAAACAGATGTCAAGCAAGTGGTTCAGCTACAGGTTATATCAAGAGTAGAAGACAATTTCTGTCTTAACATACAAGCCTATGTGATGAATAGACAGTTGACCACTAAGTTACCAAAAATCGCTGTATACACTGATGTTCAGCACTTAAAATGTCTAAAACTGGCAGATCCGACTTACCATTTACCAGGGTCGGTCGATCTTCTGCTAGGAGTGAGAGAATATGCAGACATTTTACAATCGGAGCTAATCAAAGGTCCACCAGGCACACCATGCGCACAACGAACCAGCCTGGGTTGGATTTTATTTGGAGAGATACAAAACAAAGACGAAGACAACTCTTTTCATGTCACGCACC
Source organism: Xestia xanthographa (assembly GCA_905147715.2). Lineage (NCBI taxonomy): Eukaryota > Metazoa > Arthropoda > Insecta > Lepidoptera > Noctuidae > Xestia > Xestia xanthographa. Next base: position 14,301,350 of record LR990654.1, on the reverse strand, counting down.
ATCACGTAGATATGGATAATATGTATGTTAAAAGCACTGTGGGAAATAGACACTGATACGAAAAGAAAATACACACAAGAAGAGCAGTTATGTGAAGACATTTACAAAAAAACATATACAAGAAATGAAGATGGTAGATACGTCGTTACCTTACCTTTCAAAACACAAAACCCTAAATCACCAGACGGACACGTGAAATAGCAATGCGTCGATTATTACAATTAGAAAGAAAATTTGCAAAACAACCTGAGTTAAAAGAAGAATATGTAAAAGTGATAGTTGATTACGCAATGCTAAATCACCTGGAAGAAGTACCTGCAAAAGAAATTAACACAAAAAAAAATAAAAAAAATGAAAAAGTGTTTATTCACAAAAATATACGATAACTGGTACATAATTACCCCCGCCAAACTGCAAAGCAAAGAAAGCTGTCTACTTACCTCACCACGCAGTTGTCCGATATGATAAAGAGACCACCAAAACAAGAGTGGTCTACGATGCTTCCTGTAAGGGTTCCAACAACATCTCACTTAATGATGAATTGCTAGTTGGATCTTTAGTACAAGACGACCTTCGCAGCATAATAATGAGATGGAGGATGCATGCAGTTTGCTTTGTTGCCGACATTGAAAAAATGTATAGAATGGTACGACTGTCCAGAGCCCATACAGATTTCCAACGTATCCTGTGGAGAAAAGACCCATCTGAACCTGTTAAAGATTACCGTCTACTTACCGTAACGTTTGGAACAGCTCCAGCACCCTACTTGGCATGCAGAACCTTACTTCAGCTGGCTGATGATGAGGGTCAAAATTATCCTGTCGCTACACAGATGATGTCAGATTTTTACGTCGACGATCTCCTGTCTGGAACGGACACTGTAGACACAGCTATTGAAGCCAGATACCAGCTGAAGGAGATGATGAAAAGAGGCGGTTTCGTGTTAAAGAAATGGTCATCAAACAATGTAGACTTCATGAAATCCATACCACCAGACGAAAGATCTCAAAATGCACTTGTTGATTTGAATATCGCTGGAAAAGTGAAGACGCTGGGAATCCTCTGGAACCTGAATACAGACAAATTTGAATATAAATTTAGCTTGAAACCAACAGAAGGCGCTGCAACCAAGCGAAACAATTTCTCAAATGTGCAAAAATTATATGATCCTTTGGGATGGTTGTCGCCAAGCGTAATTACAGCTAAGTTGTTAATGCAAAAACTCTGGCTAGAACAAGTGAGCTGGGATGATCAGATTAGTCAAGACTTACAAGATGAATGGATACACATAAGATCTGATTTGGAAAATATAAACGACATAAGCGTAGATAGATGGATACATACAACAGCCAAAAACAAAGAATGTATTCAGTTGCATGGATTCAGCGACGCATCATCACGTGCGTATGCAGCAGTTGTTTACGTGAGAGTAACTTGCCCTGACGGTGAAATTTATACCAATCTGATGGCAGCAAGAACACGAGTTGCTCCTTTAAAAACTATTTCCATTCCCCGACTTGAATTGTGTGGAGCACTGCTGTTGTCACAATTATTATCTCATGTTAGTGGGGCAATGAAAATACAAAAATCACAAAAATTTGCTTGGACAGATTCTTCAATTGTCTTGGCGTGGTTGTCTGGCGAGCCCTTCAAGTGGAAGACATTTGTGGCAAACCGGGTGGTGGAGATACTGGACAACGTTAGCTGCAATCAATGGTATCATGTACTATCTAATGAAAATCCTGCCGATATTGCTTCTCGAGGGTTACCTGTAGAAGAATTGAAAGAATGTCATTTGTGGTGGAAAGGGCCAAGCTGGCTGAGCACGGGAGAAATCAAATTCAGTCGACTGGAAAACACACAAACTGATGAAGAAAAGAAAACAATTAAAGAGTTACAAACGAATTTAAAAATAAATAACACTGAAAATGAACACAAGAACACAAGAATTATCATTCTTAATTTCATTTAAACAATTAAACAATTTAATAATTTAAAGGAACTACTTACCGCCATATGCTACTGTCGAAGATTTCTAAATTATAAACGCAACATAGTTATGTCTGAAGACCAAAAATATGTCACGACAGAGGAACTTGAAGAGTCACTACATAGATGTATAGAGATAGCACAACAAAACGATTTTGAAGAGGAAATTCAAACACTAACAAGCAGAAATGAAGTAAAGAATAGAAGCCCTTTAAAATCTTTGAACCCCTATATAGATGCCAAAGGAGTCTTAAGAGTAGGAGGAAGACTAAGAAATGCAGAAATTGCATTAGAAAGTAAACACCCAATCATACTTGCAAATAAAAATGAATTGACTCGATTGATCGTGAAGAATGCCCACGCAGAAACACTTCATGGAGGAGTACAATTGATGTTGGCCTACATCAGATCCAGATACTGGATACTACGAGTCAAAGACGTCGTGAAGGCATGCATCCGAGAATGTCTAGTATGTGCTAAACATAGTGCCACATCAAAGCAACAACTAATGGGTGATCTACCGAAAGAGCGCGTTACTCCAGCCAGACCATTCCTTCATAGTGGAGTCGATTTTGCAGGGCCATTTCAGGTATTGATATCAAAAGGGAGAGGTGCTAGAACCAATAAAGCATATATAGCCATTTTTATCTGTATGGCAGTCAAAGCAGTACATCTTGAATTGGTCAGCAATTTAACAGCAGAAGCATTTATTGGTGCATTTAGAAGATTTACATCTAGACGAGGCAAATGCGCCCACTTATGGAGCGATCAAGGCAGGAACTTTGTCGGCAGTAGTAAAGAACTCATGGCTGCATTACAAACCGCGCAATGTGAGCTCCCAAGAGACATAGCAGACACATTAGCAAAGGACGGAACCCAATGGCATTTCATAGCCGCGTACAGTCCAAACTTCGGCGGTCTCTGGGAGGCAGGTGTGAAATCAATTAAACACCACTTGAAAAGAGTTCTCACAACAAACCTAACGTTTGAAGAACTGACAACCTTACTGTGTCAGATTGAAGCCTGTTTAAATTCCCGCCCTCTCACCCCTGCAGATGAGTCAGATATAGACGCAATAGAAATGCTAACCCCAGGTCATTTTCTCATTGGAGAGTCTCCAATTGTTGTGCCACACCCAAACCTAGAAAATGTAAAAACCACTTACCTTTCACGCTGGCAACACATGCAGAGGCTCCTTGGAGATTTCTGGAAAAAATGGCAAACAGAATATTTAACACGTCTGCAGCAAAGACCTAAATGGATGAAACAAGAAACAGAATTAGAAAAGGGACAAATAGTACTTATAAAAACAGACAACTTACCACCTGGAAAATGGCAATTAGGAAGAATAATTGAAAAACACCCTGGACCAGATGGTCTGACTAGGGTCTATAGTGTAAAGAGTGGAGATAGTGTCATTAAACGATGCATTACTAAATTGTGTCACTTACCTATAAACTGTAATGATGATTCTTAACTTTTCCAAAATTTACTTACCTTACTTTGCACTGCCATTGTATCACGTTCGTAACTGTAAAAAAAAAACTTAATTAAAACATATTGTATACGTATCTCTAGGGAAACTTAATCAAAGCATATAAACCTATCTGTAATGTTGAATTGTTAACGAATCTAAATACAAATTAAAAAATAATGTTTAATAATCGATAACGTTGTACTTACCTTACTTGCTTTAGAAATCACAGTACCAGCCTTTGTTAATAATACAAATTTGCTTGTTATGTTCTTTTTGTTGAAAGGACTCGATAGTCCTTTGGGGGCCGGTATGTTGTAACTATATAGACGCAAACCAGCGTTGATTTTTTTAGTCGCATTAAAGTTGTTGTCAAGCACACACGCATTTCATTCAATAAAAATCCAGTCAAGCAATTTGCAACCTTAATACAAACACCACCCGCTGACGTAGTTTCTCGTCCCGTATCGCCTAAACAATTATTAGATTTAACTCTTTGGTTTAACGCTCCGCATTGGTTTTCATTCCCCTTAAATCAGTGGCCAATCAAGCCATTTAAGGTCAATTTAAATAATAATAATTCGGAGGTAATGGAAACTAAAAATATCGCTCTCTCAGTTAAAGTTACGCAAGAAGGTTCTCAACCTATTCAATCTTTAATTGACCGCATTTCTAAATATTCTATTTTACTACGTAGCTTGGTTTTTATATATTACGTTTTTGCAAGTTACTAAACTCGCGTGGTTGTATCTCCGTTTCGGATTTGGATGCCGCGGAAATCTACCTTATACGTTACGTACAAATTAGATATTTCTCTTAAGAAATTATCGCTTTAACCCTTAATCGGGCACAAGGAAGTATTTTCCCACCCCGACAGCCGAGTCATAAATACTCAAATATTTTTTAAATGGCAACTTCCCAGACTATTTTTTACCCAAATATATTCTTAATTAGTTACTGATTTATTTTATTGACAACCCAACTCTTTCAAATGTCAAATGTCAACGTCAGAATCAGATTAACGTCACTTATAATTATATATAATTCTGTTAAGTTTCTTCAAGAAAGATTCTGTTAAGTAGATATTTGATCCGGTATTGACTAATATATTATATTCTGTGTACGTTGTTATGATATTCAATGCAAAAATGTAAATATTTGTGTGGATTTTATTCATTTGAAATATTGTCTTGCAAGTGGGAAAATAGTTACAATTGCCCGTTCCTGAACTCCATATTGCGTCAATATATATAAAATGTAGGGATTTATGTTTGTCGACTTTTTTATTTTTCTTTATGTACCTAATTTTGTTTATTACCCGACTGCGGTGAAGCCAAAAAAGGAAGGTTTCATTATGCCCGCAAGACTGTTTCAAACAATTTCATTTGGCTGAATTATTTTTTTTCACATTGTTTTTATTTTTTATTGAATCCTATAATACCTCACTTCCAAGTAAACAACTCTAAGCACATTTATTTGAGGATTGAGGAACATAACTTCAAAGGTCAGAAAAAAAAGTCTAAAGTCAGGGTAAGTTAATAGTCTATTAAAATTTATAGACGTAATCGGGCAAAGGGAAATAATTTCCCACTGGGCTTTTTCTTAAACGGGCAAAGGGAAACAATTTCCCACACGAAAAAAACCTTTTTTTTTCAGTTTCAGTAATTTATATTGTATTTTATGTACACTGCTATCTAACATGATACAAGAACTTACACTTAAACCATGAAAAGTTGTTTTTTTTGTTCGGCCCGATTAAGGGTTAAAATCAAATAAAAATTTAAATAAAAGTCTCGCTAAACTCAATCCCTTTCTAGATTCGAATAATATTCTCAGAGTAGGTGGAAGGTTAACTCATTCTCAACTTGATTATGGTCAAAAGCACCCCATTTTAATGCTCTGTGGCTCCACTATCCATTATCCATAGACTACTGTCTGACTCACTATAAAATGCTGATGACAGCACGGACACAGGAAATGCATTACCTTGCTCGCTAGGCTTATTTTTATTTACATCTTTATTTTTATTATTTTTGAACCAACAATCAACAGACTTGTGATTTGACTTTTTACAATAAACACAAATATTATCTTTTACCTTGATTTTACAGTCCCTTTTCATGTGTCCTGTCTTGCCGCATTGGAAACACTTTCTGGTGGACCTGGATGCTAATGCTGCTGACTGCTCGTTACTGTCTTGCATGCAGGTTGTGGCACGCTGTTCCTCGATAAGTAGTCTTTCAGTTAGCTCCTCCATCGTGCGCTTCTCTGCTGGCACTGACTCCCATGCTGACACAAAGTGCTGATACTTGGAAGGAAGAGATGACGTAATTTTGGTTATAGCCATGCTTGTACTGACTTCTGCTTTGACGTTTTTAAGCTTGCATAACAGACTCTCGAATCTGCCTAAAAATTCCGTAACTGTTTCTTTTTCTTCAAATTTCATTGAGAAGAATTTCTGTTGGAGAATGTGAACTGACAATTCTCCCCTTTGCTCGAATACTGTGTGTAGCTTGTTCCAAATTTCCTTCGACGTTTGGCAGCTCACAATTTGCGAAAGAACTTTTTCAGAAATACGTGTGACCAAAATACCTTGAGCTTTGGCATCCTTGTTCATCCATTTTTCGTATTCTTCTACCTTTTCTTCTGAAGGAGGCTGGACTGTACCGTCCACGGTGCTTAGAAGATCTGCCGCCCTTAGGATTATCTTGATTTTGTATGACCACGTGCTCCAGTTTTCGACGCCTTCCAGTAGTTGTTGCTGGCCGACAAAACCAACTGCTGGCATGTTTCCCAAGCGTTCCATTGTATTATTGCTGTATAGCAATAATACAATGGAATGCGGCATAATTGCATTGCGGTATCGCAATGCCTTATATTCGTTTCTATTTGAATTGGTACCTTTACCGGTCCGCCCGACACGACGTTTGCCTGCGTGGAATTTTCCACTCGTCGTCGTCGTTTTAGCTGCTGATACCGCAGCGACCCCAAAATAGATTCCTCTTGAAGATCTGACTCCTGTGAGCGGGATCTGGGCCCATAACCTTTTGGAAGAGGTTTAAGGATTCTATCTGGATTTTGTGTTGGAAATGAGACACACCACGATTTGCAAGATGGACGACGATTTATTCACTTAATTTGGGAATACAATTTTTCATTGATAGTGGCGCCACGGCGCATAGCGGCTATTATGAAAACAATATTTGTTGTTGCGTTCACAGATAAATAAATATGGGTGCATTCATTTTAATAACTTAAATGGTTAAATAATAAAACGATGGGTTTTTAATTTATATTTAACTTCTAAAAAAAAAAATAACTAACAATTTTTCGCATAAAAATACAAATATGGTTACAAAGTAACAAGAGACCCACACATTGGTAATGGAATTCGAACTCGGACCTCATTAGTTGCGAAGCCACTGCTTTATCCAAACAGTTATCAACAAAAGTTACGCAAGAAGGTTCTCAACCTATTCAATCTTTAATTGACCGCATTTCTAAATATTCTATTTTACTACGTAGCTTGGTTTTTATGTATTACGTTTTTGCAAGTTACTAAACTCGCGTGGTTGTATCTCCGTTTCGGATTTGGATGCTGCGGAAATATACCTTATACGTTACGTACAAAGTAGATATTTCTCTGAAGAAATTATCGCTTTAAAATCAAATAAAAATTGAAATAAAAGTCTCGCTAAACTCAATCCCTTTCTAGATTCGAATAATATTCTCAGAGTAGGTGGAAGGTTAACTCATTCTCAACTTGATTATGGTCAAAAGCACCCCATTTTAATTCCAACTAAATCACGCTTTACTCAACTCGTAATTGACTTTTATCATGTAACTAATTTACATCCAGTCCCGCTCTTTCATTATCTATAATTAGACAAAACATCTGGATTTTATCTGCTCGCAACATTGTAAGACAACGTGTGCCATAGCTGTAATAAATGTTTTAAACTTAAACCTCAAAATACTTACCCTCCTATGGGTGATCTACCCGACTTTCGCGTTTCACAAGCGAAAGCGTTTGTTAATACCGCTGTGGACTACTGTGGTCCTTTCTACATTACTCATATCCGAAAACGCGGAATTAAGAGCCACAAAGCTTACATTTGTGTGTTCGTCTGTCTAACAACTAAGGCAGTACACTTAGAGTTAGTCTCTGACCTTAGTTCAGATTTATTTCTCGCCGCTTTTAGTAGTAGAGGTCCTGTTGCTATGTTTTATAGTGATGGAGGCACAAACTTTATTGGCGCAAAGCGCAAATTGAACGAAATTGACGCCTTAATTCAATCCGAATCTCATATAAATTACATAGGTGAACTAGCTGAACATCGTGTACGATTTAAACATACTCCGCCTTACGGTCCTCATTTTAATGGACTCAGCGAAGTTAATGTTCGTTGTGTCAAAACTCATCTTTTTAAAGTCATTGGTTCTCAAATATTAACTTAGGAAGAGTTTAGTACAGTACTTGTTCAAATTGAATGTCTTTTAAATAATCGACCTCTAAGTATTTTAAGCTCCGACCCGTCTGATATTAGTGCTTTAACGCCTAATCATTTTTTAAACGTAACTCCTCTTAAATTTTTACCTGCTGAAGATGTCACAGACATTTCAGACAATCGCTTATCGCGTTATCAACTTCTTAATAAAATAACTCATTCCTTCTGGCATCGTTGGAGTCAGGAGTACCTCACTTCCTTGCAACAGCGGGAGAAGTGGAACACACCGTCAATGCCTATTGAAGTAGGTACGATTGTTGTTATCAAAGACAACAACGCTCACCCGCTTTGTTGGCCTTTATGTGTCATAGATGCGACTTATCCTGGCAAGGATAATATAGTTAGGACTGTGAAGGTTAGAACTGCTTCCGGTTCCTACATACGCCCGGTAGTGCGGCTTTGTCCTCTACCTACACAATAATTACTTTTCAAACTTTTCTTAACTCTATTTTTAATTAAATTCATTTATTTAATTTAAGTTCTCATAAAGTTTCAGTTTAGAGGAAAACCTCTAGGCCGGGGGAGTTGTCTACGCCATTCGCATTATTTTATCTATTCTTATTATTATTAATAATTTTATCTAATTATCCATTGAAATCATAAACGCATACTTTAAACACTGTATTACACTTCACTTATTAGCTCACTCGAGAAGGATCTTCCAATCAAAATCGATTCCTTTCTTACTCCCACTCTTTTCCGCTTCCGTTCAATAGAACAACCCCCGCCCTCATACACTCCAAAATCCACTCGCTTACTGGCGACACGTTTGTCTGTGCGCCCGCGCTACCTTAAAAAAAACTCAAAAAAGTGACAAGTTATTGGTGCTGTGTGGTGAATCCTCAAACTCTCTCCTCTCGTGACGCTTGGTGGAAATATCGCCTGAACGGCGTGAAGGCTGTTATCGAAGGAACGCATGATTTACATCCTCCTGTAAGTCCCTTTTTCTTCCATTATGTATTGTCATTGGTTGTTCAGAACTTGCGTGCATTTCGATTTTACCATCGTCATAACAAATCATTCTGGAATGACACTTATTTCTGGCATAATACATATATTTCAAGTCCTTTAGACAAATTCAAAACAAGGACGTTTTTTTTTTAATTTAGATGCTTTTTCAGCTATTAAGCAATGGACCCCTCCATTGCTTGAAAGCTGAAAAAGCACTTATCTGAATGATCTGTGATTAATGTTTTTTTTTTATAATAAAAAAAATAAACTAAAATGAAACGATAAGATCATCATCATCAGCCTATTAATGTTCCCACTGCTGGGATACAGGTCTCCTTTGAGAGGGAATGGGCTATAATCCACCACGCTGGCCCAGTGCGGATTGGTAGATGTTACACGATGTCAAACGATATGATACAAAAATAAGTATGTTTATAAGAAATAAACATACGACTCTTCATTTTTATTTAATTTAGGATCCTTGAGAATTAATTTTTAATACAATAGGTGGAAAGTTTTCTGTAAACAATAAGTCATGGTTACCTTATCGAAACATTCAAAACGTTATTACAGGTTTTATATTTAAAAAAAAAAAATCTTTTTTGCCTACTATCGTTCTACTTTATTAGGTTTTGTTTACAAAAAAAATCAAGCTAATACTTACTTTCTTCGATAATGTTGTGATAAACTTGTAAAAATACACAAAAAATCTTATGTTTATATTTCAGGAGCTGTAGTACGGTATTCCGTAAACTTAAAACCCAAAACCTAAGATTTTTTTTGTGTATTTTTACAAGTTTTGACAAATTCAAATCTGTGTTTTACAAAAAACTTCATATTTCTGCGATGCTTTTTCAGCGAGATATCGGCGATAACGTATTTTTCACCGTTTCAATGGCGTGGCCATGGGGTTTTAAGTCTTACAGCTCCTAAAATATAAACCTAGGATTTTTTTCTGTATTTTTTTACAATGTTTTTACAAATTCAATCTGTTATGTACAGTCAAGGACTATAAATGATGAGCCACTTGCCACCATTCGTATTTTAGCCGTGTAATGCAAATCGGGTTTAGTCGGTTATATTCGTACATAGTACAGAGTGACCACTCAAAGTCGACCAATTGCAGGTGTAGAAACCGTAACCTAGCGCGTAGCTATAGTAACGTTGGTGTACGGAGACGATAATTTCGACATCGGAAAAACTCGAACCCACGATTTTATCCGAACGTGTAGCGTCCAAGATGACGTTCATGATAATTATGATTACTTTTGCATATTTATTGAATAAACATAAATGCCGCCATCTTGCAAGAATTACGAATTTAATTTACTCAAAAAATCAAAATCAAAAATCAAAATCAAAGCATTTATTTCAAGTAAGCCAGTTACAGGCACTTTTGAATTGTCGAAACAAAGATGAAAATTAAATGTAGCTACAGTCCCAGTCACAAGACATAAAAACTGTGAAAGTACTGTAGTTGCCCATTCCCTAGCGTAGATCTCTATGGAGAAGAACGGGCAAGAAACTCCATGGACACTCTTTTAAATCAGAATATGGTTACAAAATCTTGGTTACATCATTCACGTTGAGATGGTATATTATGTGAGAACAATGTAGCAAGATGTGCACGGTAAAAGTGTCCACAGCAAAAACACACAAACAAAAAAAAAAAATACAATTCAAAATAATTCATTCAAATAAGCCATGGCAACCAAGAGATGACCAGTCACAACTGACAGCGCCCGTTCACGGACATGACGCATGGATCAGCACCATTCAACTCAACCATTTTGAAGGGAACAAAATGATCCGACACATGCGCCACCATCAGCGAGACAATTGAGTGAGCATGACATACTCCAAACCGCCAGGGCACATTCAAGTCAAGAAAAGACGTAGGTTTCCAGTGAATGATAGTTTTCTAGTACATAGTACTCACACAATATGGGCTATGCATTTATATAATACTAAAGGGATTGATTCTATACAATGCAAAGATAGTTGTACAATCTTCAGCAGCTCCAACAATACAATTTAGTGCTATCAATTTATGCGCCCCTGTCCATGCGGAGCAGGACCAGCATTGAGCCAAGCATTTTTATCAGCGATATAATCGCTCAACTTGTAATATGCTTGCTTACATAGTGTGCGTTTAATGCATGTTTTAAATTTTGTCTCATTCAGTTCAAGAATACTGGAATTTTATTATAGCATCTCAAACAGTACCCCATGAAAGATGAGTCTACTTTAGCGAGTCTGAAACCTGGCTGAACTAGTTGGTCCCTATTTCTAGTACTGTAATTATGTCTGTCACCCCTTTTACCAAAAAGGTGCAGATTTTTTCTGACGTACATTATATTTTCGTAGATGTATTGACAATGTACCGTCATGATGCCAATATCCTTAAACAGTTCCCTTAGAGAATCGCGCCTACGAAGATTATATACGGCTCTGATGGCTCTTTTCTGCAGAATAAATATAGACTCAATATCTGCAGCCCGTCCCCACAGCAAAATGCCATAAGACATTATACTATGAAAGTAACTAAAATAAACCAGTCTAGCGGTATCTACATCAGTATACTGACGGATTTTTCTAACGGCATAGGCTGCTGAACTTAGCCGCCCCGCAAGAGATGTCAAATGAGAACCCCATTGTAGCCTTGAATCAAGCGTAATCCCCAGGAAAACCGTTTTATCTACGAACTCAAGTTTCTCTTTATTTAATATTATATCACAATCACTACTTTTAACATTCGGTAAAGCAAATCTTATGCATTTGGTTTTTTTTTCATTTAATACCAAATTGTTTGCTGTGAACCAATTTTGGACCTGAAGTAGGGCATTATTCACGTCATCTAGATTTTGGGCCCGCCTATTTATCTTAAAAATTAGGGAAGTGTCATCAGCAAATAACACCATATTTTGAGGTTGGTTTTTCAGTAAATAGGGTAGATCATTTATATATACTAGAAAGAGGAAAGGACCCAATATTGAGCCTTGTGGAACTCCCATTTTTACTTTTAACCCCTGTGAATTAACACCATTTATTTGAACATGTTGTTGTCTATCATTCAAATAAGATTTTACCAAACTAAGTGCAAGTTTACCCAGTCCGTAATGCTCAAGTTTCAAAAGTAATGTGTCGTGATTTACGCAATCAAACGCTTTGGAGAGGTCACAAAAAATTCCTATGGCGTCTTGTGATTCTTCCCACGCAGTAAATATGTGCTTTAATAAGGTTACACCGGCGTCAGTTGCACAACGTCCCTTGGTGAAGCCATACTGTTGATCATGTAAGATTCTGTTGGTGTTAAAATGATAGAGCATTTGATTAAGCATTACCTTTTCAAAAACCTTGCTAAAAACTGGTAACACGGATACAGGTCTATAATTATTAGTATCTTTACTGTCCCCGGATTTGAATAGAGGTATGACTTTACTGTATTTCATTAAATCAGGGAAGACTCCTTGGTCTACACATAAATTAAAAATTAAAGCTAAGTAAGGGGCTATAGTCTCAAGTATGGATGTACAAACTTTGACAGACATTCCCCATAGATCTTCGGTTAGTTTGATTTTTATTTGCCGGAAAGTTTTAATAACAATCATAGGGTTAATGTGTTTAAATTTAAATTCAACCAGGCAGCCAGACACATTCGCCTTTAATAAACCAATTGAGAGTTCAGGTGAGGAAATAAGAGCCTCCGTTGTTTTTTGTGGTATATCGGTAAAGAACTTTACAAATTCTTGAGCTACTTCCTGATTAGAGCTTTTAGGACCACATGCTGTATCTAATGTGTAGCTAGTGTTACGTATTTTCTTCCTGTTAGTCTCGTTATTTATAACTTTCCAAACTGTTTTTATTTTATTTTCTGCTGTTTTGATCTTGTTGCTAATGTGCAGTGCTTTAGCAACCTTGCATGTATTTCTAAAAATGTTTGAATACTTTGCAACATACTTGTTAAAAGTTTCAGTGTTTATAAAAGGCTTAAGGCCATAAAGCTCAAATAGTCTTTCCCTACTTTTTCTGATACCTCTAGTTGCCCAATCACTAAATATGAATTTAGGGCAAATACTTTTTGTCTTCTTTTCAAAAGTTTTATTGAATTCCGTGTGAACTATTGAAAAGAAACGATCATACAATTGATCTATATTAATAGCATCAAGGCCCATAACGCTTAACTTGTTCTGTAGCAAAATATTATACCTATTTAATCTGCTAGAAGTTAAAGGTCTAAATTTAATTTGAACTTTTTGCGCTGGGGGTGTATTACACCTGAAGGTTACAGTTTGTCCGCTATGGTCAGAGGGTAGACAATTTACTATTGCTTTATCTAAGTAATCACAATCGCAGAAAATGTTATCTATACAAGTAGCAGAAGATGGAGTGACTCTAGTAGGTTCTGTAAAAGTGTTGGTCAAGTCAAATGACTTAAAAAGATTTAATAAGCGACTGCTATTTGCACATTCTTCTAAAATATTGATATTAAAATCACCACAAATAATTGTAGATTTATTACTGACTGCAAGTTTTGCCATCACATCTTCCATTATTGATTCAAATAAAGAAAAGTTTTGATAGTTTGGGGGTCTGTACACACACACAATTACATGCTTATCTAGCTCAACACAGGACAGTTCAACGCAATGTTCAACCGAGAGACCTACTATGTCATTACGTTGCTTATATTTAAAACAATTTCTTATTAATATTAGGGAACCTCCACGAAGCATAGTTTTACGGTTATAGCAGCTACCCACCATATAGTTCTCATAATTGATAAGCATTTGGTAATCCTTAAGCCAATGTTTAGTAAAACAAATAATGTCAAACTTACTATTTTCTAAAAACAATTCAATTTCTAATAATTTGGAAGAAATGCCTTGGATATTTTGGTGGAATAATTTCAAAGTGTTCTGCTGAGGCCCTTTTTTACTAACTAATTGAGTGCAAGAAGATACGTTGGTAGGATTAACAATATTGTTAATCGTATCTCCTGTTGTCTCATTTCCTAGTTTAAATTATTTTTTGGAGTGAGGCTGGAGACACCCGTACCATCCTCAGACAACAAGACCCTATCACTAATACTAATATACCCTAATTGAGAATTCTCCACGGTGACACATGGATCCTCCTCAGTACAATGTTTGTAAACATTTATAGCACTAGTGCTATATTCACTTAAAGTCACCTGTATATTAGTATTACTACTAATAGTCACAGTGTTAATAATAGAACTAAACTTAGACATACTATTTATGTCTGTGTGAATATTATAAGCTAATAGCCGAGCTATTTTGTGTCTACATCGAATAGGTAGATACACCTTACCCCGTGTCGACTTCAGTTTACCAACAATAGTGTTGATATCCAGATATATAAGTCTGTCACTATAGTGACCTACTAAAAAATGTACATGGTTATTTAACATATGTATATAATTGGATTTTCTATTACCCAAATTTTCAAAAAATGGAAAACCACACAATATTATTTTGTTACAATTTAACTTCAACAACTCTGAAACACAGTCAGTGATGTCTTCCTTTTTGTAATCTTAGAACTATTACCAACACATATAGTAATGGTGGTACTAGGATCACAAACAGTCTTTGTTACTGATGCCATAATCTGTTTGTAGGTTGATCCTGGCATGCAATAATTTTGGGTACAATAACTCAGGTTATTACTGATTAATTTCCCTAACCCTCTACCTATACTATCAGAGAACATAACTGAAAGATTAGAACCAAGACTATTAGGTGAGACCAAATTACCTAAGTCAGGTATTGTATCTTGGGTGGAAGTACAGTCCTGAGTACTCACAGCTAGGGACGGGTCCTCCGTTGCCTCAAGCTGGAGGGCATCATTGCTGGATTCCCTCTGACAAGTACACTGAGTGTTGCTGAGAGTCAGCGAGTCCACTTTGTCTACCAATGCATTTGTAGCAAGAATATGCTCTTTTATTTGATTTTCCGAGCATTCATATTTATTACATAAAGATTTCAGTGACTTATTAAGAGCCTGTATTTCTGATTGTAAGCGCTGAGTGTCAATTTCATAAATATTTATACTATCTTCCAATTTAATCTGATAGTTATTTAATTTATTAACTAGAGAAACACGTTCTTTCCTTAATTGAATATTTTTGGAAAGGTGTTTTAGTTGTTTCTTGTATTTATTACATTTTTTAATGAATAATTAATCATAATATATTTAATCGTGCATATTTCTTAATTTTATTTTTACTAATTTTGTGGCTGTAGTTATGCTGTAGTAAGGAGTCCTCTGTAAGGTCTATTGTTATAATGGAATGAGGGTTGCAATTTGTATTAACTAATTCATTATACAAATGTTCAGTTTCCATAGCCTGAGTGTGATCCTTTTCCTTTTTCAAATTTAAAAGTTTGACATTTGCATGGACTAATTCATCTTCTAGGTCCCTAATTTTACATAAAGCCTCCTCATACAAGTTGCTACAAGAGTTGAACCCATCCGTGACCCTTAGTTGATCCCGTTCATTGACAACATTCAAGAATTCCTGATGAAGGTCTACTAGCTCCCGTTTTAAGCTCGAGTTTTTGCTATTTACGTTAATGACCTCCTCCTCACAGTCCTCTCTCTCTTGCAACAGCTGCTGGCATTGGAGTTTAGAGTCCTTAAGTTCTTGGAGGGCCGTTCTCAATTTTAGCTCCATATCTTGAGCAGTAGCCTTACGGGTCATCACAGGCATGGTTTCCGGATTGGTTACTGAAAATTGTAAATAAAGAAACGGTGAGAACTAATAGGATAGACCAATGAAGAGAATTTAGAGATAAAAAAGGGGAAAAACAGGGAAAAAGTTTGTGTTACTCAAAGAAATGAGGTAGGCTGCTATATTAGCTTGACAATAATTATATTAGCTTACTGAATAATTAATTTTATTGCTTCAATAAGAATTTTACTTTCTTAAGATTTTACTTTTTCATGTGGGTAGATTGCCTGGACTAAAAACTTATGATTATTACAATATTACTTCAAGACGTTAATGAAATAACTATCACGAATTTAATATTCAACTAACATTGAAAAGATTGATAGCAAGTTTATATCGTTAAAGTTTTACTTTTTACGAAATGACAATTGTCAACAATGTAATCTAGAACCATAGAAGGAAATTAGCAAAAAAACAAAAACTATACTAGAATTGGCGTGGACGTGTTGTAAAGTTACGATTATGGGACGATTGTGTGCTATTCTAAATATAAAAGTAAACAAATACTCCCCGTATAAATCCGTAGTCCGAACATCAGCTGTTGGTTTTAGGTTACCGGTAACGTCGTTTCGTCGCCGTACAACCGAATCCTTTATTAATTAACAGGAAAATATGTTTCCTGGGTATTTACACATTTAAAACACGGTATTACATATGATTACACCTTAATTTAACTTAATTACTATTTAATTTTAATTATAAAATACAGCCTTAATGAGAGGTTTTCTTTTTGAGGTATTAAAAAAAAACTTAGTTTTTCCTATTAACTATTTACTATTACTGTAAAGAGTTTGTTTTAGCTATTTTATGTCTTGAAATGCGCTAAGCTAAAAAAATAGTCCACCTTTGAAAAATAGTTTTATTTCGTGTATCAATCAATGTTGTTGGACATACCTACTTAATTTCAGTATATTATGCTCCTTGGCTGTTTATTTCATTTTGCAGTCGTAATTGCATGCAGTCCCTCGCATGTTTTCCCATACTTCTTGGCAATGTTGAGCCAGATCTTTTCTTCATTTATTGCGGTGATCCCATCGTTGCATCATTAAACTCCACAGTTCATGGGATTCAGGTTCAGAAATTTAGCTGGCCATGGAATCACCGTTATGTCTGGATGTGGATCAAACCAGGTGCTGACAATCCTTGCACGATGTGTGGCACAATTATTGTGAAAAAAATTATTTGCCATTTCGTGCTACGGATTCGCAATTCTTACAGAGGGAAGCAAATTATCTTCCAAAATGCTGATTGAAATGAGAGTTTACGGCATTGTAAGAGGCGGTAGTTAAACCAGCTCTCCTACACCTTCCGACCTCATCCCCACGCCGCGGACGAATGCTCAGACCCTGCTGATGCAATGTTACAATTATTCCGTGGCGAATTTCCTCAGAAACTGAAGCTGGCATTATCGCGTAAATAACCACGGCTACGATTAACCAAAATTTGATATTATCGTCTGTGACATCGACATTTCAACTGTCACTGTCTTGTGCAATGACGTATTATATATAGACACGTCATGAACCAACATCGCGGCGCTTAAAAACGGCGAAAATACTAGAACTACTTATAAGCGGGAAGAAAGAGAAAGAAAATATGACACCGAACGGCGGGATGCCTGTTGCGAGAGGGAGATAAATATACATCTTCAGTCACGTCACAGGATTTATTAAATTATAAACAAACGTAGCGTCGCGCGACAGGTTGGTGCGTAACTAAGCGCGATGTCGCCAATTGGCTTCATTTCATGTTGTCATTTTAGAGTGCGGACAACGTATCTATAGTTTATATATATCATTGGTCTTGTGATAGATTTTCAGAAATTACGAGTATTTCTAATGAGCTCTAATTCAAAAGAGGTCAGTATCAAATATATTGGATTAACGTATGCAACATTGTATGGATTTATAATCGACAACTTATAATTAATTCTTGAACCTCTTTGGATTAGACTATTTCCGATTAGTAGTAATTTTTCTGTCATCTTGTTTCCGAGCATTCGGTTTGAGTTCTTGTTTAATCGTGTAATCTCGTGAATGTATTAAACTGCAAAATTGGAAATCTTAAAAGTGGCTTATCAATTATAGTCCGTGACTGTACCTAAATTTTAGGTCTCTGCAACGCTTAGTTTTAAAGATCTCCGTGGCCGCGCGGTTCTCAGCGTATCGATGGCGCGGCCACGTTCAAACCCTTATAACTTTGACAAATTTATGGTTTTGGGAATCAACTTTTAAATTTTTTTACAAATTCAATCTGTTATTTACCTAAATTTTAGGTCTCTGCAACGCTTAGTTTTAAAGATCTCCGTGGCCGCGCGGTTCTTGAACCATAACTTTGACAAATTTATGGTTTTGGGAATCAACTTTTACAATTTTTTACAAATTCAATCTGTTATTTACCTAAATTTTAGGTCTCTGCAACGCTTAGTTTTAAAGATCTCCGTAGCCACGCAGTTCTCCGCGTTTCGATGGCGCAGTCACGTTTAAACCCTTATAACTTTTGAACCATAACTTTGACAAATTTATGGTTTTGGGAATCAACTTTTACAAACTTTTACAAAATCTTGGCATAGTTTAAAAAAAAAAAAACGCCGTGACCGCGCGGTCGAAACACAATTTTTGCCTAAAACTATGCTGACATACATCACACTGGTAAGGTTTATCTCCAGTGTAAACGAATATGTTTAGATAAAGCAGTTCACTAAAATTAAGGTTTTTCACCCGTGTGAATTCGAATGTGTTTACGTAGACTATTACTATGTCTATAACTCCGCTTACATACATCACACTTATAAGGTTTTTCACCAGTGTGTATACGCACATGATCAGTTAGAGTACCCTTTTGACTAAAACTACGATGACATACATCACACTTGTGAGGTTTTTCACCAGTGTGTATACGAACATGTTTAGTTAGAGTACCCTTTTGACTAAAACTACGATGACATACATCACACTTGTGAGGTTTATGACCAGTGTGTTTTTGAATATGTACAGTTAAATCAATTTTTTGCCTAAAACTCCGCTGACATACATCACACTTGTAAGGTTTTTCACCAGTGTGAATTCGAATGTGGGTAGTTAGACTATTAATATGTCTATAACTCCGTTGACATACATCACACTTATATGGTTTTTCACCAGTATGTATACGACAATGATCAGTTAAAGCACTCTTTCGACTAAAACTACGCTGACATATATCACACTGGAAAGGTTTTTCACCAGTGTGAATTCGAATGTGGTTAGTTAGACTATTAATATGTCTAAAACTACGCTGACATACATCACACTGTAAAGGTTTTTCACCAGTGTGAATTCGAATGTGGTTAGTTAGACTATTAATATGTCTATAACTCCGCTGACATACATCACACTTATATGGTTTTTCACCAGTATGTATACGACAATGATCAGTTAAAGCACTCTTTCGACTAAAACTACGCTGACATACATCACACTGGAAAGGTTTTTCACCAGTGTGAATTCGAATGTGGTTAGTTAGACTATTAATATGTCTATAACTCCGCTGACATACATCACACTTATAAGGTTTTTCACCAGTGTGTATACGACAATGATCAGTTAAAGCACCCTTTCGACTAAAACTACGCTGACATACATCACACTGGAAAGGTTTTTCACCAGTGTGTATACGCACATGATCAGTTAGAGTACCCTTTTGACTAAAACTACGATGACATACATCACACTTGTGAGGTTTATGACCAGTGTGTTTTTGAATATGTACAGTTAAATCAATTTTTTGCCTAAAACTACGCTGACATACATCACACTGGAAAGGTTTTTCACCAGTGTGAATTCGAATGTGGTTAGTTAGACTATTAATATGTCTATAACTCCGCTGACATACATCACACTGGAAAGGTTTTTCACCAGTGTGAATTCGAATGTGGTTAGTTAGACTATTAATATGTCTATAACTCCGCTGACATAAATCACACTTATAAGGTTTTTCACCAGTGTGTATACGACAATGATCAGTTAAAGCACCCTTTCGACTAAAACTACGCTGACATACATTACACTGAAAAGGTTTTTCACCAGTGTGTATACGAACATGTTTAGCTAAACAACCCTTTAGTCTAAAACTAAGCTGACATACATCACACTTGTAAGGATTTTCACTAGTGGGTATACGAATATGACTTTTTAAATCACCCCAAAGTCTAAAGCTACGCTGACATACGTCACACTTGTAAGGTTTTTCACCAGTGTGAATTCTAATATGTCTTGTTAAATCACTCTTTCGTCTAAAACTACTAAGACATGTATCACATTTAAAGGGTTTTGAATCTTGATCACTATTAGTACGACAGTTCGTGTCTAAAGCATTATTATTGATACTGTATTGAACTCCTGGTTTTATATTAATGAAAGGAGTGGACGTACGCTTCCGAGTGTTTTGTATTATTTCCGGGGCTGCTTTCTTTATCACTGGTGTAATTGTATCTTCTAGTTTTGTTCTTAGTGTGTCTAGTTTTGGTTTCTTAGCGACAGGCGGCCCTGGAATTATTAATCAGGTAAGTGCAATGTTCGTAGAACATTGGTACATGTAAATTAGTTAAAATGATAGTGGTATGAATGATTCGCACTTGGACCGTATCGTTCCTACACGTAGAATTAGAATCATAAAGTACCTACAAAATTGTGCTGACATCGACTCAGACGACACTCGCCACCCTCACAGGCGTTCTTAGGCATCATCGAGCGTCTCGGGTTCTATGGTGTACACGCTTATGGGTGGCAGGACTCTTTAGCTCCACTACGGAAATGTTCGTATCCCGTTTCGGAATGGTTTTTTTTTATCCATACATACAGAACAAGTAAATGAGTAAATTTATACAGATTTTTTTAAGAATTAAGAGAAGACACTCACATTTACACACATTACATTATTAATTAATAACCATTAAATAAACTAACAACAAACTATAAAAGGGCATCAAAAAAGTTAAAATTGGACTTGGCAGGTTACGTTTCCAGGTTGGGTCAGAACAGATGGGCCCGAATCGTCACACAGTGAGTGCCTGGCCGGTCGTCGTCACCGCAGCATGCCCAAAAAACGTTAGCGTGACGATTTGGACTCGTTCCTGACTGATTGGTCAGAAAAAGCTTAACACCGAGAGAGTTGGAAAAGTATGGCGAGGCATATTATTTGGCTAGCAATGGGACAAGAAAGGCTAATAAAAAAAGTCTACAACTAAAGCCTTAAGTGCTATCCTCACATTTGTGTCGCCCGTACGCAGTAGTAAAGACTAAACGCTGTTATTTGTGCTCCTCAGTTTTTAAATAAATAAAGTGGTAAAAAGTGGATATTGTGACAATAATATACTGCTCCTCAAAAGCCAGTCAAGTGACCTATTGAACAGTGTAATTCCTATAGTAATCGGCTTATAAAATACAGAGCAATATCAAAATTAAAACTGTGGAAAAAAACTCAAAATTTGAATAGTGTGATAACGAACTCCATCCCTGACCTACGACAACTCGCGGAGCGATCGATACCTCCCGCGCTAACCGCCACTGCCCCCGTCGTCGCCTGCGCACTAGTCATCACTCAGCGCGTATGGATCACAAATTTCGACACACGCAGTAAAGTGTTGTTTGGCGTAGCGGTTTCTGTAGCAGATCTACTGTTCTGCGTCGTGCGCCGTGGTCACTAGTTCGAGTCCCGCTAAGTGGAAGCACTACAAGTAGGATATTATTGGGCATTCTACTCCACCTTCCGTTCCTTCGGCTCACTCCGTTCGCCTCCGTCACTCTCGGTGGAGTAGAATGCCCAATAATATAAATGAAATCCACAGGTTCGGCGCCTGTTCCACCCGATGAAACGGAAGGTGGAGTATGAATTCCTACATAGTGCAGTAAAATACTGGTTCGGTGTCTATTCCACTAAAATCTCATTTGGTTCCGTTTGGGTAGATTCCTGCAAACCGTTATGTAACTAAAGGTTAAACTCTTTTAACAGGAAAGGTGAATAACATATAAATAATTCTTTGCAGTAATTTAACGCTACATTCGATTCTAGCTATTGTAGTAAGAAGGTTGTATTTCGTATCACGAAACTTAATATAACTAAGTTAACTACAATGCATGACTCAGAGAAATCTGATATAAAAGATATTTGTAAACTTATTATGAGGAATTCTAGCGGCGAGGTTATATTTATTCAAGATTTGCAAACTGATCAAAAAAATACAGATAACGGTTCATCAAAACATCAGGACAGGTATACAGCCCAAACAGAAGATTTGTTCTACCAACAGATGCTTGATTGGCTAAAATCAAACAATCGCTATCTTATATTGAAGGACAGCCGTGGTGAGACTCGTACATTTGTTCGAGTTAACGACAATGAGTTATAAATGCCAATGTAAAAAATATAAAATAACATAAGATAACATATTTTGTGAGTAAGAGAGGAGAGCAGTGGTGGTTCAGTGGTAACGGATGCGACTTACAAGTTGTAAGTCGTGGGTTCGAACCTAGGCTAGCGCTTTACTTTGTGTAAATTATTTCATCACCACTGTTCTCTGTGAGAGGAAACCTTTGTGTCAGTAGTGGGAAAAAAATTGACGAATTGAAATCTTATAGGTAATAATAATTCGTAAGCACATTACCATCTAACTATTCTATTCGTTGTTGAGCGTCACTACTTCCACTTCAGGACCAGACATCATGTATGTGTGTGTCAGCATGTGTTGGTCTCGATCTTAATCACATTTTTGATGACGACCAGACGGTTCTTTTATAGTCTTAAGACGTGGAAAACTTTGCTTGCGCGATTTAGAATTTGATGTTGTTAGTTCATCCGATGTGTCTTAGATGGTGCTGTAGTACTTTTTTAGTGCGATTTGTTTCATGGAATTAACTACCTTGTTACCGTGTTACCTTGAGTAAATATTATCACACCACTCGCATTTGGCGTTGTTCAGAGGGTTCACAAAAGTCATAACGACGTATAAATGTCGATGTAATTGTTTAATTGAGCCATTATTGATATTATAACCGTTTCAATGAGTCACCATGAAATTTGTAAAACAACCACAATCGTTACATGTAAACAAACTCTGCGTTCAGTCTCAGGAAACTGGTTTTCGTCATGGAGAATTATTACCTAAATCCATACGATGCATCATTTGCGGACCGTCAAATTGTGGAAAAACTAATTTATTAGTTGGACTTCTTATACATGAGAATGGATTAAGATTTCAAAATGTTTATGTTTACTCGAAAACCTTGCAACAACCCAAATACGTTTTTTTAGAAAAAGTCTTGCAACGAGTACCAGGCATTTCGTTTCAGAAATATCATGAAAATGAGCAAGTACTGAGTGTTCAGACCGCAAAACCAAATTCTGTAATTGTATTTGATGATGTTGCTTGTGAAAATCAAAGTAATATGCGTGATTATTTTGCAATGGGGAGACACAAATTCATTGATTGTTTTTATCTAAATCAGACGTATAGTAAAATCCCTAAGCAATTAGTAAGAGACAACGCAAACCTAATCGTACTTTTTAAACAAGATGAAAGAAATATGAGACATGTTTATGAAGAACATGTCAACACTGACATGACATGGATTGAATTTCGTGAAATGTGTTCAAAAATATGGAATAAACCTTTCAATTATGTTGTAATTAATAAAGATTGTTCCAAAAACAAAGGATGTTATAGAAGTAAATTTGATACGTTTGTAGTCTTTGACTAAAATCACGAATACATATATAAGGATATTTCCTGCCTGACATTATTATTCACCTTACAACGCTAAATCAATTACGACCTATTTTACTAATATGGAAAAATCATTGAAACGACAAATTGTTGATGCAGCAGAAGCTGTGAAGATAAAAGTACGAAAAATGAGAGATGCTGAGATTAATAATAAACAAGCACTGGAATCTGTTTTCAAACCTGTAACAGAACCTCTCAACTTAATTGCTAATGCTAGTAAGCAAACTCCTCTCCTGCATGCTAGTGATGATTTTGCTGATGGTTCGTTTATCAACGAAACTGGTACCGCAGGAAGTAATAATAATAATGACGATGAAGATAAATATAAATCAGATATCAACAGTGACTCTTCTTATGAATCAGTCGTTGAAAGGTATCAAGACGGTGATACGTCATCCTGGTCAGTGTCTTCAGAAGCGTTGGTAGATATTCCGTTTGGGGTTAGAGCAGACAGCGGGAAACTGATGTTAGGTTCTGCTTGCATAACGATCAACGATCAATACATCACCGTAGTTGGACATAAATACCGAAATACTCCTGGCTTAAAACAGTTATTGCTTAAGAAAGATGTAGACCTAAGCTTGGTTACAGATAGTGATATGCAAAATTATAAGTCGATGCTACTTGATACAAATGCCCATCGTCGAGACTATGAGCCAAGTAAGCCAATAAAAAGTAACAAAGGACAAAAATATTTGCAAGTTATAAAACCACTTTTTAAACTGAAGAATGCAGTTCAGGGAAAAGGTCTACCGTTATTAAAAAAGTGGAGAAAAAACGTAGATTTCGTGTACTGGGATGATCCCAATGAATTAGTGGAAAGGTTAAAATTATTGATTGCATCTAGAGATGCTGGCAACACAGGATTAGATAATGAAATTATATCCATCATTGAAGAATTACGTGAAAGTAAAGTTATAAATAAATAATTATTTAATATTGTGTTTATTTTACTATCAACCTCTCGCAACAATACACCTTAAACATGAACGTAGACAAATTCGGACACTACATTCACAAAAGAATGCGTTTATCAGAGTTATTTGAGTTTAATGAGAATGCATTGTTAAAATCAGAAAACGGAGATTTTGATTTAAAAACATCAAGACTGAGAGGAATTAGAACCCCAGAAGAGGCAGACGATGCTGTGAACAAGGATTATGTAGATCGATTGAATGCTAACACGTTAAAAGAATTAAATAATCTGGCTGTAAACAAGGATTATGTAGATCGATTGAATGCAAATATGTTGAAAGACTTTAATACTCTGATTGGTAAATTGCGTTCTCAAATAATAAAAGATGCAAAGGATACAGTTCAAACTACTTTAAAAGCAAGGATACCTGAGGTTTCAACTCATTTCCAAGATAAGTTCTACACTAAAGCAGAGGTAGATAAATTACTGCAAAAAACTCCGTAATGACAAAACAGCAAATTGTAAATGAAATACACAAAGCGGCAAGAAGAAATTTCCTTCGACGTTCTGTTATTCTGAAAGGAATCCATGACTTATGGCAAGCAGACTTGATGGACATGCAAAACCTTAAAAAGTACAACAAAGGTTACAATTTCATCTTAGTAGTGATTGACTGTTTCTCAAAGTATGCCTGGGCTGAACCGTTAAAATCGAAAAATAAATTTGAGGTTACTCGTGCATTCGAACATATACTGCTTAGTAGTCGCAGTAATCCTGTTAACTTACAAACTGACATGGGGACAGAATTTTATAATATCACTTTTCAAACGCTTATGAAAAAGCACAACATTAACCATTACTCATCGTTTTCTACTAAAAAAGCATCAATTGTAGAGAGACTGATTAGAACTGTAAAAAATAAATTATATAAATATTTTAGTCTCAATGGAAGCTATAAGTGGTTAGGTCTACCATTGAAAGATATATTGGAGAGATATAACAACACAAAACATCGCACTATTCAATTTAAACCAGTTAATGTAAACAAAAGCAATGAACAAGTAATCAAAGAAAATATTAAAAAAATAAACAAACATGAATTAGTTCAGCGAAAGCCTAAATTCAAAGTTGGTGATTGTGTTCGTATAAGTAAATACAAACATAATTTTGAGAAAGGTTACACTCCTAATTGGTCGACTGAATTATTTATTGTAAAAAAGGTAAATAAAACTTTACCAGTGACTTATCACATAGAAGATCAACGGAAGCAAAACATATTAGGAGCTTTCTACGAACAAGAACTGCAAAGATCTAATTATCCTGATGTATATTTGATAGAAAAGGTTTTGAAAAAGAAAGGAAATAAATTGTATGTCAAATGGTTAGGTCTAAACAGTGCAGAAAACAGTTGGATTGAAAAGGCAGCAATAATGGACTAAAATATTATATAACCATTTTTCATTTAAAATCTGATCATTATAAATTGAATAATGCAAGGAGGTGGACTAGTTAACAGCGTAATTAATAATCTACCATTCGAAGTTCATTTGCCAGGATACAACTATTGCGGACCAGGGACCAAACTTCACAAACGCTTAGCGCGAGGTGACCGAGGTGTAAATAAGCTAGACGAAGCTTGCATGCAACACGATATTGCGTATACAAACCATACAGATTTATCAAATCGTCATAAAGCCGATCTAGAACTACTTAACATGGCTAAACAAAGACTTAAATCAAAAGATGCAGGGAAAGGTGAAAAACTAAGCTCTTGGCTAGTGAGCAAAGTTATGAAAGCGAAACTAAAGTCTGGATCTGGCATTAAATCATTTAAACACTTAGTTTCAAAAATAAAATCAAAAATTAAGAAACTCAAATGCAAAGATAGTAAGACTTTGATAAAAGCAGCTTACTTAGCCGCAAAAAAGTTATTTCCAAACATTCATCATCGAATTCGAGTACCCCGAGTAATACCCATACCAAAGACTGGAGGAGTTCTACCTTTAATTCCAATTTTCGCTGGTTTGTCGGCCTTGGGAAGTTTAGCTGGCGGAGCAGCGGGAATTGCAAAAACCGTTAATGACTACAAAGCAAGCAAACAAAATTTGCAAGAAACAGAACGACATAATAAAGCTATGGAGGCTTTAGTGTTGGGCAAGGGTTTATACATTAAGCCGTATAAAAGTGGTAAAGGATTGTTTATAACATCTTCAAAAAACTGAAAAATATGCTACCCAATCGCCCTCTAACTAATGTAGACATCCGAAAGTATTCAAGAGACATTCCATATTTTCGTGGGGTCTACATGAAGGATCGACTACCTCGGAAGCCGAAACCCATTGAATGTGGTATCGTTAACTTAGACGATTCTAAGAACGAAGGAACGCATTGGGTAGCTTATGTTAAAGTATACAATCACTGTGAATACTTTGATAGCTATGGAAATTTAAAACCTCCAATGGAGTTGATGCAATATTTCAAAAATTTTAATGTTTTTTATAACTACACAAGATATCAAAA
The DNA here is from genome assembly GCA_905147715.2 of Xestia xanthographa. Classification (NCBI taxonomy): domain Eukaryota; kingdom Metazoa; phylum Arthropoda; class Insecta; order Lepidoptera; family Noctuidae; genus Xestia; species Xestia xanthographa. The sequence continues at coordinate 14,274,473 of LR990654.1, read as the reverse complement.
ATTTAACACAGTCAATTGTGGACATTTATGTTTAAATTATTTGTGGACTTTTTGGAATAAAACTGTAATATAAAATATAAGCTTTTCTTTCATTTCAATCATTTGCAAGATGTCGCTCACTTTGTCGATTACTGGAGACTCGTCAGTGTTAACTACATACTTTCCTAATACGTTGCAACTAGATGGAGAGTATGAGTGTGCATTATTACACTTTTCAACATTTAATTCTATTCCAAACATTGATAAAAGTAATAATAAGTTCTATTATGGCTTAAACGAAGTTATTGAACTGCCAGAGGGTACTTATGAGTTGCAAGATATCAGCGATTATTTAAAATCCGAAATAAAAGATGCAGTGATCAAACTACGGTGCAATAATAATACTTTAAAAACTACAATATTCTGTACAAAAGACATTAATTTTACCAAAGAAGACTCTGTTAGAAGACTATTAGGATTTAACAAGCAAATCTTGAAAGCAAATAAATGGCATGTGTCACAGTCTCCAGTCAACATTCTACCTACGACCGTAGTCAGGATTGAATGTGATATTGTAAGCGGTTCATATCTAAACGGTGAACCAAGTCATATTATTCACGAATTTGCACTTAATGTGCCACCTGGATACAGGATCATAGAAATCCCGAAGAACGCAATATACTTTCCAATCAATCAAAACAATATAAGCTGCATATATATCAGGCTGCTAGATATAAATAAACGAATAATCAATTTACGTGGTGAAGAAGTGCAGGTATATCTGCATCTTAGAAGAAAAACATGATTGACTACAATAAAAATGTGTCTCAACAAGTAAAGAATATCTGTTCTACTCGAGCTACCTATCAAATAAGACCTCTCTCTAAGAAGAAAATAAAATTAACTAAAGACAATAAAGCATTCCTTAGAGCGATCGGATTGTTAAAATGAATATCTTGGACGTTTTAACCGCACCAACTTACGATAACACTATAGAAGGAATTGAATTTCATTCCTACAAGCCCTATGTAACGAGTTTCAACAGGAACGATGAAATCCGCATACCTATCAACCAACAGGACTTGTACATATTACCATCAGCTAGCACCCTATATTTGGAAGGAACTGTTATCGTTACCAAAAAAGATACGAAGGACAAAGCTACTAGTGTCAATTTTACGAACAATGCTTTACTCTACTTGTTCCAAGATATTAGGTATGAGCTAAATGGAGTGGAGATTGATAAAATAAAAAATGCAGGTATAACAACAACCATGAAATCATTAAATTCCAATGAACGAAAGTGAATCAAAAATGTCTAATGCCTGGGGTTGGAATATTGATGGCATAAAAAATATTGATGGAGGAAGGTTTTCTGCTTCTATACCACTACGTAACGTCCTCGGTTTTGCTGAAGATTTTAAAAAAGTCGTGATAAATAGCAGACATGAACTGATATTGTTACGAAGTAACACTAATTTGAACGCTGTAAAACTTAATACAGGTGAAGTAGTGGATGATGTTCAGATCAACAAAATTATATGGCGCGTACCGCATGTTAAAGTATCAGACAAAGAAAAAATTGGTTTGTTAAAAGTCTTAGAAAAAGATCGTCCACTCCAAATGATATACAGAAATTGGGATCTGTACGAATATCCAGCTTTGCCTAAAACTACAAAACATACCTGGTCTATCAAAACTTCATCTCAAATAGAAAAACCAAGATACGTCATTATTGGTCTACAGACAAATAGAAAAAACAATGCAAGTTCTGACATGTCTCAATTCGATCACTGTCATGTTCGAGACGTAAGAGTGTATCTCAATTCAACCTATTTTCCATATGAAAACTTAAATGTGAGTTTTGCTAATAACAGAATCGGTTTATTATACGAGCAATACATCAGATTTCAACAGTCGTATTACGGACGTCGCTCGGAGCCCATTCTAAGCGAGAAACAATTTAGAGATTTAGCACCGCTGTTTGTAGTCGATTGCTCTAGACAAGCAGATAATCTAAAGACAGGTCCGGTTGTGGATGTGAGAGTAGAAATTGAGAGTGATTCAGAGATTCCAGATCAAACTTCAGCATACTGTCTCATTCTGAACGATTGCATTGTTGAATACAAACCATTAAGTAACATTGTTAAGAAGATATCATGAAGTACCTTATAGTTGAACTCCAAGGATTTAAAGATTCTACAAATAATTTTATTATAAAAGAATTGACCATTGCAAGTCAGGATCATACACAGACGTTCTTGGTAAAACCACCATATCCATTCCATTACCTAACACAAGAAGAAAGAAAACAAGTGAGGTGGATAGAAAGAAATCGAGGAATTTACTGGAGTGAGGGCTACATTGACTACAAAGAGTTTAAACGCGTTATTTTACCATATTTAGAAAATAAAAAAATTATCACAAAGGGTTTGGAAAAAATAAAGTGGATTAAAGAGTTATGTGCAAACTGTGAAGTGATCGATATAGGTGAGAAGGGATGTCCTAATTTTGCGACATTAAAAAAGAAGTTCTGTAAAAATAAAACTGATTTTAATTGTGTGAACCATAGAATGAATTGTGCATTAAATAATGCGGTGTGTATTAGAAAATGGTATGTTGATAATAATATGTCTGTATTTAATTTATTTTAATTATTATTGTGTTGAACAGTTAATAATAAATTTCTAACTACATTATTAGTGTTTTTATTTGAACCTATGAAATTTTAAATGAGCTGTAATTATGTTCCATTTGAGGTAAACTTACAATAATAGTAAATGAATACTGATAACGGATGACCGCAAATCTAGTCTTATTTTACAGCTACTTTAAAATTTGAATTTACTAAGTAAAAATAAAACATAAAATTTAAATTTAAAAGAATAGTATTTATTAAGTACCTCACATATTTACAGATATAAAAACTAATTACTTAAAGCTATATCGTAATATATTTAAATTATTTTATCATAACTACAACATATTGTGATGGTTATTTTTATAATATCTTAGATTACATTTTATTTATTTATACAATTAAGAATATGATAGAAACTACCTACATACATACATTATAGGTACACATAATTCAAAGAATAAAAGAAAATTAAAAACTAAAATACAGTATTTATTACAATTGATATTTTAATTAAAATGGAATTCATGTACACCACAATACACATTAATTATTTTATTTTATATTAAGTATATTTACTTTAAATCATTATTAATAATGACAAAACTTACATGATATTTTATTATTTAAAAAATCAAATTTATACAAAAAACTTACAAACTACATTACAAGTACTAATAACAATTGTCCTCACAAAGTTTTTTGGAAATCTTGTTTATTAATGATTGTGTCTCTTCCATTACATAATCCACTGGTTCACTCACTACGTATTGCGCACTCATAACTACCGCATCATTGTCAGATTCTTGGTGATCACTAATGTTCATCACTTGTACCTGGATTAATCTCAGTCCTTTTTTCTTCTCATTATTAATAACGTATGATTGACAATTAAACTGCTTCCGCTTTTGACCTTCCCGTTTAGGTCTTGGTTTTTTACAAGTAGACCCTTGTTGCTCAGGTACATGCCAACTCAAACTTGGAGTCGGGAAGCCTTGCCCGTATTGCGAAAAGACAAGGTCAGGGGAATCACACATTTTTGATGATCTAGAACAAAGAAAATAACAATCAATATAATGCTAATAAATATCCAGCTGAGTTATATAACTTAAATAATGTAGGTACTACTTACTTACAATATGTTTCCGATGCGATGATGTGAACTAAGAAGTCCGACCAGTCCGGTCACTATCAGCTAAATGTAATGGAGATACTAATATTGTTATGATTTGTAACAGTACTGCAGAAAGCATTGTGCACATTTTTTATTACAAGTTTGAACTTGTTTCCAATATGCGCACGTCATGTGCAAGCACCTGTCGTCGGTGTTATGTTTCACACAAGGCTTCGGAAATTTCAGGAATCATTTGCAAATCTTCATGTCCGTACATGTTTGAGGTGGTTCTATGTAAACGATATGATACGTAGGAACACGTGTTGGCTGTTGTTTTGCATAGGTACTTATCATGAGGAGTGAAATGATACAGATTTAAATCATATATAAAATATTTTATTTCTTACTTAATCCTTATAAATACATATACTTAATTAATTGAACTAATAACTATAACTTATGTAACTAGCTAATCTCTAAGTTCTACCTATTTATTTATTTTCAATTATATACTAATCTTATATAAATGTGGAGCACCCGATTACATAAAAATAGTTGCATTTCCCCAGGCCAAAGTAGATACCTTGTCAGGTAACAGCAACCGTTTATCATCATTGCTTGATAATGCTATTTTATTTACACTTTGTGTAAAAATGTTGTGTTTTATGGACCTAAACAGTAAATTTTTTTTGCGAATGACATTGCAATTATACAAAATATTTTTATAATCTAACATTTTAAAATCTTTCATTACACATTTTTTTGTGCCTTTAGCCTTCTTTATTGTTTGATTTAATGTTTTAATACTTACAATAAAGTTTTGAGCGCAATCCTACAAATTCTTTGATGATTTTGCCTCCCATTTCGTCTTTAAAGAGTCCTGGAACCTTCTTATTAATAATTGGCAAGTTGAATTCATTTTTACAATCGAAGTTGCTTGTATCTAAATATTTTAGAAAATGGAGTTTAAAATCTTTATATACGTTACTAGTCTGTACATTATAAACTAGGCTGTCTGTGTCCGTATAACACAATTCAATTCGGTCACCGTAAAAAGGCTTTATGATGGAATAATGGAAATCGTACATATGACTCTTAGATAATTCTAATACAGCAAAGCCTATGTATATTGGTTTATTAAGAAGTACGCGCTCATTTGAATTGCTACTAGATTTTCAGAAAATATAGAAGCGCTATGAAAATATGGGCTGGCTATCAATTTTTCAGCACACGTGGTTTTTTTTGTTTTATTTTTCAAGTCACACCAGTTATTTACTAGCTTAACATCTATCCGATGTTCATTATTTTCCAAGGTCTTACCAAAAATACTATTATTCAGTAATTTAAAAAAATCTTGTTCAAACGTCGACTCTGCCTTTTGACGTAAATGTGTGTTAATATCGATATATTGTTTTAAGAAAGCACTTTGCTTGAATATAACACCGCGATGGATCCTTTGCAATACTAAACCATGCTGTAAGCATTTTTTTAAATGAACGTAATGAATAACATAGTGATATTTATCATACAAATTTGGTATTAGTTTTTTATTTTTACCACCGGGTGGCAAGTATTTTTCGGGACAAAATGGAAAGTCATTGTGTTCCATGTGTAAATTCTCAGGATATGTTAAATCAACTTCAAGAATGTAACCGTTTTCCGCGGAATCACTGATATCTGTCAAGTTAATTCGCAAAAAATCAATTTCTTGTCTATCCATAAATCTAAAATCGGAATAAGGTAAGGACTGACACATGCTATAACCGTATAAGTTGTTACAGTCTAAATACATGATGAATGAACTGGGATGGGATGGATCGTATGTATCTAAATATTTATGATTGGCTTTGACATGCCTTTTAGAACACATACAAACACCTCCTCGAATACCATTTTGTATCATCCTAAAAATTTCAACATCGCTTATCAATTCTAACCGAACTCCGGTTTTTAAAAGCATAGCATCAAACGAAAGACTTGGAGCCGTGAGATAAAAGGCAGGGTCGAGATTATAATGTCGTTTGCAAGTTTTTCGAAAACTTTCAAATACATCTGTTAACAACAGAACATCTGTCTTGAGATATAAATCCGTGTACATACCCATATTTCGAATATTAAACACTGACCAAACGGATTGCGCGTGTTCATAGTCTTCATCGGTAATTGACTCGTTAGTCAATGAGTTATAAAAGTTCTTTTAGTGGGCAAACACGTATGTTCATAATGTTCCCATGTAGACATATAGTCATAGGGATACACTCCCTTACGGGTGAGGAGCTCAAATTCTGTTTGGTTAGGAAAATAAGCTTTCAAATGTTTAAATTCTTGTTTTTTCATTGTACTAACCAATTTTTCTAAACTAGTTCCTAAAAACTTGAAAGAATCTACAAATCGAACCTGCATACTTTCCTCAGAGGAAATCGGAATAAATTTTGTGAATGAAATGTAATTTTCTTTTGTTTTAGGTATAAGTTTAATAGATCCAGGGGCTTCGCCCAATTCCTTAATAAAAAGATGACAATCATAACCAGATAAGTTATGAAAAAATACAGGCAAAAATGTTGGTACTTTGTATTGTATGTTACAATAACTATGAGCTGCACCACGATATGTACCAGTCAAGTGACAATGATCGCGGACTCTATCTCCGAGCAAGAAGTTTTCACAAATATGACAGGTCATAGCGTACTCAAAGTCTCGAGCATTATCCTCTGTGTAAATTATGGGAACATTAGTTTTTAAAATTTTGTAAATTTTTCGTGCATCTTTTAAGAGAGTCTTAACAAATTTGGAAGCACAATCAGCACCACGATACGAAACGTAACGATTATAGCTATCATCCAGCGCACACGTAATATGATAGGCAAAAGCTACAGGTACATGTCGCTGTCGCGTAACAGTGCTCGCCTTAGTTGGGTCAGGGTCACAAAAGTCGTACCGTTCTAGCATTGTTTCAAAGTCTGCGTATATAACAAATGGTACTATTTGCTTTCTATTATAATTCTCAAACTGTATGAACGAACCTTTTGGAGGTAGTTCAGTTGCAACTCCCCCACAACTATGTGAACTAAGATCATCGCGTGAATTGAAAAACATTAAGCAAACATTACAAAAGTACAATTTACTGTGGTGTTTGGTTATTTGATTCTTAACAAGTCGTGGTAAATCTTTAATAAGACAATAATGTGACAAGTCATCGTTTTCCAAATAAAGTAAATTAATAACTTTTCCGGTCACAGTTTTTGGTTTGTAAAGCGGACCAATTATAGTATTCTTTTTTATACCATAAATATAAATACAAACTCCTGGGTTATTTACTTCAAACCGTGCAATGTCCGAGAAACTCAATGGAAATGTTAAGTCTTTTAAGTTCAACACAGTTCGAAAATCCGGGTAAGACGAAACCCTTTCAGGATGACTTTTAGCGGGATATAAAGCAGCAACGACGGACCATATAAAGCAATACTCATCATTGTTACGAATATTGACACATGCTTTTTTCGCTTTAATTGCAGCCGGTAATTCGATAAAGCTTGAACCGCGCAATGGTTGGTATTTGTTAATATTGACTTCTAAATGTGAGCTACTCAAGAAAGTCCAACCACTGTCACGTTCTTGAAACTCTTCTAATTTTTTTACTAACGCATTTCTAACCTGAGTAATTAATGAATCATATTCATAATTCTGGTGTATTGTATAATTTTTAGTACCAAATGATTTTATCTCCTGAGAATCATTTTTAACCAGTAAAAACAAAGCAAAATATTCAAAATTAATTTTCAAACTTATATGTTCTCTGAGAGACTTATCTACTAATGTTTTGATTTTGTCTCGGATACTATTTAAAAACAATTCTAGAGAATAGTTCTCATATAGATCAACAATTCTATAAGAAGCTATACGATTGCGAAAGGCAGAATGAATTACTTCAACACCTTCGCAAAAATGTGAAATATTCCTATTTTTATGGGTGGTACTGCGTAGGTGACCAGTCCAATGACTGCGCTCAATAGACGTATTACAAACAGTACAAAAAGGCATTTTAGATTACGATTACGTTAATTATTATTTTGCACACAAGGTTTATACTGAAATGCAACTGAAATAATTAAGATTAAAAGTCACAAAATTAAAATATTCTGTGGGTGCTCCAAAAACTTAAAAAACCATAATTATTACTTAAAACTAATTTGGTCACTGTAAAAGACAGGCTCTGAATCGTCAAACAATTCGTGAGCCCGCCTCATGAATGACTGCAAAGTGTCCCACTGAGGACTCTCTTTGCTTAATTGCACTTTTAGTGCAACGGCCGCCTTCTTCCACCGATCCTCTCTTACAGTGGAGATGATGCCAGCCTTGTGGTAAACCTTTACCTCCACATAAAAGTCACCGTTCAAATTAGCTGTTCGCCGCACCCTGCCGTTTGCGACGCAGCTCAGAAGGGAAGATCCCAGGTCCCCGCTGGAGGTTGATGGACGCTCTGCGACTGCGACGTCCTCTAACCCGAAGAGGCCTGTTTTCGGGCGTGTCTTACTGTAAAACAATTTAATAACATATTATTTATTGTAATTATTAACGGTAAGTACCCTAAAAAATTATATTCGGAACTGCAGTTTACGGTAATTAATATACGTAAATATTATCTTAGTAAACACACTGTACGAGAAAAAAGGTATTGTATTTAAAATATATTTGATCGATCTCTACGTTGTAGGTTTAAGTTTGAGATCGATGTACAACTATTAGAAACTTCACTTCACTTCAACGACCGATGTGCACAAAAACATACTTAAAGAAAAATCAGTAATAGTAAATTACCTTGATTTTGGTTTCGAAGGCGTGGTGCACCTTTCAGATTTGCGCTTCGTCGTCGCCTTCTTCTTAGCAGACTGTGCCGCCTTCTTAATCTCGACAGCGTGATCGAGCCTTTGGGACTCGTATTCAACTTCGGAGTCAGACCTAATACACAAGATAAAAAAGTACTTAATATTTTATATAACAAAACAAATAACCGTTTAAGGTCTTTTTGAGATACAATAATCAATTTATAACAGGTTGAGAACAGTTACATCAGCCGGCAGGCAGAAACCAGGTCCGTAGCTGAGTAACAGTCACGATGGATAGACAGAACATGATAATTACAACAGCCGGCAGGCAAAAACCAGGTCCGTAGCTGAGTAGCAATCACGATGGATAGGCAGAACATGATAATTACAACAGCCGGCAGGCAAAAACCAGGTCCGTAGCTGTGCATTATGACTACTAATTTAAAATTAAGAAGTACTCACTTACATGATTTTAAAGTACTGCTAGTACTACTTGTCACTTTGAAGATTCTGGAGCGAATGTAATTTATTGATTTAATTAATTCGTTTATATTCACAAAAAAATACTATTTCAGCATAAAATAGATCGTTTCAATTTTAAACTCTAAGTACATGTCTTACAGTTGTATAAAAAAAATATGTCGTTTACGTCATATTGAACCATATTGATCGCATACCAATTTCGCTAAATTGCAATTTGTTCATGAGAACCGCAAAATAAAGCCGACAAAGTGAACCCGATCCCTGTTATTCTTTATGACTCAATACTAAATTAATATGTATAATTAATTGAATAATTGATGTATGTTTGTTGAGAATTTTTATCATCACAATTACGTTTATGTGAGAGGTGAAACTCGTAGGTAGGTCGCGTCGTTGAAAGTAAATTTTGTGAGCATAGTTAACTCAAGAAGTAAGTAGGTAGTTGAAAATAATCATAACTATTTTGTTAATATATCATTTTGTAATACGCACAAATCAATCCGTGTGGTTGTTAATGTTAAGTTGCAGTTAAACTCGGGACTAATATTATAATCACATAAAAATACTACTGTGGAATAAGTTCATTTATAAATACTCACAAATAAAATTATTATTAAATAATCACTTATACCCACAATTAAAGAATCCAAGAAACTGTATCGTGTGGGAATCGAACACACGTGTCTGAGTTATGGTTTTATTTTATAGTGGTCTAATTTATCGATAACAACTTTAGTTTAATTTTAGTATAGGTACTATTACAATGCTCCCAAATAATCTTGTTGTGCACAGGGTTCTCTTTTATTTATGTAAGTTAAAATCGCACTCGATCGAAGTGGCTAATGGTTCATCCAATAATACATGTTGTACTTGATAAAAATATATCATATAAATATATATTATAATCTTAGTACCTAGAAGAATGAAACACAATAAATTAGAAGCGATTACAAACTTCAAATATAAATACGAAAATATTATTTAGGAAGTTCTATAAAAGACGAATTCAGTGTTTACAACATGATAGTCGATCATGTTACTTAGAATATGGAATGCAATTGATGTGACCGTGGGAAGCGAGTATTGCATTGACATTGAACTTTGCCGATTCGAAAATAAACATAAAGCTAATTTACATCTATGAAGCAACCACCGGGTACGGTTACCGTCAACGGAATAGTCTACAGCAGCGGATTCACACACAGTTTGTACGCTTGATTGAAAAATGTGCAATACGGTTCTGATCCGGTTGTCGTTGTCAAGTGTATCTGCACTTTAGCTTTATGCATGCAAGGCAAGGATCGACTATCCGTGTGACCACGCTTACCACTTGATTGTTACGTGTTGATGTAAAAGGTTGATGTATCGTCCGTAATGTGTTAAATTAAAATTTAGATGTCCTCGAGCCAATCTGGTCACAGAAAAAATGTGTGTGGACCTAAAGGTGTGCGCTACTTTACTTTTGTGGAGAGACATGAGACAATCTGTCCTAAATTTAGTTTAATGTACGCGGTATCCTAAAGTTCAGATGTCCTCGAGCCAATCTGGTCACGAAAACGGATATGTGTGTAATCCTAAGCGGCAATGCACCATTCTTAAGTATGTGGAGAGACATGAGACAATCTGTCCTGAATTTTAGGTTACTGGTTCGTTCAGATACAGACCTAATTATGTTAACGGAAAGTACCTATGTTATATGTTTGAATCAAGGTATAGTAAGTTTTATAGTTGTTTTAAGCTGGTGAGTATAATTAAATGAATTTGAGGTCAACCATCAATATTGACATTTATAACTCATTGTCGCTAACTCAAACAAATGTTTCAACCTAGTGGAATAGGCGCCGAACCAGTATTTTACTGCACTATGTAAGAATTCATACTCCACCTTCCGTTTCATCGGGTGGAATAGGCGCCGAACCTGTGGATTTCATTTATATTATTGGGCATTCTACTCCACCGAGAGCGACGGAGGCGAACGGAGTGAGCCGAAGGAACGGAAGGTGGAGTAGAATGCCCAATAATATCCTACTACTACATTTTTTTTTTTTCTTCGTTTTTATTGTGGAAGCACTACAAATAATATTAAATAAGTGTACTACTTTATTAAGAACAATGGCAGGTGAACCAAACATAACTTTGAGGAAAAAACCGTTATCTCAATCATCAGCAATTATGAATATCTCAGCCTCCCTAGATTGTTCACGGTCAAGCGATAAACTAGGACAAAGCCTGGACTTATCTACAACCATGTTTGCAAATGAGGTCTGAAATTACAGCTCTAAAATTGAACCTTCAAACTACACAAAATGAAATGGACAACATTATAATTGAAAACGTAGACCTAAAAAACCAAATATGTCAGCTTTCTCAAGAAATTCTTATATTAAAACAAATTTGCAGCAGTCCAGCGTTAACACTAAATAAACGAACTCTGACAAAAAAACATATCTCATCGAATAGGAAAAATAGTGTGAAACGCAGACTAACAGACAATTTCTGTCATAGTCCTACTGATCATAGTCCGAAGGATAGAAGAAATAATTCCACTGAACCACCTACACCATCTCCTGGGCTTGATAATACTAGAGTCCAAGCACTGGAAAAACAAATGGCAGATTTAGCCCAACAATTCTTACAAGCGATAAGCGAGATAATTTGCCTTAATAAGCAAATAAATGCTTTAGAACAAGCAAAAGATAATAGTGATTCGTCATCCCAATACAACCACACAGAAATATCCAAACGCACGATTAGAATAGACCAAATTATGCATCCTGACCAACAGTAACTCGTATGGCACTTTGGAAGCTGTAGAACATACATTTGGCTGTCAATTTAATTACTGTCGCCATATTTTAGTGAATTGTAGTATACAACGATTACTGCAGGACATTGACATCAAATTATTGGAGTATAACATGAATGACTACTGTGTCATCATGTTAGGAGAAGAAGATGTTAGAGGCACAAATAACTACATTGGCTTGGTGAAAACAATAAGGGAATCTTTAGCACGTATAACCCACACAAATGTAATATTATGTACGCCCACTTACATTTGCGGGGCTCTTATTATCTAAATATATAAAAGAAGAAACTGACTGACTGACTGACTGACTGATTGACTGACTGACTGACTGACTGACTGACTGACTCATCTATCAACGCACAGCCCAAACCGCTGGGTCTACAGATTCCAAATTTGGCAAGTAGTTTCCTTATATAGTCTAGGGGTGCACTAAGAAAGGATTTTTCAAAATTCATCCCCTAAAGGGGTTAAACGGGGCTCCAAAGTTTGTATGGGGAAACAAGATTAGTTAGACTATTTTATTCGAAACTTCACAGGAGTGCTCTTATTGATAAATAAGTAGAAACGGGTTTCAGGTTTTTTCAGAATTCAACCCCTAAGAGGGGGAAATGGGGTGGCAAAGTATAAAAATCAATGCACAGCCCAAACCGCTGAGTCTAGAGATTCCAAATTTGGCAAGTAGGTTCCTTATGTGGTCTAGGGGTGCACTAAGAAAGGATTTTTCAAAATTCAACCCCTAAGGGGGTTAAACGGGAATCCAAAGTTTGTATGGGTAAAACAAGATTAGTTAGACTATTTTATTCGAAACTTCACAGGAGTACTCCTATTGATAAATGAGCAGAAACGGGTTTCAGGTTTTTTCAGAATTCAACCCCTAAGAGGGGGAAATGGGGTGGCAAAGTATAAAAATTAATGCACAGCCCAAACCGCTGAGTCTAGAGATTCCATTTTTGGCACAAAGGTTCTTTATGAGGTTTAGGGGTGCATTAAGAAAGGATTTTTCAAAATTCACCCCCATAGGGGTTGGAACGGGAGTCCAAAGATTACGTGGGGAAATAAGATTAGTTAGACTACTTTATTCGAAACTTAACAGGAGTACTCCTATCGATAAATGAGTTAACGTTTGTGATTCAGTTTTTTTTCAGAATTCAACCCCTAAAGGGGGAAATGGGGTAACAAAGCCTGAAATTCAACATAGGTATTGTTTTTATGGTGTATTGGGTCGGGTGTATTACAAAAACAACGATTTTAAGATTTAATGTGGCAGACCTGAAATACTACCATTCCCTGTTGGGGTGCGATGGGGTTGAAATGTCTAAAAATCAATATGGGTGTCGATACCGAGATTATCAGGGGTGCTGATTACGAAAATGGCATTTATTTTGAGATCCAGATGATAATGATTGTGATTACGATGATGATGATTGTGATAATGATGACGATAATTGTGATGATGATGATTTTGATTACGATGATAATGATTGTGATTACGATGATGATGATTGTGATAATGATGATTGTGATAACGATGATAATGATTGTGATTACAATGATAATAAGTGTGATAACGATGATGGTGATTGTGATAGTGATTGTGATTGTAATGGTGATTGTGACAGTGACGGTGATTGTGATAGTGTCGGTGATTGTGATGGTGATAGCGATGGTTGTGATAACGAGGACGGAGATTGTGATGATGATCATTGTGATTAAGATGATAATGATTGTGATTACGATGATAATGATGGTGATTGTGATAGTAATTTTGATGGTGATTGTGATGGTGATTGTGATGGTGATTGTGAAAGTGGCAGTGATTGTGATGGTGATAGCGATGGTGATGGTGATTGTGATTGTGACAGTGATGGTGATTGTAATAATGATGTAGATTATTGTGATTACTATGATAATGATTGTGATAACGCGGGTAGTGATTGTGATGGTGATTGTGATGGTGATGGTGATGGTGATTGTGATTTTGATTGTGATAGTGTTGGTGATTGTGATAATGATGGTGATTGTGATAATGATTGTGGTTGAGATAGTGATGGCAATTGTGATCATGATGATTGTGATTAAGATGATAGTGATTGTGATTACGATGATAATGATTGTAATTACGATTATAATGATTGTGATGACGAGGATGGAGATTGTGATGATGATGATTGTGAATACGATGATAATGGTTGTGATTACGATGATAGTGATTGTGGTAATGATGATAGCGATTGTGATTACGATGATAATGATTGTGATAACGATGATGGTGATTGTGATACTGATTCTGATGGTGATTGTGATGTTGATTGTGATTATGATGGTGATTGTGATGGTGATTGTGATGGTGATTGTGATGGTGATTGAGATGGTGATTGTGTTGGTGATTGTGATGGTGATTGTAATGGTGATTGTGATGGTGATTGTGATGGTGATTGTGATGGTGATTGTGATGGTGATTGTGATGGTGATTGTGATGGTGATTGTGATGGTGATTGTGATGGTGATTGTGATGGTGATTGTGATGGTGATTGTGATTGTGATGGTGATTGAGATAGTGATGGTGAGTGTGATAATGACTGTGATTACGATGATAATTATTGTGATAACGATGATGGTGATTGTGATACTTATTTTGATGGTGATTGTGATGGTAATGGTGATTATGATGTTGATTGTGATTGTGATTATGATGGTGATTGTGATGGTGATTGTGATTATGATGATGATTGTGATTGTGATGGTGATTGTGATGGTGATTGTGATGGTGATTGTGATGGTGATTTTGATGGTGATTGTGATGGTGATTGTGATGGTGATTGTGATGGTGATTGTAATGGTGATTGTGATGGTGATTTTGATGGTGATAGTGATGGTGATTGTGATGGTGATTGTGATGGTGATTGTGATGGAGGACACTATTTTCCCTTTAGTATGATCCAGTGGGACAGTTACCGAACTTCACGCGGGCGAAGCCGCGGGCAACAGCTAGTACTATATAAAGCTCGATTACCACTGACTGACTCACTCACTGACAGAATTGTTCTCCCCGATGGTGGATGGGGGGGGGGGGTATATTTTGACAGATTCGTAAACAAGTAACTCCCGCGAGTATGGGAAAAGTGCCAAACCTCCCCTTTTCGCCCCCCTTCCTCCCCCTCCCTATCGTATCTCGGAAACAAAGTGACCCGTATTTTTCGTTTTTTACGGATTCGTATAGAGGAGGCTCGGGAAAGTAAAAACCAGTTTTCAAAAGTTGACCCACTTGTGCCCCTTCTCCCCCCTTAAGGCAGATCTCCGAAGTTAAGAGACTTGGAACATTTTTTTTTTCAGATTCATTTAAAGGGGCAACGCGTTAGTCAAAATCAGTTTTCAAAACTCCCCACTCTCCCCCCCTTCACCCCTCTCCCCATCGTATCTCGGAATCTAGGACACGTAGCGGCTTTTTAATTTTTACCATAAATTATTATTGAGGAGCGTTTATATTTGTATCGGAGGGTATCCTTCACTCCCCAACCTCCCCTAAAAATAAAAGGGCTATAACTTCGTAACGGTCAGAGATAGCCATTATGTGTTTGAACAAATATTATAGTAGGCGTCGAAACCTGTCTGGTGGTGGTAAGTCGCGAGTGGAGCGAACCTGCGAGACCGAGTGGAGAGAAGGGGGGAGGTGGCGAGCGAAGCGAGCCGGCGACCTCCGTAGCGTAACGAAGGTCGAGTGGGTGAAGCGTAACTCAGGGGCGACGACAAGCAACTTTAGGGTTATGTTTTTTTTAATGGGTCTCAGATTTTAAGTAAGGTTTTTTACTTTTATTTTATAAGGTTTTTTTTTATATTAATTTTATAATGTTTTAGGGGTTCTTAAGGGTTTTCATACTGATTTAGGGGTAGTTGTAACGGTTTTTCCAATTATTTTAAGGATTTCTATGGATTCTCAAAATTTTATGATGGTAAGGAATACTTCTCAAGAACACGACAACACGCGAGCTGCGCGCAGCTCGCGCACCCACGCAAATACTAGTTATACTATATAAAGCTCGATTACCACTCACTCACTGACTCACTGACATAATTGTTCTCCCAGATGGTGGATGGGGAGGTGGGTATATTTTGACAGATTCGTAAACAAGTAACTCCCGCGAGTATGGGAAAAGTGCCAAACCTCCCCTTTTCGCCTCCCTTCCTCCCCCTCCCTATCGTATCTCGGAAACAAAGAGACTGAACATTTTTTTTTTCAGATTCTTGTGGAAGAGGCTCGGAAAAGTAAAAACCAGTTTTCAAAATTGACCTCTTTTTCCCCCTTCTCCCCCCTTTAGGCGGATCTCAGAAATTGAGAGACTTGGAACATTTTTTTTTTCAGATTCATATAGAGGAGGCTCGGAAAAGTAAAAACCAGTTTTCAAAGCTGCCCCCCTTGCCCCCCTTTTCACCCCCTTAAGGCGGATCTCGGAAGTTGAGAGACTTGGAACATTTTTTTTTTCAGATTCTTATAAAGGAGGCTCGGGAAAGTAAAAACCAGTTTTCAAAGTTGCCCCCCTTGCCCCCCTTTTCACCCCCTTTAGGCGGATCTCAGAAATTAAGAGACTTGGAACATTTTTTTTTTCAGATTCGTATAAAGGGGCAACGCGTTAGTCAAAATAATTTTTCAAAACTCCCCACTCTCCCCCCCTTCACCCCTCCCCCCATCGTATCTCGGAAACTAGGACACGTAGCGGCTTTTTGATTTTTACTATAAATTATTAATGAGGAGTTTAAATTTGTAAACGGAGGGTATCCTCCCCTCCCCAACCTCCCCTAAAAATAAAAGGGCTATAACTTCGTAACGGTCAGAGATAGCAATTATGTGTTTGAACAAATATTATAGTAGGCGTCGAAACCTGTCTGGTGGTAGGTAGGTTCCGTAGCGTAACGAAGGTCGAGTGGGTGAAGCGTAACTCAGGGGCGACGACAAGGAACTTTAGGGTTATGTTTTTTTTAATGGGTCACAGTTTTTAAGTAAGGTTTTTTACTTTTATTTTATTAGGTTTTTTTTTCATATTAATTTTATAATGTTTTAGGGGTTCTTAAGGGTTTTCATAGTGATTTAGGGGTAGTTGTAACGGATTTTCCAATTATTTTAAGGATTTCTATGGATTCTCAAAATTTTATGAGGGTAAGGAATACTTCTCAAGAACACGACCACACGCGAGCTGCGCGCAGCTCGCGCACCCACGCAAATTACTAGTTATACTATATAAAGCTCGATTACCACTCACTGACTGACTGACTCACTGACTGACTGACTCACTGACATAATTGTTCTCCCAGATGGTGGATGGGGAGGTGGGTATATTTTGACAGATTCGTAAACAAGTAACTCCCGCGAGTATGGGAAAAGTGCCAAACCTCCCCTTTTCGCCCCCCTTCCTCCCCCTCCCTATCGTATCTCGGAAACAAAGAGACCCGTATTTTTCGTTTTTTACGGTTTCGTATAGAGGAGGCTCGGAAAAGTAAAAACCGGTTTTCAAATTTGCCCCCCTTGTCCCCTTTCTCACCCCCTTTAGGCGGATCTCGGAAGTTGAGAGACTTAGAACATTTTTTTTTTTCAGATTCGTACAAGAGGGCCCAGAGTTAGTCAAAATCATTTTTCAAAACTCCCCACTCTCCACCCCTTCACCCCTCCCCCCATCGTATCTCGGAAACTAGGACACGTAGCGGCTTTTTGATTTTTACTATAAATTGTTATTGAGGAGCGTTTAAATTTGTATACGGAGGGTATCCTCCTCTCCCCAACCTCCCCTAAAAATAAAAGGACTATAACTTCGTAACGGTCAGAGATAGCCATTTTGTGTTTGAACAAATATTATAATAGGCGTCGAAACCTGTCTGGTGGTAGGTAGGTTCTGAGTGGAGCGAATCTGCGAGACCGAGTGGAGAGAAGGGGGGAGGTGGCGAGCGAAGCGAGCCGGCGACCTCCGTAGCGTAACGAAGGTCGAGTGGGTGAAGCGTAACTCAGGGGCGACGACAAGCAACTTTAGGGTTATGTTTTTTTTAATGGGTCTCAGTTTTTAAGTAAGGTTTTTTACCTTTATATTATTTGTTTTTTTTTTAATTAATTTTATAATGTTTTAGGGGTTCTTAAGGGTTTTCATACTGATAGGGGTAGTTGTAACGGATTTTCCAATTATTTCAAGGATTCCTATGGATTCTCAAAATTTTATGATGGTAAGGAATACTTCTCAAGAACACGACAACACGCGAGCTGCGCGCAGCTCGCGCACCCACGCAAATACTAGTTCATAATTATAAAATTGAAATATTTAATAACCTATTAAGTCTGGAATTGCAAACCAATAATTATGCTTATTTTTTTGATTCAAACCAAAATCTCACGTTCGATATGTTCTCTAATAAAACAGGGAAAATTAATAGAAATGGAATTAAAAATATTTATAAGACTATTTTAGATAATATAAATATTGATCTACATAATACCACTATTGAACGAACAAATTTAATAAATGTTCCTGATCAAGATAATTCATTGAATTTTTTTCGTGAGTAGTCATACATATAATAAAAAAACTGTATTATCAAAGGAAAACTGTGTAAGCATTAAGTCTAAAACATTGACTATCTACCATCAAAATCTATGTGGAGTAAACAGCAAGAAGGATGACCTTGAAATATATTTGTGCGAATTGAACAAAGAAATAGATTTTATCTGTATTAGTGAACATTTTTTAAATCAATCATTAGCAGCCCAGTTTAGTTTAATTAATTATAATTTGAGTTCCTATAACACTAGATTAAAAAACCGGCCAAGTGCGAGTCGGACTCGCGCACGAAGGGTTCCGTACCATTATTATTTTATACAACATTAGACAAAACGGCAAAAAAAACACGTTTGTTGTATGGGAGCCCCCCTTAAATATTAATTTTATTATGTTTTTAGTATTTGTTGTTATAGCGGCAACAGAAATACATCATCTGTGAAAATTTCAACTGTCTAGCTGTCACGGTTCATGAGATACAGCCTGGTGACAGACAGACGGACAGACGGACAGACGGACAGACGGACAGACAGCGAAGTCTTAGTAATAGGGTTCCGTTTTTACCCTTTGGGTACGGAACCCTAATAAAAAACGTGGAGGTACTTTGATCTTGACATTAAATGACAAGAAAGTTGAAGACCTACAAATTTGTAAACAACTCTATAAAATTAACTGTTTTGAAGTTTGTGGTGTAAAGGATTTGGATACAAATACTTATATTATTTGTTGCTACAGAATTCCTGAGAATAGTAATATAGATAGTTTTATGCAGAGACTTGAACAGCTGTTACAACATTTCATCAATAAACAATGTATAATTTGTGGTGATTTTAATATTAACTTATCAAAAGATGACTCAAAACGACATTCTTTTCTATCACTCCTGGCATGTTACAATTTTCGACATTTAATTCACTCAGATACATTCGACGCAATAATTCAAGTTCGTGTATAGATAATATATTGACTAATATTGATGAGACAATTATCAAAAGTGTAAACACAGACCACAATGGTCTATCTGACGGGCACGCGGGCCTTTTCTGTACATTATCACTGGACAAAGTGGCTAATAGGAAAGATCAAAGTTATATGTACATTGAGAGAAGATTATATAATGAAAGGAACAAGTCTTGTTTTAGGCAAAAGTTGTTACAAGAAAACTGGTGCGCAAGTACATTTATTGACAAACTCAGTGAACTACATTCTAACACATGTAATAAGAAGAAAATAAAAATAAATACAAAAAACAGCAATAAATCTAAATAGTTAACTACGGGAATAAGAGTCGCTAGTAAAATGAAACGGTTTTTAAATTTTGTTGACAAAGAAAATTGTGACGATTTAATACTAAAATATCGTAGTAGTTATTTTAGGGTGTATAGAAAAGTAGTACGACATGCAAAACGACTAGTAGTAAGAGCGGAAATAAAACTAGCTCATAATTCTGGTAAAGTTATTTGGAAAATTGTTAATAGCAAGAGGAATCCTAAAAAATTTGTAAATGACAACTTGATACTTAAGGATAATAATAATAAAATAGTGCATAATCCCTCCGAAGTTGCGAATATCCTATTGGAAAAGTTCTGTAATGATTCGAATTTTATCATGAGTAACATTAATACAGCAGGAGAGTGTTTACAAAATCATGGGATAAGAGTAGAGGAGGATATGATCTTTGAACCTGTTACACCTACCGAAGTTTTTAAACTAGTTAAGTCTATGGATAGTAAAAATTCTTTTGGTCATGATGATATTCCTATAACTATCATAAAAGAAGATATTAATGTACTAGCTGTTGCCCGCGGCTTCGCCCGCGTGCAGTTCGGTAACTGTCCCACTGAATCATACTAAAGGGATAAATAGTGTCCTACATGTTAATCCAGGTTATAAACTATCTATGTGCCAAATTTCATAATAATCACAATTTATTATTATCATCACAATCACCATCACTATCACAACCACCATCACTATCACAACCACCATCATTATCACAATCACTACCACAAACACCATCATTATCACAATAATTATCATTATCACAATCATTATCACATCACAACCACCATCCATATCACAATCACCATCACAATCATCATCACAATCACCATCACAATCACCATCACAATCCCTATCACCATCACCATCACCATCACAATCACTATTATCATTTTAACAATCGTTATCAATGTAATCACAACCATTATCATTGTAATCACAATCATCATCATCACAATCTCCATCCTCGTCATCACTATCATTTCATCGTAATCACAATCATTATCATCGTAATCTCAATCATTTTCATCTTAATCACAATCATTATCATCGTAACCTCAATCATTTTCATCTTAATCACAATCATCATGAACACAAATTCACAATCGCCATCACTATCACAATCACAATCATTATCACATCACTACCACAATCACCATCACAATCACCATCAAAATTACTATCAAAGTCACTATCATAATCACCATCATCGTTATCACAATCATTATCACCATCACCATCACTATCACTATCACAATCATGATCACAATCACTGTCATCATTTTAACAATCATTATCATCGTAATCACAACCATTATCATTGTAATCACAATCATCATCATCACAATCTCCATCCTCTTCATCACAATCATTTTCATCGTAATCACAATCCTTATCACAATCACCATCACAATCACCATCACTATCACAATCACCATCACCATCACAATCACCATCACAATCACTATTATCATTTTAACAATCGTTATCAATGTAATCACAACCATTATCATTGTAATCACAATCATCATCATCACAATCTCCATCCTCGTCATCACAACAATCATTTAATCGTAATCACAATCATTATCATCGTAATCTCAATCATTTTCATCTTAATCACAATCATTATCATCGTAACCTCAATCATTTTCATCTTAATCACAATCATCATGAACACAAATTCACAATCGCCATCACTATCACAACCACAATCATTATCACATCACTACCACAATCACCATCACAATCACCATCAAAATTACTATCAAAGTCACTATCATAATCACCATCATCGTTATCACAATCATTATCATCGCAATCACAATCATTATCATAATCACCATCACTATCACAATCACAATCACCATCAAAATTACTTTCAAGGCACTATCATAATCACCATCATCGTTATCACAATCATTATCATCGTAATCACAATCATTATCACAATCACCATCACTATCACAATCACCATCACTATCACACACCATTCAATCACAATCACCATCGCAATCACCATCACAATAACCATCACAATCACCATCACAATCACCATCACCATCACCATCACCATCACAATCACCATCACAATCATAATCACAATCACTGTCATCATTTTAACAATCATTATCATCGTAATCACAACCATTATCATTGTAATCACAATCATCATCATCACAATCTCCATCCTCGTCATCACAATCATTTTCATCGTAATCACAATCACCATCATCGTTATCACAATCATTATCATCGCAATCACAATCATTATCATAATCACCATCACTATCACAATCACAATCACCATCAAAATTACTTTCAAGGCACTATCATAATCACCATCATCGTTATCACAATCATTATCATCGTAATCACAATCATTATCACAATCACCATCACTATCACAATCACCATCACTATCACACACCATTCAATCACAATCACCATCGCAATCACCATCACAATAACCATCACAATCACCATCACAATCACCATCACCATCACCATCACAATCACCATCACAATCATAATCACAATCACTGTCATCATTTTAACAATCATTATCATCGTAATCACAACCATTATCATTGTAATCACAATCATCATCATCACAATCTCCATCCTCGTCATCACAATCATTTTCATCGTAATCACAATCATTATCATCGTAATCTCAATCATTTTCATCTTAATCACAATCATCATGATCACAAATTCACAATCGCCATCACTATCACAACCACAATCATTATCACAATCACCATCACTATCACAATCACCATCACAATCACCATCAAAATAACTATCACAATCACCATCATCGTTATCACAATCATCATCGTAATCACAATCATTATCATCGTAATCACAATCATCATCATCGTAATCATCAGCATCATTATCACAATCATCGTCATCGTTATCACAATCATCACAATAACCCTGTATAAAAGTCGAATTCGCCATCTTCTGGATCTCAAAATAAATGCCATTTTCGTAATCAGCGCCCCTGATAATCTCGGTGTCGACACACCCATATTGATTTTTAGACATTTCAACCCCATCGCACCCCAACAGGGAATGATTGTATTTCAGGTCCGCCACATTAAATCTTAAAATCGTTATTTTTGTAATACACCCCACCCAGTTCACCATAAAAACAATACCAATGTTGAATTTCAGGCTTTATTACCCCATTACCCCCTTTAGGGGTTGAATTCTGAAAAAACCTGAAACACAAATGTTAACTCATTTATCGATTGGAGTACTCCTGTTAAGTTTCGTATAAAGTAGTCTAACTAATCTAATTTCCCCATGTAATCTTTGAACCCCCGTTTCAACCCCTTAGGGGGTGAATTTTGAAAAATCCTTTCTTAGTGCACCCCTAAACCACATAGAGAACCTATGTGCCAGATTTGGAATCTCTAGACTCAGCGGTTTGGGCTGTGCATTGATTTTTATACTTTGGCACCCCATTTCTCCATCTTAGGGGTTGAATTATGAAAAAACCTGAAACCCGTTTCTACTCATTTATCAATAGGAGCACTCCTGTGAAGTTTCGAATAAAATAGTCTAACTAATCTTGTTTCCCCATACAAACTTTGGAGCCCCGTTTAACCCCCTTAGGGGATGAATTTTGAAAAATCCTTTCTTAGTGCACCCCTAGACCACATAAGGACCCTACTTGCCAAATTTGGAATCTGTAGACCCAGTGGTTTGGGCTGTGCGTTGATAGATGAGTCAGTCAGTCAGTCAGTCAGTCAGTCAGTTTGTTCTTTTATATATTTAGATTAGCTAGCCCCTTGGCCGATCTAATAAACGAATATGTTAATAAAGGTGTTTTCCCAGAGCAATTTAAATTAGCTAGAGTACTACCTATACATAAGAAAGGCTCTAAAACAGATCCAGGGAATTATAGGCCTATCTCTTTGTTGCTTGTATGTTCTAAAATATTTGAAAAAATTATGAAAGTAAGACTTGTTTGTCATTTGAATAAACACAAAATTATAACCGACCAACAATTTGATTATCAAAATAATGTAGGAACAATAGACGCTATTGACATGTTAATTGATGATGTAGTGTGTAAGTTGAATGCTAAACTGAAAGTAGCAGGACTTTTCCTTGACCTAAGTTCTGCGTTCGATACAGTGGAACATTGTATTCTTCTGAATAAGTTAGATTTCTATGGCATTAGAGGAAATGTATTGAATTTATTTAGATCCTATCTACGTAATAGAACGCAGTATATGGAAATTAAAACAGTTCAAGAAGATGGGCATGAAAAACTACACAAATCAGACACGGTTATAATAAGTAAAGGTGTACCACAAGGATCAGTTCTAGGCCCTGTCTTTTTTATTATATTTATAAATGATCTGATAGCTTACATGAAAAGTATTTCAGATGATACTAAACTTGTAGTTTTTGCCGACGACACAAGCGCTATTATAGCTAGCGACAATATAGAAAATTTAGAAGAGAAGATTAATTTTATCCTATGTGCTCTTGAGAAATGGTTCACTATGAATGATCTAAAACTAAATCTAGAAAAGACGCAATGATTATTATTCAAATCGACCGTGAAGAACAAAGATACTGTCAAAGTACATTTATTAGGGAATAAAGTGGATATCGTAGACAACGTAAAATTTTTGGGGGTACAAATAGATGCAGTTTTAAATTGGAAGAAGGAATTGGAAGTGGTCACTAACACTATGAGTAGTGCTTGTTATGCTCTCGGGAGTCTTAGAGATGAATTAACCATTGCTCACCTCAGAATGGTATATTTTGCACTCATAGAGTCTAGACTTAGATATAGCATAAAGTTCTGGGGCAACAGTTACCAATACAACATTAATGCTGCTTTTGTTTTACAGAAAAGGCCTTGAGAACTATGCTTCGCATTGAACAAACGGAGTCTTGTAGAGATCATTTTAAGAAACTGCACATTCTCACAGTGCCATGCCTATATATTCTGGTTCTGCTTAGTCATTTTATTAAAAATATCCATAAGTTTGAGACAGAAGAACAGACTTATCAGAACAAAAACGCGAAGAAAGGATCTACCTAATTTCATACAGCCTAAGCTTAATGTCGTTAAACATGCCTCAAGGGTGCAATCAGTAAATATGTTCAATAAATTGCCTGTACAACTTAAAAACTCTATGAATCCAAACAAATTCAAGAGAAAATTAAAGTCATTGTTATTGAAGAAATGTTATTACAGCATAGAAGAGTTTCTCAAAGATAATAGTAGTTCGAACTAATACTGATTATATATTATTGACTTTAGATAATATATTTCAGCATTTATTCATGACATTATATCTAAATTAATTTTATTGCCATACATTTCTTTGAATTTATTTTGACATTTTAATATTGACAATATTTTTATTTTTTTTAATTTACGACTAATAATGTTATGACCAATGTGGAATGTATTATTATTACATTTGAATTTTTATCCCGACTTTACGATGATTAGTTAATTAATTTTGTGTTACATTTATTATTGTTATAACCCACTGTTCGACACAAATGTAAATTTGTTGAAGAATAATAATAAATAAATAAATTTCCGGGTACCCGGCCGGCCCTGGCGTGTTTTGTACGAACATTTCCACATAGCTCCGTGTCAAACAAGTTCGTACATAACACGGCAGGGCCGGGTACCCGGAAATGTGTGGATAGCGCTTTGGCGTGCTTTCCGAGGCAAAGAGGAAACTCGGTATGTAATGGGTGGTCGGGGTCACCCATTCGAGGGCCTAGGTCTAGACCTGGGCAAGAACTATTAGAAGATTTGAAAATCTGAAAAAATAATAACGCTCCACCCTAATCCTCATCCTCAGTTAGACCGTTCTTATCAGTCCACCATTGGCTATTCACCAACCTATTTATAAACAAACAAATACTTACTGCTTGTCTTCTTAGCTTTTCGTTTATTTTTGGGTACTTCTAGTTCACGTACTCCTTGAGTTTTTAATTCCATTAAAGGTACATCATCTTCTGAATCTGTTTCCAAATGGTGTGACTGTAGTTGTATGTCTTCTATATCCAGATAGTTATCGTATAGGTTTACTGTTTTCAGATCTCCACATGCTGAAAAGCCAAAACAGGTTTTTAAAGTGTGTGCCCCACACTGGTGAACGCTCTAAGGAAAGATTGAAGCTGTGGCGAGAAAGTGTTTCCTTAGCCGACCCATTTGTGCCACTTTGAAGACTCCAGACACAAGTTGGCCGAAGCAAGGAAAACCTGTTCAGGTGGAGATTCATAGATAACTCTGTCTGTATAAATTTGGTGCTGCTCCACAAACAATGGGGTACTTGATACTGTGTCCTGCCTGTCCTGTTGTTTACACTTCACAGGAGCTGATGGACGCTACTGACAGTGCCATACTTGTCGCCAAATTACGGGCTGACTCAATTTGAATTGTAATCGACATGTTAAGAAGAGTTTTTAAATTTTATTAAAATAATACCGTCATCATCACTTGAATGTTCCTCATTTGACACAATAATATCATCTAGTCCCTCACAAACAGCTTGTAATTCTTCTTTCACAGCAATGCTTTCTTTATGACCATCTTCAACTATACTTATGCTCTGTATTGGAGAATTAATAAACCGATGAAACAACTCCAAGTGATCTTGGTTCATTAAAGGTTTCGGCTGTAAAAAGAAGAAAAAGTAGGTAAAAAGAAGTTAAGTATTAAGATTTTTTTTTTCACGGCAACGAACATTACACTATTATAATACACAACGAACAACGACTACGTGACAGCCCGGTCCGGCTCGTCGTCTCTGCCATTTACGAGAAGTCAAAGACATACCGACAGCAGCAAAACCTTCCGGGTCCAATTATGTTTTCAAATCATCCAGGAATCCATTGAAATATACACACAAAATATCATTAAAATCATCTCTGTCATTTAGGAAAAGTCAGAGACGTACCAACAAAAGCACCACTTACCGGGTCCAATTGTGTTACACTTTCTATTTGTTCGCTATCTTTGTTACCACATTCAGTATCTGAATTAGTGTCTGTAAAATCCAGATTCTCTTTGACTTGAGCATGATCTTGCCTGCAATTGTCTTCAACTTCCTCTTTTATTATTAATTCTTCATTTAAGTTAGCGTTGTTTAGATTTCGGTCACCTATTTCATCTTCAAATACTATTCTGCATGACATATTGATTTCATAATTTTCCTTGTCTTTGGCGTTGTCTGTCACACCGAACATGCTCTATAAAAAAAAAAACATGAGAATACTCCAGCACTAAGGTCATTACAGAAGAAGGAGGAACTGTATCAACTCTTGAAAGAAGTAAATACGGACAGACTGAGCTCTCTACGACAGAAAACATAAGTCTGCCTATCTACACTTGACTGTTGTTCTGTCTACTAGGTCCAACAAAGAAGTGCATAGAATATTTATATTGTTTTTTTCTTTGACTGTTATAAAAACAACTAAAAAGAAGAATTCGTCTATTAAAAAAGCCACGCCAGTTATTTAAAATTACTGTTTTATAAATAAAATCTAAATCCTACTTATTACGGATCATGAGATACAACCCGCTGACACCCACTACATACACGTGAACATTTGCACTAATCATATTCTACACATTGTGAGTTTACCCAAGTTTACGACGAATTCTTCTTTTTTTTGTTTTTATACGCTCAACGAATAAAATAATATAGATATCGTATGCACTTCTTAGTTGGACCTAGTAGAGAGGACAGCAGTCAAGTCTAGATAGTTAACTTATGTTTACTCTCCTAAAGAGCTCGGTTCCATAAATTAAATCACAATTTCACAAACTTGCCAATGTCATGTAGGTGTGTCCTGTGTCGGTAGCGGTAACTAACCTATGAGTTACCGTAGCTATTTGCACTTCTATTTAATTCTCCTTCGATAATTACAGAGTCTCTAAATAAATACCACGATCAATACATGATACAGTTTCGATCACTGATGCACTGATGCCACTGATTAAATAACACGGAATACCCACTAGCGGCACGGATGGAAATGAAATGAATGAAAGTGAAACGAGCAGTGTGACCAACTTTAAATTAGAGATCCTGCCCCACGTATGCAAGAAAACTGACAAATCCTGCCAAAATCGAAAGCACAAAATGCCAAAATAATGCCAATATAATTTAAAATTTTAAAATAAATAGACACATTAGTTTTTTGGAGTTTTATTTAAAATAATTGATCTTAAAGTCTAAAAGTAAACTAAAATTAAATTATACACTCGTATTAGCATCGTATTCTTCTTGATCACTTTCTTTATACATCGCTTTTGTCATTTGTTTAATCATTTCTTTAGTTGGTTGGAATGAAACGCAGTCACCATATTCACTAATGCCCTGTTTAACATGTAAAATAGAGGCGACATGTTTATTAATAAATCTATTCCGCGTTTTTGTTTTTAGGAGGTTGATTTGCGAGAATATCCTTTCACAAGCAGCATTCGACATTGGCAAACATAACAAACCTACGTTTCATGTTAAATCAGGAATGGAAAACATTCACACTCACACCGCACGAAATCCGAAACAAAATAGTTCTTTCGACAGTTTTTATTCTAGTCCGACTAATAAGAAACAACTGACACACACGAAAGCAAAGATATTATATTAATATAAATATTTTGCTCCGCACTTTAAGGTTTACAATGGAATGAACTACAAATCCAATTTATTAGAGATGTTATGGGAAATCCCCGATTTCCCCGAACCAAAGGTCTTTGCGTTGCCAGTGTTGCCATAGGCATTTTAAAATTCCCACTTACTTTTTTTCCTTTCTCGATACTGCATCCTACTCTTTTTATGGGCTGTAGCGGCTATACTGCCAAATCTGCCAGCTTAAATTGCTAATACTGCCAAATACTGCCAGATTTCTAAAACGTCAAACAAAAGTGCCAGAGAGTAAAATAAAGGGCTAAACCTGCCAAAAAGGCAGGATCCTGCCACATATGGTCACACTGGAAACGAGTGAAAAAAAAGTAGTAAATAAACAGTGTTGCCAACTCAACTACATCAAAATCTGCTAGATTGGTGTAAAAAATATGCTAACCTTCTCTAAAAAAAATGCAAAAAAAATGCCAACAAAAAAATGGCAGTATTTATTAAGAAATTAAATCAGGGGAATAGAATATCAATGTCTTGATATTCATCAACATTAGCTGATGTGGAAGGCTGAGAGCTAGAGTCGTAACTCTCTTTGATTCCGATACAAAGTAGTACATTACACCGCCAAATCGCCGCGGAGTCGAGTATCGATTTCAATTTTTATTTCAAGAAAGATTGTGATTTGCATTCTTTTCATGTTTTATAAAATATGTCAAAAAAATAGGCTAAAAGCTAAAAAAATATGCAAAACAAGAACAAAATATGCCAAATTTAGCATAGAATATGCTGAATTGGCAACACTGAAAATAAACACAACATTATCTGACGGGGAGTGACGGATGAAATTACCAAAGAGTAGAATAGAAAACAAAAATGACATTCTGGGGACGGAGAGCGGAGCGAAACGCCCGCCGCACAAAATTTTCTGCCATGCAAGGTTCAAACGCTTTTTTTTTTAGATCGTTCGCCGACTAGTTCAAATGCAAATCGTTTGACTTGTTAGTTAGTATAAAACGATTAATTACCTTGAATTTGACAAAACTGGACTTAACAAACGTAGAATGGTTAAATAATATGACTGTACTGCATGTGCATGTGGTTATGGTTAGAAATGGTCCACAGAGTACAGTAAATAGTAATTTAAATTTAATGCTGATTGGTGCGTATTAAAATTCCGCATTTCTGCGTCCTAATACGTAATGATCATTATTAAAAACTCTTATCGCAATATCGCAGGACGCAGAAAAGCGGTTACGCAGAAACTCAAAAACGCGTCTGTGTGTGATAGCCTTAAGGTGAATGCTTCAGGGTAGCCCGCGAAATTCAAATTTTCTTACGTTTTTTGCAATTTGCAGGTTGTTGTAGTTACAGAATTATTATGATCAAAATCATCAGTACAACCCTCCAAGTTCATAAAGGTGCAGGCATTCCTGCACCTTTATGAACTTTGAGGATTGTATTGATGATTTTGTTGAATATAAATCTGTAACTACATACGTCTTACAACCGCGAATAATATTTTAATTAACATACAACCTAGCACTGGCCTGTAAATTGCAAAAAACGTAAGAAAATTTGAATTTCGCGGGCTACCCTGGAGCATTCACCTTAACCTCAAACATAATATGGGTGCCACAGTCTAAAAATCATATGATTTTTGCACTGTGGTGGTGCCATAATGCCATGTGGCATGTGCCAAAATGAAAATGGTGCAAGACGGTATGCTAGAAATGACGAGGACGACATTTTTGCTTTAAGAATCGGTTACAGATATAATTTTTTTTTTTTGTTACCTAAATATCGACAAAAATATCGTTTCACAGCAATACATTCTACCACTAAAGGTTTCTTGGCGTCTAATGCGTCTAATGTGTCCAGCAGTCAATGTCACCAATGGTGACATTGACTTAACAATGGCAAGTTTAAATAACTAGGCTGCATTCCGAATTAAGATGTTTTCAATTTGAGCGTCCCTAAACACATACCGTTAGTGCGATATCGATTTCTCTTGAATCGTCATAAGGCGGCTCTACACGTTGGCGAAGATATTGGCGAATGTATTAGCCAATACGTATTGGTCATCGTGTAGAACGGGGGTTGGTTATCTATTGGTAGGTATTTAGACTGTTGGTCCACGCATTGGCGCAAGATCCGTGTGGTGTCGGTTTTTCGACACAGATCAAAGGGTTATGGCGTGATTGTGGCACAGTGTTGGGCGCACCGTCCACACGTTGGCGATGTGTTCAGTTTGCAACGAGCGGCCCAGCGGCCACACTGAGCGGACGTATGAAGTATTTGTTAATAGCAATATAAGTACGATAATGGTGCCGATTCCCTTGTTCAAAAACTAAACTAAATTTAAGTTGAATGCATCTTTTTCTTTCTATTTCATTATGAAAAGGACAGAAGATAAATATTAGTTTAATCCTGTCAAATTAGTCAGCACCTGACGTAATTTGATGTAATTTTAGTAGTAAACTTTTTAATCGCGTCTAAAACTTGTATGGCGCTGATTAATTTGACAGAACGTAACTAAAATTTATCTTCTGTCCTTTTCTTAATGAAATAGAAAGAAAAAGATGCACTGAACTTAAATTTGGTTTAGTTTGTAAACAAGGGAATCGGCACCAATGGCAACTATGAGCAATGAAGAAACTTTTCGCTTCTTAGAACTTTATCAAGCTGAAAACTGTTTATGGAACCCAAAAAATAAAAATCATAAAAATAAAAACGTCGTAAGTACCTACTAATTTATTAAGTAGGTAATAATGTACCTATGTCTGTATGCTGAAAACTTTGAAACATGGCAACCACAGAAATATATGAAAATAACAGCAAGAAGTGTATGTACCTACCTCGCGTGCCAAATTTTGTGCAAATTTTAGCTTATTTGTCTCAAATTTTGGGGGCGAAACTCAGACGGCGAACAAGTTCTGTTAATTTATTTTTTAGGTATTATCGGCATTT
Organism: Xestia xanthographa; assembly: GCA_905147715.2. Taxonomy (NCBI): domain Eukaryota; kingdom Metazoa; phylum Arthropoda; class Insecta; order Lepidoptera; family Noctuidae; genus Xestia; species Xestia xanthographa. The sequence continues at coordinate 14,243,195 of LR990654.1, read as the reverse complement.
CAATATATTTCTCTGATCGCAACGGATTTTCATGCGGCTTTTAAGATACAATATTATGTCCAACGAGCGAAGCCGGGGCATATTTTTTTTTTTAGCGTGGTAGGATCATCAAATGTGTCCTAACCCCGGGCAGGGCAGGAGGGACTGTCAGACTCGTACTGACTAAAATCCACGGTGTCCTTCAATAGCCCTTTATGTTCCGGGGTCACGGTAAGAGAGAACGTCAATATCCATTTTGTCGTCCGCACATTGGCCCGAACCGAAGCAAACTGATCGACCTCCCAACGTGTGGACGCGATCACAATCTCTTGGCAAACATCTTTGCCACAACGTTCGCCAATATCTTCGCCAACGTGTAGAGCCGCCAATAGACGATGTCATGACATGCACCATCTTGGGATTACACCGACCATGCCCCAAATCAATACCACCGTGAGGCGCCGTAAGCGCTGTCAAGAATGACAGTTGTGTTCAAAGGTTGTTTGATTGAAAAAAAATGAAATGAGTTTATAGACTCTTGAACATTATAATGATTTAATTATCGTTGCATCTATGTAATTTGTAATTCGTGGTATTTTTGTAAGGGGTAAATCTTCGCCGAGAGCAAATACGCTAATTTAAACACTTCCGTCATCCTTTTTATCACTGGACGAATCGTCGTTCTCTATCTTAAAATCTGAGTTATCAGAGTCGATAGACTAAACCAACATAACTTCTATTTTCAAAAATGGGTCTTGTGAAAGGTTTTGGTTTGGGGTTATGTTAAAGAGTATAATAATAATGGTTAGGTTCACTGTGTTACGTGTGTTTCAATAGAGGATTAAAGTTAAGCGGCAAATAAAGTCCATCATAACTAGCCTTAATCTAAGTGGAGGATTTCTGTCGCTTATGTTCCGATCTGAGATTGGCGTGTGGCCACCTTAAAAAAAAATTGCTTTATGGTAATTTATTTTTAACCCGCAAAAATCAACATGCTATGGTAGCTAATGAAATAATGGCTGTTTGCTTGTTAAATAATAATTTTCTTACGCAAGTACGCGAATTAATAGGACCCAAGCCTTTAGTGAAGCCTAAACAGTTTTTTTACTGTTATGTAATTGCCAATTTGTTGTTTTTATCGCGTATAGAATAGCAACATTTGTAGGTTGTTAGTAGGATAGGATAAAGTGTCAAAATGTTTTGTTGTGTTTGTGTGAGAGTTGTGGTCGCGTGTGATTTGTTAGTGTGTGTGGTGATTTTTTGGCTCGGTAAAGTTTCGGGGTCCGTATTGGCTCACCTAAAGTTCTTTACCCGATTATGTTCTTCCTAACGATTTGTATTCCGAATGATCATCATGAAGTTTTCATTCATACTATTTGTAGTGCTACCGGCGATGTTCTTAACACATAAGTTTCCGAAAATTGTAATTAATAATATCATTAAGTCATGTCACTTTAATCAATTTCAGAATGGGAAACGTCGTTTGACAGGAACAAACTAAATTTTAGTGATTTTTAGTCTAGTTTAGAGACATTTGTGACAAGAGAATCGGCACCAAATAGCTTGATACTTCAAGTTGTCAATTTAACATTAGTACTTATTTATAGAAAACTTTTAAGTGTATATGTTGAGATATCAAATAACGAATATTATTTTGGGTACTGAGTATAGGTAGATATAACAAAATATCAATGTTCGATCACAAAAACATGTGAATCGTTAATTGGTTTTGTTAAATTAGACACGTTAAGCGAGATGTCAGCATATTACCAAAGTCGATTGCTCCAAAAATTATGTATATTTGGAGTTGTCAATTTTTTTCATCTATGTTCCTAATGCGCAGGATGTAATAAGCCAGTAAAAAAAAAACAGAAGTCGACATGTCAATGTGTTCAAGCCAGCCACGGAAATAACAGTTCAACATTAAAATCTAAATAACTACTTTAGGAAAATAACTAACTAGACATAATCTGGAAGCCGATCACAATGACTGCCGTGGAATATTTAAGTTTAAGTAATTACTTTTCCTAATATGTCGCTCACCTGGAGATTCAAGTTTTATATGTGTGCAGTCTAGGGCTCCAACCACATTTGGGAATTTTGAAATAAAATAAAATTTCTTTTTAATTTCTGCAATATTTTGGTTTGTTGGCATTGTTATATATTTTGATCGTAGTTTTACAATTGCTAGTAACACTCTCCATATATGTTTTCCAGCTGTTGACTTGTGTATGCCAATAAAATCTCCATTGCATAGCAAAAAATTACCAGTTGCCAGGCCCGGATCTAGGGGGGGGCAAGCCGGGGCCCATGCCCCGGGCGGCAAATTCAAGCTTGGCAGACTTACGGTCAAAGTTGCGATAATGATGAGTTGTAACGATACAACTCATTGATTTCTGTTGAAGACTGGAAAACTGTTCCTGTTAAAGAAGAAGGAGCGCCCTGCAGACACCCCATATGCATACTAGCCCATCGATTTAGATGAGGAAGACAAACTATTTGAGAGCTAAACTGTAGACCGCCTATTTCAGCACCATGGCTACTGAGGATCTGGCGGACCCGCTTAGATGCCGCTGCCTCGCAGAGCAACTGCGCAATTGTCAGACTCCTCGACTCTCCCCAGGGCTCAGGATTTCCACCTCGAGAAAAAAAAAGATTGGAGGCACTCCTATACCATGCCAAACCTATGCCGTACCAACTCTATGCCGTACCAACTTCTGGCGCGTAATCAAGGCCTATCTGAGGGATAGAGATATCATCTATGTACGACTGGGCGCTTTGCGGTTAGTTTCTTTATGGTGTTTGCGTCATCTGTTATACTGATGACACGCTGGTGAAGGCAAACGTTTCGGCAGGTCGTCTCTTGTATCTTGGCGACAGCTTTGGGGTCATAGATGGGATCCGAGTCGACGATGAAGTACCAGGGACTCGTCCCTAATAGCCGCATTTTCAGTAGTTGACACCCCGGTTGATGGGCACCGCGAACTTAATCTCGTGGCTACTGCTCAATCTGAGGGGATCCAATTCCTGCAGAAGATTCTATATGGGGCTCGTACGGTCCGTAGCGCCCTATGGAGTGCCAGTATGGGCGGACAACTTGACGACCTAAATACTTACCGTTATTTAGCGATGAACCCAGAGAGCAATGGCCGTCAGGGTGATGAGAATAAATCAAACGGTCTCCTTCAAGGCGGCGAGCTTTTTGGCCGGATCACCACCATGAAATCTTGACGTTATAGTCCTTACACAGAGCAAGTACCTGATGCGCCGCCAACGCCATGATATCGAGGTGTAGAGGGCTGTGATCCATCAGGTCCTAGTGGTGGAATGAGAAGTTCGCCGACCCAGGTTCGAAACCCAGTGCACATCATGCATGCGGTTTGATCTCAAGATCTCTCTCTTCTGGGGAAAGACGTAAAATTTTCAAGCTCGCTCTTACAGCCTTGTTTCTCTTGAATTTTAACTTTGTCCATAAGTCACCTAAGTAACTCCGGTAGTTCGAAACAATTCTAACCTGTCCAAGGTAGGTAAACTGTTAAGTTTTCGAACTGGCTTTGCTTGCTTTTTAGACTACTTTCTTGAGACTTTGTCTAAAAGTCGCCCAAGTAATTCCTGTATGATGGATCGAAACAATTCAAACCTGTCCAAAGCAAGGTGTCAAAAAATTTTCGAGCTCGCTTCGCTCGCTCATGCAGTCAAGTTCCTCTTAAATCTTAACTTTGAAAGTCAACCAAGTAACTCCTGTATGAAGTGACAAAATAATTCTAATCTGTCCAAAGCAGGGTGTTGAAAATTTCTTTCTCATTAAATTGTCTCCATAAATTGATTTAGTAGCATCTATTTAAGAATCATATAGTTCCTAACCTGTTCAAATAACTCTTCAAAACTTAAACTAACCAATCCGAGGTCACGGAGGTGCTAACATTTTTGAAGTGGCTATATGCACTTCAGCTGCATCCGTAAATAGTAAACTTAAAAATCGCGCCCTTCTGATAGGCCTCCTGGCCCAAAAGCAGGCGACGCCCTTGGCCTGGCCCCCAAGTAGTATTAGCCCAGGGCCCAACAAACTCACGGTCCACCCCTGGGCCTATGGCCATCATTAGGCGTCTGATGACTGAAATATTGATGATGATAAAAATAAAAATATAGACGGGCGGGGGCGGCATTTTTCAGTTTTTGCCCCGCCTCGAAAAAATTCAAGATCCGGGGCTGCCAGTTGCCAAAAACTTTAATGTTAGCAATAGCATTTGTGATGGTGTTAATGCTTTATTTCTGAAATAAAAAATTATTACTGAATTATTTATGTAACAAGAGAAGGCTGTGAGGAATCTATGTAACGTTCTGCATTATATTACCTCGTAGTAGGCCATTTTATTTCGTCTCTTATCTGTTCTAGTACAACGTATGCTGTACGTTTCGTTAGACGAAATCGGTCGTAAAATTCACCTTCATTCCATTTTTGGAAATGATTCTTTCTTGTTCTATATATTCGTGTACGTCGCGGGGTCGTAAAATAATTGATTAAATTCAATAATATCCTCATCATCACTGCTGGAGCTAGAAGAATAGTTACTGAAACAAAAAACAATAAAGGTAATATTATTTGCCAGTTGTAAAATCGTGTTCAAAGAGGGATAACGGTAGGCAGGTACTTACGTGATACTACTCAATTGTTGAGACAACTCTTCATTCATTTTTCGCAGCATCAATGTCGTGAACTTGATAAATTATATTTAATTAGACAATTAATAATGTATATTTGTTTTGTGAAACATGTTGAAAAAAAGACAAATAATAATGCTGTACTAACTTTATTTATTACTAGCGGACGTCCCGCGGTTTCACCCGCGTAGTTCCCGTTCCCGTAGGAGTACGGGAATAAAATATAGCCTATGTTACTTGTGGATAATGTAGCTTTCGAATGGTGAAAGAATTTTTTAAATCGGTCCAGTAGTTTTTGAGCCTATTCATTACAAACAAACAAACAAAGTTTTCCTCTTTATAATATTAGTATAGATATATATATTATATATATATTGATGATCCAAAACCAGTTCCTAGTCCATCAGAATACACTATGATATTACTTTGGGTGGGGTTCAAATTGTGGGTGTCATGGTATTGCTGAAAACCAGACACTAGTTGACGGAGATGGTGATACTAGTCCAGTATTTCGTCCTATGTGTTAGGTGTGAAGTTCTGCAAGCTGGCTCTTCAATTGAATGTTTTTGTTTACTATTGACTAAATTTCAACTTCACTTCCTTTCATGTCCCGCAGTAGCTTGCTCACTCATTTCTAGATGAATGTAGCTCCGTCAGCTCTGCTTTTAGTTTGTCACTCATGTCATGAACGTAGCTCCGCAGGTCATCATATTGCCTGATTACGTTAACCAACACCTGAAATGTGACAAGAAACAGCTGAGTATGTTAAGAGAATATTATGTTTGTGGAAACCTTGAGAAAGTAGGAGTTTTAAAGTTAGAATGAAGTAAAATATTAAATTAAAAAATAAAGGTACGGAAAAATAACCTAAAATTAATTTTCTATTAATTTTAAATTTTATTTAAGCTCAAACTTACTACACTCAACACTTTAGGGAAAGGCTATTTTTACATTTACTTTGAGCCACTTTCCAGCGTCGATAGCGCCAATAGCGTATATTTTTTGCACCTAACCGCTCCCACCGCGCTAACGATTTGCGAATTTTTCGCAAAAATTCGCAATTCTATAAAAACACTTGTCGATCGCAAACTACAAGAGATATAGCTTTAAAAACTCTACATTGAATAGCTGAATAGATATGGAACCTATTTAACCAAAAATAAAGATAAATAATTATAATTTGATACCCTAAAAATGATGTAGAACTTGATTCACACCGATAAAAACGGACATTTCGCTAATAAATTATTAATTTGTGGTTAAACTATTAACTTTTTTAATATTTTTTAATATTTAAAAATAAACTAGATCATATTACCTTTCCAATAAGACCTTAATCTAATTAATAGCTTATTAGCATCATATCAAAATAATTATATGAAACTAGGTACTCACTGTTTGTTTAAATCTGGAACTAAAGTTGTCAGTCGCTGTTTGGACGAAAAAACACACAAAACTACTTGTTTTTTGGTGTAGATAGTTGAGCAATCTAATCACCTCACTAATTAAACACTAGTTTTCCCATTTCACACACGTTTTAATCACTAAATTACGTATTTCTTCACACTAAACAATCACTGTAGGTACATATAACTACTGCATTTTCACAGGCGAAATACTGCAATTTTGCGATTCGGAACCTAATTTGTGTTATCATAATACGATAGCACAACTTCTCACGAACATTTTAAGGTATAACACTGTTTTCCAATAACAAACACATAACTCGTAATTACTTGAAGTGTGACACTAACGCTAAAACGATGACGTAAAAAATGGCGCGCTCCGTTGACGTAAGTTTGTTACTTTCATTGTGACACTTGTTGACGGATGATAGCTATGGTTTTTGGTATCGTATAGAGTTGAGGAATATTGTAGAGATGGGAAGTAAAGCAGCCTATTCACGAATAAAGCCCGTTTTTTCGATTATTAAATGATTAATTGACGGGGTATTTTATAAATGTTAATGGGGAATTAAGGTACCCGGACGCGGTTGGGGATACGCACCTCCTGGGTATGTAGGGTACCCGGACGCTGTTCAATAGGATTGATATGGACATGAGTTTTATGTGGGAACAAAGTTTAAATATGTAAGTACTTTAATTATGAACTAAGTGGTATAATTATAATATTTAGAGCATAGGTATTAGAGACACCATATTAAGTGTGAAGTAGGGTTTGTAGTAAATGTTATCAAGTCTGGGCAAGAGTTTTCGTCCTCGAATTTGCGTTCACAATTTGTCAAGCGAAATGAGACGTAAACGTAGCTGGTGTTTACTGGGACGTCGCTCGGTGTCTGTGTACTGTATAGTATGTAAATTATACAACACTTATACGTAAATTAAAACAGAATACTCCCCAGGTTCGAAGAATTCAAATTCACAGTCCAAAAGTTGACAGCCGGTTATCGAATGGAGTTATCACAATTTATCAGGCTTGCACAACAACTTAACACATTCTAAGTCATACATTATCGGTTCCTTTAACAAGTAAAGAAGTTATTTTTAAGTAAACATATTTATTTACAATAACAATGTCACTGTCAGTAATGTCACATGTTATACAAACCGCTTATTATAAAATGTTCCGTATAACCAAGTATTGTAACGCTCAACGGGCGCTACTTAACTTAGCTGCATAATAGTCGATAAAAAATAGAGTGGTCAACTGCTGAGGCGAAGCGCGCTGTTAGTCACCGTAAACATCAGTTTACGGTGACTAACAGCGCAGTGGATATCAATCCACTCGTGTGATACTTATTACCAATAATATGACATTCACGGTTGTCAACAAAGTTAGGTGTACAACCGAAGCCGAAGCTTGATTGTCACTGGATATCAGAAAGATACATAATAGGCTGGAACAGAAACAACTGGGTAGGTACATAATACGATTTTTACGATTAAAAAACTTTTTTGCAAAAAATAAAACCGACTTCAAAAAACACAAAAAAGTGAAAAATAACTTTAGCTTCAGAAGTCGGTGACAGTCAATTATCCAGTTTAAAATTTAAACTGACTAAATGTCAAACACCCCGTTCAAGCACACCGCGAGGTGAAAAATTAAACTGACTAAAATTTAATCTGCCCCGTTCACGGTCGTCCGCTGGTATAAGTTTTCGCCTGACTAGGATAAAATTTAGCGACCTTTTTACCTCGCTAAATTTTAGTCTGCTGTCAGATTGACATTGACATTGAGCTGTTTGTTGTTTCATTTGCTCGATTCGTGCCATAGAAAACTAATATTTCTACCGAGTACTTAATTCATCGTCTCTGTGAATTTTATTTGTGGATCATGGACAGTGCTGCCAATTGCGGGGAAAATCCCCGATTTGCGGGTTAGCGCGGGGAGAGCGCGGGGAACGACAAAAATCGGATAATTTCGGGGAATCCAGGCCAATTTCTTCCATGGGCTAAAACTATTTTATGTCGGGTAACTTACAATTAAAAAACTGTCATTCGAACACGATTTTGTAATATTTTAGTATAGGTACTATTCCAAATAAAATAGAAGGGCCATTAAAGATATAAATAAAAACTTTTTTTTGTACCTTTATTGCACTTTGTTTTGAATAGTATGTATGAAGTCTAAAGATGTAAGAGTTAATTTTGTTATAAAGTATAGTATTTTATTAAAGTTTAAGTAATCTAATAGACAAATTTTGTATAACAGTATTTTTATTCCAAAAATATCATTTTGTGGATGTGGCAAATTAATCAAAAAGAAGCGGGGAATTTCGGGGAATTGGCAACACTGAGTCGGGGAATCGACAAAATTTTATTGGCAGCACTGATCATGGACTGTTGAGTTGCTATGTATGCGACTGAAATACTTTGTTTCTATGGTCATTAATTAATTGTTATATGTACTTATAAGTAAGATAAGAGTAGTATGTTTAATGATTTCGACTGAAGGACATGTATCCATGGTCATGAATAAAGATTAAAAAAAAAAAAAAACTGTTGAGTTGAATAATAGTTGTTACTTGTTTTGTTTGACAAACTGAGCTGTCAATTGAATTTGATTGGTACCTAGCATTGATTTAAGCTTAGACATATATACTTATTTTACTCTATGGCTTAGACCTATTATGACTCCGTTCAGCGAACCCTCGCTAGTTTAATTTTTATCCGGTGAAAATTACGCCGGCTTACTTAAACGTACCCCTGCCCCGAGTGCCGCTAGTCTAGTCGCTACCCATAGATTAGAATAATTCGCTACCTACAGCGCAAAGACGTAAGTAGTCGTAGTACGTCTGTCTGGAGTGTTTTAATCAGTGTTCGATAATATTGTAGCTGTTCATGTATTGAACGTTATAACGTGTTTATTTAGATACTCTGTAGTGTAATAAGTAAAGAACTAAAGAGTAGAAAACGTATTCACTATTCAATGAGTATAGAATGGAAGCGCACGCTGCGGTAACTCAAAGGATAACTACCGGTATCGACACGGCACACCTACATAACATTGGCAAGTTTGTGAAATTGTGATGGTTTTTATGGATCACCAGGACAGTCTAACTATCTTCACTTGACTGCTGTCCTGTGTAATAAGTCCAATGTAAAAGTGCTTACGCTATTCGTATTATTTTATTTGTGATTAAGTCCTATGTCATAAGTCAGCAAATACCTAATTAGAAATTTTCATAATATTACAATCCATGCCAGTTATTAATACGAAACTGTGTTTTGTTTATCTAAATACATAATACAAGTGATTCTACATATAAGATGGAGGAGAAACTACCAATGTGTAGAATATGTTTAGTGCAGAATGTTCACATGTATGTAGTGGGCAACAAGAATTTGCATGAACTATATGAGAAGCTGACTGATATTCCAGTAAGTTAATTATATAATATGTTACCAATTAGGGTATAGTAGCTTTGAAATATATGATTTGGTTCCGTGTATAATACCAAAACGGATAACTCCCTTTCAATTTCTCTGTAACAGGTGCCTTTTTCAAATTTTCTGTAATGTACTCATTATAGTGACAAGTATAGATGGCCATGATGATAGTATTGACAGTAAATTAAAATATTAAGTATATGAAATTCTGCCCATAAGACTACCCACTGACCAAAAGTAGATCTTTTATATTTATTTAACAAAAAAAATTGTTGCAGTTTGTAACTGAAGACAGTAGACCAATACTCGCTTGTTTCGTCTGCTGTGCTCAACTGAAGAAATGCTACCGACTACTAGCCAAATGTCATAAAGCCGAGGAGTGGTTCGCTCAGATTATGAATGGAAACCTTGAGGTGAGATATTCTAAAACAGAGATATAATCTCTGATGTGAAAGTAATGCACTCGTGATCATCATCATAATTATTTAACAAATTCTGTAATCGTCTTTTTACAGCCAAAACCTTTAATAAACAAAGACCACTTAGAGTTGTTCCATGGGTTTATTAACTCTCCAATACAGAGCATAAGTATAGTTGAAGATGGTCAAATAGAAAGCATTGCTGTGAAAGAAGAATTACAAGCTGTTTGTGAGGGACTAGATGATATCATTGAGCCAAATGAGGAACATTCAAGTGAAGAGGATGGTATGTTATAAAACAAAAAATCCTTATACTTCTTACCGTGTTGATGACAATTTAAATTGATTTAGCCCAAAATTTGGCCACATGTTTGGCACTTTCAGTAGTGTCTATCAGCTATTGTGATGTGCAAACACTGGAACAGGCAGGACACAATATGAAGTGTCCTATCGTTTGTGGAGCAGCTACACATTTGCCCTTTACAGTCATCTATGAATCCATTGAAAAAATAACATCCTGTACTTTTTTCAGGAAGAAAATTACTTTAGATACAACATTAATAAAACATTGCATAATCTGTCATTTAATAGTAATGTATTTAATTTAATTGACATTAACAATTATATTGGTGAAAATTTTTATTTGACAAAAGATAGATATCTTGTAGACAGGTGCTATCTTTCAAACTATTGGAAAAGACAAGTAGCTGTGTCGCTATCATACTTTTTTTCTATTACAGCCAAGAATTTGGCTGATCAAGTTGCCTCTGTTGAACAATGCAATACTCAATTAAATCACTGTGCCAATAGTTTGATCATAATAAATGAATCAGTCAATCATTTAAATTAGAAAATGGGACAACAGAGGCAACCTCTTGCAATATTATAAGGAAGCCAGATAATAAATCAGGCGAATGTTTTGAGAGTTTTAATAGTATCAACCAGGTTCATCAAAATATTCAAGGATTTTTGAACAAAGAATTAGAAGTAGAACTATTCCTGAATTGTAACAATATAGATATTCTTTGTGTAACGGAGCATTGGCTCAAATGTCATCAATTAATTTTCAATTTTAGTAATCACCAGGTTGGTAGCTCATTCAGCAGGGTAAATGCTATACATGGCGGCGCATTAATCTTAGTAAATAATCATCTTAAATTTAAAGACCGCAAGGATATTGTCAGCCTATCTGTTGAGCGAACAGTTGAAATAGCCTGTATAGAATTGGAGCAGTTTATTATATTAAGTGTGTATAGACCTCCTTCAGGGTTGTATGATTGTTTTGAAAAGGTAATGGATGAAGTGTTGCATAAAATCTGTAGTTCTAAGAAGTCAGTAATCATTTGTGGTGATTTTAATATTAATTTGTTAGAAAATTCTGGGTTAAGTACAAAAATTATAAGCCTGTTTCAGTCATACAATCTTGAAAACAAATTTCTCGAGCCTACCAGAATAACCCCAACTAGTGCCACTTGCCTAGATAATATTTACACGGATATTATACCCACCCAAAAAGCAATTATTAACTTATTAGATTCTGATCATTGTGGGCAATTGATCACAATTCCTAATGTAAGCAAGAAAGTCACTAAAAAGGATATCATTGTTAATCCAAAAACTAAAACTCGCCTTGAAACCTTTAAAACTAAACTTTTATCTAAATTACCACTATTGTCAACTAATAATGATCCAAATCAACAATATAACGATTTTTTCAGTATGTATTGCACACAATTTGAAAACACATTTGTCCCTAAGACAATCTCGGTTAATAGTAACGCTTCCTTCAACGACTGGGCCACTATTGGTATTCATAAGAGTCGAAAACGACTTTATGAGCTGTATGCAGAGCGGACCTATATAAACACTGTAGAATTTAAGTTGTATGTTAAAAATTATTCTAAAATATTTAAAAAAGTTTGTTTCATAGCAAAGTCACGTTACTTGAGTTCAAAAATTAAAAATAGTAGTAATGTAATTAGAATGACATGGAATATTATTAATAGCGAAACGGGAAGGTCTTGCAACCGAAACAGTGACTACAGCCTTGCTATTGGCGATAAAATTTTAAATTCAGACACTCAAGTTGCCACAGCCTTCGAAAATTTCTTTGCGGATATTCCCGAATCGACTACTAAATCGCTAAACTCGTCACCTGCTGCTGCCGAGTCTTTACTAAGGGAAAACGTTTCAGTCTGTGATTCCGAATTTAATTTTCAATATGTCACCTGTAAAGATATAATTAAAACTTTTCACACCTTAAATGTTAAAAAGACCGCCGATCTATGGGGTCATTCTGTGGAAGTTGCTAAATCCATTATAAACATTGTAGCTCCTTCATTAGCTGTAATATTTAACGATTGTATTGACCGTGGTGAGTTTCCTGATCTGATGAAATATAGTAAAATAATACCATTGTTTAAATCGGGTAGTACATCAGACCCCACTAATTATAGACCCATTTCAGTACTAACCTTTAGTAAAATTTTTGAAAAATTAATTTTGGCACAAATGCAAAGTTTTTTCAATAAACATAAGTTATTGCATAAAAAACAGTTCGGTTTCACAAGGGGTCGTTTAACTACTGATGCCGGTGTTGAACTTTTAGGACACATTTATAATGCCTGGGAGGACAAATGCGATGCTTTAGGCATTTTTTGCGATTTATCTAAAGCTTTTGATTGCGTTCTTCATGAAACATTAATCAGGAAACTACACCACTACGGAATCCGTAACGCCTCTCTGGATCTTCTTATTTCATATTTGAGTAATAGGATTCAGAGAGTTGATGTTAACGGGAAGAGATCTCCCGGATCCGTAGTAAGAATGGGGGTACCACAGGGCTCAATTCTTGGTCCATTTTTGTTTCTTATTTACATAAATGACTTGCCTCAACTCATCAAGGATAATCATGACATAGTATTGTTTGCAGACGACACTTCTCTTTTATTTAAACTCAAACGTCAGCATTTAGTTACGGATGACGTTAATAGCGCCCTGGCAAAAGTCGTTAATTGGTTTAATGTTAATAACCTACTCCTACATGAGAAAAAAACTAAATGTATTAAGTTTACGATACCCCATGTAAGACAAGTGGAAACTACTGTACTAATTAAGGATGAAGAGTTGAAACCAGAAGATAGCACAGTGTTCCTAGGCATAACTTTGGATGCCAAGCTTCAGTGGGGCCCGCATATAGACAAATTGTCAAAAAAACTTAGCTCTGCAGCATACGCCGTTAGAAGAATTCGTGAGTTAACTTATTTAGAGACAGCCCGTTTAGTTTACTTTAGTTATTTCCATAGCGTGATGTCGTACGGTATTCTCTTGTGGGGCAGTGCCGCCGATATTCAGACAATATTTGTTTTGCAAAAAAGGGCAATTCGTTCAATTTATAAATTAATTCCTAGATACTCCCTCAGAGAAAAATTTAAAGAGATTAATGTTCTTACTGTCCCTTCTCAGTTTATTTATGAAAACCTTTTGTACGCACACAAAAATATTAATTTGTTTAAAAAATACAGTGATATCCACAACATAAATACGAGGAACAAACACAAATTTGTTGTTCCTGAAAAGAGGCTCAAAAAAATAGGGGGTACGTTCAGATGCCAATGTATACGTTTTAACAATAACTTCCGAGCCAAATTCAAGCACTAAGCCTAAATAAATTCAAATCGTTTATAAAACGGCAGCTGTGCCTAAAAGCCTACTATCATGTTAATCACTATCTCGAAGATAAAAAGGCTTGGGATTAAGCTGCTCCAATGAAATTTGCTCTGTGAATGTCGAAGCTTCGGACTTCGCTTGTTTATTATTTATTCCTTTCTTTATTTTTTTATTTTTTCTTTTCCTTTTTTATACACTCTGACATTTAATGTTTTGACATGTATTTTATTATTTTTTATACACTCTGACATTTAATGTTTTGACATGTATTTTATTATTTTTTACTTTATTATTTTTTTATTTGACATTTACTGATTTGACATGAATACTTATTTTGTTAAGTATTTTAATTTTTTTTTTATCATCATTGTGACTTTTAATGATTTTTGTGATTTTTATTTACATTCTTTTTGAATAGAACTTTTTATGAATTTTATATGATTATTGTGAATGTGGGGACCATGTGGGTCACATTTATATTTTTTGTTTATTTTTACCACAACTGTCTGACAGTTTGAGTACTATAAGCGACCTACCCAAATGTCCTTTCTTTGATATTGTTCGTCGTTTCGTTGAGCTCCTTGAGTTATAAGTCGAGCTACACGTTAACTGACAAATGCTTGCACTGACTGGACAGGTCCACTCCAATCTGTATGGTTCTTTCTTCAAAAGACCATCTCAGACACTAATCTGCATAGTCCTCATGTGAATTGAACAAAATTGTCTGGACTTTAAAAGAGACTATGACCTCTGAGTTTGTTTCGGCTGTTTCTTCTCAGAGTAGTCAGGTACGAAACTCCGGCCCCATCTAGTTTAAAAAAATGACGTGTAAAAGTGTTTGTAAAAACCTACTTGCAAAATAAACATCATTTATCATTTAACATCAATCGCTGGGGTCAATCATATGGATCACATATCTCTAACAAACATGATAATATATGATAATAAAACACATGATAATAAAAAATGAAGGGAAAACCAAAAATTCCACCTTGTATAACTAGGAATTCTGTTGACCGTTTTTGTTTTCTTACAGATCTAAAACCACTGAATCTATATGACAACTATCTGGATATAGAAGACACACATCTACAGTCATACCATTCGGAATCAGATTCAGAAGAGGAATTGGAAACTGAAGTGGTAGAAGAAATAGTAGTATCTGAAAAGAAACGAAAAGCTAAGACGACAAACAGTAAGTATTTCTTTGTTTATCAATAGGTTGGCGAACAGCCAATGGTGGACTGATAAGACTGGTCTACCCAGACCTGATTGTAAGGCAGAGGTTAAAGTTTGCATTAGGATTTTGCGTCATTTTTGTTTTTTCTGATTTTCTAATCTTAATAGTTCTTGCCTGGGGTTAGACCTTGACCTGTGGATGGGTGACATTGCATACCGAGTTTCCTCCGTGCCTCGGAAAGCATGTTAAGCCATTGGGCCTGGCTGTCATTTGTAGATCTTTGGCAGTCGTTACACATAGTCAGTGGTCCGAAAATCTGACAACCAGTCTTACCAAAGGGTATTTATTACCCAGCACTACCTATGATGTGGAGGTCAGATAGGCAGTTGCTCCATGTAAAATACAGGTATTCCCCTGCATTCGGTTAGACTGGAAGCCGACTCCAATATAGTTAGGTTTATATTTCAGAAGCTGTAGTACGGTATTGCTTATAACCTTCAAAACGTTCTGAATGTGAAATTTAAAATAGAAATTAATTAATTTAATTTTAAATTCAAATTTTTACAAAATCTTTCCAATGGGTTTTAAAAAAAAAACCCCGTGGTCGCGCCTTCGAAACGCATACATTCAGGCAAATGGGAATAAACATTCCTAGTCGCCACCAGCGGTGACTGGGAAGTCATTGCCCCTACTTCAGTTTCGCTATACATTGCTTTGTTTCTTGTGAAGAAACAATGCAATGTAGCGATGGATAGCAATGTATAATAAGGTAATTTATTTCAAACCTGCAACTATCCAATTGATGATAAGATAACATTGAAATAAAGTTTCCAACAAAATGCACTTTGCCTTTTTTTGAGATTAGAGGCAGGTTTAGGTTTCGCGAGGGGAACATCCACCCCCCACCTATGGCTCCGCCGCCTGCGATGCTGGAAGCGGACCAACAGGACGACGAGGACAACGCTCCGGAAGTGACTGGGGTAGACCTGAGAGTGGCGGTACGCAGGCTCAGTGCCAAAAATACCGCCCCGGGACCCCACGGCTTGCCTGGCAAAGCCTGGGTCCTGGCCTCGGATTCTTTTGGGCCTCGACTGGAGGGGCTCCTAAGCGCATGCTTGAGAGAGGCCAGTTCGAAGACGGGGAAGCTGGTCCTCATTCGGAAGCCGGGGTGCCCTGCGGACTCTCCGTCCGCATACCGGCCCGTGGTGTTGCTCGATGAGGTGGGCAAGCTCTTTGAAAGGGTAATTGCAAACCGCCTCGCCGAGCACCTTGCGGGGACGGCGCCGGATCTTGCGGAACACCAGTTCGGTTTCCGCAAGTACGCGCATGATGGCGAGAGAGCCCTCACGACGGGGGATGCCGTGTCCAGGGGTGGGATTGTCTTGGCGGTGTCTCTCGACATCACCAACGCCTTCAAATCCATGCCCTGGAGCTGCATAAGGAAGGCACTCCGGTATCACCGGGTGCCTACCTACCTTCGTCGTGTGGTTGGGGACTACCTGACGGATAGGACCGTCATATACCCCGGTCGCAGCGGAGACTGGAATCGGCGAGAGATGTCGTGCGGTGTTCCACAGGGATCGGTTCTAGGGCCGGCCGTGTGGAACATCGGGTACGACTGGGTGCTGCGCGGTGACATCCCTAGCGGCGTCAGCGTGGTCTGCTATGCAGACGACACGCTGGTGCTAGCACAGGGGGGGTCGCACGAGGCGGCGGCGGCCGAAGTCATGACACGCAGGGTTGCGATAGTCGTTGAGACGGTCCGGCAACTGGGTCTCGAGGTGGCAATGCACAAGTCCGAGGCATTGTGCTTTCATGGGCCACGGAATGCGCCACCACCGGGATCCTCACTGACGGTAGGAGGGGTATCCATCGGCGTTGAGTCGACGTTGAAGTACCTGGGATTTGTCTTCGACAGCCGGTGGCACTTCGTAGAGCACTTCCGACGTTTGGCCCCCAAACTGGAACGGACTGGGGCTGCCTTCAGGCGGCTCCTGCCCAACCTGGGGGGGGGGGGGGGCAAACGCCTCCTGCCGGAGGCTCTACGTGGGAGTCACCGTAGGCGCGGGCCTGTGGACGGTAGGCTATTGGCTAGCTCGCCGTCCGTCCGTCTCATGACCACAGGCCGTGTCGACGGCGCGTTCGTGTTCCACGCGCGCCTCAAAGAGAATCAGCAATAGGAAGGGGTCTGCAAGGTCCGATGCCTGCCGGGGTTGCGGGACTGTTCGAAAGAGATACAGTGGCCCCGGAACACAAAGGGCAATGAAGGAACATGGATGGGATTTAGTCAGTAAAAGTCTGACACTGGTGCCGATTCCCTTGTTCACAAACTAAACTAAATTTAAGTTCAGTGCATCTTTTTCTTTCTATTTCATTAAGAAAAGGACAGAAGATAAATTTTTGTTATGTTCTGTCAAATTAATCAGCGCCATACAAGTTTTAGACGCGATTTAAAAGTTGACTACTAAAATTACATCAAATTACGTCAGGTGCTGACTAATTTGACAGGATTAAACTAATATTTATCTTCTGTCCTTTTCATCATGAAATAGAAAGAAAAAGATGCATTCAACTTAAATTTAGTTTAGTTTGTGAACAAGGGAATCGGCACCAATCCCTCCTGCTCCGCCCAGAGCGGGAGGAGTCATTTGATGATTTCCCATCCGAAAAAAAATAAAAAGCCCTGTACCACTGCACAGTACATTTTTTGAAACCTTCCTATGGCATTTAAGCGAAAAATCATGGACATGGTGTATTCACCCCATTTTGACCTATGGATCCCAGGCTTGGTCCTTTGAAATCACATGCAACATTGATGCACGAATTGTGGCACGATAAGTTAGTAATCATATCTCTGTTCTACTCACCGTAGACTGTAACACTGACCAACATCATTTTTGAACCTTTGAAGAAATTATCCGGATTTACGCACGCTACGCACACTGACACTGCATGTTTTTGTCTTACTTTAGAAAAAGCTGACCATTTGAAATATCTAGGTGTCACTATTGACTGCAATCTAAATTTCCGTGAACATATCGAGTTACAGTGTAGTAGAGTGCGCAAACTAATGTTTTGAATTTACGTAATGTAGCCGACCAAAAATTAATAAAACAGGTTTATTGTGTCAGCCTATTCTAACCTGTTGCATAACATCCTGGGATGGCACGGGAAATTCAATTCTGCTTTAAATTCCTCTAGAACGTGCTCTAAAAGCAATTCTAAAGATTGCTATTTTTCGTCCGTCTAGATTTGCTACACTCCAGCTCTACAAAGTATGTAATGTGCTCACAGTACGGAAACATTTATATTTCCCGAGGCCCGAAGAAGTTCCTGGCGGCGCGCTTGCCCTCGCTCTGAAAGAGCTAGGGTCCCAGCTGAGAGTACTCTACTCAGCATGTCTTGAGCAGGGCCAAATCCCTGGTTACTGGAAAACGGATCGTCTGGTCCTGCTCAACAAGGCAGGGCGTCCATCGCACTCGCCGTCCGCATACCGGCCCATAGTGCTGCTGGATGAGGTCGGTAAGCTTTTCGAACGGATAATTGCTGCCCGCCTCGCCGGCCACTTGTACAGAGAGGGGCCTGATCTGGCCGATAGCCAGTTCGGCTTTCCGCATGGGTGCTCCACTGTGGACGCCATAATGTGGGTAAGAGCCCACTGGTGCAGGAAGCGGTGACCTGGGGCGGGGTGATGCTGGTAGTGTCCTTGGAAATCTCTGACTCTTTCAACACCCTGCACTGTGCCACCACAGGGTGCCCCCCGTACCTCTGTCGCATCGTTGGGGCTATTTTATCGGAAAGGTATGTCACTTACAGGGCATGTGACGGTGGAGGCCGGCGCGACATGTCGTGCGGTGTTCCACAGGGTTTGGTCGTGGGCCCACCCCTGTGAAACATCGGATACCACTGGGTGCTGAGAAGCGAGCTCCAACCGGGGGTGGCCCTGGTGTGTTGCGCGGATGTCACGCTGGTCGCGGCCCGGGGGAGCTCGTACAGAGAGGTCCAGAGTTTTCTAAGACTTCCAGGTCAGCCGTGGCAACTCGTGTACAGATGGAAGATTTTCTGCAAGTGGCACAAATGGGTCGGGTAGGGAAACACTTTCTCGCCACAACTTCAGTCTTTCTTTCAACGAAAAGATAAGAAAAGAAACAGAATTTGTTTATTTATCAATAGGTTGGTGAACAGGCCAATGGTGGACCGATAAGACCGTTCTACCTAGACCTGATAAGAAGTAGTTAACGTATACATTAGGGTAGAGCGTCATTTTTTTCCAAATTTTGAATTTTAATATGATGATGACCGAGCTTGGGCACCATAAGCTACTCTTCCCATTTGCATGGGAGGAGTCGGCTTCTTCATAAATTCTAGTAGGTACTAGTTTACCGGCTTTCATATCCTCGGTCCACGGCACTGAGATTAATCAGGAATATCCTGGCTTCCACACTGATTGATTTTGATGTACTGTTGTGGTCTTTTCCGCCTGACCGATAAATTTTTTTTTCGCTTAAATCATGCGGAGGCGCCGAGCCACGCCCCCTTAAAGTTTGGACCTATTAGGAAAGCGTCAACTTTGGCGCGCAAAATAACAATAACTCAAACACAAAGCATTTATTTCAATTAGACCATTACGGCACTTTTGAATGCCAAAAATGCAAACAAATAAAAAAAAAACAAAGCTACAGTCCCAGTCACAAGACCTAATAAC
Source organism: Xestia xanthographa (assembly GCA_905147715.2). Lineage (NCBI taxonomy): Eukaryota > Metazoa > Arthropoda > Insecta > Lepidoptera > Noctuidae > Xestia > Xestia xanthographa. Next base: position 14,223,731 of record LR990654.1, on the reverse strand, counting down.
TGGAGAAAGTACTGTAGTTGCCCATTTCCTAGCGTAGATCTCTATGGAAAAGAACGGGCAAGAAACTCCATGGACACTCTTTTAAATCAAAATATTGTTACAAAATCTTGGTTACATCATTCGTGTTGAGTGAGATTGTACATATATGTGAGTGAGAATGATGTAGAAAGACGTGCACATTAAGACCGTCCAGAGTAAAATACTAAATCAACAGTTTAAAAATAAAGTAATTAATGAACCGTGGCAGCTAAGAGATGACCAGTCCCAACTGATAGCGCCCGTACACGAACATGACGCATGTATCGGCGCCATTCAACTCAACCATACCAAAGGGAACTAAATGACCCGACACACCCGCCACTAGGCTTTTCGCGTACCCGGACTTTTTTATACCCGGGTAACGGGTTTTATTTTTTTAATTACCCGGGTAGCCCCGGGTACCCGGGTATCTTGTAATGTAAGTAAAACTCCACAGTAATCATTGTGTTTGGTTCTTTGGTTCATTTAACTGCTAACATTTATTTAGTAATAAAAAAACCTTTTAAGGATCATAAAGAATTCCTTTTAAATAACTAATCATCTTCTAAAATTTAATAATCTTCTAACCAAAATAAACAATCAATGTTTTTACTTACCTACTTAACTTTTCTTACTATAGAAAAATCGTGGTTTTAGAAAATCTTAACAAAAAAAATATAAATAAAACTTCCATGTAATAATAACGTAAGAAATATAAAGGTTATTTTAATAAAATGGCGCTTGAAATCTTATTAATTATTACACTTAAATAATTACATTAAAATAGGAACAATTAACGAGATCTGTCAGTTATTACATTACCAAATTTTTAACATTCATGTTGGTTTATTATCTATCTCTCATGGGGTATAGGTTTCCGCACTTAGTCCTTGAAGCTTTATTATTGAAAAAAGATTTCAAAAATACCAATGCGTTAAGATAACGATCGGACAGCCTATTTCTTGCTTTTGTGACGAAACTTCCGGCAACAGAAAAAAGCCTGTTCCCTACCTGTAGAAGTTGGTTTGATCGATAATAAGGCTTTGTACAGCAGATTTAAATTATGAGTGCAGCTTTTCGTGGCCTCGTAAATCTAAAACAAGAATTTGCAATATTAAAATAGACTCATAATAAAGAATATAAGGTACAATTACATAAAGGCTACAAACTAGGCAAATACTTACTTGAAATCTTTTTTCAGTTTAATGGTTTTTGATGACGAGGGTGCTGGTGAAACATGTTTTCTCGCGTTATTGATGGCTTCTTTCAACTACGTTTCGAATGAAACAGAGGACATTTCATGCAGAGGTCTGTTGTCACTATCATCATCACTTGAATTGTCTTGATCTTGAGTAAAAGAGTTTGAAAACAAACGCGCACGTAGACTTTCAGCACACGAGATTATGCTTGTTTTTGAAGCTTTAGGCAACAAGTCACTCGATGTGAAGGTGGCAGGGCGGTTGTGTAAATATTCATGAATTTGTTCTATCATTTTAAGGTGCTTTCTTAAGGTGCTCTATGTACCCGGGTACCCGAGTTTTTCATCAAATATTACTCGGGTCTGAAAACTCTTGTGTACCCGGGTATACCCGACCCGACCGAAACGGGTCCGGGTCCGAAAACCCTACCCGCCACCATCAGCGAGACATTTGAGTGAGCATGACATTCTCTCAGCCTCCAAGGCATATTCAAGTCAACGAAAGATAACAGAATGCAAATGCTTTACAGTACATGGTACTCACACATGTGCTATGCAACTATACAATACTAAGAGATGGAGTCTATACAAAGCAAGGATATTTTTACAATCTTCTGCAGCTGCCACAATAATTTTCTCAATTTGTTTTCCCCTATGGTTGTGGAGCAGGACCAGCACTGAGCCAAGCATTTTTATCATCAATGTAATCCCCCAACTTATAATATGCTTGCCTACATAGTGTGCGATTTATACAAGATTTAAATCTCGTCGATTTAAATCTCTCGTTTGGCGTGAGTTGTCAGTGCGCTTGGCCGATTCGGTATCTATTATTTCATTATTTCTATACAAAGTCAACGGGGCGGGACTAGAGAGCGTTTCTATGTTGCAAGTGCAAGCAAAAATTAGCTTAGTGGTGGTCAGGCGGGAGTGTCCTCGATAGTACCATGCTGCCGCTGGTCTCTTGGTAACATTACCAGCTGACAGCGTTGAGGAGATTTTTGATGCCTTTTTATACTAGTTTGTTGTTAGTTTATGTGTGAACATAGAACCCGGGACGCTCGATGATGCCCGAGAACGCTTGTGAGGGGGGCGAATGTCGACCGTCCGAGTTCATTTGCACAATTCTGTACTTAATGATTCTAATTCTAAGTGTAAGAGCGATTTGGTCCAAGTGCAAATCATTCTCTCACTCTTACTCTTATTCTTTATTTCACACAAGATTCAAAATATACACTTAAAATATATAGCTTATGTACAACGGCGAGCTTAACCCAGAATTGAGTTTTCTTACATCAAATCATATTTCTGTTGTTCATACCACTATCATGTTAACTAATTAACATGTACCATCAGCTCGGACGAAATCTTACCACCGATATGGCTCTTTTTGTTTGCAGCATCGGGCCGCTATTGAAGCGCTTATGTACGCTCATCAACCAATAGCATCGCAGCATCTGATCCCTTGTCTTTGTTATTGAAAAAAAGGGTCGAAAGAAAAAAGTACAATACTATACGGGTGGTAAACAGATGTGGACATCGTGTCCACGGGATTTTGTTTAAAACGTGGTAAGATTTCGTCCGAGCTGATGGTACATACCTCACCATACCTTACCGGATTAATAATTCCAGGAGCGCCTGCCGCAAAGAAACCGAAACTAGACACACCAAGAACAAAACAAGAAGATACAGTTACACCACAGATAAAAAAAGCAGCCCCGGAAATAATACAAAACATTCAAAATCGTACGTCCACTCCTTTCATTAATAAAAAAAACAGTATCAATAATATTGCTTTAGATACGAACTGTCGTACTAATAGTGCTCAAGATTTAAAACGTTTCAAATGTGATACATGTCGTAGTAGTTTTAGATACAAGAGTCATTTAACAAAACATATTCTAATACACACTCGGGAAAAACCTTTCAAATGTGAAATATGTCAGAGTAGTTTTAGACAAAGAGGTGATTTAACTAAACATATTCGGATACACACTCAGGAAAAACCTTTCAAATGTGACGTATGTCACAGTAGTTTCAATCGTAAAGAAAATCTTAAAACTCATATTCGAATACACACTCGGGAAAAACCTTACAAATGTGACATATGTCAGAGTAGTTTTGGACAAAAGGGTTATTTAATTAAACATATTCGAATTCACACTGGGGAAAAACCTTTCAAATGTGACGTATGTCAGAGTAGTTTCAGTACTAATGGAAGTCTTAAAACTCATATTCGAATACACACTGGGGAAAAACCTTTCAAATGTGACGTATGTCAGAATAGTTTCAGTGATTACAGAAATCTTAAAAGTCATATTCGAATACACACTCGGGAAAAACCATTCAAATGTGACGTATGTCCGAGTACTTTCAGTACTATCGGATATCTTAACACTCATATCCGAATACACACTGGGCAAAAACCTTACAAATGTGAAATATGTCAGAGTAGTTTTAGACAAAAGAGTGATTTAACTAAACATACTAGAATACACACTCTGGAAAAATGTTTCAAATGTGACGTATGTCAGAGTAGTTTCAATCGTAAAGAAAATCTTAAAACTCATATTCGAATACACTCTGGGGAAAAACCTTACAAATGTGAAATATGTCAGAGTAGTTTTAGAGAAAAAGGTTATTTAACTAAACATATTCGAATACACACTCGGCAAAAACCTTTCAAATGTGACTTATGTCAGGGTAGTTTCAGTACTAACGGAAGTCTTAAAACTCATATTCGAATACACACTCAAGAAAAACCTTTCAAATGTGACGTATGTCAGAGTAGGTTCAGTACTAACGGAAGTCTTAAAACTCATATTCGAATACACACTCTGGAAAAACCTTACAAATGTGAAACATGTCAGAGTAGTTTTACAAAAAAGTTCGATTTAACTAACCATATTCGAATACACACTGGCGAAAAACCTTTCAAATGTGACGTATGTCAGAGTAGCTTCAATCGTAACGAAAATCTTAAAAACCATATTCGAATACACACTCGGGAAAAACCTTTCAAATGTGACGTATGTCAGAGTAGTTTTAGACAAAAGGGTTATTTAATTGAACATATTCGAATACACACTGGGGAAAAACGTTTCAAATGTGACGTATGTCAGAGTAGTTTCAGTACTAACCGAAATCTTAAAACTCATATTCGAATACACACTGGGGAAAAGCCTTTCAAATGTAAAGTATGTCAGAATAGTTTCAGGGATTACAGAACTCTTAAAACTCATATTCGAATACACACTGGGGAAAAACCTTACAAATGTGAAATATGTCAGAGTAGTTTTAGAAAAAAGTTCGATTTAACTGAACATATTCGAATACACACTGGAGAAAAACCATTCAAATGTGAAATATGTCAGAGTAGCTTCAGTCGTAACGAAAATCTTAAATCTCATATTCGAATACACACTCAGGAAAAACCTTTCAAATGTGACGTATGTCAGAGTAGTTTTAGACAAAAGGGTTATTTAATTAAACATATTCGAATACACACTGGGGAAAAACCTTTCAAATGTGACGTATGTCAGAGTAGTTTCAATCGTCACGAAAATCTTAAAATTCATTTTCGAAGAAAACACACTGGAGAAAAACCTTTCTAATGTGACGTATGTCAGCGTAGTTTTAGACAAAAGAGCGATTTAAGAAAACATTCGTACACACACTATTGAAAAACCATACAAATGTAATATGTCAGTTGATAATAAATATCAAACGTCAATATGTCCACTATAGACAAAAAAATATACTTTTTAACATCAACGAAATTTTATAAATTCTTAACTTCGAAAACGTTGGGCAAATCTCCGTTTTGGTTAAAAATCTGGTAAGTCCATAGAAACATTCACATTTTCAAATAAAAACGGTCAAGGACATGCCTTATTGCAACATCGGCAGTCTCGACCTGTCTCGCACGAACCACCCGATAATGCCGCTTGCGGTCTCTCTCACCCAGAAACAAGCGGTGATCTCGCTCTAGACGAGCCCGTGCGCAGCGAATACACCAACCATTCCGATAACAAACCGGTTCTGTCAGCGAACACGCAGTCGCCGCCGCCGCCTCAGTCATGTAGTACTGAAGAGATTAATAAAACGTATGCGAACATTGTGATGCATACGTTGAGCCAAGGGGGTGAATCGAAGCACAATTGTCCCAATGACAAACGGGTGGAGGCGCAGAGGCGTAAACATAGAAATAGGTGGCATTGCAACTTATTTGCTTTTTTAAATTTAAACCAGCTGACACTAAAAATCATTTGTTTCTTTCTAATGTCCACAAAGAAACATCAGTGAAGGATATAGCAGAGTCCCGGCGTCAGGTGTACTGGTGGTCGCGAGAGCTAACGTCTCTGCGCAAAGCGTGCGTCGCTGCACGGCACCTGTACGCCAGGCATCGCAGGCTCCGCATCCGCCCACCGGATGCGACAGCCATTGAGGCGGAGCTATATGAGGGGTACAGAGCGGCGAAGACCGCTCTCCGGCCTGAGGAGATGCTGGGGACTCTCGACAGAGATCCGTGGGGTGGGTGTTCCCTTCGCGAGGGGAACACCCACCCCCGCCTATGGCTCCGCCGCCTGGGGTGCTGGAAGCGGATCATCAGGACGACGACGACGACACTCCGGAGGTGACTGGGGTAGACCTGAGAGTGGCGGTACGCAGGCTCAGTGCCAAAAATACCACCCCGGGACCCGATGGCTTGCCTGGCAAAGCCTGGGTCCTGGCCTCAGAGGCTCTCGGGCCCCGACTGGAGGGGCTCCTAAGCGCATGCTTGGAGAGAGGCCAGTTCCCGCTTCGTTGGAAGACGGGGAAGCTGGTCCTCATCCGGAAGCCGGGGCGCCCTGCGGACTCTCCGTCCGCATACCGGCCCGTGGTGCTGCTCGACGAGGTGGGCAAGCTCTTTGAAAGAGTAATTGCAAACCGCCTCGCCGAGCACCTTGCGGGGACTGGGCCGGACCTTGCGGAACACCAGTTTGGTTTTCGCAAGGGGCGCTCTACGGTGGACGCCATCATGCGCGTGAGAGCCCTCACGACGGGGGATGCGGTGTCCAGGGGTGGGGTTGTCTTGGCGGTGTCTCTCGACATCGCCAACGCCTTCAACTCCATGCCCTGGAGCTGCATTAGGGAGGCACTCCGGTATCACCGGGTGCCGACCTACCTCCGTCGAGTGGTCGGGGACTATCTGACGGACAGAGCCGTCATCTACCCCGGTCGCAGCGGAGAATGGAACCGGCGAGCGATGTCGTGCGGTGTTCCGCAGGGATCGGTTCTGGGGCCGTCCTTGTGGAACATCGGTTACGACTGGGTGCTGCGCGCCGACCTCCCTAGCGGTGTCAGCGTGGTTTGCTATGCAGACGACACGCTGGTGCTGGCACAGGGGGGGTCGCACGAGGCGGCGGCCGAAGCGATGACACGCGGGGTTGCGATAGTCGTTGAGAGGATCCGGCAACTGGGTCTCGAGGTGGCACTGCACAAGTCCGAGGCCATGTGCTTTCATGGGCCTCGGAATGCGCCACCTCCGGGATCCACCCTAACGGTAGGAGGGGTATCCATCGGCGTCGAGTCGACGTTAAAGTACCTGGGACTTGTCCTTGACAGCCGGTGGAACTTCGTGGAACATTTCCGACGTTTGGCCCCCAAACTGGAGCGGACTGGGGCTGCCTTCAGGCGGCTCCTGCCCAATCTGGGGGGGCCAAACGCCTCCTGCCGGAGGCTCTACGCGGGAGTCGTGCGGTCCATGGCCCTTTACGGGGCCCCGGTGTGGGCGCGTTCATTGAGGCGGCGAGCCGCCCACTACCTGAACGCGCCCCAAAAGGTGGTAGGCTGGCCCGGGGCTACCGCACGATCTCCCGCGAGGCGGCGAGCCTCCTTGCCGGATTGCCGCCATGGGATCTGGAGGCAATAGTCCTCGCGCGCCTACATGAATGGCGCGCGGAGGCGCTACGCCGGGGGGAAACTCCGCTGCCGCGGCAAATTGTCGCTCAGCGGACAGACTTCCGGCGGGATCTCATGGCGACATGGAGAGAGCGACTGTCGCAACCTCGTGCAGGGCACGCCACGATAGTGGCGATAAGTCCCCTCTTTGAGGAGTGGCTTGAGCGACGCCACGGCGTCCTCACCTTCCGCCTGACGCAGGTCCTCACCGGACACGGGGTGTTCGGGAGGTTCCTGCACCGAATCGGGCGGGAGGAAACGTCCGGGTGCTTCCACTGTGAGGATCGACCGGAGGACACGGTGCAGTACACGGTGGAGGTGTGCCCCGCGTGGGCGGAGCACCGCCGTGTCCTCGAAGCGGCGATCGGCGGCGGCGACCTCTCGCGTCCGGCCCTGGTGCAAGCCATGGTCCGGAGCGAGACGGAATGGGACGCCGTCACCTCCTTCTGCGAAGCAGTAATGCTAGAGAAGGAGGTGGCGGAACGTGAGAGGGAGAGAACCTCTCAACGTCCCGGCCGCCGCGGGAGACGCCCCGGGCGTCGGGGGCCACCACTACGTGGCCCCCGGCCACCGTAGGCGCGGGCCTGTGGACGGTGAGCTATGGGCTAGCTCGCCGTCCGTCCGTCTCATGACGACAGGCCGTGTCGACGGCGCGTTCGTGTTCCACGCGCGCCTCAAAGAGAGTCAGCAAAAAGGAAGGGTTCCGTAAGGACCGATGCCTGCCGGGGTTGCGGGACTATTCGAAAGAGATACCGTGGCCCCGGAACACAAAGGGCGATGAAGGAAAAAAGTCTGACACTCCCTCCTGCTCCGCCCGGAGCGGGAGGGGTTATTTGATGATTTCCAATCCAAAAAAAAAAAAAAAAAAAAAAAAGGATATAGCAGAGTACATACCTACGAAAACAAAGGAAAAGACTTAAGCAACTAAGCTTAAACAATTATTTTCTTTACTCGAAAATAATTGTTTTTAATGAGAAATACACTGCAGAAAGTGGTAACAATTGCAAAAAAACTTTAGTTTCAAGTGAGTGAAGTGCTATAAATCCTCAAGCAATAATAAAAACAGTGAGATAAACACAAATTAAAACGAAATAAAACTGTGACAAATATTAATGTATCGGCCATTATAAAAATTGAATCCCTGACCTACACCAACATTGTTATCGACGCAGCGTCGAAGGCGGCACTAACTTGGAATCTCGCAGCTCTAGCAAAAAACTAGTTCTTACTCAGGAGTTGGTCCTAGTTTGGAGTCGCGGTTAACGTATTAACGTTTTGTTTACCGCGACAATTTTGAGGTAATTTAGTGAATTTATCGTAGCACACGCACTGACTCAAAAAACTAAATACCCTATCAATTAATCTTTGAAATGAGTTTCATGCGATCTCCGACTAATGGTGGTAGCAGAAATGGAGCTAAGGGAAGTTCCCAACCGGACCTGTCAAAGCTGAATGATGATGAGTTACAAAACATTACTAGCCGTAACTACAAACGGAAATAACCGCACGACGATCTATCAGGGCAATTCCAAAAGTTCCAAGACCATATTTCAACATTGCTGACAAATTTCACTACTGAACAAAATGAAACGAATCTAAAAATAAGAAATGATGTTGCATCCATAAATGAACAGTTAAAAGACATTAAGTCGATGACTAATAAATTGGTCCAGGAGCAAGAAATTCTAAAAACCGGCCAAGTGCGAGTCGGACTCGCGCACGAAGGGTTCCGTACCAATTATTATAAAAAAATCACGTTTGTTGTATGGGAGCCCCCCTTAAATATTAATTTTATTCTGTTTTTAGTATTTGTTGTTATAGCAGCAACAGAAATACATCATCTGTGAAAATTTCAACTGTCTAGCTGTCACGGTTCATGAGATACAGCCTGGTGACAGACAGACGGACAGACAGCGAAGTTTTAGTAATAGGGTTCCGTTTTTACCCTTTGGGTACGGAACCCTAAAAACCGAAAAAAAAACAAACCTTAAAATTTCCAACAGTACTATATGTATATATAAATACACTTCAGACTATTTAGGGAAAACAAACAATTGTACAATATATGTTACAGTAAATATTACAACGTATAAGTAGGCTAATGTACAATCCACGACGTTTCCACATTTTACTTATGTTAAAGATACAGTGTAGACTGTAGACACCGTATTTTAAATAACAATAGGGATAACAATATCAAATAACAATATTATAGAAAGACAAAAATGTAATAATAAAATAACACAGAGATAGAAAACGTACATCAGTTATTTTATGACTAAAGGTATCTAAATATATAAAAGAAGAATAAAAAATAAAAGTAAAAGTAATCATAAAAATAAAGACTAACATTAATATTTACACAATAACAGACTAATAAGTTTCTTAAAATTTTGGCGGTCTAAAGCAAATATATCTAAACCTATATAGTTTTCAGACCACAAACAAATTTACTTTTAAAAGATTTTATCCAGAACTACTGCAGAAGATGAAATACAAAATAACTGATTACGCAAATCTATACAAAACTACATATAAATGAAAACAAGTTTGAAAATAAAAATAATAATTATTATTTGGCACTTGAAGAGTACTTAATCTGTGATCAACAAAAATAAAACTGAAAATACGAAAATTCTTAACCCACCTAAAACCGATTGGATAAACAATAGTAGATTTTACAACAAGGGCACAAAACGAACCATTTTTATCCGAGACCTTTAGCAGCCCGAGCCAAAGGCGAGGGCTGATAGTAATGTCGAGGATAAAAATGGTTTTGTGGACGAGTTATAAACTCTGCTTTTCACTTCGATTGCGAGGAAATAAAACAGTAGTATAATTTGAAGAAAGGTCATAAACGCACGAAAAAACAAGAGCTGTTTCCCGCCGCTTTATTTTTTTTGAAATCTTACGACATTGATATTAGGCTTGAGTTGCAGACCTATACAGCCTACTATTAAATTAATTTTGTAATAATAATTTTCCTAAATAATTAAATAACCCACCGTAGGTACTTGAATTTAATTTTTTATATCTTTTATGTCTTAAAAAACACATAAGAGAAATAAATTAAAGGAAGTATTATAAAATAACAAATTCTATCTATGAACTTCTTATTGCGTTTGGCTGTATGGCTCATTTTCTTTGCCTTAATATAGATACATTTATGAGTAGATACGTTAATGCCCTTGTGCACAAAATTCGATTTTGTCGGCCTGTATCCTGCACAAACAAGCACTTTCAGAGCATGAGAAGTGAAAAGATAATTGTATCAATACTAGAAATGAACTGGGTAAGAAAGTAAAAGAGAATCCTGAAGACGCAGAAATAATAGTAGATTTTACAACAAGTGCACAAAACGAACCATTTTTATCCGAGACCTTTAGCAATGATAGCTTTAGCTGATAGTAATGTCGAGGATAAAAATGGTTTTGTGGACGAGTTATAAACTCTGCTTTTCACTTCGATTGCGAGGAAATAAAACAGTAGTATAAATAAAATTTGTTTAATTTATTCTGATTGTTATTGGCTGACTTAGATTTTAGATTTAATTTAATTTAATTTTGATTTGTTGTTTTAATTTGTGTTGTCTATTTAATTTAATTCTTTGATTGAGTCTGATTTTATTTCATTTTATTGCAATAATGTTTTTATCTTTTATTTTTTATTTTATTTGGCAATGGGTGTTATTTACCTGAAATAAATGATTTTATATTTATATAAATTGAAGAAAGGTCATAAACGAACGACAAAACAAGAGCTGTTTCCCGCCGCTTTGTTTTTTTGAAATCTTACGACATTGATATTAGGCTTGAGTTGCAGACCTATACAGCCTACTATTAGATTAATTTTGTAATAAAAAAATTCTTAAATTAATTAAATAACCTACCGTAGGTACTTACTTGAATTTATTTTTTTATATATTTTATGTCCTAAAAAACACATAAGGCAAATAAATTAAAGGAAGTATTATAAAATAACAAATTCTATTTATGAACTTCTTATTGCGTTTGGCTGTATGGCTATTTTCTTTGCCTTAATATAGATACATTTATGAGTAGATACGTTAATGCCCTTGTGCGCAAAATTCGATTTTGTGCAGCCTATATCCTGCACAAACAAGCACTTTCAGAGCATGAGAAGTGAAAAGAGTAATTTTATAGCCGAACTAAATAATGTGAGCTGTTATTCAGAATGCAGAGTTCTTATTATCTAAAATCTTTCAAAAATTGTATTGGAAAGTTTATCTAAAATCCTTCAACAATTGTATTGGAAAGCTTTTTAAGATCTGGAAGTTGATTAATAATACAGAGTGTAAAAGACCTCATCACGAAGCCGTCAACCATGCATTCTGTACATCAAACAAAGTTACTTTACGCAAAAAATATTGCTGGGTAACAACTTTTTTTTTTGGGTGAAAAATCATGTTTTGTGGTAGAACTCAATGTAACGCACTCAAAACATTGTGCTGATTTGTATTTAATAGAGGTGTTTTAAGTAAAAATCTTACAAAAAAAACTTGTATTTATAAAAAAAACTTGTCAAAAATTTGGAACTTTGACCCCCAATATCTCCGTAACTAGAAGGTTCCCAGGTATGGTATAGATTAAAAAATGATCGCAATGACAAGAAAAACAAGTGCCTTTCGGCTTCGTTAAGAGGTGTTTTACACCCTTTATAACTTGCAATAAAATAAAAACTAACTCAGCCACTACAAAGCTTGAAGGTCCGATTACCGATACAAAAGTTATATGTGAGAGTTTCAATCATTACTTTTCAACAATCGGTACAGTGCTGGCAAGTGAAATCCCAGAATGTAATCAAAATAATGCAACTGACACGCTTTCGAGACTGAGTACAAGTACGCAGGCTGGTGTAGAACTCACAGAGTTGTCACCAACCACTACTACAGAGGTTTCAAAAATTATTGACGAATTGAAAACTAACATGAGTCCAGGCATCGATGGCATCAGTACTAAAATAATTAAATGTATTAAAGATTTACTTTTGGAAGACTTAACAAAATGCATTAACAAAAGCCTTCAGGAAGGAATTTTTGCTGATACATTAAAAATCGCAAGTCATACCAATACATAAAACCGGAAACAACGCAGATGTGAGTAATTATCGTCCAATATCGGTCTTACCGATTATTTCTAAAATATACGAAAAAATAGTTCATAATAGGTTGCAAGCTTACTTAAATTCTATAACTTTTATTTCCAAAAGCCAATATGGCTTCAGACAGAAATCAAACACCCTATCTGCGACTTTTGACCTTATTACTAACTTAAAAAACTAACATTGATAAAAAATAAATAGCTCTTGGAATCTTCATTGATTTAAAAAAGGAGTTTGACACTGTAAGTCACAAACTTCTTAAAAAACTGGAAAGTATCGGTATTACCGGCTCTGCATTAAAAATATTAAATTCTTATCTTACAAATAAGTACCAAGTGGTCGGTATAGGTGAATATCGAAGTGAATCCAAACCCATTACCTGTGGAGTACCACAAGGTTCTATACTAGGACCTCTATTATTCCTTATATATATCAACAATATTAATGAAATTGGACTTAAAGGAGTTATTTCACTGTATGCCGACGATACCTGTCTTTTTTATTTTGGTAGTAATATAGAAGGTATTGTTAAAGAAGCACAAAGTGATCTAAATATAATAGCTATCTGGTTCCAATGCAATCTACTTACTATAAATGATAGTAACCAAATACATGATATCTATTGCTAAAAATAAAAAGCTTCATACACATTGGGAATTAAATATAAATGGTCAACCGTTATTAAAATCAAATACTGAGAAATATTTAGGTCTTACTCTTATAAACTTACAATGAAACCTCACATTGAGAAAGTAAGAAAAAAGATATCACTGACTTGTGCACTTAGAGGAATTGTCCGATGTCTCCCACTAAGGGTCAGATATGTTATTTATAACTCGATGGTTAAATCACATTTCGATTATTTAATCGAAGTATGGGGCAGTGCTGCCAAAACTCACCTTAAAAAGCTACGAACATCTCAAAATAAAATTAATAAATTCTTATTCAATTATGATTATTTAACATCTTCTCAAAAGATTAACAAAGAAACAAAATTAATGAATATTGATCAAATTTATAAATATAACACTTGCATACTTGTACGTAAAATAATTAATAGAGACATACACACACGCAAATAAAATTTACAAAAGGAATGCAAATTCAAAAGAGCATTACGAGGCAGGCTAACCATATAATTTTAACAGCACCGAGGACAAACTGCGGTAGAAAGACTGTCGTATATGAGGGGGCTGAACTCTATAAATCTTTACCTAAAGTAATCAAGGAATCGAAATCAATTCCAACTTTTAAGAGACTATTAAAACACTACCTAATTAATTTATATTTGTGATGTTATGTTATTTATGAGCATTAGTTTAGTTCAGAACCCAATGTGTCTAAACCAGTTTTATTGTGGTCGGATTTGATTTAATTCTTTATATTTCTACATTCATCTGGGAATGGTCGTTACCAAAGAATGGTAAAACAAACCTTAAGGTTACACAAGTCAGTCATTCTTCCATACAAACGTAGTCTGGTGATTACTCATTTGTTTGACGGTGTAGGTTCAAAATTAAAAATTGTATCAACTGATCTTTTCATTATCTAGCCCTGTATGGAAGCAGAATTGGAAAAAAAATATTGGTTTGGAAGTTATGAGCGTCGAAACTTTCATATTTCAACACTAATTTTAACTCATCTTTGGGCGTAAATAAATGACCTAAGTAGTATGAAAATGGAAAAACTAAAACCATACAAGCATAGATAATTTATTCAAAAGTTGAAATAATTTTATTTTGAACAGATACATCCAATAGATTTTTCATGATTTCCCTATTCCCAAAGGTCTACATAAAAAAATTCGCGCGCCCGTTTTCGTTGTAAATTATATTGCATTTCGCTACAAGTGTGGGGTGGCACCCCGTTCCCCACTGACCGGGGTGGCACCCCGGTCAGTGGGGAACGGGGAAGCGCGCAGCGCGTGTGTATGCACAGTGTGTGTGGGTGCACACAGCCATGCTCACTTTGTTAGCTGCCGCCCGGCACGTGCTGTCGTACTTACGAGTATACTATTTTATAACATTGAACTCTGGCTTGAATTTTGGATACCGATATTTCTTTATTGATAGTTTGTGTTTATTATTTTGAATTTGTTTCAAATTTTACTGACCCTGGCATTGGACTTTGCGATTCCAATTTGATAGTGATTTACGCTTGGATTTTTATTGTTTATGACGTAACATCACGCCTGTATGCTTTGAGGGGGTACGCAGATTTGTGCAATACACCCAGATTTCGAAAGTTAGGTACCTATGTTTGCGGATGGATGGACAGAGATTTTGTTGGCATGTCAGAAGTATTGTGAGAGGAATTTATGAATGTGTGAACCTTTACTTTGTTATTTTGTATATTTTAATTTTATGTTATCTCTTACTCTTTTAGTTCTAGTTTTAGTTACAGTAATTGGTTTATAAATACAACCGTTGTAAGTAGATAAATAAATGTTAAGTTTATAGTGGATAAGCCTATTACCATGACATGTATTGTTAATAATGTAGGTATAATAAATATTTATGGCGACTTGGTTGGGAACGACTCATCATCTGCCACCATCAGCCTTTTCCCAACTATGTTGGGGTCGGCTTCCAGTTTTACCCGTTGAATACCAGTACCTATACATGGAGCGACTGCCTATTTGACCACCACAACCCAGTTAGTACCGTGTAATACGATACCCCTTGATAAGACTGGCTGTCAGACTTTTGGGGCCTCTGACTACCTAACGACTGTCAAAGATCTACAAATGACAGCCGGGACCAACGGCTTTATCGTGCTTTCCGAGGCACGGAGGAAACTTGGTATGTAATGGGTGGTCACCCATCCACAGACCAACCTAGGCAAGCACGGCTTAACCTAACGATCGACCCGAGCGGCTGTTATTATTTAGCCACGAGTTCCGCTTGTTTGGGAACGACTATAAATGGAAAAATAAATATAAATATTTTTTGCAAAAAATAAAACAGACAAAAAAAAACACAAACATAAAAAACACTTTGATTGATTTGGTGTTTTTGTCACCGGCTTCTGAAGCTAAAGTTATTTTTCACTTTTTTGTGTTTTTCTTTTTTTTAATTCTGTGATAACTTCTAAACTATTCAATCAAATGTTAACAGCTAAAAGACAATTTTAATCTAAATTCAATTGTCAAGATAATGGACATACTTATTTGGATAAGGATGATTACTACAAATAAGGTAGGTACCTACGTTGTCCTCGAAGCGGCGATCGGCGGCGGCGACCTCTCGCGTCCGGCCCTGGTGCAAGCCATGGTCCGGAGCGAGACGGAATGGGACGCCGTCACCTCCTTCTGCGAAGCAGTAATGCTAGAGAAGGAGGTGGCGGAACGTGAGAGGGAGAGAACCTCTCAACGTCCTGGCCGCCGTGGGAGACGCCCCGGGCGTCGGGGGCCACCACCACGTGGCCCCCGGCCACCGTAGGCGCGGGCCTGTGGACGGTGGGCTAGGTATGGGCTAGCCCGCCGTCCGTCCGTCTCATGACGACAGGCCGTGTCGACGGCGCGTTCGTGTTCCACGCGCGCCTCAAAGAGAGTCAGCAAAAGGGAAGGGGTCCGTAAGGACCGATGCCTGCCGGGGTTGCGGGACTGTTCGAAAGAGATACCGTGGCCCCGGAACACAAAGGGCGATGAAGGAACATGGATGGGTTTTAGTCAGTAAAAGTCTGACACTCCCTCCTGCTCCGCCCAGAGCGGGAGGAGTTATTTGATGATTTCCCATCCGAAAAAAAAAAAAAGGTAGGTACCTACGTCATATTTTTAAATAAAACTTCAAAGATAAAAATGGTTACTTAGGTACCTACCTACTTTACTCTTTGTCTGGATAGAAGGTCAACCTATTCATACACGAAATATTTTCAGAGAATCATCCAACAGCTATAACGAAGCCATAGCAACGAAATATTTTTTTTACTGAGTAGGTAGGTACCTATATTTAAAAAATCTCTACTTGACCCACACAATAAATAGGTACTGGCTCCATATTTTAACAACATCCATTACGCTAGTTTACTACAATACTACGTCAGCGGCACAATGCCTATTGTTGATAAATGTATAATAAGACAATATTACAGACCGCTATTGTAAATAAATAAACAGCCAATAAACAATTTACAAAATAACATAATTTTTTATTTGATGAATCAACAACAAGACTCACAGTCACATCAAAGTCACGCTGTCGAAAAAGCAATTGTCCTGACCCTGGCTGTACTAATCAGGAGTCGCCTGTGGTTTAATTATAGGTAACTAGCTAGGCTAAGTAAATACCTAGGTATTTAACATAAGTAGTAACATAGTTGCACAACCTATAAAAACAAGTATAGAAATAAAGTCATATCAATGAAATTATTTTTTAAACTAAATAACAATATCTGTCCTTCAAACATAAATCGCATAATACGCCAGCACATGCCAACGATGATACTACACAATTGCACCCGCGCCGCGCGCCGCCGCTACAATGTCGTCCCGTCTTCAATGAAATTGCGCATGTATGCGTCACTCAGCGTTAGGAGTGTGTATGTGTACGCGCAGTAGCTTCCTTCTGCTCTTTACAGCGTCTATCCCTTTCGCTCGTGATGTCGTGTCGGATGAAATAGCATGCATTTTAACCCCGCCCACCAACTAGTTCGTTCCGCTAACTTGTTCGTTCTTAAAACATAAATTACAACGTCTTCAGCACCTGCAAACGAAAATACTTTACTATTTATTTTCCACTTAGCAAGGGCATTTGATATTTATCAACTCATATTTCAGTGTAGTTTTAAGTTTTGTTAACGAGCCTCATTTAAATACACACTAGTGTAAAACCTTACAAGCTGATACACTTAGTTATATTGTAACATACACACCCCAAACTTCACACACACGCTTGCAAAAGCACCAAACCTCTTGACCTGAAACCTTTTTTGTTTTCAAAATAATTATATTATTGTTACATAATAATCTTTGGTTAGTTAACTTATTATATAGTTAACATGTTAGCCTTACATGTTAGTTAAGAGACAGAACCCGTCGACACAGGATATCCTAGTGTGAAGTCCAGGGAATATGTAAAAATCTAGCTCTTAAGTATTTAGATATTAGCTTTTTAATATTGTACCAGTCTATTTGAACTGTTATTTTTATTTTATAATACTGTGTTTTTAACGAGAAATTATAATTTTTGTGCTTTAAATATTTAGTTCTTTATCGATTAAATGGTATGAATTAAAATATTCTTATTATTTAAAAACGAACAGTAGTCCTACAGTCCCCAGAAGTCACCGGGCACTAGGTTCTTTATTTTTAGGTACATCTAGCACATTTTATAGTTAGATCCAGAAAAATTAAACGTAGGTATAAAGAAGGGGTCTAAAAAGGATGAAACAAGAAAAAAATAAAAATCCAGGAATGTAGTGTGCGATACCCTGCCAGATATCGTCGAAAATCGTCATCTAAGTGATATAGATAATTAGAAATACAGCTTCTGTAATTAGTAAGCATATTTTTATATTTGGTAAGCTGATAGTTTTTTAATTATTTGATAAAAACACTTCCGGCTGGAGTAACGTTACCCCAGCCAGATCTTTTGTTAAAAAATAGATATTTTGAAATAAATTTTACTAAATAATTAGAAATGAATTTGAAATAAATGGTATAACTTAATTTGTATTTGCTATGGTTGCGGAGATATTTAAAATCCTGCTGGGATAACGTTTGCATGATTGCTTTATCTCGGAATTAACTTGACGGATGATTGTAATATTTGTACAAGAGATCTGGCTAATCTATACTTCTATACTAATATTATAAAGAGGTAACATTTGTTTGTAAGTTAGTATGTTTGTAAGTTTTGTATGAAGGGGGTAATCTCCGAAAGTAATGAACCGATTTCAAAAATTCTTCACCATTAGAAAGCTACATTCACCTTGAGTAACATAGGCTATATTTTATCCCCGTACTCCTACGGGAACGGGAACTACGTGGGTGAAACCGCGTGACGTCCGCTAGTTTGTTATAATTTGTTACGCAATAAACGAATCCACTTTATTGCACCGTTTTGAAGTTATTTTAGTAATATGCTTTAATAGATCCTAGAGCTTCCAATAAGCGCTCCAAAGACTAAACTTAAACGTTATTATATAGGTAATTACTGTCTATAAATGGTACTGAAGTTTCATTAGTATCCTATACCTATCCTATACGCTGTGTTATTTGACAACCGCTTAACTGAGTTTACTGCAGTAGTGGGAACTGAGTCTTATATAAATAATTAAAAATACAGTTCAATTATATACATGTGAAATTTCAGACTTGTACACTAATTAATTAACGAGATTCGCCCTTTGTGTTCCGGGGTCACGGTATCTCTTTCGAACAGTCCCGCAACCCCGATAGGCATCGGTCCTTGCGGACCCCTTCCTTTTTGCCGACTCTATTTGAGGCGCGCGTGGAACACAAACGCGCCGTCGACACGGCCTGTCGTCATTAGATGGACGGACGGCGAGCTAGCCCATAGCCTACCGTTCACAGGCCCGCGCCTTCGGTGGCCGGGCGCCACGTGATGGCCCCCGACGCCCGGAGCGTCTCCCTTGGCGGCCGGGACGATGCGAGGTTCTCTCCCTCTCACGTTCCGCTACCTCCTTCTCTAGCATTACTGCTTCGCAGAAGGAGGTGACGGTGTCCCATTCCGAGGGTTACGTACCTCAAAAGGTAAAAAAGGAACACTTATAAGATCACTTTCTTGTCCGTCTGTCCGTCCGTCTTTCACCACCTAGTTTCTCAGGAAAGGGGTGGACCTAGCAAGTTGAAATTTAAACCAGATATTGAAGTCTATAGTCCCTATTAGGCGTATAAAAATCAAGGTCCTGAGTCAACATCATGAAAAGATAAGGGCAAATTATGTTTCGTGCTTAAAACATACCACTTTTTTAGGGTTCCGTAGTCAACTAGGAACCCTTATAGTTTCGCCATGTCTGTCCGTCCGTCCGTCTGTCCGTCCTCGCTTAATCTCTGTGACCGTTAGCACTAGAAAGCTGAAATTTGGTACCAATATGTATATCAATCACGCCGACAAAGTGGTAAAATAAAAATTGGAAAAAAATGTTTTATTAGGGTAGCCCCCTATATGTAAAGTGGGAAGTGATTTTTTTTTAATTTCAACCCTAACGTGTGATATATTGTTGGAAAAGTATTTAAAAATGAATAGGGGTTTTCTAAAATCCTTTTTTGATAATGTCAATAATTTCGGAAATAATCGCTCCAAAAGTAAAAAACAATGTGTCCCCCCCCCTCCAACTTTTGAACCATAAGTTTAGAAAATATGAAAAAAATCTGAAAAGTAGAACTTTATAAGGACTTTCTAGGAAAATCATTTTGAACTTGATGGAAACTACAGTTTTTGTACAAAAAAGACAAAAAGTTGTACAAAATAATTTCTGAACTAAGTTTGTAGTATATTCGTATATGCAAGCATTTTTACATAATGGATACCCACCTTTAAACTCATAAGTGGGAACACTTATTGTGACGGATGCGAAACTACGGAACCCTACACTGAGCGTGGCCCGACACGCTCTTGGCCGGTTTTTTTTTTTCGGATGGGAAATCATCAAATGACTCCTCACGCTCTGGGCGGACCAGGAGGGAGTGTCAGACTTACTGACTAAAACCCATCCATGTTCCTTCATCTCCCTTTGTGTTCCGGGGCCACGGTATCTCTTTCGAACGGTCCCGCAACCCCGGAAACATACCATCACTTTGATATTCGTCATTTGGCTCAATGACATCTTGTCTCTCACAAAAAGCTGGTATTTCTTCTTTGATAGCAATGCTGTCAGTTTCACATTCATTAACTATGCTTACGTGCACTGTTGGACTTTTAATAAACACAGTGCAACAGTGTAAGTCGTCTTGGCTTATCGAAGGATTTAGCTGTAAAAAGATGATTTTAGTATTAATATTTTAAAGTGACTCAAATGAGCCTCCATACGTGATTAGCAGTGATAGGAATAGGTAGTGCTTATTAGCCTAAACTTCGAAGATCAGAGACAAGAATCGGAGACTTCCTTAGACTATATTTTTTTCCGGGACATCACGTAAGTACATAAAAAATTAATGTTATTTGGAATAAGTAATTGGTCTATGTTTACCTAAAGTTTGCGACTAAACATAACATAACACAGTCGTTACAACCATCAAAATTTCTGAAAGTTTTCTTTTTAAGAACATTTTGGAAACGACTTCTTCATCATAAAACAATGATACGCTCTCTTAGGTACGCACTCTTAGAATTTACAAAAAAAAAACTCGCCGTGGTCGCATAATAAAATATAGGCTAAGGAAGTCTCCGATTCTTTTCTCTGTTCTTCTTCGAAGTTTAGGCTAATAAGCACTACCTATTCCTATCACTGGTGATTAGGTATACTTAAGTAAGCCCAAGGCACCCTAGACAGAAGGCCTTACTACCAACCTCACTGACCACTGCGAAAACTATTGTTGCCATGACAACAGACCGTTAGCAGACTGCCATGCATGTACATGGCAGTCTGTTTCAATAGAGTCAAGTTTCCATAGCCATACTATGTGTAAATGTTGATTCATGTTCCTTATATTATGATAAATATTGATTCAAAATTATAATTAAATTCCGTTTTAAAATTATTTACTTACGTTGTTTTTTTTATAATTTCATTACGTACTATTTTTTTCCTTAAAATGTGGGCAAAATACGATCTTTTCTAGTCCATGGTACGATCATCTAAAAAATAACCAGCCGTTATTTACATGTTTAGTTTTTTGTTTCTAACGAATTAATGCGAAACATTCCAAGCTGAATATGTTTACCATATATTTTTGACTAAAGGCACACATCATTGGTTTACACCTACACGTCTGGGATTGAGCTGGTTTCTTGTATTTTGGCGTCAAAGTTATGTCACCATCGTTTTGACTTATAACAAGATAATTCAAAAACGCATGCATGAAGAGTTTTGTTAAGACGCAGTTAGCGTCAAGACGGACTAAATACAGTTTTCAGCGAGCTTATATATACTTTGTCTCGTTTAGGCGCTGCGATGTTTTTTCGAGTTTTCATAACCGCGATAACTTGGAAATAATAAATATTTTCTTAAATCTAATTAGGGCACTAAGGGGCACACATTAAGGGCTACTTGTGTACGTTTATTCTACAGGGGCACATTCAATGGTTTTAGAGATATACGATTCTGTAAAACGTTACTCCAGCAGGAAATGCAATATCTCGAAAACCTGAAGGGGCACACATTTTATTTTCGGGGGCACATTGTGGCACTAACATAAGCGACAAGGCCATGCACAATGTCTCTCTCTCCGATCATTCGTTTAGAATTTTCCTGCTGGAAAATCGTTACTCCAGCAGGAATCGTTTTTCTGTTTTTTTTCCAAAACGACGGGGGGCACACATCTTTTGATGTGGGGGCACATTTACAGCAGATTTAAACGTTCCACTCATATAACTCTAGGAGACACTTTCCTGCTGGCGTAACGTACACCGTTTGGTGTAAGACGGCTACCGTACTGCAGCGGCACGGCAGCGGGTTATAACCAGCGGCACGGTAAACGTGCGGCAGCTGTCCGACACGAAACATCTAAATTGAAAGCGCCTTAGACACTAATCACACGTTGGCCGAGTGTTAGGTTTAATATACTTTATTCTCAAAAAGACAAAAGAGCCACTTACATGAGAACTTATGATAACATAATGTAATAAACTTATTCTAGGTAACGGTCACCGATATTCTTAATCTTAAAATATTCTTAATTCTTAGTCTTACAATTATATATATTTTTTAAATCGGTTGGGATACACGTTCAACGGTTTTATTCTTAACTGGTAGGCTAGTAACATTATTCGTGGGTGCTTTCAATAATATAATTAGACAGTTCTGATTTAAAACCGTTGAAAGAGCTTACATTTTTAATACAGGATGGTAAATTATTATAAAGTTGTGCTCCTTCATAGGTGATATTCTTTCTAGCGTAATTTGTACGTGTCTTTGGCAGGACAAGTAGACTAGGCCGTCGAAGACTACGTTTAGATATTTTCGATTTTTGGGTGAATATTACGTTAGTGTGAATTTTTCCATCCATTATTTTTCTAATTAAGACACAAGTGTTATACATGTAAAGTTGTTTAATATTCATCAGTTTTGTGTCTTCATATATTTTGTTCGTTGGTGTCAAATATGGATAGCGAAAAATGGTCTTTATAATTCTGTTTTGCATTCTTTGCAGTTCCTGTAGCTTTGTTTTACTGGCGTTACCCCAGATTTCTATGAGGTATAATAAATGTGATTTGACGAGTGAATTGTAAATATTATACCGCAGTTTTTTTGGTATACATTGACTTACATTGCGGAGTGATCCAATAAGTGAGGAAATTTTGTTTCTAATATAATCAACTTGCTTGTTCCATGTTAAACAATTTTCGATTCTAAGGCCAAGGTATTTTTCGCAAGTTTTTTCTTCTAATGGAATGTTGTCTATAGTTAGCGGGTCATACATCGGAATTCTTTTATTTTTAGCTTTAAAGATCATGTAACATGTCTTTGAGATGTTTACGGTTAGCAAATTATGTTGGAACCATTCAAACAGAATTTTTAAATCTTCTTGGGCCCGTGAGATAGCGTCCTGAACATTAGTTCCGAAATAAAACAAGCATGTGTCATCTGCGTATAAAGTTAAATGGCCATGTAGTCCTAGCTCCGATATACTATTTATATATATTAAAAATAATAACGGTCCCAATATTGATCCTTGTGGGACTCCATAAGTGATAGGTAAAGCATTACTTTCGACACCATCTATTTTGACTACTTGGAATCTATTTGTCAGATAAGATTTTAACATTTTAAGTGCACTTCCTTTGATACCAATGTTTTCTAGTTTTTCTAACAACAGTTTGTGACTTACGGTGTCAAAGGCTTTTTTTAAATCGATAAACACACCCACAACAATATTTTTCTTATCAATATTTTCTCTAATTTTTGTTATTAAATCAATAGTGGCAGCAGTGGTATTATTTTTAGCTCTAAATCCATATTGTCGTTCCGATATAAAATTAAAAGAGTCCAAGTAGTTTATCAGACGACTATGTATTATTTTCTCCAAGATTTTTGACTTTATTGGTAGGACAGAGACCGGGCGATAGTTTCCAGGATCGGTTTTGGGTCCGGATTTATGGATCGGTGTCACCTTTGCAATCTTTAGGGTGTCTGGAAATTCCCCGTCGTACATGAGTTTGTTAAAACAATTTGCCAAGTTTGCTGAGATTAAATTTTGAAGACTTTTTATTACTTTTGTGCTTATTTTATCTATACCGCTACTTGAATTTGGGTCGAGTTCATTAATAATTTTAATTATCTCCTCTTCACTACATGGATCGAATGTAGAAAGTTCTTGTTTATTATTATGGGATTTGAAAACACATCCGGTCGAGGTATCATGATATTTTTTCGGAATTCTGTCTGCGAGTATGGAACCTATGGTAGAGAAATACTTGTTAAAAACATCGCAAATTTCATTTGTGTTAGTGACTGTGTTAGTATCAACCAAAAGCTTTGAAGGAGCATCACTTTGTTTTATTTTATTTTTAGCTAAATTATTTATTAGTGACCATGTTTTTTTGGGGTTATTGGCACAATTCGTAAATAGTTTGTAGTAGTAAGAATTTTTCGTATTTTGTATTAATTCAGCGGTTCTTTCTTTTATTTCCTTATAATTCTTTTCTAATAATTTATTTTTCTGATCACTTTTGTGTTGCATCCATAGATGGTTTCTTTGGCTGATTCTGGTAATTATATCGTTGTTAACCCAATCTTCTTTGGGTGGATTTAGGACCTTTGTTCTCAATACTTTGTTGTCTTCTACGCAACGCTTTATCTTTAATTCTAATTCACTGTAGTTATTTGTCGTATCTTCTATTCCACATGATTCCATCGAAGTATAAAGTTTCTTGTAGTCTATTATTTCGTAATTTAGGCGTAGTTTTGGAGGAGGTTTTAATTTGTTTATTTGTAGGTATATTTGCTTATGATCTGACATTGATGAATTTATGATAGTCATGCTGAAATGTTCACCTTTTAAATTTGTACTGACATGGTCTAGGATAGATTTCTTTGTATCAGAGTCTCTTGTGCAGTAGGCTTTATTGGTTTTGTTTAATATTTTATGTCCTGATTCCTTTATTACTTGTTTGTACTTATTTAGAGTACTATTTTTCGTAAGAAGGTCAATGTTAAAATCGCCAAACACTATTGCTCTCTTTCGTTGTTGTAGTTGTGTGTCATATACATCCAAAAATTTTTCAATGTTTGTGTTACCAGGGTTGTAGACGACGCCAATATTAAGAGCCAGTTTTTCAATCTTTACCCATAGATAATTGTTCCCATCCTGATATATTGATTCACTGAGGTTATGTTTCAAATCGTTGTGTATATATGCTGACACTCCTCCGCCTCTTTTATCTGTTCTATAATTGTAGTAATGTGTATAGTTTTCTATTTGTAGTTGTAAGATTTGATTTTCATTCTGTATCCAAGTTTCCGTTAGCAAAATGATGTGTATAGTTGTAGATATAGATTTTATAATACATTTAAGTTCGTCTAGTTTTCCTCTCTTTCGTATACTTCGTATGTTTAAATATAGTATTGATAGGCGTGTTTTCTCAGTTTTCAGTTGTTGGTAATCGTTAACTATTTGATAGGTTATAGTGTCAGCCAGGGTATCATTTATTTTTGGTCGTTGGAGTTTTTTGATGCTTGCTTTATAATACTTGGTACACCATTGAGGTATTTTATAATTAAGTCCCTTTCTCCAGATTCTGTTCGGCGTGTTAGCTCATCTCTAATAGCTAGAAAATATTTTTGTTGGGTTGGTGTTTGGTCCGAGAAAATTTTAATGCCATCAGGTATTTTTTCTTTATTGCGGAGTAATAGCATTGCTGGCTCCGGCTTATCATAGCAGACTTTAATTCTACGCATTTTGCCGGGATTGTACTTGCCGATACGATAAATTTTATTCGGCCTTGGTATGTTCTCGCTTACTTTTGTGGTGATAGTTGCAACATCAGATTCGTCTCTTAGTATTCTCTCCTGGGTACTAGTGGAGATCTGTTCAGGTATGCCAACTATAATAATATTGCTTTCCCTTTTTTTACGATCCTGCACTTCGCAAATAATTTTTTCGTTTACAGTTAGCTGGTTTGTTTCAATTGATTGTGGGCATGATTTAAATTCTTTATAATTTGTTTCAAGCATGTTTATTTTGTCTTCACTGTTATGTACTTTTATTTCCATCTGAGATAACTGGCTTTTTATATTGGAATGGTCTGAAGCAATTTTCGCCGTTGTGGATTTAATATCTTGAATTTGAGCACTAATGTCTGCTACATTTGAAGTAATTAAACTGCTTGTTTGTTCATGTGATGCCCTCAGATCAGCCATTTCACTTTTGACGGCGATGACAGTCTCGTTCATTTTATCCATCATCTGTTTGTTCTGACTTGTGCAGTTTTCTAATAGCGAAGTAATTCGCGATAAATCATTTCTCATTTGCTTTATCTCATCGGAGCATGCGCATTCCGGTTGTTTACGCTTACGATAGGTGACTTTCGCTTCATTCAATTCTTCGCAGAATTTGGATAAATCAGGTTGTGAGCCGGTCCTCGTAACGTACTCAGTTGCGGCCTTAGAGCTCTTGGTTAAATGTTCTAGGGAGGTGACAGCCGTTTTTGGTGGAGATTGCGACATACTCATTATCTATTATTACTTGTTTGTAATGTTGTTTACAATGATCCAGCTATGTAGCTTCCGTAATATCTCATATAAAGCAGGTAAGTGGGCCATAAATTGATTCACTGTTCAATGTTCTAATTCAGTTTGTCGGATGTGTTTAGTCATTCCTTGGTAATAAAACACATGCATAATTAGAATAACAACAATTTTATTGATAAGTAGGTACAATGAAACAATAACATTATAGCTTCAGTCTTTATTCAGTATAATAGTTAAGAGCCGATGACACTAAACCTAATCTGATAAGACTCCCAGATGATATAATTATACATCATTAGCTTCGTTACCAATGGGGGAACACAAAATGGCGATGCTGCAATGCAAAAAACCGGGCGGTGCTATTAAAAAAAAAAAAAAAACAATTTTAGGTATCTACTTATGATCGGACTTCTGAAAAATCAAACGCTCATATGAAAGATCATCAATGCTGTGTAAGAAAAACAACTGCTGCATTTTCCAAACAGTGGAGACACTAGTTGCTGCAGCGATTGAAAGTCGCCGCGCAGCTAGATTCGGTGTTTTGTCAGCAATCACCCGGTTCCATTCGTTTTGTACTGACTGAATACACGTGCCACGGTCACGTACGAATAAGTTTACAAAAATACGAAAATATCGTTTTCAATACACTTCCTCGAAAACTGGTCCTTAACGCACTACGATTAGGTACAACATGCAATGTCTTTTTTAAACTTTCACGATCAAAACACATTATAAAACACATATAAACGGGTAAAAATACCCGTTTATATGTGTTTTATAACATGCAATGTATTTCACACGCGTGCGTTTTATCCCAATTCCCGCACATTGACAAAAAGGCGAGTCAACAAGCTTGAAGGAAAATAATTTACTCTTAGTTACCATGGCCGGTGAGAAATTGAGCAACACAGTGATCAACCTCCAGCCATGTCCTGGCCAGCCGTTCACGAACGGATGGAAAGAACTGGGGGAGGTGTCGGCCCTTGATGGAATTATCCCACCTACATTGCCATTCAGACAAAAGTTCCTCCCAGATGTCGGTATGTGGTTTGAATAAACTAGAAATCTTATCACGGTCACGTAGGGTTAAAAAGTCTGCGTCCGTGGTCTCACGCGCGTTAACCGTCCTATACGCTTTGCATAAGAATATCAAAGCCAAACGTTGGCTTTGAAGCAATTTACGTCGTACCGCTCCTATGGTGGCCCTATCGGCCCAAACAGGTGCCCCGTAGCACATACACCCCAAGTAAGTAGCCCCATAAATGGTCTTTAATGTTAGAAATGACAGACCCCACGTAGATTCGGATATTCTCGTTAAGGCATAATAGTACATTTTGATACAAGTGGAGAAAGTTTGTTATTGCAATCGAGGCGGAATTATAACACCCGAGCCGTAGGCGAGGGTGTTTTTGAGCCGAGAATTGCAATAACAAATGTCCACGTGTATCAAACGATGTTTTTCAATACACTTTTGAAGAAATAAAATAAAATAACGAATAATATTTTTGACACGAACTATGAAACTATGATTTAAATTTTCTTTTTTTTTTTCGCGCTTTGGTCTCGCCAGGTTGAAAGAGAGGCAAGAGGCAAGCCTAATATGAAAAATAGATTTATTTTATATTTTTGAATTCAGAACACAAATGTTAATTTGTGTATAAAAGTAACTATTAGTTTTAAATAATCATGTTTATCTATTATATTCTATTTATAAACACAATTTGAATATTCCAAAAATATTTATGCCGTAAAGACGCGTAGTGGTTTGCAAAAATTAAAAAAAAAAAACATTCACCTTAGACTATAGGCATTGAACCAATTTGAACTAAGTATAGGTATAGTTATCTGTGGCAATTTTCATTCCCGCACACGTGCGGGACAGTGGAAAAAATCGCACGCGTGTGAAATACATTGCATGTTGTACCTAATCGTAGTGCGTTAAGGACCAGTTTTCGTGGAAGTGTATTGAAAAAGTTCTTTTTAGCTTTTTCACCGACAGTTTTTATATGATTTATGAATGAAAAATTCCTCTCTAAGACCAAACCAAGGTAGCACACGGACTGCTTTCTTTTCACGGGAACGTTATTAAATTTAATACTAGGCCACGATTTAAGAATTACCTTTTAAATTTAGTTGATAAGTTTTTTGCGGTGCAAAGGTCAGACGGTTTCGATCGCCCCACTGAGATAATATTCGTAGGCAAGTGTCAGCTAAATTCTCGAGTCCAGCCCGAGTACTCGACTGAATGGGCAGCAGGCCGTCGTCCGCGTAACCGGTTAATGAACAGCCGGGTGGAAGAGGAATCGCGAGAAAATCATCGAAACCTAAATTCCACAGATACGGAGCGATTACCGAGCCCTGAGGACATCCCATGGTAAGGGACTTTGACATAGAATGATGTCCGGGTTTGAGTTTCGCAGAACCATTTAAAAAATATGAATAAACAAGATAATATATGTTTTTATAGCAGCCGCGATTCTTCATTTTAAGAAGTAGCATCGGAGTTATTAACAATTTTTCTAACAGAAAGTGCCGCGTCTACGGTAGATTTTCCCACGGTGAAACCGAATTGGTTGTTATGAAACTTTGGCCCGTCTGGCAGCAAACGTGGAACGATAAGGCGCTCCAGGAGTTTTCCCAAAGATGGCAGTAGGGTAATGGGCCTCTAAGACTTAGGGTCGTCCGGTGGCTTATCACCACTTTTTGGAATTATTCGTATAAAGCCACGTCGCCATACACGAGTAAAAACGCCGTCCGCAATACACCGGTTGAAAACAGATAAAATGGCGTCGCCCGCTGTTTTACACGCTTCTATTATCATCCGATTAGATATTTTATCTTCACCTGATGATTTGTTAACAAGCAGTTTCCTGACAACATTAATGAATTCGTCAATGGATGGAAGGTCTGACGTTGGTGATTCAGGTGGCACAGATGTCCATGCTCTGATCTGTTGATGGTAGTCATTGTCATTTACTGGCGAATCATCAGGTATCAGACTATTTAATAGAACTTCGGTTGTTTCCTCAATACCGGTCGTGTGTCTATTATTTACTTTAAGAGTGCGGCGCCGTCCGCTCGCAACTGCAATTCGAAGCGAAGGCAAAAACACGTTGAAATATTGTTGTCTCGTTGAATAGAGTGTAGCTATGCGTGTGTTAATAGTGTTTGGTGTTTACCTTTTTAGTAGTTATCATGTTCATTATTTCATTTATTTTTGTTAGTTACTTTGTGCAATCGTTAGTATATGTGCAGAATAGTAATGCGTTTTTAGGAAATCTGTCTACAATGTTTTTATCTCAAATGTTAGATTAACTCAAAATCTAGGCTTTGTTGAAAAAAAATCTGGGTTACTTAGGTACTACTCTTTCTATACCACTAATGTAGGTAACGAATAAGTATACGGTTCGCCTGAAAATCTGAAATAAAAGTATGTACTGCGGGTCTAAAATGGCCGCTTTAGCAGAATCCACGCAGAATCTTAGTATGAATCACGTCAAAAATTTTAAATTCTTAAAATGGACTTCATATTTATGAGGTTAAAGTCCATTTTAAGAATTTTAAATTTTTAACGTGATTCATATTACGATTCTGATAAAGCGGTCATTTTAGACCCCCTGGTGGCTCAGTGGTGGCGGCCCCGACTTACGAACAGGGCGCGGGACAAATACAAGAGGCGTCGGGCGCGGACATGGCGCGGGCGGCTTCCTATTCCATTCAAATATCATACAAAATGCATGGAAATAAAGTGCAATTTAGGCTACACGGTATATCATTGCGCTGACGAGGATGTGACGATATACCGTGTGTTGTATTTGTCCCGCGCCCATAGACTTAGTACTTATAATACTGCCCGCGCCTAAGTCGTAGGTTCGAACCCAGGCAGGCGCATTACTTTGTGTAATTCATCAACTCTGCTCTCAAAACGGTGAAGGAAAACATCGTGAGGAAAGGAAACCGGCATAAGTATCCTAGAACCTAAAAGTAGATAGGAAGTAGGTAGGTAGTAGGTAGGCAGTAGGTAGGCAGTAGGTAGGTACTCATCAAGACGAATCAAACGAGCCCAAACTCGAAGCGGTTGCGTCGTTTTATTACGGAGATCCTTTGGCCCCCCTTTCAGCTTCATCATCAAACCCTGATTACCATTTAGGACCAATTTACTCTTCAAGACCAATCAAACGAGCCCAAACTCGACGGGATTATGTCGTTTTATTACGGACTTCCAATGCCACCTTCCAGCTCCATTATCAGACCCTGGATACCACCGAGCACCAAAGTACTCGTCACGACGAATCAAACAAGTTCAAACTCGATGGGGTTACGTCGTTACATTATAGAATTCCTATGGCCACCTATAGCATTGTCACGCGATATACCTACAATACATATGCGTGCAAAAGGAGATTGACCACAATCAGAGTCGCTTTATAGTAAAAGAGTATGGCCATAAAAATAAACTCATAAATTATAAAATATTTTTTTAACTTATCTTAATTCACTTGAACGAAATCGTATGTGGGGTTACTATTTTGTATTTTATTAGCTACAGTATTGGATTTTATTGCTTACTTTTTAAAATGGCGTATTTCGGTAAAATCAATGTTGCCAATTTATTAAAACCTGGGACATAATCCGTCAGACTCAGTTTTAAAAACAAATTCAACTATGACTTTATCCTCGCTATTTATATTTTTAATTAGCACAATTGAAATAACATATTTTCTTAATTCACATCCTATAGATATTATTACTTTGTTAATTAAAAATCTTTCTTTAGTTGACAAATCAGCTAAAGTCAGAGTGATTTATTCTTATTCTTTATTGCACACAAAATTAAAAAAGTATACACACAAATTAAAATATATAGCTTATGTACAACGGCGAGCTTAACCCAGAATTGGGTTTTCTTACAGCAAACCTTACTTTTGTTGTGAAATTTGCAGAAGAGGATAAACTTATGTGCACAAACAATACAGTTAAAAACTTAAATTAACTTATTTTATACACTAAACTAATACATGCAATATAATATACGCAATACATACAATATATATATACACTGAAAAAAACAAAAAAACACTATTTACAAACTATAATCATGTAGACAGGAAATGTTCTTTTATCCTTTTCTTGAACACATCTAACGACGGGCTATCCCGCAAGGAGTGTGGAAGCGAATTCCAAAGGCGCACAGCACGAACAGTAAATGAATCATCATACCGACTTGAGGAGTGGGGAGGGAAACGAAGGAGGAGAGATGATGATGAGCGACAAGGTTTACCTCTAGGAACAAGATACTCGAAGCGTTCCCGAAGATACGAAGGAGCTTTAGGATTATGAAGAATAGAAAAGAGAAAAGAGAGAGTGTGTGAATCTCGACGCTGCCGAATCGGTAGCCACTTCAGCTTCTTCCGAAATTCCGACACATGGTCGTACTTACGAAGCCCGAAAATGAAGCGTATACACAAATTCTGCAGACGTTCGAGTTTATCAAGTAGTTCCTTAGTCGCATCAAGAAAACAGACATCCGCATAGTCTAGAAGAGGAAGAAGAAGAGACTGAGCGAGAGTAATTTTAGTCTGAAATGGCAGGAACTTCTGAAGACGCTTAAGTGACCGATACGAACAAAACACCCTCCTGCTTACTTCAGCAATGTGAACATGCCAAGACATGTTGCAGTCCAAGAATACACCTAAATTTCTAACTTTCTTGGAGTAGGCTATAGCGACACCATCGTACGTAACAGGCGGGAGGGACTGGTGATTCAATAAATTGACAAAGTATCTACCACCAATAATGAGAGCTTGTGATTTAGTTGGATTAACTAATAGTCCAAAGTTTTTAGCCCACAGACTGATGTTTTGAAGATCATTATTGATGGCGTCGATAGCTCCTGGAAGCTCTTCGAGTTTAAAATGGCGATAAAGTTGCAAGTCGTCTGCATAGAGATGATAATGGGCAGTTAATATCTTAGTGATAGCGTTAATAAAAACAGAGAAAAGAAGAGGAGAAAGGACGCCACCCTGAGGAACACCCGCAGAAAGATCGCACCAATCTGAGCAAGCCTCATTCAAGTGTACCGACTGCGAGCGACCCCGAAGATACGAATCAAACCAAGCAGTCACAGAAGGAGATACGTTTAGAGAAGAAAGGATACCTAAGAGGATGTCAAAATCCACTGAATTAAAAGCACTGCTGAAGTCCAATAAAACCAGCACCGTAAGGAGCCGGTTTTCCATGGCCAATCGGATGTCATCAGTTATTTTAAGTAGGGCTGACACAGTGCTATGGCCAGGACGAAATCCAGACTGGTAAGGGCTAAGCAGGCTATTAGAGAAAAAGTAATTAGATAGGTGACTATTAACAACGCTCTCAAGGACTTTAGACAGGATTGGAAGTATGGAAATGGGACGAAACTGGGATACTGAAGAAGGATTTGAAACTTTGGGAAGAGGCAAAACATAGGCCTTCTTCCAAGCAGAAGGAAAGGAGCCAGTAAAGAGGGAATAATTAACAATGTGTAAAATGACAGGAATTAGTTCATCAAGGATAGGAAGAAGCATCTGAAGTTGGAGGCCATCATCACCCACCGCCTTTGTGGAAATCGATGTAATGGCCCGCCTAATATCCCCTTCTGTAACTGGGTGAAAAGAAAATGAAGTACATATTGGCCGAGGAAGATTAGAAAGATCGTTAAGAGTGTGAGATTTAACGTTATTATCCAGAGTCACTGGTGACTTGGAAAAATGTAAATTAATTTCGTTCAAGTCAATATTAGGCGAGCTGTCATCCTCATTTTTGCCTATTCCCAGGGATTTCAGAAATTGCCATACTTGTGCTGTGTTGGAGTTTTGAATTGTGTTGTGTATGTGACGCCTTTTAGCATCCCTACACATACGACCGCAGCGATTACGTAGTTTCTTATAGAGGGACCAGTTCTCATCAGTAGGATCCTTTTTGTAACGCCTTTTCGCCTTATCCCTTTTCGACATCGCATTTTTAATTGTATCAGACAACCAAGGAGCCGGAAGATGCTTCACTCTGACCTTTTTAAGTGGAGCATGCACATCAAAAAGCTTCAACACTATCTTGGTAAACTCGGCCACCTTAGTGTCCAAGTCATTGCTGTCGTAAACAGGAGACCAATCAATATTGCCCGCATCCTCTCCCAAACGCTCCAGATCAATGTTCTTGAAACTGCGAAGCATGAGGTATTTAGATTTGCGTTTGGGAGGGCGAATTTTATACGAGATAAACAATAGGTCGTGGTAGGAGAAGGAAGCAGAAAGTTGTCCATACTTGGCTACTTTGTTTGGGTCAGAAACCAGAATAAGGTCTAGAAGTGAGGGGTTGCAGTGAGGGGCATGATGAGTAGCATTCAGGGGAAGGATGTGCATATTGACAGAAGAGACAAGGGACCTGAGTTTACGGCTGCGCGCATCATCTTTGACCAGACAGGTGTTAAAGTCTCCGAGTATTATAGTATGGTCATATAAGGAAGAAAAATATTCAAGTTTTGTTTCGAAAGAAGCGAAATAATCAATGTGACAGGACGGACTATAATAAACACCTAAAAGTAGTTTTGTGTGATTAAACGTAATTTCAATAAAAAGGTGTTCAGCAGATTTAGAGTAATTACTCGGAGATTGATCAATGACTTTGTAAACAATATCTCCACGCAGATATATGGCGACACCCCCACCCCCCTTGCCTGTTCTGTCATTACGCACAAGCTTGTAGCCGGGCAATGAATACTGCGTTGAAGGAAGAGAAGGTTTGAGGAAAGTTTCAGAGACCAGCACAGCATGAATAAGATCTGAGTTAAATGAGGATAATAAATCGGCATGATGGGCTGGAACGCTTTGTGCATTAATATGGACTGCATTGAAAATTTTTTTGTAGCAAGAAAAGGTAGAAGAAAGTTGGTCGATTAAGTGTACAGAATCGTCACTGAATGCACTAGCATAGCTTTCGTCAGATGAACAAGAAGAAGAACAGGAAATAAAACTGTCATCGATGTTGTCTAACATGACAGTTTATATTAGTTTAGTTATTTATATTGACTGTTGGTAACACTAACACAATGTGATATGTGAACTGTCTCTGTCAATTTGTCAAACAAACAAAACAACAGCGAACTTTTGATTTCACTTGTGCATCGATAGTTGGTGAGTTTGTTGTGCTTATAAATAACTTATCATTGCGTACTGTTCGTGTCTTATGTCAATTCAAGTCGTGCTGTTGTAATGGGCTGCTGCTTTTAGTGGGAGGTTCGTTACAAAACTAACCTCTAAACCGAACAGAAAATCAAAGAACAACTAACCCCCACAAAATAAATGGATTTTTTTTTTTCCTTAGAAAGTACGACATCACCCCTCTTTTATATTCAATTTATGCTATCATACAAAAAGCTTTGATGCGCAACGGCGGTCAGTAGAAAAATGGGCATTCTCCTTTCAGCTCAATCGGTAATCGGGAAGTGGATCAAATTTTAATTGCAAGATTTGATTACTTACAGATTACAGACAAACATCGGGACACGTGAAACTATATCAAAGCTTGTAAAATAAAACATAATATTTATTTAGTCGGTAGGTACCTACTCTAGGTACCCTTATGTTATGATTATGAATGAAACCTATTAGTCGGACATTGAATCCTAAACACATCTAATTCAGTATGGACTAACCCAGTGTAATGTAATTTCGATTATGAACGAGAAAAAATATGTGTAGGTAGGCAGGCATTTTCTTGGTCTGAGTTTAAAAAAATGATGAAAACAAAAAGGTAGGTATATACTTACTGTGAGATACATCCCATCCCAACGTTTGGAGTCCATGTTGCTAACCTTTATATAATTATGTTTATGTAGGTACCTGTTTTATAACCTAAATTTAACCAAATCGTAAGCAAATATCGAAGTCCGTAAACAAAACAAAAGTCGTAATAAAGTAGATAGGTAGGTTACTCGATTCCAAATCACAAGGCAAATCTAAATCCAAATCCGTAGCATAGGTCAAGAAGTGTCAGAAATATTACGATACAATTGGCAAACAAATACGCACGCACAATGCAATCAAGTAATCGTCTTACATTGACGAACGAATTGCCCGGCCCGGCCGGGTGGCGAGGTGCGTACGCACACATTTACATTTGTCACTATACTCTACACATCCAAATGTTATGTCGCGCGCCCCGCGCCCCGCCCCAGCTCAATGCTTGATGCGATAGCACGACTTCCGATGAACATTTGTGATTAATTTGAATGTGTGCCGTAATACCAAAAATGATGAATGAAAACTCAATGCTTTTCCATTTTTTTTAAATATTATTTAACTTAACAATATAAGACATGTTTCCATTTGAACAATGTTACAAATACTACCGTTTTTAATATAGAACAGATGAGATGAAAACATCGTATTTAAACTGTAAAAATGAGAGATATTCAATTTGTTTGCATTTCGCTTTTGGTAAGTATTTTGCAAAAAAAAAAAAAAAAAACCTAGGTAATTACCATCTTGTTCCGAATAACAGCATATTAAGGTGGAAATATGCTCAAACTGAAAATGATTTTGGTATTACGTTTGTATGGACAAATCCACGTTCACCGGCCCCTTAATGTTCTGGACAAACGCCAGGTCGACTGATCGATTAGCTTTGAACTCGTGATACAAAGGAGACCACGGACCTTCTTTATCTAGTTTTTCTACTATTTTTCGCAGTAAATTACCCTTAGACTTTTCCACTGATGCTCTGTAGCGGGACTTGGCAAAAAAAATGCAAAAATGAAAATGAATGAAAATGTAAATGCATTTAAAGCAAAGTTAAGTGGGTCTCCGGTGACCTTTTGTTTTCTAAGCTTGTTTAAATGTCTGCGCGCTCGGCGATAGCTTTTACGCTGCTCAATTAAGTAGTCACACCACCAATCACATCTATGGATGTTGGTCATAGATGCGCGACCAATGGCGATGTCAGCACAGTAAGTGAAGGTGTCTGACATAATTTCAGCACTTTCTTCAGCTGACAGCCCATCACGAGCGAAGTCTTTGGCGTGACGCGCAAAAAGCAAGCCAAAGAATTCCCAATTCGCGCCTTTACTTTTATATCTAAAATTACCAGTGATATGAGATGGATCTTGAGTAGACCTCGGAACAAATTCGTACACGATCAGGCGATGATCACTACAAGACGCATCTGGTAGGACACGCCACCTATCCAATCGTACGTCTGCACTAGAAAGTGTGACGTCAATACAAGATTTGCCCATTGGGCTGCAATGAGTAGGTGGTGCATCAGGGGTATTATGAATTGATAGGTTCATTTCAGCTATAAAATCTTCAACAGCACAACGTCGGTCGAAATCCGTTGACCTAACCTTGCCATACCACAGAGATGATGACGAGTTAACATCAGCGCCAACGATAACTTTACAGCCCGCGAGTGACTGTAAGACGTGACGGAGGTTATGTATGAGGTGCAACAGGGTCTGAGTATTGAAAGTAACAGCTCACAACGTAAACTTTAAAAGAAGCTGATGAGACTTCCGCAACGGCACAATGGGGCGTCATGAGGTTACGCAAAGACGTTACTGTAAAGTTAGAAGTACGCGCCACGTAAATTCCGGCTCGTGCTTTGCTGTCCAGCTGAACTACTTTGTGACGTAAGCGAGCGTTCTGGTATTGTTCTTGAACAAGTACTATGTCTAAGTTAATTTGTCTAATACTTTGTTAATTTGTATAATTAATTTGTCTAATTCAGAGGTCGCCACCCTATCGTTGTGGAGATTTAATTGTCCTATAGTTAAACTATCCATTATTTTAGGAGTTGGTATTGAGGATTAACTGTTCGAGCTTAAGTTTGTAAGTGGTACACTCTGGAGACCCACAACGATGGTCAAACGGTTTTTTAAAACGTTTACAAGCCACGCAAGTCGGTACCTATGTAATTTAAATTATCCTTGTGCGGGCAGTTATTTGTTTCATGTGCTTCGGAGCAGTTAGCACAGGTAGGTGATTTATTAACGCAGTGTTTCTTAAGGTGAATGCTTCGACCAGCCCGCGAAATTCAAATTTTCTTACGTTTTTGGCAAATCGCAAGCCAGTGCAAGGTTGTATGTTGATTAAAATATTGGACGCGATTGTAAGACGTATGTAGTTACAGAATTATAATAATCAAAACCATCAATACAACCCTCCAAGTTCATAAAAGTCTAGCAATGACTTTGACCTTGAAAAAATCGTTTCTCGACCTTTATGAACTTGGAGGGTTGTATTGATGGTTTTGATGATTATAATTCTGTAACTACATACGTCTTACAATCGCGTCCAATATTTTAATCAACATACAACCTAGCACTGGCCTGCAATTTGCCAAAAACGTAAGAAAATTTGAATTTCGCGGGCTACCCTGGAGCATCAGCCTTAACGTGACCGAACTGCTGGCAATGTAAACAACGAACTACTTCAACATCATCGATGGAACGGCAAGTCGCCCAATCAATAAATAATTTATCTTTGGTGGACACTAAATGTTTTCGAACTGTGGACTCGATTTCAACGCCTATCCACTTGCGACCGTTGTCTAAGGAACGCCTACGAATACGATCAAAACACATTATATATAATACACATGTAAACGGGTATTTTCGCGAATTTTTACCTTTAATATAAGCCCGACGTTTCGACCGGATTGCACCAGCCGTGGTCGCGGGAAGACTGAAGTATTGGAGGTACCGCCACAGCAAAGCGAAGGTGTTTATTCAACTACCCTCACTTGATCTTCATAAATGTTAATTAGGGCCGGTTCACACTAGGACAGCACACTACACTAACAGTGTCCGCATACTGAGATGATTTCACTTGACGAGTGCACTTAGTGATCACTGGATTCCAAGCGGGAGCAGCACCACGGTACGGTATGCGGATGGAGAGTCCACAGGGCGCCCCGGCTTCTAAATGAGGACCAGCTTCCCCGTCTTCCAACGAAGCGGGAACTGGCCTCTCTCCAAGCATAATACGCTTAGGACCCCTCCAGTCGGGGCCCGAGAGCCTCCGAGGCCAGGACCCAGGCTTTGCCAGGCAAGCCGTCGGGTCCCGGGGCGGTATTTTTGGCACTGAGCCTGCGAACCGCAGGTCTACCCCAATCACTTCCGGATTGTCGTCATCGTCGTCCTGTTGGTCCGTTTCCAGCACCGCAGGCGGCGGAGCCATACGCGGGGGGGATGTTCCCCTCGCGAAGGGAACAGAGCGCTCACCTCGTCCTCCACGAGCTCAGGCCGGAGACTCTGCGTCAGTGGGGGGGCCCAGGTGCGGAGTTTATCCCGCACCATCTTGTAAGGGCGCCCCCACGAATCTCTGTCGAGAGTCCCCAGCATCTCCTCGCAGGCCAGATCCCTGGCCCGCGGGACAGCCTCGCGGAGAACGGTCAAAGTTTAGGCGAAATAGTATCTCCTTGTCGCACTCCCCTTTTGATTGAAATCGGTACGGTGAGTTCATGCAATCTGACCTGAATTGTTGCCGCGTCGTATAACTCCCTGAGTACGTCTACATACCGACTGTCGATCTGGCAGCGATGGAGAGAGTTTAACACGGCCCAATGCTCGACACTGACAAATGCCTTCTCGTAATCGACGAAAGCTAAACATAGTGGTCAATTGTATTCTGCACTCTTCTCCATCATCTGCTTTACGGTATGAATGTGGACAATCTTGGAGAAACCACTGTAAGCCGGCTTGTTCAATGGGCTGGCAGTCGTCTAGTTGGCGGGTGAGACGATTACAGATGGTTTTTGCAAACAATTTATAAATTTGAGAAAGGAGAGATATAGGACGGCAGTTGCTAAAGTTTGAATGGTCTCCTTCCCTATAGAGTATAGCGACTGTTACCTTCTTCCAGGCATCTGGTGATGTGGTACTGAAGAGGACGTCATTGAACAGTTTAACGAGAAGTTGTAGTACGGGTTGACCACCAGCACGCAGTAGTTTCATCAGTGTGCGTACACACAAAGAAAGTAAATATGATCTGTTTTATTAGACTTTTGACCGAAAATACTCTGCTATAATAATAGTCCTCCTGACCGTTTTTTTCGGTCACGGCGGCCAATCTTAACGCAGATTAGCCGTCGGCGCGGGAGGTATTATAGTGCAGGCGTGTGTGCGCAGGCACAGGTGCATTCTCTGTTCCTTTAGTCACATAGTCCGATGGGACGGCAATCCGACACGACCGCAGAGAGATCAGGCGCAGGACCAACAGCATAACGTGCGCACCGAGGTACGGCGATATCCAACCGCAGAATTCCAAACTCCGGGCTACTACTGAGAAATTTCTAAAAAAACAAACCCCAATAGTACTTTTTGACCGACTCGGGAATGGAACCCTGGACCCTACGCTCATCAGTCGCACTCTGCTATCTATCACACTTGTAAGGATTTTCAGCAGTGTATACGAATCGTACCTGTTTTGTTAAAATATCTTTTACACTAAAATTACGCTGACGTATTATAGCACACCTGTAAGGTGTTTCACCAGTGTGTCTACGAATGCCTCGTTAAATAAGCACTTTGACTGAAACTACTTTGACATATATCACACTTGTAAAGTTTTTCAACAGTGCGAAGATAAATATTTTGTTGTATGTGTTGCGATGGCGTAAAGCTGTACCATTTCGGTCCACTGTTCATTTGTGTAAGACATAGCACTAAGTACACTCAATTTACACGTGAGAAACAAACGGTTCGCTAGTGCGACAGCTGACTGAGTTAATGACTCATGACTCATTAGTTGTGCGTCGGCGCTCGAGTAGGTATGACCGCGAGTGCCCGACGGTCGGCCATCAGCTGTTTGCCCGCGCACATTAGGGTGAAATCTCATCAGAAAGCTTAAGGTCACCCAAAGGGCAATGGAGAGGGCTATGCTCGGAGTTTCCTTGCGCGATCGAATCAGAAATGAAGACATCCGCAAGAGAACAAAGGTTACCGACGTAGCCCGAAGAATTGCCAAACTTAAGTGGCAGTGGGCAGGGCACATTGCTCGCAGAACGGATGGCCGATGGGGCCGAAAAGTTCTGGAGTGGCGACCGCGAACCGGAAGACGTTGCGTTGGAAGGCCTCCCACTAGGTGGACCGATGACCTGGTGAAGGTTGCAGGAATCCGCTGGATGCGAGTCGCACGGGACCGGTCAATGTGGCGACACTTGGGGGAGGCCTATGTCCAGCAGTGGACGTCTTTCGGCTGAAATGATGATGATGATGATGATTAGGGTGAAATGATCTTAAAGAAAATAGTGGGTTTTCTTCAAAAATAAAAGGTTGGTTTTTCATTGGTTTTAGGTTCTATTAATGAAACCAAATCATTGGTTTCAATGATAACAGTGTTTACACTAACAGGGTGATCTGTTAAAGTGCCCTTGCGACTGAAACTACTCAGACCTTAAACTTGTAACGTTTTACATGTGTGTGTACGAATATGCTTTATTAAACTACCCTTTTCACTGAAACTACTCTGACATATATCACACTTATAAGGTTTTTCACCAGTGTGTGTGCGAACATGACTTGTTAAAGTATACCTTTGAGTGAAACTGCACTGACATATATCACACTTGTAAGGTTTTTCACCAGTGTGTATACGAATATGATCTGTTAAAGTACCCTTGCGACTGAAACTACTCTGACATATATCACATTTGTAAGGTTTTTCACCCGTGTGTGTACGAATATGGATAGTTAAAGACTTCCTGTGCCTGAAACTACTCTGACATATATCACACTTGTAAGGTTTTTCACCAGTGTGTGTACGAATATGTCTTGTTAAAGTACACTTGCGACTGAAACTGCACTGACATATATCACACTTGTAAGGTTTTTCACCAGTGTGTGTACGAATATGATCTGTTAAACTAACCTTTTGTCTGAAACTGCACTGACATATATCACACTTAAAAGGTTTTTCACCAGTGTGTGTACGAATATGATCTGTTAAAGATATCTTGTGCCTGAAACTACTCGGACATATATCACATTTGTAAGGTTTTTCACCAGTGTGTTTACGAATATGCTTTGTTAGATAAGCATTTTTACTGAAACTATGCTGGCATATATCACATGTGTAAGATTTTTTATCATTGTGTGTATGCACATGTTTAGTAAAATCACTCTTTGTACTACACTTATAGTGGCATATTTCACATTCGAGAGGCTTTTTGAATTTAGTTACATATTTGGACGTACGATTTTGAGTAGCTCGGATAATTTTCGAGTCCGATGTTTTGTTTGTCTTTTGGTCGGCTGGTATAGAGTCTTCTAAGTTTGTTCTTCGCAAGTGTAGTTTTGATTCCGCTGCAACAGCCGGGCCTGCAAAAATAAATCGAGTAAGCACAACATTCTAAATCGATTGGGGTTAGGAGGTATCCGGTATGTTTGTTTATTTATTTACGTTCATGCAAATCACACATTTTACAATATTACTGTCGGCTTTTGTACATGATTGGTGACCTGGGAATCGAACTCAGGACCTCATGCGCAGTATTCATATTCATATTCATTTATTTTGCATTCCATATTGTAAAAAAGGTGTTACAAAGGGCTTAAAGCTAGGTACATAAATATGGACCCTGTAAGGGCACAGCAAATTAGGACAGAGAAGAAGAGCTTATTTTTTCTAATAAGTTGGTAATACAAAGTAACAATACTAATTAAAAAATATTTATGTGTATTAAGTAATTTAAAATTTGTCATTTAGATATTCATTTATAGTATAATAACATTTATATAATAAAAATTGTTGTAATTTATTTATGAATGAAATAAAGTTTTGTTCCTTTTTAATTATTTCCGGCAATTTATTGTAAACTGTCATTGACATGACTAGAGTACTTGTTGAATGCATTTTTAGCTTAGAGCTTGGTAGGTTTATTCTATTTTCGTGGCGTAATGTGTATCTGGACTGTATATTTTCTCGTGTAGTGTAAAAATGTGGGTACTTGCGAACCAATTTGCAAATTTCTAGAATGTATAGGCAGGGAAGGGTTAGTATTTTATGTTCTTGAAAATGAGGTTTACAGCTGTCAGTGTCTTCTATATTTACTAATATTCTTGTCAGTCTTTTTTGCAGTGTGAAAAGTGTCGGTGCGTCTGTACTGTTTCCCCACAATATCACGCTGTAACTGAACCACGCATATGCATAGGCATAATAGGTAATTAGTGCGGTTTTAAGGTTGGTAGTCTTTTTAACTTCACGTAGGCCGTATGCAAATATGGATAGTTTAGATCTTATCTTTTTAATGTGAGATTTCCAGTTAATGTTAGTATCTATGGATAGGCCAAGTAGAGTAAATTCTTGAACGACTTCTATTGTAGTGCCGTTGTAGGTGAAGTTTATTTCTAGTGGAGTTTTTTGACGGGGGTGGAAGGACATTATTTTAATTTTAGAGAAATTGATTTCTTGGTTATGGTTTTTGAGCCAAGTTATGGTTTTATTTAGTGTAGTGGTTAGGTCCTCGCTCAAGCCAACACTGTTACGGCATGAAGTTAGAAGTGACATATCATCAGCAAACAAGACGCATGGCCCCTCTATGATTTTCGGAAGGTCGTTTATGTAAATTAGAAATAGGAGGCATCCAACTACAGTGCGACATAAAAGAGAAGAAATTAAATATTTGGGAACTAAAATTTTTCATTTTCTGGCAACATCTAAAATGAGTACTTGAGCTGTCGATTCTTCTCGATCGATTTCGTTTTTCAATGGAATTTTGGTTTTTGTCTGTTATTTCTGAGTGTGGACAGGAAAACAGCGACATATCATGAATAAGGTAATTTGTGGAGGTGCCCGTGAAATAATTTATAAAGTTTTCATGCGGTGTTTGGCCGAATTACAAGCTAGGAAGCTGCTATCCTACTTCGAAGATGTTTGCCATCGTATAGCAGATTTTACTTGTAAGTAACTATTGAAAGTTGCAGTAAACGTTAATTACAAACGATTTTTATAGAGTTAGAACGCGCTCAAAGAGCGATACTTAAGGTGATGTACTTCAAAAAAAGAATATTCTCCACTGAAAAGCTTTACAAATTATGTAATCTGCTGTCAGTGAGAAAATTGTACATCCTTCTTATCATTCTCAAAACGCATAAAGAGATACCATATGATCCTAAAATACTAGAGAAGAGAAAGAAACACTTTATAGTAAACGTTCCCTCAACTAAAACTGAATTTGCCAGTAGACAATATAAAAAACGCTCCGCATATTTATACAATGCAATTAATAAACTAATATATATTTATGATAAAACAAAATATGAATGCAAAAAAAAACTAGTAATGTGGTTACAAAATTTAAATTATGATGACACAGAGTTACTCTTGCAACGTGTGACTTAATAATAAATAATATAGTGATGTTATTTAGTTTAGCTTAGTTCGACACAATTTGTACACTCAAAATCTCTCTCTCACACACACACTCACACACGCACACACACACACAGACCTACGGGCGCACACACGCTTATACAATTTATCGTACTTTGTTTAATTTTTTTTTATTTTTTATTTTTACTTTTTTCTCTATTTGTTAATTGCCTATTTATTTTGTATCTATAAGATGTAAGGGAATGAGCGGAGTCTTCAACTACAGGCATTTTCTATGTCTAAATGGAGACTCCTCGACATGTTATGTAACCCAAATTGATGC
Source organism: Xestia xanthographa (assembly GCA_905147715.2). Lineage (NCBI taxonomy): Eukaryota > Metazoa > Arthropoda > Insecta > Lepidoptera > Noctuidae > Xestia > Xestia xanthographa. The sequence goes on along the minus strand of LR990654.1, from coordinate 14,179,951 downwards.
GCAATAAACTTATTTTTATTTAAAAAAAAAAAAAAAAAAAAAAACGATTAATACATTCAGGGAGCAAAATTTTCGATTAAAGTATTTTACAAATTAGTTGTCTACGATTTTTGAGGTTATGCTAAGATAAACAAATACCGTTGTAGTTATAGCGCGACTTAACAACATTGATATTAAGGCAAAAACATTTAATGTAAATGTGTTTGCGTATTACCAAATACGTTTTTTGGTATACTATATTTGTTGAAGCAACCGACTAATGGAAAGAAACAATTTTAAAATATTTTCACGTTATGAACATATTTGTGCGGGACTTTTTTCGTCGGACTGACAGCAGATATTATGAAGATAAAGCATTAATTTAAAGTTGTATCTATAAGTTTATGTTAATACTATGCTTTGTTTGTTTTAGGTGTTTCTGTAAGCACAGTGCGCAGAATTGTGCAAAACGGCGGGAAATTCTCGACACCAGCTATACACAGAAAGGGTCGTCCCTCAGTCCCTCATAGTATATTTGAGTGAACTTGTAGTTTTATTACTATTACGTACCAAATCTATTATCTACGAGGAACTTATTGAAAGCAATGATAATTCATTGCTTTCAATAAGTTCCTCGTAGATAATAAATCCCCCTCGTAAATAAACATACTTATTTAAAATAATTATTTTCTCATTATTTATAGCTATTAGACCTTTAAACTAGTTTAATACTATTCAAATATCAAGATCAGCTAGGTCGTACTAACTGGGTTACCACCTGAGCGATCGTGGCGCCCTCATTTATTTTCTACTCTTTTATGTCGCACTGTACACTCCCTTGGGGAATAGAGGCGTTAATTATTTTACAGTCAGACCGAACATTTTGTATTTCTTTGGTATTTTCATTATAAAAATCTATTTCGACCTGGTGTTCTCTATTGTTTAAATAGGACAGTAGTCGCCACCACTAGACCTACGAAGTTGTCATTAATTTTATATTGTTATCAATACCTACATGTCATGGTAATAGGCTTATCCCCAATAAAATGGATTATTCTGATCTGTCAACCCGCTTTGTCCCCTTAGGGTGACAGATAGGAAAAAAAAGTTAGATCTGTCCCCCTGTTATCACTGATAGGGGGACAGATGGAACCGTTAAGGAGTGAATAAAGTTCGAACTGTCCTCTCATTGCTAACAGGGGGACAGATCTAACTTTTTTTTCATATCTGTCACCCTAAGGGAACAAAGCGGGGTGACAGATCGGAATAATCCAATAAAATGGAACATAACATACCTAACTGTCGAAATCTGGATGTGCTGTAGACAATTCTGCTACCCCTCCGTACATACAAACGTGCGTGATGTTATATTACGATGTGGTGAAAACAATAAACATTCAAGCAATTTGCTGTCTATAATTGAAGAGTTCCATTGTATATGTCCCAATCCTTGTAAGAAAGCTGGAATGTATCGGAATTCGTGGAACACCTCTTAGCCTCTTCAAGGATTATCTCAGAAACAGGAAACAGAGAGTTAGAGTGGGTCAGTATACTAGTGAAGACGTACACACTTCTTATGGCGTCCCGCAGGGAAGCGTATTGGGACCTACATTGTTCCTTATCTACGTTAATGAACTCTGTAACATTAATATTGCAAACGCACAAGTATTCTGTTACGCGGATGATACTGCTGTAGTCTTCACAGGGGATACTTGGCAGAATGTTAGGCTTAGTGCTGAGACAGGCTTGGCAAAAATTGCCAAGTGGTTAACAATTAATTTGCTTACATTGAACGTAACAAAAACAAATTACATTTGCTTCAGTGTCGACCAACGTACACAACCAGATAAAGATTTTAATGTAAGAATTCATAATTGTAATAACGGCAATAGCAAAAGTTGTGACTGCTCAACAATCAACAAAGTACCTCATATTAAGTACCTAGGTGTTATTTTGGATCAGAGACTATCATGGTACCCGCACATTGAGCAGGTTGCCAATAGAATCAGGAAATTGAGCTGGATGTTCAGGACTCTTAGATACGTCGTTCCAAGGACTACCGGATCATTCAGGCCATCAAAAAGATTACCTTAAAATGATTTATGTTGCGCTAGTCCAGTCAGTACTGTCCTATTGCACCCCTGTCTGGGGTGGTGCAGCCAAAACAAAATTTCTAACGCTAGAAAGGGCACAACGCGCTCTTATCAAGTGCATGTATTTTTTAAAAAAAGAGATCCTACTGAAGACCTATTTCGACTTAGTAATTTGCTCTCAGTCAGGAAACTGTATATAACACAAATTACCTTGACAAAACATAAGTCTCTTTCCTATGATGCTGGCATACTGTCAAAAAGAAGGAAAGACATGATATTAAATGTCCCTAGGACAAGGACTTTATTTGCCAGTATGCAATTTAGCAAACGATCAATAAATATCAATATTTATATATAAAATAAAAATCAATAAATACATTTACATCTATCCCAAAAACTACTATGACAGTAAAAAAATAATAATGGAATGGATAAAAACGCTTACCTACAATGATACCGAAACACTTCTGAAACCTTGACACATACACATAGGTACACACACTCACGCTCACCCTCTCTCTCACTCACATACACTCACTCACAAACTTACACCCACTCATACACACATTTGATTTGTAAGTTAATCTTAATCCTAATTAGTCTTAGTATAATAATAATACGCTGTGCTTTTTGTATAATACGACCTGCTATGGAAGAGCGGACTCTCCTAACACAGGCACTGTCTGCCTAAAAGGAGGATCCAATCACAAAATTTTGTTAAAACCTAAACTTGTCCTACCAATAAACTATTTTTATTATTTTTTTTTATATCTCCGAAGATCAGCATCAGATCTTCACCAAAGGGAAGCGAAGTAATTTTCTTCCAAACAAAAACGAATCATCGAAATCGATTCACAATTGGCGAAGATATTAGTCATACTGTCTTAGCTAGTCTGTGTAGAGAAGGTCATTATAGTAAGTAGGTACTACTACGCGCGCGGCGACGATATTATTGTGGTCGCAAGCAAAAATTGCTTACGTCCTCCCTCGATGACGTCCGGTAGGACACAGGCGCGGTGCGCGTGCCGCGCGCCAGCTGTTTTTCACGTATTTATTTAATATAAAAAAAAAATAAGAGCTATATTATAAATCTATCCAATAATATCACTGACAAACCCGATTAGTAAATTAAATATTTGTAAGGGTAATGTGGTGGCGTGTGACATCTACCAATCCGCACTGGGCCCGCGTGGTGGATTATAGCCCATTCCGAGGCCTGTGTCCCAGCAGTGGGAACATTAATAGGCTGATGATGATGATGATGAAACGTTGAATTATTTAGCAGAGATCCTACACAGCGGACATGAAAAATTAAGCGCGGGCAAACTGACAGATGACACTGACTTTGACAGATAAAACATATTATCATAAAGAAATAGAGGAGGGCGCATTTTAATCTCAACAGGTAGGTAAGTAAGTTGGGTCCTTTTTAATGTGATTTGTTACTATTTCTAATCAGTTACACCCGGTGGAATTTTGAGATATTTTCTGAGACAGGGCAGTAAGAGCAGGTAACTTAACCATTGTAGCTGCAGGTAAATGGTGCTAAGAGAATATCCTTAACTTATAGAGAAATCGCAATCACAGATTTTTGGAAAGAAAACTGTACACAGTACCAGTACAATAAAATTGTAGTTTTCACAAAATCATTAATGAAGCCAATTGAACCGTTTCTTAAAAGGATTAAAAACTATTGCACCACAGTTGGTGCAATCGTTTTTATTATATATTTGTATTTCTATTATTTCTAGTAACGTAACCTCAGTAGGTTACGTTACTAGAAATAATAGAAATCGCATAGAACTTTTCAGACATGTGCAGAGCAGAGCCCTGTTTGCCTACATTCATCACTAGCTTCTGCCAGCGGCTTCGCCCGCGTGAAGTTTGATAATTGTCCCATAGGATCTTACTACCGGGATAAAAAGTATCCTATGTGTTAATCCAGGTTATAAACTATTTGTATGTCTGCAAAATTTCACCCAAATCTGTTCAGTAGTGCGTGAAAGAGTATAACAAACATCCATACTCACAAACTTTCGTATTTATAATATTGTTACGAGCTGGGTATGGGATAAATTAATTACTAACGATTATTTTATTTTATTTATTAAGGGACAATAAACAGCTACAATATGTGTTGGAACAGAGTAAAGATAAAACAAAACATTAGTAATATTGCAGCCCACTACATTATCCGCATATTAACATGAGAGAATATGGTAATGAGTGCCACTAGATAGGTAAGAGAAAAAATAAAAAATGATATTAATTACATTACATTATTAAAAAATAATTGTAGAAATATCTATTAAATTAATTATTACAAATTAAACTAAAAATTAAATAAACAAAATATTAATTACATCATGCAAATTAGAAATTCAATTTGATTTAATTGCTGGCAACAGAGTAATAATAATACTAAAAACAAATAAATAATAAAATCTAGACTAGCTTACATTCCTAATAACATTATTGGTTCATAATAATTTTCATGACATTGGATTTAAATTTGGATTTTGAGCATAAAAAATATCAGTATTAGCAAAATTACAATTATAAGATTCAACCATTCGACGAATGGGGCAGCGCATACCAGAATTAATTCGGCAGGTATTAACAGCAAATAGGGTACCTGCACGGGTACTACGTATACGTATATTAACGGTGCGGCGGACTACATAACATAGTTTGCTCGTGAGATCAATGCAGTCGAAATCACCATGAACAACACCATGTAGTACAGAAGCCTCTAGATACTTACGTCTAGATTCTAGGTTGACCTGCCCATATTTATTCAGTAATTGAGAGTACGACAAATACGTTTTATGGCATCTATAATGCATGGCTCGTAGAAACTTGCGCTGGACTTTTTCGTCTATGTTTCGTATATGTCGACCTTGTCAAAAGCTTTTTTGAAATCTGTATAAACAGCGTCAACTTGTAATCGCCTGTCCATGTTTTCAAAAAGGTAATTGGAAAAAGTGAATAAATTAGAAGCAGTCGAACGTCGCTGAACAAACCCATGTTGCCCTGGGATGATAACGCTGTGTAAGATTGGATAGATTTCATTGTGTACGAGTCTCTCAAAAAGTTTTGACAAGGTCGACAGAATCGAGATAAGACGGTATAGCTCTACGTCATGTTTTGAACCGTTCTTGTGTACAGGTGTGATGTTAGCCCGTTTCCATTCATCCGGGAAAACACCCTCGCTAAACATTTATTGTAAATGATAAAGAGTGGCTTACAGATACTGCCAGCGACAGCCTTAAAGAGCAAGGCTGGATACCCATCGGGACCTGCTCCTTTGGAAGGATCCAGTAATTTTAACTCTTTAAGTATTTTGTCTTCCTCAATATGCAAGTTATCGATCAACCCAGCATTGGCATTACAGTGTGTAGGTGGGGTCCAGGCGGACAATGATGGTGAACTAGGTTCAAACACAGATTGGAAAAAGTCTGAAAACATATCACAAATCTCTTCGGGGGCACTTGATTTAAAGTTTTGATAGTGCATAGTGGATGGAATACCTGATTTATTTTTGCGATTATTTATATATGTCCAGAAGTATTTGATGTTTGTGGTAAGTTTGTCTTCAACTGATTTAATATAATTTGAATAGCAGGTATTACAGGCATCTTTAAACGTAACTCTGTATTCCGAAAACTCATTGTAGTCTTTGATGTTCTTAAATTTCTTCCATTTAACCCAGAGACGCTGTTTCCTCTTGAAAATTTTTATTAATTGTGCTGAGAACCAAACCGGAAAATCAAGTGTCCGGGACTTGACACGCGGTACATTGCGTTCAGTAATGCCACCGAGGACATCGTAAAAGCGTTGCATGGCCTCCTGTGACGGAAGGCTCTCCAACAGGTTCACCCATTCAACCTCACTGATTTGCTCATTAATCACATCATAGTTTGCTTTGCGAAAGTCATATTTAGTCAACGGTTTTCGTTTCAGGGCTTGTGTGGATATACTTGTGGATGCTGTAGCAACAAACGGAGGATGATGTGTGTCTATGGGCAGCAGTGAGTCTAATGGACGGCTTATAGCACAAGTGGTGTTAGAAATAAACAAATCTAAGATTTTCCCGTTAGCATTGGGTATGTTATTAAATTGGTTTGCATTCAGGGTTGACATAAGCTGTGCCAATTGTGAACATACAGGTGACGTTCCAGAATATGACACACCAGTAAGCTGATGTGCCCCGTCAGACCTTCCGTCCTTCCATGTAATTTCCGGAAGATTGTAATCGCCTATAATAAATATATTTTCGACATAAGGTTCAATTAACATGTCCTGCAGTGTATCAAGGTGAGTAGTATATACATCAGCAGTAGCCCAGGGTGGTATGTATACAACACTAACTACATGCATTTTAGAGCTATTTTCCTTACTCGGAATACCAACCGCAAGATATTCAATGCACGTCGGCCGAACAGAAATGTCAAGTAAACATGACCGGAGTTCACGCGACACTGCGACCAGAACCCCACCACCATCACGTTTACGAGTTGTGTCGCAATCTCGGTCACAGCGATACACAACATATCCAGGATCCACAAACTCACCGCTAGCAATATCGGGTATAAGCCACGTCTCAGTCAATATGATTATGTCGTATGAAAATGACAGAATACTCAGATACAAGGTTTGCAATTTGGTTCTCACCCCTCTGCAATTTTGGTAGTAAATAGCTGTCGTTATTATCCATTACACAAAAATCTTAACATAAATATGTATAAGGCAGGAGGTATTGTGCACATAGGGTTCAGTCGTTGTATTAAATGATAGCAGGCTACCATGTCGTACTCACAATGTAAGATCAGCATAATGATGTCAGAAAAATACAATATAAAGGAATGTAAATAATAGTAAATTTTGGAATACAATACCACTGAATAGCAATTAATTTCATTAATAAATAGGTAGTTGAAAATTGGTAAAATTTAGACAAATGTAGGAACATGCAACACAATACAATTACAATGATAAATCAGCTCAAGTAATGAACACGCTAACTTATGCAGGTAATAGCGTTGGAGACGATAAAGAGGAAGCAGTTAGACAGTTGTCTTCTTTTTAATTTTACTAAGATCACCGTCTCCACGTATCGCAAAGGCGGTCACGCTCACGTACCAGTATGGTACCATTTCTGATCCATACGTATTTATGATTGTGGTTATCTGCAGCTTCTCGGGTTCTACGAAACAACTGCTTTCTCTTTAGGGTCAACTGTTCATTAATATATATAGATGTGGAAGTACCGGACATACCAATTTGTTCAGTTTTTAACGAGCTAGCTTTACGATACGCGCTGAGTAAATTGTCTCTCTGTAAACGCGAGGTAAACTTTAAAATAATATTTTTGGGTCTTGTGCTCTGTTGATGAGCATGAGGCACCCTATGTACAGCGACAATGTCATTGAGTACGATTGGAGATTTAAGGACGCTTCCTATGGCTTCAATAATGGAAGGTAAGTTCTCATTACGCCTTTCAGGCAGGTTACATATCTCGACATTACATTGTCGAGCCTGCTGCTCAAGAACGTCAATCTTAGTTTCCAGGCTACAAATTGTTGACTCAAACTCAGCTGATGATGTGTTACAACTCAAATCATCAACACGCTTTTTTAGGGTGTCATGCTCTACCGACTGGTATTGAGAACTAGTTTGCAGGGTCATAATGTCATCACGCAGGGTGGACACTTGTTGTTTTAGGACGGTTTGCTCCGTACGTAGCACCTGCATATCCTTCCGGATGCCAGTCAAGGTGGACCTGATGTCGTCATGTATATGAAGGATGTCCTTGTTCATATCACTCCGCCATTGGCTAAGGGTTGCTTGAAGGTTTTTTGTGAATGCCTCAAAGTCTGCAGAGATAGAAGGCTGCGATGACTTTTCTGTGATCAGCATCCTATTACCGCCGAGACTGATGGACGAACTGAGATGGCTTTGGTCTAAGTTATCACAGGACATATCCATGGTGTGGTCATCTGCTGGAATCTCAGTGTAACTGCGTACGGGAGTGTTAATGTTCGACCTGGCCCGCCTAGTTACGGTACAACATGAAGGACACTTCCAGGTAGCCTTGTATTCATGCCCAGAGCTAGAAACTGATTCGATGTCAGATTCAAGCACTCGAAGTGGTATTTCCCACCACATACACAACACTGAAGAATATTAGTTGATGAAGCCGAGGCATCATTACAGCATTCCATCTTGATTGAAGTCGTTCCAGTTGCTAGCACCATAGTCCTCTAGCATAGTATGCAGCAAGGTCCCACCACCTCTATACTTATTCGCGGCAATGACGTCTCCTATCGATCGCTTGTTAACAGTCGATGCGTCTTAGTAGGTAATCGTAGTTGACTCCGTGGTTCCTTCGTAATTCAATAGATGGCGCTGATCTCAATCACTTGGTGTCTGTTATGTTTGTTGGAATGAAAGACACCGTTGAGTAGACTTGGTTTATTAAGACGAGGAACACATTATATACAAAGACAGTTTAGTAGGAGTATCACAGACGGGATCCGACATAGCAGTGCTGGAGTGACAGGTATGAACCGGAACCATAGATATTATATCTAGTGGTGTACACACTAATAACTAACTAATTAGTGATGTTACAACATCCCCCTTGTTGAGTTCAAATTAGACCCCTGACTAACAATTAATAAGGTGTACTATGACAAGCGACTTTACTTATGACAACATACTCTATGATACTTAGAGTTATATTAAAACTAGACAACATTCTTAATACTACTTAGTTAATAGTTACATAGTTAATCCATTTCCTCTATTAACCTTCTTGTAGGTTTTACAATTCGACCTGACCTGGTTGTTACGCTTGAGGATTTTTGAGATGAGGATTCTTGAAGTCTAGACTCCTGTCTGTCACCTTCCTCTCTCCCCTGTGACGAGTTGGATTGCATAGGAGGGTTTGCATAGTTATGTGAATACTTATGTCTTAAGTGTATTCTATTTCTCCTATACTGTACACCATTGACATCCTCAACAACGTACGACCTATTGTTCATCATTCTTTGTTTGACAATAGCTTGTTCCCAGTTACTTTTAGGATTTCTTTTAAAATAGACATGGTCATTGTGATGTAGCATTGACATAGACTTAGTATTTCTATCATAATTTCTAGATTTGTTTTCATCATTTTTCTTGACTGACTCTTTATAATCCTGAAATGTTACTACTTTTGGCCTTAATTTCTTATATGACACTGGAATATTATCTCTCAAGTTTCTAGACATTAACAATTGAGCTGGTGATGACAAATTATTTTTAGGTGTATTTCTATACTGTAATAAAGCTATGTATGGATCTGTTTTGTTTTCTTTACATTTCCTTAACATGTTTTTTATTATTTTTACTGAACTTTCAGCTTGACCATTTGACTGTGAATGATATGGGCTAGTAACAACATGTTCTATGTCCCATTCTTGTAAGAAATTTTTGAAATCAATTGACTGAAAAGGAGGTCCACCATCTGACACCAGTGACAATGGTATTCCATGACGAGCAAAAATAGATTTTAAATGAGTAATTACATTTTGAGAGGTACTGTTTTTATTTAATAATGCTATCTCTATGTATTTTGAGTAATAATCTGTGACAATTAAATAAACTAAACTTTCAAAATACATTAAATCAATACCGACTTGTTGCCATGGATATTTACATATTTCAAAATTTTGTAGTGGTTCCTTTTGATTACATGGTTTGAATTTTGCACATATTAGACATTGTTCTACTAAATTCTTAATTTCACTTGACATATTTGGCCAATACAAAGATTCTTTAGCTAATTTCAGACATTTATTTATACCTTGGTGACCTTTGTGTATTTTTTCTAACATTTCTTTATACATTGACTGTGGTACTATTAATTTTGAACCTTTGAACACTAAATCTTTGATTACATGTATTTCACCTTGAATATTCCAAAATGGTTTCACCAATGAACTGACATTGTTCTTGTTTTTTGGCCATCCTTCATTATAATATTTTTTTAATAATTGTAAGGATTCATCATTTTTGGTTTCCTGTGCCAATTTTGTGCTATATTCCTTTGTTATTGCTAGATTGGCATACATTAAATTGACATGACAAGACATTTCTGACTCATTTTCAGGTGTGTAATGGTCTTTCAAAGCTGCTCTTGACAAAGTGTCTGATATAAACATTTCTTTACCTGGTACATGTATTACTTCTAAATCATACTTTTGTACAGTTAACATCATACGCTGTAATCTAGCGGGGACATCATGCAATGGCTTTTTAAATAAATAGACTAATGGCTTGTGATCAGTATGAACTGTGACTCTATTACCATATATATATTGGTGAAATTTTTCACAACCAAATTGAATTGCTAGTAACTCTTTTTCTATCTGCGCGTATCTTTCCTGGGTTTCAGTTAAAGTTTTTGAACTATATGCGATAGGTTTGTTTTTCTGTAAAATGACTGCACCTAACGCTGATTTTGACGAATCGACTGACAAGACTAATGGAATCTTAGGATTAAAATGAGCTAAAACTGGTGAGTTTGTAATCTCATCTTTCAATTTTTTGAGACATTGACTATGATTCTCATCCCAAGCCCAGACTGAATCTTTTTTCAAAAGATTTCTTAATATTTGTGTTTTTTCCGACAAGTTACTAATAAAAGGTCCTAAATAATTAATCATACCTAATATTCTCTGTAACTCTTTGACATTTTTTGGTGTGGGCATATTGACAATGGCTTTGACTTTTTCTTCATCTGCCCTGGCACCATCTTTACTGAAGACATAACCCAAAAAACATACTTCTGTGACCAAAAATTTACATTTTGACTTGTTAAATTTTAGATTGACTTGACGAGCTCTTTGCATGACCTTATGTAATCTTTCATTGTGAACTGACTCATTTGGTCCATAAACTAAAATATCATCTATGAATATTAAGACTCCTTCAATATCACCGAATAGATTCATCATGACTCTTTGAAAGATTTCAGACGAGGCATTTATGCCATATGGTAATCTTAAATACTTATATCTACCAAATGGTGTTTGAAAGGTACATAATTCAGAACTGTATTCATCCAGACGTAGCATCCAAAAACCCGAAAATGCATCTAAATGAGAAAAACATACAGCCCCTTCGAGCTGAGACCTAATCTCATCAATTGACTTAAGTGGATAGAATTCTCTCATGATGTTTTTATTCAAATTTCTTGGATCTAGACAAATTCTTAACTGACCTGAACTTTTTACGGTTATGACGACTGAGTTAACCCACTCTGTAGGTTTTGTAACTTTCTCAATAACTTGCATCTCCATCATGCGATCCAACTCCTCGCGTAATCTCCCTTGTAACGCAAATGGAACTTTCCTGGGCGGGTCGACACATGGTACTGCATCTGGCTTGAGTTTAAGATGACAGACTGGAGGTAGACATCCAAGTCCCTGAAAGACATCATTATATTGTGTAAGAATTTGTTTACAAAAATCTTGTTTTGATACTGAAAAGACACGTTTTATTATTCCTAACCTTTCACATGTTGGTAGACCAAGAACATTTGGACAATCTAAATCTGCTACTAAAAACATTATAGATTCGACGACATTATTACTATTTATACTCAATTTACAATTTATGTTTATTTTGCCTAAAATTGGAATGGATTTTCCACCAAATCCTGTGACATTTATTTGACATTTGACAAGTGACACTTTTGACAGGTTATAAAGTGTTTGTTTTGACATTATGTTGACATCTGCACCAGAGTCTATGATGCATTTAATTTGTTTATTTCCTACTGATAAGTTAATTTCCCATGACTGTTTTGAATGATTACTTTCCAAAGTGTTGACATTATTTACTTTATGACTGTTGTCTGAGTGACTGACTAATGATCCTTTGTATGACTGTGAATACCCACTACTGTTTTTATGCTGATGACATTGTGTGTTGTAGTGTAATCCCTCAGACTTGTGACCATTTTCATCATTGAGATGTAAATATGGACTCTGACATTTTTTATTTTGACTATTTGACTGGACAATGAATCTCTCAGATATGATATGACTGTGTTCATCATTGAGATGTTGATCTTTCTCATTACATCTCTCAGATATGTGACTTTTCTCTTTACTGAGATGTTGACTATTGGATTTCTCCGACTTGCCACTGTTCTCATCATTGGGATGTGAGTAACCTGGCTGCGACTGGTCTGTATTTGACCATTGTGACGGTGACTGTTCTGTCTGTGTACTTTTGTTCTGACTTTGTGACTGTGACTGACTGTGTGTGTTCTGACAATTTGACTGACTACTATGTGCAGTATGATCCACATACTTTTTTGAATGACTTTTACTCAACTTTAATTGACTATTCAACATGCCAACAAAATATTCTTGACTACTATTATCTGAATTAAACGATTGCAACTGACTAACTTTTTTATTTTTGAGACAATATTTAGCAAAATGACCAAAAGATTTACATGACCTGCATTGAACGCCTTTAGCTGGGCATTTGTAGCGATGAGACTGCCCACAGCGGCTGCATGTCTTCGAGTTGCTGCTGTGGTCGCTGTTTGATGCTGATGCTGACTTGCGACTGCTCGAAGCTGACTGGTGACTGTTCGAAGCTGACCTGCGACTGGAAGCTCGCTGTTGACCATCTTGTCGACTACGGCTCCTCCGACTGAGATGCATGACGTTTTCACTGGCGACACTGGTACCTTTGACGATTTTTTCAGCATCTTGCTGAGCGATTATGAGTGTCCTCGCCAGCTCTTGCATTCTCTGATATGTCAAATCAGGTTCTTGCAGTAACCTCTGACGTACATGTGACAAATCTATATTGAGGTTTGCTATAAAAATATCTTTAATTAACGACTCCCTAAGCGTGCCAAACTCACATTCTCTGCTTTTATTTTCCAAATCCGTGAGGAATTCGTCGATGTTTTCGGATTTTTCCTGCCTACGTGTGAAGAATAGGTATCTACACATCGTCACATTTCTTCTTGGCTCGAAGAATTTGTCGAATTTGGACTTGACTTCGTTGAGTGTGCTCCCATCAATTTTGAGGTTAAATGTGTTAAATATGTTGAGACCACGTTCTCCAATTAAATGCAGTAGAATCGCAATTTTCCGCTTCTCGCTTGACTTGTCTAGGCCTGTGGCTAGCAAATATAATTCCAGCTGCTGCCACCATCTCTTCCACGCCTCCGCATTATTATTTGCTGGATCCGACGAAATATGGAGTTGTTTTAAGTGCGTGCGTAGGCTTTGGTCATGCCCACCATCATTGTCGGCGACGACGGCACTCGTGGCTGGATTTGGCATTTTTTGGACCGATCTTGTTTATTTCTTCCAGACGACTTCTGACACCATGTTATGTTTGTTGGAATGAAAGACACCGTTGAGTAGACTTGGTTTATTAAGACGAGGAACACATTATATACAAAGACAGTTTAGTAGGAGTATCACAGACGGGATCCGACATAGCAGTGCTGGAGTGACAGGTATGAACCGGAACCATAGATATTATATCTAGTGGTGTACACACTAATAACTAACTAATTAGTGATGTTACAACAGTGTCAGTGACTTTTATTTGTCATTGGGTATCTAAAGTTCTAAACACGAAATAATCACTTCACTTCAATACTATTTAGACACTGGAAATGCTTGGAAAGGATGCACTTAGATTTATTATGATTAAACCACAAATAACTTTAATAATCACAAAACACTAAGAACTCAATCACAATTACATTACACTGATCACTATTCGCTTAGATATCGCACTTGTATACAGTGAAGTAATTACTTCGATTCGCTTCGGTGTGTAGCCAAAATCAGACGTCCGCTCCCGCGAACATGTCAACTATTTATATGGTGACCGATTCTTTAAGAAAGATCCACGACTTACTCAAATTGTTCTAGCTAGACAATTACATAGTGGGTCATTGTCTTTACATAACCTGTACAAAAGAAAGAAGTAGGCACCTTATGCCCTCGGCGTACGGCCGAAATTACAATGACAGTTCCTATACCTACATCATTCGAGACTCGTCCTACGTACCTACCTAGCTACCTACTACTACCTACCTCATCATCATCATCATCAGCCTATAATGTTCCCACTGCTGGGACACGGCCTCTCAATGAGAGGGGCTACCTACCTACCTACTTGTAATTGTAGGTACGAGTACGACGTAACAATATTAGTAAGATTCCCCGTACGTATCCCGCATTATTTGGGGTTAGTGCAGCTTGTCTTCGCTCATCCATACTTCTCTATTAGTCGTCTTAGCATGCATGATACCCATTAACTAACTAGTACTTACAATTGGTCTCCACGGCTCTTTGTTTCTGCTCAGATACTTCTTGTTCTTCTTCAACATCAGTTTTAAACTCCATTAATGGTACATCATCTTCGGAATCTTCTTCAAATTGAATTGATGGGAAAGAGATATCTTCTTTGTATGAATAGCCAATGTCGCGAAGTTTGATATCTGTACACAAACAAAAACAGTCAAGAGCAATGCTCATAATTATTTCAAACTGAAACACAAAGCATTTATTTCAATTAGACCACTACAGGCACTTTTGAATGTCAAGAACAAAAGGATGAGGCTACAGTACCAGTCATCAATCAAAATATTTTTACAAAATCTTGGTTGCATCATTTATGTTGAGATTATACACATTCTCTGCTATACAGCGGAAGTATTCAATAACAGACAGCAAATCTGTCGAGATTGCTGTGATCTCTTGGATATGTATTTATACATAGAATCGTTTTGTTATTTTTCTATCTTTAGTAGTGATATTCCAACTTGGTAGTAAAGTAGTAAGTTAATGTGATTTGTTACTATACATTTTGTAATCAGTTAACAGCTTGGAATGTTTAGATGGGGCAATAAGAGCAGGTACCTTAACCATTTTAGCTGCAGGTAAATGGTCCTAGGAAGTCTCCTAATTGCATTCACAGATTTTGGAAAGAAACTTTTGCAGTCACGTCTATGGGACCAACTGAGATCTCTGTACAAGAGTTAGAAATCACAAAGAAATTTTCAGAGTTGTGCAGAGAGCTGTTTGCCTACATGCATAATTCCCCTTCCGTATCCCGCATAATTTAGGGTTGGTAGAGTAGAGTAGGGACTCCATTTTCCGCACTTAGACTCTCATTCGGTCCGTTGTGCGTAGGTGTCCTGGCTAAGTTACCCAGCCTAGCTCCGCCCAGAAACACAGAACTTTCCTGGGAGCTTCACAGGCTTCGCGGAGCGACCTCACCGTTCCGAGGAATTGTTTGGATTGGTTAGCCACAGCCTCACATTCCAGGATGACGTGGGCGGCTGATTCATCGGCGTCAAAGCAGCCCCTGCAGAGTGGGCTGCCCATGGCGCCTATGTTAAAGAGATGTTTGTTTAGGGGGCAATGGCCCCATATTGTTTGGGCTTGGTGCAGCATATCTTCGCTCATCCATACTTCTCTATTAGTCGTCTTAGCATGCATGCTACCCATTAACTAACTAGTACTTACTATTGGTCTCCACGGTTCTTTGTTTCCGCTCAGATACTTCTTGTTCTTCTTCAACTTCAGTTTTAAACTCCATTAATGGTACATCATCTTCGGAATCTTCTTCAAATTGAATTGATGGGAAAGAGATAACTTCTTTGTCTGAACAGCCAATGTCACGATTTTCCTGTTTGATATCTGTACACAAACAAAAACAGTCAAGAGCAATAAATAAAAATTAAAAAGGATCAGGGGGTCTAAAATGGCCGCTTTAACAGAATCGTAATGTGAATCACGTTAAAAATTTAAAATTCTTAAAATTAACTTTATATTCATATGGATAAAGTCCATTTTAATAATTTTAATTTTTTAACGTGATTCATGCTAAGATTCTGGGTGGATTCTGCTAAAGCGGCCATTTAAGACCCGCAGGCTACAGTCACAGTCATCAATTAAAATATTTTTACAAGATCTTGGTTACATCGTTTATGATGAGATTATACATACATGTGAAAACAATATAGATAATCATGCACATGAAGAGCATCCAGAGTCAAAAGATTAAGTTATAATTCAAAAATACTAACTTAAATAAAACTAACATAATGCTAACTTAAAATACTAACTTAGTACCTAAGCATCTTTGTTACTAATACTAAAATACTAACAAACTATGGACTTCAGTCTGAAATAAAGTTAATTTTTTTTTTTTTTTTTTATTTAAAAATATAGTAACTAAAATAAATTGTGGAAGCTAAGAAATGACAAGTCCCAACTGACAGCTCTCATTCACTAACACCATTCAGCTCAACCATTTTGAAGGGAGCTAAATGATCCGACACACACAAAACACCATCAGCAAGACATTTGAGTGAACATGATATACTCTCAATCACCAGGGCTCATGATATGAATGATAGTACTTAGTACTCATAAATGCTATACAAATTTTACAATTATACAGGGTGTTTGGTTTATAGACCGACACAATTTTTCTAGGGATTTGGGAGGTCATTAGCTAGTTTCTACCCATACACCCTCTGTCCTAAATGTCATGGTTGGTTACATATGCTTTTTTTTTCAAATGAAAAAAATACCCAAAATGTTTCCTTTAATGCCAAATAACTTTTTCGTTTGTGAGTGTAATGGCACAAAATAAATTTTGTTGTATTCTCCAAAGTCTTCTTAATCTAAATAAATCTTTGTTTGATAGAACTGGTTTCTAGAAAATTTCTTACGAGCTACCAAAGTTATTTTCTTTTTTAAATGTATGAAATTGTACAACTTCAAAATTTATTATAAAAAAAACTAAAAGCCATTTTGAACTTAGCTTTATTTTAAAAAGTTCTTTAGTTGATACCCTTTCTAACGGTATGCTACTTGTCATAAAGAACAATTCATTAAGTAGTCAAAATGTTAGTTAGGAGAGTCAGGATTAAGAAAATACTAATAAATGTTATTATGTTTTTATAAACTAAAGTTATAAATCTTGTTCAAATTTGATTCAAATTAACCCAATATTTATTTTGTGCCATTACACCCACAAACGAAAAAGTTATTACGAATCAAAGGAAACACTTCGGGTATTTTTTTCAATTAAAAAAAAATAACATATGTAACCAACAGTGACATTTGGGACATAGGATGTATGGGTAATATTGGGTTAATTGGAATCAAATTTGAAAAAGATTTATAACTTTAGTTTATAAAAAGATACTAACATTTATAAGTCTTTTCTTAATCCTGGCTCTCCAAACTAATATTTTGACTACTTCATGAATGGTTCTTTGTGATATGTCGCATACCGTTAGAAAGAGTATCAACCAAAGAACTTTTTAAAATAAAGCTAAGTTCAAAATGGCTTTTAGTTTTTTTTATAATAAATTTTGAAGTTGTACAATTTCATACATTTAAAAAAGAAAATAACTTTGGTAGCTCGTAAGAAATTTTCTAAAAACCAGTTCTATCCAACAAAGATTTATTTAGATTTAGAAGACTTTGGAGAATACAACAAAATTTATTTTGTGCCATTACACTCACAAACGAAAAGGTTATTTGGCATTAAAGGAAACATTTTGGGTATTTTTTTCATTTGAAAAAAAAAACATAAGTAACCAACCATGATATTTAGGACATAGGGTGTATGTGTAGAACCTAGCTAATGACCTCCCAAATCCCTGGTAAAATTGTGTCGGTCCATAAACCAAACACCCTGTATATACTTCATTAAGTCAATCAAAATATTTTATTTCACATACTTTGGCCTAGATGGGCACTTAAAAAACGTCGAAAATGGTGCATGGTATGGACATTTCCCTCTCATAGAGAGGAGGCCTGTGTCCCAGTAGTGGGAACATTAATAGGCCGATGATGATGTTGATGATGATGGGCATTTCGAAGGAGAAGAACCGGCAAGAAACTCCATGGTTACTCTTTTCGAATGTTCAGTGATAATAATTTGTTCTAACTAACATACCGTCATGTTGATGTTCTTCCGTTTGCTCAATAATATCATCTAGACTCTCACAAACAGCTGGTAACTCCTGTTTCACAATAACACATTCTGTTAGACCAGCATCAACTATACTTATGCTCTCTAGTGACGTTTTCACAAGTCCTCCGAAAAACTCTAAGTGGTCTTGTTTTACCAAAGGATTTAGCTGAAAGAAATGTATTAAGAATAAGTTGTGTTTATTGTTTAAGGCTACTGATCACTTGTGTAAACACACAGTTTTTCAAAAGAGCCTCCACAAATAATGACACCAAAGAAATTAAACACATCCAAGACAGTTGGTGGAGAAAAAAAACCCAGTATTAATAAGACACCGTATCCAAATTAAGAATTCAAGTTAAAAACCTTTCAAACTATACTTCAGCCTTTTGTAGGAATCACCTGATGTAGTGATACTGCTAAAGTAGACAGGTTCTCAGCTTCAAATACTCTAAACGGAAACTGATTGTTATGTGCCAGTTGAACACTCACTCACCTCGTAATCCTCACTCGTCATCTTAGCAAACTGCTGTTCAGCTTCCAAACATTTCATCATCAATCGGCAGCATTGTTTAAGTTTAACACAGCAGATGGAACAAGCAACCATCGGTCGACTGTCTTCAGTTACAAACTGCAATAAAACTTGCCTTACACTATTTTGTTTCTATGAATAAAATACTTTCAATATCGCAAACATATCCTGAAGCTGTCCACACACACTATTAAGTAGTGTTTTCTGAATGTATTTGACAGTCAGGGCACGCATTGAAACACTCTTATTTATGTCAGATTGGCGACATAAGCCCGGGTTCACTCACTCTGTTTTGCTTCACTAATGATTTGTATATCCCCGCAACTCCACGCTCTGACCGAAAGTTTTCAAGTAAAGTATTAAAGTATTAACTTACTGGAACATCAGTCAGCCTCTCATATAGTTTATGCAAGTTCTTGTTGACTACCTTAAACATGCGAATGTTCTTCGCTAGACATATCCTACACATTGGCAGTTTTTCCATCTTTTTAACTGAATAGGTCATATAAGATAATTACTTCGACTTAACAACATTGCTGCGTACAAATAACTGGCACCGCTTGTAAATTATTATAGCAACTATGTAATTATTACGAAGAAAACACCAAAATTGCACATGAACAAGAAAATAATCATGACAGGTTTATTAGGTTATGTACCACAATTTTGCATTTTGCACTGCAAGCAAAATGCAAAATTGTTCACTGCAAAATTTGCAGTGAAAGTGAAAAGTGACAGTGACAGAGGTGTAACTAATATATTCATAATAGGTACAGGTATTATAATACAAGCCACGTATATTAATATTAGGATACGCGAATGTAAAGTAATAGGTTACCAGGTATTAGTCAAATATTAGGGACGCGATGCGCGATGGCGAGAGGTTTTATTCGATTGTTTCGATTGTTCGAACATCTCGATGGTTCTCGATTGTTTCGACTTGGGCTCGAGTCCGACTCGGTCTGTTATTGCGACTGGCGCATCGCGCGTTCATTCGAGAGTTGTTCCTCGATGGTTTAGAGTTTCGCGGTTTCGACTTGGGCTCGAGTCCGACTCGGTCTGTTATTGCGACTGGCGCATCGCGCGTTCACTCGAGAGTTGTTCCTCGATGGTTTAGAGTTTCGCGAGTTCTTGACTTGCGTTGTTATGCGAATTCAAACTGCCTAATTCTTTCAACAAGAGCAATCGAAAATAATCAAAACCTCTAAAATAGAAGTAGTTAAAGTTTACGTACGAATACTTAAATAGCTCGAGTCTAGCACACTCTCGCCTTACATGCACTTCGGCTCGATGCATTCAATCGACTGACCCTGGTGATCGATCGAGACTCGTTAGAGTGACTGATTCGAAAACTAGCAGTCGATTGCGTTGACTCGAAACAATAGAAAAACATCTCGATTGTTTTGAAAAACGGCGAGTCGATGGTCGACTCGATGGTTTACTCTAACGACTCCGATTCTTTCGATTGTTAAAACATCTCGGAATCGCCCATCGCTAGGGACGCATAATAGCGAGGCAATAATCTGTGCGACTCACCTCGCCTCGCTCGCTAGTCTATTACCTACTATTTGCCGACCGCCGCCGCCGTCATCTCACTCACTCGCTCGCCGACGAGTGAGCGAGATGACAAGACTCGCCTAAACCGACTCTAGGCGGGCGAGTGAGCGAGATGAATATTGTATTGTATGAATATTATCTGGCCGCTTGCTTGTCGAATTATGCACGTAATGTGTGTATTGTAATTGTGAAGATATAGTTATACACGTCGGGCTTCGTATGAAAGCTGCATGAGATAGGAACAAAGTAAGTAAGCAATGAAAACCGTTTTTCAAATTTGGTCACTTGTTTCTGTCGCACTGTGTATTCGCTAATCTAATACGAATATTAGCGGTGACCGAAGCTCACAGCGACTCCATATTGTATTCAGATAGCGCGTGCACGCAGTGATTGATAATATTTACCTAATACGTATTAAGTTAGTAGCTATTTTGTGTTTTTAAGGTTTTGGTTTGGTGGTGGTTTTTCATTTTCATCATCATTCATCATTTTCATTATTATCATTGGTAATAGGCATATTTCATATTCAGAGAATAAAAGCAGGTATCAATCAATATTAGATTGAGTAGCTAATAATGAATCTGTTCACTAATATTTGACTAATACCCAGTAATAGGTATGGTATCATAATATGCGTTAACTAATATATTCAATAATATGATTACCTAAAAATGACCATATTATAACATCTCTAACTGTGAATTGATAAAGACCGTCACAGAGTCACAGACAATAATTCTTTAACTTTTTTTTGCCTGGGAAATTTAACTAATACATGAGTCATAGAGGAATAAGCGATAGACAAAACAAGAAGCGAACCACCGCGCCAAACAATATTTTCTTTCACTTTTTGCGAAAGGTGAGGTAAACAAATACAGATCTATATTTGTTTGTACCGAAAAATAAAACAGGCCAAGTGCGAGTCGGACTCGCACACTCAGTTCAGTTCAGTTCCACGTTCCGTAGCACCGAAAAAAGTAATAAAAATATTTTTGACATTCATTCAGGATGATCGGTTCAGTCAGTAGTGTAAGCGTCAAAAGGTAAAAAAAAAACTTATTTTTGCGTATTTATTATTTATCACGTTCATGCGAACATTCTCTGCTAGAAAAATCCTACACAATTGGCAGTTTTTCCATCTTGTTGAAGTATCACTAAAGATATTTATTACTTTAACTTGGATATGCTGCTGCGTACAAGTAGCAGGCGACGTTTGGGGTAAGGTACAGAAACAAGTCGCCTGAATTGGGGAAGGGGGGGGGATGGAGGAAGGGTTGTATAGTCGCCTTTTTTTTTTTTTTTTTTTTTTTTCGGATGGGAAATCATCAAATAACCCCTCCCGCTCTGGGCGGAGCAGGAGGGAGTGTCAGACTTTTACTGACTAAAACCCATCCATGTTCCTTCATCGCCCTTTGTGTTCCGGGGCCACGGTATCTCTTTCGAATAGTCCCGCAACCCCGGCAGGCATCGGTCCTTGCGGACCCCTTCCTTTTTGCTGACTCTCTTTGAGGCGCGCGTGGAACACGAACGCGCCGTCGACACGGCCTGTCGTCATGAGACGGACGGACGGCGAGCTAGCCCATAGCTCACCGTCCACAGGCCCGCGCCTACGGTGGCCGGGGGCCACGTGGTGGTGGCCCCCGACGCCCGGGGCGTCTCCCGCGGCGGCCGGGACGTTGAGAGGTTCTCTCCCTCTCACGTTCCGCCACCTCCTTCTCTAGCATTACTGCTTCGCAGAAGGAGGTGACGGCGTCCCATTCCGTCTCGCTTCGGACCATGGCTTGCACCAGGGCCGGACGCGAGAGGTCGCCGCCGCCGATCGCCGCTTCGAGGACACGGCGGGGCACACCTCCACCGTGTGTTCCACCGTGTTGTATAGTCGCCTCCCTCTTTGATCCACTGCCAGAGATGCGTAGTTTTTTTTTTTAAATTAATTTTTAAGGGTTACTATTTTTATTGAAAATTTTGGTCAGTGGATAAATTTCGAGGTAGTTGGTCACAGTTCTAACCTAACCTAACCTATATGGTCGGAGTGAACGGAATCCCCTCGACATCGTTTTTATGACAAACGGTTAGTCTGAGACAAAAAACACCAAGACACTTTTAGCCTTCTATTTAGATGTTTCGATAGAATCGAGAAAATAAACGATTTGCGAAAATAACACTTTTTTGGCTACATATTTTTGTTTTTTTTTTTTCTCAGTGCCCCGTTACGTACCTACGTATTTTTTTTTTCCGGCAGCTTAAATCTTATGGAGGCGCTTCAGATCAACCCCTCGCCTGAATTTGAAGAGTCTGTCACTGTGGGGGGGGGGGGGCCCACAGTGACAGACTCTTCAAATTCAGGCGACTCGTTTCTGAACCCAACCCGACGTTTGTATGTCGCGCCGAATCTTAACTTCTCAGCTTGTAAATTGAAAATATATAGGGCGACCCTCGACCCGTGAGCAGTTCGTTTGTGGATCACGCTATGCACGCTCACGAGAGCGGCCGGAGATTGCTCAACTTATTATATCCCTCCCAAGGACAGCCAATAATATAAAAAAATAGTATAATGCAAACGAAGTACGAATACAGTCAAAATAATCACAGATAGCTCTTGCTATTGTTCTATTCTATTCTATTTTTATTTAATGGCAAGTAAAACCGATGTCGACTATTCTGCCAATGTCAAGTGAATTGAAAAAACAAGAGTGCATGACAAAAAAATAAAAAAAAATAAACTACAACGACTGACGGACAGATCTGAGATCGTAGGTTAATTTTTTTGATACAACGTGGATCTTGTCGGGTTAGTACGGGACTGAAACAAACAAAAAATATAAATAAATATTATAATAAAATTGTTAAAACATAAAATAAACGCATACCACACCCACACAGGCAGATTCATAATTTTATGTTATTGTGACGGATGAAGGTCATCAGCGCCACAAGCAGTTCAGGGGAGGAATATGTTAGCAAGGAAGAGAAGTTAGTCGGAAGAGGGATTTTAAATTTAGGGAGACGGCTATACAGGTCTAGAAGAGGGATGTTGTTTGAACATTCGAAGAAGATGTGATCCAGAGTGCCCTCTTCTAACCCGCACTCGCAAAGAGAGGAGTCCCGAATCCGGATTTTTTGTAAAAGAATGCCTGCAATACCAAACTTGTATGCATCCGTGTGAATTTTTGTTAGCAAACTAGGATCGTAGGTAGGTAGGTAGGCTTACCTATCACATTATATTTTTTTTAATCTAGATTTTTGTGACTCACGCATACTGCACATCGTATTTTTTTTTGTTAGTTCTGTAGGCGAGCTATTATTGCAAATAATATAGAGAGAGAATAGGCCACCCACATAAATTGTAGCAGATATTAAGGTGAATGCTTCGACCAGCCCGCGAAATTCAAATTTTCTTAGGTTTTTGGCAAATTGCAAGCCAGTGCAAGGTTGTATGTTGATTAAAATATTGGACGCGATTGTAAGACGTATGTAGTTACAGAATTATAATCATCAAAACCATCAATACAACCCTCCAAGTTCATAAAGGTCTAGCAATGACTTTGACCTTGAAAAAATCGTTTCTCGACCTTTATGAACTTGGAGGGTTGTATTGATGGTTTTGATGATTATAATTCTGTAACTACATACGTCTTACAATCGCGTCCAATATTTTAATCAACATACAACCTAAATAGCACTGGCCTGCAATTTGCCAAAAACGTAAGAAAATTTGAATTTCGCGGGCTACCCTGGAGCATTCACCTTAATGAAACGTATAGGTATAGATTTCTTCCCTAGAATCTCTAGATTACAGTGGTAATATTAGCTAAGCCATGTCTAACCGGAAGAATGAGAAATTCGAAAATGAAAACGTAAATCTAACAATAAACAATAATAATAACACGTCTGTACCACTGTACCAGTCTCTGAAAGTAATTGTATTCGCACATTGCGTTGAAATCTTACTGCACAATTGACACAACGACCAGCAGATGCCATTTCATAAAATAGGTAGTTTTTTATGCGAAAAAATCGCAGAAACACTCTCACAACAATCAAAATAAACGGAAAGAGTAAATGTCAAATGAAGTTGTTTGTCAACCACCCCAAAAAGACGGATTTACAACGTTCCGTGCCATGATGATTTTCTATAGGTACCTACCATCTAAAATATTTTAGCGGAAATCTCTAAAATAGCAATACAAAGCTCACAGTTTAATATTATTTATTTTTATATTATATTCTATTTTAATTAAAGCAGATATTATTACCAATGGATACCATACTTTTTTTTGTAAACGGAAAAAACGCTCCTATTTACGTACTTATGTATTTTCTGTCAAATGGCATTGACCACAACAGGAATGATTTGACTCTCAAAAAAATATCATAATACAACATAAATTCAAATTCAAATATTTATTGCTCAACACAGTACATTTTATACATTTCTAGATGTTAAGTGAATGCGCAGTCCACTGTATTGTTCCAATTCAGGCATGCAAAATTTATAATTATACAATTTCATAAAAATCAATTAATACCACAAGCAGAGTCGAAAAGAAAATAAAATCGAGTTAATACCTTTTACAATGTCATAACTTCAAATTAATACGTTATAAAATGTCATAAATTAGGAAATAATTAATAATAAATACAAAACCCTAAACGTATACAATGTCATAAAGTCAAATAAATCCGTTACAAAATGTCCTTAATTCCCAAATAATAACGTTGTAGGTGGGTCAGGTAACGAGATAAATTAATGGACGATGTATAGTGCACAAAAGAAAGTTTATTGTCACAGTTTACGGTATACAAGAAAATCACAGTAGACACAGGTAGAAAATTACGAAACGTGACCGTATGCGACAGCGATGCGAGCCGGACTGAGGCGTGCGCGGGGCAGCGGCGTGGTGCGGCGAGCGGTTTTGTACCTACCTACGCTCGCTGCTAAGAAAGCGCGGGCGCCTTGTTGCTATGCCCTCCTACATACTCCCCCTTTTGACCAACCATTGGTGCCCTCACCGTTGGTCAAACATCAACAATGACACGTTTCTTACGCGGCCTACCACGAGAACGCTTAGGAGCAACCGGCTGCGGAACCTCAGGGCATTCACTATCCCTAGAATGATATCTCCTCAACGCCGAAACGCGGTACTTCCCAATGACTTCATCCGGTGAACCAGGAAACGTTAAAAGGTAAGTAGTTGGGCTAACCTTCTTCTGCACCAAGTAAGGGCCGTCCCTTTTTGGCATGAGTTTAGAGCTGACTCCTTTAGCAGTACTGCTAAGCACGTGCGTCTTCATCAGGACAAGATCACCGACGGCAAACTCCTCAGCCTTTCGTGTCTTATCTTTGGCAGCCTTACGGAGATCTTGCTGTCGCTCAATGCACTCCTTACTGTTGCTGAGTGTCTCCGCTAGCTTCAGCAGATACGGCGTAATCTGTGGAACATAGTTTTCAGCCTCTATCACAGCACGAAGATCGCTCTGTACTGCAATAGGGGAGCGGAGTTCACGGGCAAATGTTAAATAAGCAGGTGTCTGTTGCGTCGCTTTAGTTATTGAAGTGTTCAATGCAAATCGGATGAATGGCAGAGCTTCTGGCCATTGCTGATGGTGTCCTTCTACCAAGATCGCCAACTGGGTCTTGAGATCGCGATTTTTACGCTCGACCGGGTTCGCCTCAGGATGGTAAAGTGGCACGAGACTCTGCTTTACATCAAGCGTGAACATTGCATGTTGCATGACATCGGCAACGAACTGTACGCCGTTATCAGATATGAGACGCCTTGGAACACCAAAGCGTAAGAAAACCTCTTCAATTAGTATCTTAGCGCATGCTTCAGCTGTGGCTTCGGAGAGGGCGAACAGCTCAACCCACTTGCTGGCTGTGTCTTCCACGATTAACACCCATCTCTCCCCATTAGCTCCTTTAGGCAGCGGCCCGAACAGGTCTACAGCTAGGACTTCGAAGCGCTGAGCGGGAACCGGAGTCTGTAAGAGTCCCGCAGGTTTCTCATTGGAAGGTTTGTAGCGTTGGCATTCTATGCAGGTCTTCAGATACTCTGCTACATAACGTCGCATACCGGGAAAATAAAATCTCTGACTTATACGGTGCAGGGTTCGGTCCAGACCGCCGTGACCTGAAGTAGCTGAGTCGTGACATTCGACAAGTACCTGTTTCCTTCGGTTTTCAGGAACGACAAGCTGCGGTTCTTCTGTCTCCGCTTCAGTATACCGGTATAGTACACCTCTGCACGTATGATAGCCTCTCTCTGACCATCGAGTAAGTTCTAATTCATCTTTGCCTTCCAGAGCCTTCATGATCTTCGCCACTTCAGGATCTGCGAGCTGATCCTCACGAAGAGTAGCGGCATCCCAGCGCGGCGGGTCAACGAGCACCATGCAGACTCCACAGGAATCGCGAGCCTCCTCCTCACACGGGGGACGACTGAGCGAATCAGCAACTACGTTTGCCTTCCCAGGAGTATAGTCGACTTGTAGATCAAAGGACTGGAGTTTCATGGCCCATCGTACGAGACGTCCAGCAGGTGACTTTAAGGTAAGTAGCCATTTCAGGGGCTGATGGTCACTGCCGACACGTACTGGATGGCCATCAATGTACCCTCGGAACTTCTCGACTGCCCAGACAACTGCCAACGCCTCGCGCTCGGTGGTAGAGTAGTTCCGCTCCGCCAGCGTGAGGAGGCGACTGGCATACGCGATGGGTTTCTCTTCTCGCTGCAACTCCCCCTGGAGTAGAGCCGCACCCAGTGCGTAATTGCTAGCGTCAGTCCTGAGAACGAATGACACGTTATAATCTGGCTGAATAAGAATCGGAGGTGAGGTAAGTAGTCCTTTTAGTTCTCTAAATGCCTTGATCTGTTCTTCACCCCACAGCCAGGACTGATCCTTACGCGTTAGCATAGTCAGTGGCTGTGCAACTTGGGAGAAATTCGGCATGAACTTACGGAACCATGAGCAACTCTGTAGAAAGGATTTTAGATGCTTTACATTAGTTGGTTCCTTCATATCTAATATCGCCGTAACCTTATCTGGATCTGGGGACACTCCTTCTGAGGTGATAATGTGGCCTAGGTATTTCACACTCTCTCGAGCAAATGTGCACTTATTGCGATTAGCGTGGAGATTGAAGACGCGTAAGCGATCGAATACCGCACGTAAATCCTGGAGATGTTGGTGAAATGATCCGGATATCAATATCAGGTTATCAATGTAACCAAGGAGTGTCACCCCCTTAAGAGATGACGCAGAACGAAATCGATCGATTAAACGTTGAAACGTTGCGGGCGCATTGCGCAGACCAAACGGCATACGAGTAAATTTGTGAACTCCAAATGGAGATACAAAGGCAGTTTTATCCTGGTCTTCAGGCCTCACTTTGACTTGCCAGTACCCCGATCGGAGGTCAATAGTACTCATGAAACAGCTCTTACCAGTATATTGAAGGAGGTCATCGATTACTGGCAGCGGGTACGAGTCACTCTTGGTGACGGCGTTCAGCTTTCGATAATCCACGCAGAACCGGTAAGCACCATCCTTCTTTGGTACCAAAAGAGCTGGTGCTGCCCATGGAGATTCACATTCCGTGATGATTCCTTCGCTAAGCATCTTCTCTATCTCCACTTCCATGATGGCTTTCTTGGCGGGAGTGAGTCGGTATGGTGGCACCGCAATAGGCGGATGATCACCACAATCAATGCGATGCTCTGCGAACGGTGTAGGTTCTCCCCCTTCTGCGAAGACATCTTCATACTCTTGTAGCAGCTGAGCGAGATTTTCCTTTTCTGAAATTGACAGCATCGAACCTTCATTATTACGTAAGACATCCGCGGAAGCGCACCCAACGAAGTCACGTGAAGTCTCACACCGCAAGGGGTGAATGACCTGAGGCCGATCAGCTGTGAACCAAGTATTGTTCGAAACATTAATAACAATACCGGCTTTACGTAAGAAATCAATACCGAGTAACGTGTCATTGTTAACTGAATTAGGAAAAATCACAAAAGTAATAGGTATCGTCAAGCCCATAAGTAATATGTCAACATCAACGAGTAAGACCTTGAGTTCCCGCACTATGCCATCGGCCAATTTTACCGACATAAAACTACTACGGAACGAATAGTGTAGTTTACGAAGCAGTGCATACAGACTCGAACCGGCTACGCTACGCTTAGCGGCCGTATCAATCAACCCGGTACCACGATGACTGCCTATCTCGATATCGAGTATCGGACGACCGTCAGTACATAAGTTCGACGCGGGCAAGTTACCTACTCTAATCGGCAACGCATCGCAGTCGAGGTCGACATTACACATACAAGTATTCTTATTACATAAACAAACGGATTGAGATACATTACTTAAATTACTAACAAACGTTTCACTATTTAAAGTTGCATCACACTTACAGTTACAAGTATTATTACAAACCCTAGTAGGCTCTAACATGTTGAACTCGATTACAGAAATGGGATTTACCGAACACTTAGCGCAATTCGATCTAATTACACCTACCTATAGCGCCACAGCCGTAACACTTCACACTTGACTCGGAAGTCGCACTTTTATCGGATTTATTTTTAATATTTTTACAAGTGTCACGTGTATGTCCGCTTTTACGGCAATAAACACAATAAAGTCTTTTACCTTTATTGTCCGAATTTACCACAATAGGCGGGGGCGCAGCCCTACTCGTAGTACTCGACGATCCTGTAGGTATGTTCGCTGGCGTCGCCGCCGCCGGCGCGCTCGTCGCGGAGACGGCGGGAGCGCGCGCGGGCGTCGGCGGAGGCCGGGGCTGCGCTGGCGGCGCATGCGCGCTAGCGGCGGTTCCACGTGCGTCGGTCGACACCTCGGAGAGCGATTCTTCTATATTTCGAGCCTTTTCGATTAACAATTCTACATTGTCGATCGATTCACGAGTTACCCGTTTTCTTATTCGCCTATGTAGTAGGCCGTATATCATGTCGACTTCCATTTCTTTTATGACATTATATGGAAGTTTAGCAATAAGCGCGCGAAGGCGAGCAACGAAGACCTCCGTGCGTTCCTCCGTTTGTTCCGCGGCAAATATTTCTCGGAATATTTTGTGTGGCGGTCGGGCTACACCGAACATGGCGCGAAGTCTCTGTAGCGCGTCTTCCCATGACGTCACTGAAGACTTTATGCCACGAAACCACACAGCTGCCTCCCCTTCCAGGAGCATAGGTAGGCCGCGAAGCGCGTGTTCGTCACTGATGCCTGTACACTCCTTATATATCACTATAGAGTCGACGAATGCTTCGAGGGCCTCTGAGTCTCGGTGAGCGCCGCTGAATCGCGACGTACAGCGCGCAAAGTTTCCATGTTTGGCTGGTGCAGCAGGCGATGGAGACGGTGGAGCTGAGCCGTTGACGGCCGACGTCACCAGGAGGCTCTGAACCAGCTGACGGTTCGATTCTGCTTGAGCCTTGGCGAACGCCTCCAGAAACGACGTAAGCGTCCCTTCAGATAGCGGCGCGGGCGTCGGGGACGCCGGCGGCACGCTGATGTCATCATCGTTGCTTCTACTTTTGCGACGAGGCATTGTACACAATAGTCAGTAAAACACAAGGAACACTGTTCACGTTGTAGGTACGTTACGTGCACTATAAAGTTAGTTTCGCGTGATTTCGTCCACTAAGAAAACCGTTACGTTGTAAGAATTTGAGTTCGCGTCGCGTCGGTTAGGTACGCGTGCCGCGTTGGAGCGCCAGTTTGTAGGTGGGTCAGGTAACGAGATAAATTAATGGACGATGTATAGTGCACAAAATAAAGTTTATTGTCACAGTTTACGGTATACAAGAAAATCACAGTAGACACAGGTAGAAAATTACGAAACGTGACCGTATGCGACAGCGATGCGAGCCGGACTGAGGCGTGCGCGGGGCAGCGGCGTGGTGCGGCGAGCGGTTTTGTACCTACCTACGCTCGCTGCTAAGAAAGCGCGGGCGCCTTGTTGCTATGCCCTCCTACAACGTGTATATCACGGCAGGGAAAGCTTAGAGGAACACTGTCCCCAAATTATTGGCGCCATTCGCCACCATATTGTCTTTCAGTCATCTATCACATCGCCTTGCGATACGATTCTTCATTGTTGATAGATAGGTAGGTGGGTATTTGAAATCACACACAGCACTTGACTCAAATTCCAAACGTTTATTTCTATTAAGGCTAGGTGGCCCCGAATTTAAGTTTTTTAAAACAATCTGAGACAAAGAATATAGTGTTTTAAATAAAAAAAAAAATATATGTATTAGTTAAGGATCTTGTCTAGACAAGATCCTTAACTAATACATATATTTTTTTTTCAAAATCGCATTCAGTTGCAAGACCTGATGAACTTCACTCGATAGAAAAAAATCGCAAAGTTGCCCCTTTTTATAACGTTTTCGTTATAAAAAGGGTTGGTATGAGTTAGGTTTTTAGTCAACTTTAGAACCTTGTAACCTACTGTCTACTAGATTCGTCTTAAATAAAATTATTGATTGCTTTAGATATTCTGTAATTTGTATTTGGCGAGTGTAGTGTAAGTAGCATGTTTTTATTTGTTCATTCTCAAGGGAAGGTAATGCTCTGTGATAGACACAAAGTCTTGGATTTGACAGGATAAAAGGATAGGATCAGGAACACCGCTCTGTGATAGACACAAAGTCTTTGATTTGACAGGATTAAAGGGTAAGGAGTTTAGGACCATTGCTCCGTGACAGGCACGAAGTCTTTGATTTGACAGGATATAAGGAACCAGGCTCTGGGCGTAAGTACGCCGTGGACCCAGCAGGATAACATGAGAGTATTGTTTATCAGTTGCCTCCACGGCTGCTGATAGGATCATTAGTAGTGTTCATTATCAGTGGCCTCCACGGCTGCTGATAGGATTGTTTGTAATTTGTTGTGTTCATTATCAAGTACCTCCACGGCACTGACAGTATTTGTTTGATTTGTTGTGAGTGTTTGTATTACTCATTGAGCTTGTCGTTTCCTCCACGGATACCAATAGCTTGTGAGTTTTTTATTTTTATTTTATTAGTTACTGTTAGGAGTACTAATATTTTGTTATTATTTTTGTAAATAGTTGCTTACAACTAGCAGGATTATAAAAACTAAAATAATCAATGTGGAAACATGTTACTCAATACACATGAGCATCATGTAGGTAAGATGATTGGGCTATTGTATTAAGTCTTTTGTTGTAACACTGTAGGTATCAGTGGGGAAGTGTAAGAAGTAGTTTGAAAACTCCTCACCTTTTATGTTAGTTTATGATGTGAGGACACTGTAACAGTCATCCCTGGTTGGCTGTTCTCATGCTGTTCCCCATTTTATAGCTCCATAGCTGGCGACACGGTCATCTGTTCACCAGGCTGTAGTCCATGAAGTTGTTAGTTTTTGAAATTGTTCATTGAGTCACATTTTTAAGTGACCTTGCTCCATTATCATTTGCTGGGGTAGCGGTTAATTGATGTCATCACTATCTTGGAGTGACTGGGTGCATAGAGTTGCTCTCAATTTCTTTGATAGAAGGTATCATTTCTTCTATGATAAGACAATTGCCTGGAACCTGAAATGTGAGAAGTCATGCAGGTAAATAACATAACATCACGCCTATTGTTCCTGAAAGGTTAGGCAGAGGTATACCTAATAGTATGCCAACATTTGTTTTGATGTCCCATGTAATAGGGGGCAAGCCTTATTGTCATCAACCAGGCACAAATCTGGACTCTGTGCCTGCTACAGAGAAATTCCTAATGGAAAAACCCAACAACACTTTGCCTGACCTGGGAATCAAACCCAGGGCCTTATGCTCAACAGTCACGCTTGCAGCCACTAGACCAACAAGGCAGTCAGTGCAGGTAAATATTAATAATAGTGTAATGTCTACACTAATAGTTTAGTGTGTAGGTACATAACATCACACCTGCAATCCCCGAGGGGTTAGACAGAGGTGAAAATAATAAATCCACACTTTGCTAAGCCTCTCGTTTAGCAATATGGCTATTTGCCATTCATATGATTGGCCAGCTACTGAGAAATTCCTGATGGAAAAACCCAATAACACTCCGACAGGCCTGGGAATCGAATCCAGGTCCTCATGCTTTAATAACAGGGCTCATGACCACTGGACCAACAAAGCAGTCCTACTATTGTTAAAATTAGTTTGAGTGATAAGTTATAGAGTCGGTAATAAGTTGTTTTGAAAAGTTAATTAAACTAAGATGGGAAAGTTAAACTGATCAGAACTATTTTAAGAACACTATTCGTTGTGTAGTTGCACTGACAAAACATTCACATTTTAATAACACATCAAAAGCTTTGCTTCGTTGATACAACACGCTAATATTTCATTGTCATAACTTGTTGAACTGAAATTTGTTTGACATTTCATAAGTTGTCTTGTTTTATAAATCAGTTTCTTAACAAAGTGTTTTTGTATGAATCTTGCAACATGTTGTCCAATACAAATGTTTTCAAATTTGCATAATTATTTGAAAAGCCCTCAACGTTGCACTTAACGCAAACAATATCTGATTGTGAGGTATAAACTTATAAGTGTGAATGAAAAGTCAATAACAACGTCTTAAATTTGTTACTACTCATTTATCTAATTACTTAGTAGTAATTAAAAAAGTTAATTCATGATTTTAGTTTCTGACACATCATTACTGGTTATATTTCAAAAACCATTGATAGCATTCCATTCCATTGAGTGAATTAAATGGAGTGTTTTTATTTTACTTCCACAGGTGTCAAGTTACCATAACCAGCATGGGATGTGTTAAGTTAAAATAATGTTAACTGTAAAAATTCTCTACAGTAACAAAATACTAAAATAAATGAAACAAAATACTTCCCGGGATTGATGATCCATTAGCAGGTTTATTTATTGATAATTATGCTTTCCCGGAGTCCCATCTTTGTTTATTCTGCTTCGGTCATTCTGTGCTGTACAGGTTAGCAATTTTGAGTGCAATAAATGAAGTTTTCCATCACATACAACTTCATTGTTTGTATAGACCAATATAAATTGCATTTTCAGTATGTGTTCTTATGATTTGTTTTGGGTCAAGTGTTGCAATAAATTATCATGTTGGTATCTGTCAGCCACTTGGATGAAAATGCAGCCAACTCTTTAGCTATCTTAGTCTTCCTAAGTATCTTCTTGTCTATCAGTTCATTGCCACTTAACACTGTATATTGGCTGTGGCAGCATAATAAGTCGCTCTCTCTTGAAAAGCTTCGTGGTGACCACTTCGGTGAAAAATTCTTTGCCACGCCTTCGGCCATGGTCACGAAAGCAAGAGTTCTAGTTCGGTAGTTGCTTGTAATTGTTCTGGATGTCCGGCACTGTGAGCAGCGCGCAAGAGCTATCACCTCTTCTGATATCACGGCAGGGAAAGCTTAGAGGAACACTGTCCCCAAATTATTGGCGCCATTCGCCACCATATTGTCTTTCAGTCATCTATCACATCGCCTTGCGATACGATTCTTCATTGTTGATAGATAGGTAGGTGGGTATTTGAAATCACACACAGCACTTGACTCAAATTCCAAACGTTTATTTCTATTAAACCATTTAGGTACAGAAACTGATTAACTTTCTAGAGTTGAGTCGTCCATTCGCAAATTATTATGGTTGAGGAGAAGAAACTCTTCACACTATTTTAAATCGTATTACAGATCGTTCATTCATTAAACACTTATAATTACTTAGTATTTCAATTGTTTTTGCTAATCGTAAGCTAACGTGACGGATCGTTGCTCCCTGTCTGTTCTGAGTGGGGGGAAGTACCACAATATCCGTTCAGCAACTTATTACAATAGTAAATTCAATCAGCCTCACAAATAATAATGAAACACTTTACAATAATTGTGTTACTATTAAATAATGACAGAATTCACCAATTTGAACACGTTTTCAATCATTAATATAATAAACTAGTTGTCTCATTACTTTTTAGTCTTTAATCTGTGCTATCATGGAACATTTCCGGTGATATAAACAGTTATGTTAAACAAAAGCTTTTTACTAGTAAATCACTGTGTAAAATAGTCTTATTAATTTAAAGTTGGGATCATCGACATAAGATTATTGAGACTTACTTAGTTCTCGTACTAAATTTAAACATTCAGGTATTGACGGTAAAATCACATTCGGCGCCATTTTCCCTGACAGGTGACGCCGAATCATAATGTCAAGTGATTAACTATTAATTGCTAATATGAATGAAACCCTAAAGTTGTTAAACAAATATTCTTATGTTAATTATAACGATAGTTTTAGCTAGAACATCGAGTTTAGTTTGATAATTGATTTTCAAGTGATACTGATTAAGACAAGCCAACAGATGGCGCTGTTGAGCTTGATACTCAAACGAAATTAGTCAATGGCACTCACAGGTGTTATAATAGTTGCCAGAGTATCTCACAGATGGCAATATTATCGTTTATGGAATAAGAAATTATAATTCAATTAGTTACAATCAATAACATTATGTAATAAGCTTAGCTTATAGGTGTCCTCGCGGCGACATGTACAATGTTATAAATTTAATTTAAGTAGGTTATGTCATAGATTAAAATTAATAAGTAATGTCAGGGTATATAATGTCAAAATAATTAAGAAATATCTAAGTGGAATTAAGAAAACAAAGAGAAAAAATAAATAAAAAATAAATTGGACTCTATTCTATTTTTATTTAATGGACAAAAAATATAAATAAATATTATAATAAAATGTTAAAACATAGAATAAACGCATACCACACCCACACAGGCAGATTCATAATTTTATGTTATTGTGACGGATGAAGGTCATCAGCGCCACAAGCAGTTCAGGGGAGGAATGTGTTAGTAAGGAAGAGAAATTAGTCGGAAGAGGGATTTTAAATTTAGGGAGACGCCTATACAGGTCTAGAGGAGGGATGTTGTTTGAACATTCGAAGAAGATGTGATCCAGAGTGCCCTCTTCTAACCCGCACTCGCAAAGAGAGGAGTCCCGAATCCGGATTTTTTGCAAGAAAACAGGAGTACAACAAAAACCTAGACGAATACGACATAAGACGGATATGACAGGTTTGGAGACTTTCTTGTAGCTATAGAACCAAGGTTTTGGCTTTATAGTTGGTTGAACCGCGTAATAAAACTTGCCTTTTTTCCTTCCAGTATTATCCCATTGTTCCTGCCATGACGATTGGAGTTTAGTTCGTGGAAGGTTCAATAAGTCATACCCCTGGAGACAATTGTGGGAATGATCAGCTACTGTCGATGAGCAAGCATCTTTGGCCAAAGTATCAACGCACTCATTGCCCTTAATGCCACAATGACTAGGTATCCAAACTAGCTGAACCTCTTTTTGATTGACAGCACAAGATAATAAGGACGCTTTAATTTTTATAACCAGAGAGCTGTGCAATTTACTTTTAAAAGGATTTTGTGTTAAGGCTTGGAGACAACTAAGAGAGTCTGTGAAGATTACGGCTTTGTGTATGTTATGGTGTGACTCTATAAAAAGACAAGCTTCCAATATAGCCACACACTCGCCAGTGAATACTGAAGACTCCTTAGGACACTTAAACTGCAAAATTATCCTAGAGCTCTGGTAATAGACCGCAGCTCCAGTGTGGTTGAGGTCTGTTAATTTCGAGGCATCAGTAAAAAATAATTGGAAACCATTCCAACGCTCGCCCACCACCGCATTGAATGCCAAGTTTGCTAACGGGGATTTTTTGGATATACCAATGTTAAAGTCAATTTTCGGAACATAACTTAAAACTTCATACGCAAAATTAAAAAGTGGCAATCTGGGGAACTGAACAATTGAGCATTCTAAATTTAAAATTTGTCGAAAAGATTTCAGAATTAGGGGCGTTTCTTTATTTTTCCAGTAGTTGGAACTTCCGCATATGGCATCTAACTCGTACAATTTTTCTATGAGGGGATGCGAAGTTCTACATATAAGCCTAGACAGAAAACGGGAGGCCAGATATTGACGTCTTAGGGCCAGAGGAGGTTCAGCACACTCGACCTGCAATGCGTTAATAGGGGAGGATTTCATACAACCTGAGATGATCCGAAGGCACTTAGACTGAACCCTATCTAGCCCAGCCAGGGCACCTTTGTTGCACGGGGTCAGGAGATACGTTCGATAGTCCAAAACACTACGAACTAAGGCATTGTAGACCAATTTCATGGTGTAGGGGTGAGCACCCCACCAAACACCCGCAAGAACTTTTAAAATTGAGATGATTCTTTCACATCTTTGAATCAGGTAATTTATATGATGTTTGCTACTTAATTTTGTATCCAAAATGACGCCTAAAAATTTAACTTTATTGACTATTGGAATGTTTTGGTCTAAAATGTTAATTGCAACATGAGGAGTGCGTCTTTTACGAGAGAAGATTACTGCCGAACTTTTTGGCGCAGATAGAGACAGGCCATGGCTTAAAAGCCACTGATTCAAAGAATCCAGAGAGAGGCACAAGGATGACGCAGCATCGACTATAGAAGAATCTGTCACATACAGTGCAATGTCATCGGCATATTGTAAGATCTGACAATTGTTGTTTAGGCAGGACCCAATATCAGCCGTATACAGGTTGTACAGAAGGGGACTGAGGGGAGAGCCCTGTGGGAGTCCTCTCCATATCAGCCTCTCATCGAACTCCTCTCCCTGGACTCTCAGGACCAGTGAGCGGGACATCAGTAGCTCACATATACATCGTATCATCTTAGCCGGTAGACTCAGCTGTTGCAGTTTTTGCCTGAGTACTGGAAGAAGTACACTGTCATACGCAGAAGAGATGTCCAGGAAGGTAGCTACAACAGATTGATTTTTGGAGAAAGCTAAGCGGATATCCGCAACCAAAATACCAACACTGTCCATAGTACCAAGTCCTTTTCTAAAGCCAAATTGGTAATTCGGTAGTAAGTCTCTCGACTCAACAATCCACTCGAGACGGTTTTTGATAAGATGCTCCAGTAATTTCGCTAAGACTGAGGACAAAGCGATTGGCCTAAGGCCATTCGGATCATCTGCATGTTTCCCTGGTTTCAATAGCGGGATAATAATTTGTAATTTCCATTGATCTGGAACCCAACCATTAACATAACAGAAATTTATAATATTTAAAAAGTAGATTTTTGCCTTTTCGCCTGAACGAGTTATAAAAGAATATGGCACGCCATCAATACCAGGAGCAGTGTCCCGTACATGTTTAAGTACCACTTTCAATTCCTCCAAAGTAAATGGCGCATCGAAAGGGTCCTCTGATACATTTTGAAGGGATATGTTGACGCATTCAGAAAAAAACGGGACGTATGGTGGAGCAATTTTATCATAAAAAATTTCAGCTGTTTCCCTACTGATTGGAGAAGAAACTGATAGGGAACACCCACGTCTAAACCTATTGATACTTTTCCAAACTGCCGACACAGGTGTAGAGGGAGACAAAGAGGTGCAGAATGTAACCCAACCCGCACGTTTCTTCTTGCGAAGGTGACGTTTGGTTCTGGCATTAATCTGACAGTATGCCAACAGATTTTCGGTGCTCATATCTGCATTATAACACTCCTCGGCCTCGTCCCTGTCCCTGATTGCTGAAGTGCACTCTGGATCCCACCACGGGGGTGAAGGGATTTTATTACGGGCACTGTTTTTCAATGGAAAGCAGGAATCAGCACTGGAGGTGATGGCAGTAACAAAACCGTCATAACAGCTCTTGGCATGGTAGTGACCAGGAGCATCAAATAAACTTGAATTTAAATTTGGCAGAACATCAATTTTATCCTCCAATAATGATACAAATTTTGCCCAATCCGGTTTGGACAAGTTATATTTCAGAAGTGGAGGAGAACTTTTCTCTAAATAAGTTTTATTAACTAAAGATATTACAATAGGGTAGTGGTCACTACCATGCGACAAGGACGTACATTCCCAATGGGTCGAAGCTGCCACCTCAACTGAACAAAATGTTAGATCAACACAACTCTTTTGTTGTCCAGGAGGGGATCTGCGGGTTGGGCAACCATTGTTAAGGATACAGAGATCCAGATCATCCAAAATCTCAACCAATGCCACACCAAAGGCATCGCAGCGTTCAGACCCCCATCTATAATGGTGGCAGTTAAAATCACCCATGACCAAAATTGGTCCCTGAGTATTTGAAAAAGTGTTTTTTAAAATATCCAAAAATTCAGGCCGAGGGTGAGCAATGTAAATTGAAAACACTGTAATACCTTCCACCCTTCCTGCCACAATACTCATATCTCCTGTGAGTGAAGGCAAAGGGTAAGACAGAAGTGGGAACCGATTATTGACAAGGAGGGCTGAGCCTCCATAGCCATCCGATCTGTCACATCTGAGAATGTTGAAGTGTGGCATGCGGAAGCTAAGACTTGGGGTGAGCCAAGTCTCAGCTATGGAACAAGCCAAAGGCTTGTAATTATTTAAGAGAAATATGAGGTCGTGCTTTTTATGCCACACGCTCCTCACATTCCACTGAAGGAATACTAGGCGGGACGCCATTTTTAATTAATAAAAGTAGAGAAATAAGCTGATCGGCAACGTTGGACCGTGATTGGGAATTGGGAGAAGAATGAGAGATAACAGTAGGTAGAAATTTAATAAGAAGTTCAATAATAGAACCGGTATTGTCATGACATGATTATTATTAAGAGCACAGCCATTGGGCTGTGATGGTTGGGGAGAACTAACTATCTGCTGATGAGCATTTTTATCATATGATGGGGAAAGGGGGGCATGGGTTTTGGGTTTAAGTGTCACAGTTTTGCGATAGGACTGGGAAATTGGGGTTTTAACTATGTTGGCATAATTGCGTGAAACTGCTGGGATGATTTTACATGCCTCAGCATAGGGAATGATTTTCTCTGCCATGACGGTCTTAATAGCCTTCTGCCTGCCGTGCTCAGGGCATGACTGGCTGTCAGCAAAGTGATTACCCGAACAAAGCACGCAGAAGGCCTCAGCAACAGAAATGTTGCAGCCATCACCTGGATGGTCGTGGCCACACTTGTTACAGCGTGGTTTAGACCTGCAAACGTTTGCTACGTGTCCAAATCTGCAACACTTGCGGCATTGAATTGTTGGGTAAATGTACTGTTTAACAGGGAGGGATGTATAACAGCAGAATATTCTGGTAGGTAATACCTGTCCATCAAACGTCAAAACACATGTTTCAGTGGGCTTCCACTCATTAACCCCATCTCTTTGTGATTTCCGGTTAATGCGTCGGATTTTCAATATTTGACCACAACCCAAGGGCACAGACAAATAGGTCAAGGCTTCCTCTTCCGTAAGTTCTGAAGGAACTCCGGTAACAACACCCATCCTTGTGATATTAAATGAGGGGATCGATGCAGTATAACTAAATTTGGACAACAGACTGTTGACCAAGAAAGAGTTAGCGTCCTGAGGGGAGGCAAACTCCACTGAAACACGGTTCCTGCCGACTCTGTTGACACCACCACGAACAATGTTTGCAATGTTGTTGTTCATAAGGAACTTTCCGAAGTTAACGGGGTGAAGGGTGGTGCCAGCATTTGGTTGAGACTCAATACGTGAAACATGTACAATATAAGGAGCCTTATCCATTACCGAGTACTTAATGCGCCCAATTTGGCTTCTTTGTTGCTTGCTTGGGAGGGACGGAGACGAGACTTCCTCGACAACAGGACGCTTACGTGAGTTTTGCTGGGGTTGTAAAACTTGTGAAACCTCCATTGCTGCAGCACTGCAAACAACATCCGCGAATTGCGATAGTGGGTTGAGTGGGCTCTGTGTCTCAAAACAAGTAGAACGAATATCGGGTGGGTCCGGATCAGGGGGTTTATTTTTATCCATCTTGGAGGAAAAGGATAAAAAGAGACTTAGAGCTAAACAATCACAATACAAACCTGTTTACGAACACAAGGACAACACAAATACACAACGACAAGTCACTAAAATACCGAAAAACTCTTAAAAACAGCAAAAAATTCTAAACACACGTGCTATCCAACAAACACCGTGGCCGAAATCATAAATCGGACTCAATTAGTATATATATGCACTATTATTATACACACAAATTTCTATCTGACAAGTATTCCTTTACAGTGTAGTATGTCTTACCTATCAGAAGATTATTGAGTTGCTTCTTAAAAACATTGATATCTTTAATACTTAACAAAGCATTAGTAGGTAATTTATTATAAACATGTGGTGCCATTCCTAGGAGGTTTTTATGGAATACTGCTTTTTTGTGTTGTCTAGTGCTTATTTTATATCTGTGTCGCGAGCTATGTAGCTTTTCAAATAAATGGAAGTTTGTCTTGACAAATACAGCCACCTCTTATATATACAGGCATGGTACTGTTAATATACGAAAATTCGCAAAGATCGGTTTGCAGCTTTCCGTGCTTTTTATACCGCATATCGCCCTAACACACCTTTTTTGCGCTCTAAATACTGTCTCTATGTTTGTGGAGTTGCCCCAATATATGATTCCGTATCGTATCATAATTATTATGATTTTAAGATTCCGGTTTCGTTTCTATGTAATCTTTCGTTTATTACTATAATAAAATGGTTACTTTTTTTTGGTGTAAGTAATATGAATATACGCAACATCGAAGAGGGCCTAAAAAAAACTGTCTCCTCTAAGAATGAACTTCCTAAAATAACTACATAGACCAATAAACTGACAGCCGCACTTAGTGTACGCTTCTCGAAACGGGAAATTAAGACAACTACCAACTTAAAATCACCTGGTTGAATACCATTACATGATATTTAATCTAATTAAGAAATCTTATTTTGTAAAAATGAACGTTTGCTCATATGAATGTTTGCTGATGAATGGAAGACGATATTGTTGGAATATTTGTGGTTCTGCGAGAAGACCGAGTAAAAGGATTAGGTATTTAATTTATTTAATTTTAAAATTAATTATTCGAGAAATCGCCAAACGGTTGGTCGACTCTTCACGTGACCAGAGGGCGGGCCTATTTTTTGGCCAAAGAATCAGCATTGCCATCCAACGTGGCAATGCTGCCAGCCTTCTGGGCACTTTTCCTGTTGACAGCGATGTGGACGAATTTTTCGACGCCCTGTAACCCTTTTTGATACTTGTAAATATTTTTATAGAGTTAGTACCTATGTAAATAATTTTAAAATTCTTCGTTTGCAATTTTTAAAGAACTTTTGCTAATAAATGTAAACCTGTTTGAACATAAGACATCGTCAAGGAATGCTACCTCTGACGGCCGTTTGATGAAATTATTGGAGTTATTTTTCTAAACGATTTACTTAGGCATTTTCTACACTATGTACGACCTTGTTTATTAAATACATAAACGAAGAGAACGAAGACGAAGAAGTTGATGCTTGGGCTAAATCACTTGCCTCTGCACATGCACTTGCTTCTTGCCAGATAATTTAGAAATTTGCTCATCGATATTAGGTTGGATAATCAATCGCGGATAGTTAACGCATTTAGTGCTTGGTAATTGACACATAGACGACTACCTCCGTGCTTCTTCTTAATTAAAGGAATGTGAGAAGCGTAATCTGATTCGAATTCTTTTATAATGCTTGCTTCTATAGCTCATTAATTTTGACAATCTCTTGTTCGTGATGTGCTAATCTATAGGCCTACGGTGTACTGGTTCATTAATGGATAATCGAATGCGCATTTGAACTAAATCCGTACATCCAAACTCCTTAGTACAGCTAGCAAAACAATTACAATACCGAGATAATAAACTGATTATCATCAGATTTACTTTTTGGGCCTACCTTAATTTTGTCTGTGACTACTCCACAATGGCATGATTGTCAACACGTGAGGCACTCAATTGTAAAACACATTATTTTGGCTAATGGCATTATGCAAATATTGGCATGTTGACTGACCTGGCTATTTGTGCATGGATCCTGGCAGCTCTCAGCGCGAAGAAGGGCGGTTCCTTCTTCCATGTGTTGTCCTTGGCCCCGCTGTTGACGACCTTGAGGTCAACCTTGAGGTTGAGGTTGAGCCTTCATTTCCGCGTAGACGTGTTGCTGGCAGAGAGAAGGATACTTCTTGGAACTCGAAGTGTCTCGCAGGTGTTACTAAGTGGTTACTGGGCGTATTCTTCGTTTTCAGGGTCAAATTCTGGAATTAACGATGCGGCACGGTGTTTTCTCCGACGAATGAGGGTAGGCGCTTTGTGTTCCAGATCGTGTATGTGAATGCTTTTTCGACTTCTTGTGCTAGGAGACTCTTCAATATTTTCCTTGCAGGTGGTGTGCATCGACCTTCTTCGTTTGAATTTTCAGACATCTGGTTTACCGACGCAGAATCTTCGACTAGGCGAATGTCGTCGTTTGTATGTAGCAGAGCGTGTCGTTTTATCGTAGGTTTTTCTTCGATCCCACTTCTGAAGATGAAACAGAAGGGCAATAATCAGAAAGGCATATTTGTATAATAACAATGAATTTAATTACTTCAATACAATTTGAACAGAGTTTCAGCTTAATCGTATAATCGCAGCGACAAGAGAGCGAAAATGAGCTTGCATGGCGTTATATGGCGTTCCCCCCACCGGAGGCTTCCGGCAGCTATTGGCGGTGGCTTGGCCGTCATCAGCTGAGGCAGTGTTGTAACAGTAATGAATGTGTTGATGCTTTGGCTATAGATGCTTGTTCATCTTTATTGTCAGATCTCACGCACACTACCTATCAGGGTTACGACCTATTGTCCCTTCCAAAATTGAATCTGCAGCGTTCCTGGCAGGAGCAGTGGAATACGTCTAGCAAAAAGAAAGGTAGTTTTTTTTACGCAGTGCAACCGACCATAAAACCAAAACCGTGGTTTTTCTGTCACAAAAAAGTATCGAAAACTGTTATTTCTGTTCTGTGTAGAATCCGCTTAGGTTTTTGTTGCACCCCCGTCTTTTTACACAAAATTCATGCATGTGACTCTTCTCTCTGCGAGTGCGGGTTGGGGGAGGGCTCCCTGGATCACATATTTTTCGAATGCTCCAACAACATACCACCTTTAGATTTATATTGCCGTCTCCCTAAATTTAAAATCCCTCTTCCCATTAATTTCCCCTCCCTTTTAACATATTCCTCTCCCGAACTGCTTGTGGCGCTGATGATTTTCATCCGCCACAATAATATAAAACTGTAATATTTGTTTTCGCCGTAATCTGTGTGTGATGTGGTATATTATTATTTTTAATTGTTCTAACATTTATATTATTTAAGTAATTTTATTATTTCTGTTTGTTTCAGTCCAGTACTAACCCCACAAGATCTACATTAGGCTCAATGTATCGTCGAAGATTTTTATAAATTTCCCTTTTTTCTTTACATCATTTTTTTAACACACTTGCCGTTCCAATTCACTTTCGACATTGGCAGAATGGTCGACATCGGCTTTGCTTGCCATCAACAAAAAATAGAACAGAATAGAACTATTAATTCAACTCAACAGTCCATGATCCACAAATAAAATTCACAGAGACGATGAATTAAGTACTCTGTCAGAAATATTCGGTTTCTAGGGCGCGAATCGAGCAAATAAAAAACTTTTTTGCAAAAAATAAAACCGACTTCAAAAAACACAAAAAAGTGAAAA
This sequence comes from Xestia xanthographa, assembly GCA_905147715.2. Taxonomy (NCBI): domain Eukaryota; kingdom Metazoa; phylum Arthropoda; class Insecta; order Lepidoptera; family Noctuidae; genus Xestia; species Xestia xanthographa. Next base: position 14,136,101 of record LR990654.1, on the reverse strand, counting down.
ATAACTTTAGCTTCAGAAGTCGGTGACTTTTGTTTGATTGTTTTTTTTTGTCACCGACTTCTAGTTGTTCCCAAGCAAATATTTGTCATGAATTTATTTGACATTGTTACCAATACATGTTATGGTAATAGGCGTGAGCAGCGGTGGCCCAGTGGTGGCGGACCCGACTTACGAACAGTAAGTCATGGGTTCGAACCAGGCAGGCGCATTACTTTGTGTAATTTATTTCATCACCACTGCTCTCAAAACGGTGAAGGAAAACATCGTGAGGAAACCAACATGTCCTAGGACCAATAAATTTGAAGACATGGGATATCTACCAACCCGCACTGGACCCGCGTGGTGGATTATAACCCATTCCCTCTCATAGAGAGGAGGCCTGTGTCCCAGCAGTGGGAACTTTAATAGGCTGATGATGAATAGGCGTATCCCCAATATATGGAAATTAACATACTTTTTTTTGTTTCGGATGGGAGATCATCAATTTACCCCTCCCGCTCTGGGCGGAGCGGAAGGGAGTGTCAGACTTTTACTGACTAAAACCCATCCATGTTCCTTCTTAGCCCTTTGTGTGCCAGGGCCGCAGTATCTCTTTAGAACAGTCCCTTTTGCTGACATCTCTTTAAGGCGCGCGCGGAATACTAACGAACTGTCGAAATCTGGGTGTATTGTACAGTAAGCGTTGATAAGTGCAGAGGCACGCTAAGGATTGTATTGCTGTGAACGCACGGTCGAGCGACCGTGCGTCTGTATGTGTAAGTGGTCTCAATACAGTACGCACACCACAGCCACAGAGATCGCCCAATCGCATGTCGCGCGTCACACTCCACGAAACATAAGAATATATTTCCGTTTCTTTTATTATACACGCAGCAAACCTTATTTGTGTAGCGACCTGTTCTTACCATTGGATAGCTAAAATTCACATTTATTTACCATGTGTTGATAGCTGTTGGGGTAATCAGTAGGATTCACGATCAAAGAGATCAGAGTTCGAATCCTGTTAACAACGTGGGGTTTTTGTTTCTTGGTAACATTAGTTATTGGTTCATTATTTATTTTTTATAAGAATATTCAACTATTTATTTATTATTTTAGCTGTTCGGTGTTGGAAGGTGGAAATAAAAAAGTCGTGGTGAATGATAACAGAAATGTTTATTCGTTTTATTTATTTATAAAATTAACAAACTTTCATGATAATATTGTAACGTCACATTCCTACCTAGATGTAAAAAAGTTCTCTTGTAACCGATCATAAGATTTTTTATTGTATACGGTATACCCACTTACTTTCAATTCATAATAACATACATAAGTAACAAGGAAAGGATATTCTAATCACACAAATATAACATATAGTTGATACCCACTTATTATAGGTATCGATAATCAGCAGAATTTATTGAAAACTAATATAAATCATTTAGACTTCATTTTCCCGAAGAAAAGAAGATTGAAACTAAACCTCAATTTAAGATCATTAATATAATTACGGATAAGTTAATATTCACTAAATATTTTGTTACACATCTAATTAAAACTAAAGCATCTAGGGATTAATTTTGTAGCATGACAGCTTCTAACACTTCTACATAAATTAAGTAGAACTGTTGGCGCGTGTAGGAATAAAAGCCAGTTCTCCTGGCCCTGCTGCACTTATCCATCCCCACATGATCCCCACATATTAACCATAATTCGACATGAGTCTGTATTAGGGATTATGTTTTTGTCAGACCAGCAGAGTGTTATTCTTGCGCCATAAATGAAGCCTACCCTTTTGACTTTATTTAAAAAGTCAGTTTTTTGAGTCTTCTCATGGTAGTATTCCAGTAAAAATCTAAATAATCCCGTGCGAAACGTAATCGTTCTTCTATAACTCTTTCTGTCAAGAAGGGCTTCTTAGCTGGTCTTCGTGATACAAGCCTTCAGCGTGGAGGGCACGGCGAACAGTTTGCGATGAGGTGTCAAATAATTCCACAAAGTGTCTCGTAGGTGTGAAACCATTTGTTTCTTATTCGCCAACCATATATTAGGTCGTCGCTGCGCATCGATAATAAGCGACGGCTTTCCACTTCATTGTCGACTAGCAAGGCCTTTTGATCTGACTCACAGTATTCCTCTAAAACAAAAAACAAAAAAATGATGTTAGGCAGCTATAATAAAATACTGAAGTTATCATTCACTCTGCATTTATAAATCCAATAATTAACACTAATTATTTATCTTTTATGCCTCATGATGGATTTAAAATCAATTTATTAATCCCTAAGTCACCAAAAAAATAAACAATAACAAATTAGGCTTTTTTAATAAAACTTTGTTACAATAATTCATAAATATAATACTCACATTAGTCCGGTTTCTTCAGATATTTGTGTTCTATTAAGACCACTTTTATGCAGCACGATAATATTAGTAGCCCTTGCCTCAATGTCAATATTTGCCTGCATTTTGAGAAATACCAACAACAATACCGCTATCTAAACCACACGTCACTAACCAAATTTAACACAACCAAACGACAACGTTCATTTCGATCAAGTAAAATATTCGTAAAACTCAGGTTTACCTCACAGAAATATAAATTCTTGACTTATTTTTCTATGATCTACCTTCTTCTAACTTTATGAAATGTGTGAACAAAGCGAGAATATTTTTCTGTCCCATTACTTCCAATCGAGTAAACACTTACAAAAAGTCTAAAAGTAACAACGTGAGATTTGAACTCACGGCTTACTGATTCACTCTTAGATGTGGACGCGCCTAACCACTAGGCCATCTGGACTTATATTTCAATGTTGAAATTTTGGACTACATTTACTTGTAGATGACAATGTCTATTTTCTTGAAAGTAGAAGGGCGAAAGTCAAACTAAACGTCAAGCTATTGCTTTGTGAGATTGCCTATCGACTTTTGGTCGACACTGTACACATCTGCGTACCCCCTCAGAGCATACAGGCGTGATGTTACGTCATTTGAGGCGCACGCGGAACACGATCGTGCCAACTTAACATACCTAACTGTCGAAATCTGGGTGTATTGTACACATCTGCGTACCCCCCCAGAGCATATAGGCGTGATGTTACGTAATGATGTTGTATAAACAATAAACATCTAAGCAATTGTAACATTCACGGCACATTTGCCGTCTATTTTTGAAGAGTTCCATTGTATATCTCCGAAGATCAGCATCAGATGTTCACGAGCACCAGCTTTCAAATAAAAAAAGAATCATCAAAATCGGTTCACCCAGTCGAAAGTTCTGAGGTACCAAACACAAAAAAAGTCGAATTGAGAACCTCCTCTTTTTGGAAGTCGTTTGAAAACAACAAACAGCTCAATGTCAATGTCAATCTGACAGCAGACTAAAATTTAGCGAGGTAAAAAGGTCGCTAAAATTTATCCTAGTCAGGCGAAAACTTATACCAGCGGACGACCGTGAACGGGACGGATTAAATTTTAGTCAGTTTAATTTTTCGCCTCGCGGTGTGCTTGAACGGCAGTGCTACCAATCGCGGGGAAAATCCCCGATTTGCGGGGAATTGAGGGTTAGCGCGGGGAATGACAAAAATCGGTTAATTTCGGGGAATCCAGGCCAATTTTCTCTATGGGCTCAAACTATTCAATGTCGGGTAATTTACAACTAAAAAACTGTCATTCGAACACGATTTTGTATTATTTTTATATACTTTTCCAAATAAAATAAGGGCCAATAAAGTTTTTTTTTTTTTTTGACCTTTCTTGCACTTTGTTTTGAATAGTATGTATGAAGTCTATAGGATGTAAGAGTTAATTTTGCTATGAAGTATAGTGTTTTATTAAAGTTTGAGTAGTATTTAAAAAAAAATTGTATAAAACAGTATTTTTATTCCAAAACTATCATTTTGTTGACTAAGTGGCAAATTAATCAAAAAGAAGCGGGGAATTTCAGGGAATTGGCAACACTGAGTCGGGGGGGTATCGTGAAATTTTCATTGGCAGCACTGTTGAACGGGGTGTTTGACATTGACATTGACATTGGACTGAACTGGTTAATTGACTTAACGTCAGTGACTTAAACGCAGCCCAGTGTTCGTTAGTGTTTCATGTATGGAACGTGGTGTTTATTTAGATACTCTGTAATTAATAAACAGTTGAAAACGTATTGAAGGAGAATAGAATAGAAGTGCAATTACACATTTGGTAAACACCTACATGACATTGGCAAGTTTGTGAAATAATAGTGAATTGTGATCGTTTTGAAGGATTACCTACCAGACAGACCGAGCTCTCTACGAGAGAAATATAAGTCTAATTATCTAGACTTGACTGCTGCCCTGTCTAGTGTCTACTAGGTCTAACAAAGAAGTGCATACGATATGAATTTAAATATTCGTTTCTAAACAATTTTAAAGAAGAATTCATCATTATAAAACCCACACCAGTATTAATAAACTTACTGTGTTTTGTGAAGATAAATCTTGATCACGTGATTCTTTAGAGTTCAAAGATGGATAAACTACCAATGTGTAGAATATGTTTAGTGCAGAATGTTCACATGTACGTAGTGGGCAACAAGAACTTGCATGAACTTTATGAGAAGCTGACTGATATTCCAGTAAGTTGTTGATATAATATGTGTTACTAACTAAGGTAGAATATAGTAGCTTTGAAATTTGATTTGATTAATTTGTTTTTTTTTTTTTTTTGTTTTTTAGGAGCTTTGATTTGGTTCGGTGATACCAAAACGGATAACTCCCTTTCAATTTCTCTCTAACAGGTGCCAGTTAAAGTTTTCTTAAATAATCTCATTACAGTGACAAGTATGGATGGCCATGATGATAGTATTGACAGTATATTAAAATATTTGAAAGTAAATCTTTTAACAAATATTTTTGTTGCAGTTTGTAACTAAAGACAATAGACCAATACTAGCTTGTTTTGTCTGCTGTGCTCAACTGAAGAAATGCTACCGATTACTAACAAAATGTCTGGAGGCTGAAGAGCGGTTCGCTCAGATTATGAATGGAAACTACGAGGTGAGATATTCTTCAGCAGAGATATAATCTCTGATGTGAAAGTAATGTCCTTGTGATCATCATCATAATTATTTAACTGTTACTGTAATCATTTTACAGCTAAAACCTTTAATGAACGAAGACCATTTAGAGATTTTCCATGGGTTTATTAACTCTCCAATACAGAGCATAAGTATAGTTGAAGTTGGTCAAACAGAAAACATTGCAGTAAAAGAAGAATTACAAGCTGTTTGTGAAGGACTGGATGATATCATTGAGCCAAATGAGGAACATTCAAGTGATGACGAGGGTATGTTTTAAAATTTAAATAAAAATCCTTACCTTCTTAGTGTGTTTATGACAATTAAAATTGGGTCAGCCCAAAACTTGGTGACGTGCTTGTCACTTGCAGTAGAGTCCATCAGCTCTTGTGATGTGCAAACAATGGGACAGGCAGGGTCCTTCTTTTTTCTTCCTTCATCTATGAATCTCCACCAGCCTGCGTAGCATGACTGCTGTAGAAACAGGTTTTGTCAACTAAGAATCAACAAAATGACTGATGAACAAAAGAAATCTGTGTTTAAACTGGTTTTCCTTGCTTCGGCTAATCAATGTCCGGAGTCTAAATTAATGGACAATATCACTAATAACATAAACTGGGATCTACCCATCATCACTAACAGGACGTGGGTCATGAGGGTGAGATATTTGTGGTTAATATGTGAGAAGTCTATTCTGTAATCATTGTGCCGATAGTTGTGACAGTGAATGGCTGAATTGCCAAGAGACTCAACCAAAGGAGGCTCTCCTTGGACTGTTTATGAGTTTGTTGAGTTACTGTGAATGTGAGTTAGTTGGTTTCTGCACCCTATTGGCTGAACGTATTTTGATGTATCATACAGATAGACCAGGGATTCTTATGGGGTCGACATAAATTAAAACTTATTTTTGACCCCTTTTAATTAACACAAGTTCTTAAATTAAAACTTTCAATAAACTGTTTAAGTTGTGTTAGGTACATGTTTATTATTATTTATTTTTTTCGAATTTAAAGCTTATTTTATTCCATTAAAAAGTGATTCATAATTATAGTTATGCTAGTTATGTATTTATATGTTTTCTGCCATTAATTGAACACTTTTGGGAAAAAGCGTCCTCCATCTTTTTCCATTTCTCTCTTTCTGCACCGAGATTCCGCCAGTTCCTGCCTGCAACTTCTATTAAGTATATCGTCTGCCCACCGTTTCTTTGGTCTTCCAACTTTTCTTTCTCGCAGTGGGCTTGACCACTTTGTCGACTGTGAGGTCCACCTTTTGTCTGCGTATTTTGTTTCGTGGCCCGCCCATTACCACTTCAGCTTCAAGGCTTGTTTAATCTGTCAGCTTTGTTTTCTTTCTTATCTCTTCATTTTTTACTTTCTCTATTCTTCTCAATGTTGGGTTGTAGTGATTTTATTTTTATCTTGTCTTAAAAACCCTTGTCTGGCAGCCGTATGTTAGGCTTGGAAAAATGCAGGTTTCTATTAACGTCTTTTTTAGTGGCATGCTGTAGTTCCATTCATTATTTCTTTATGGGCCCAAAATCTTTTCCATGCGCAGTTGACTCTTCTATCTACTTCTTTATCTTGAAGGATACTTGTTTGCAGAGGTATATATTATTATACCCACTCACTTAATCCATGTGTTATCTACTTGGATTGGTTTCTGGAGGCCATTTGTCATCACTTTGGATTTACCTCAGACCAAAAAGACGGAACTCTGCAAACAGAGAAGTGAGGCCGGTTTCGTAAACATGTTGTGCACTTATTCAGGCATAGTTTAAGTGTAGTGTGTTAGTTTGATGTAAATGTGTGCGTGTGAGCATGTATGAACAGAGCGAGACGTCATTTGCGCTGGCCTCACTTTATTGTTCGCCGCGTTCGTTCGCAGGTTCTACTAGCATTCATCTGTAGTCCCACCTTTTTGCTCTCTTCGCTTAGAGTCTGTATCATTTGTTGCAGTTCTCTGGCTGACTTAGCTAAGATAACAATGTCATGTGCAAATCTTAGGTGACTTTAATGTTTATTATTTATCCAAATACCCTTTTTTGTTCCAGTTGATGTTTTCGAATATATCGTCCAATTCTGCAGTGAATAATTTAAGAGACAGGGGATCGCCCTGCCGGACTCCCCTTTCTATTGCAATCTCTTCTCCTTTTGTTTCTAGCCTTAGTTTTATTGAGCTGTTTGTGTAAATATTTTTTCAGAATGGTTATATGTAATTTTCATCTATGTTGCAAGTCTTTAGTGCTTTCCTTAAGGAGGTATGAGATATGCTGTCGAATGCTTTTGTTTAGTCTATAAAGCCAATATACAGTGATTGGTTGTGTTCATGTTAGTTGTGTAAAATATCAACTTCTATTAGTAGGGAGGGGTATACAGGGTGTAAACAACCTCATCACGAAGCCGTCAACCAAGCATTCTGTATATCAAACTAAGTAACTATATGCAAAACAAACATTATTGCTGGGAAACGACTATTTTTTTGAGGTGAAAAGTCATGTTTTGTGGTAGAACTCAATGTAACGCACTCAAAACATTGTGCTGTAGGATGGATAGAATAGTAAGGGGTTTGTGGTGGTGTGTCAAGTAAAAATCTTACAGTATAATTGTTGTACTTTTAAAAACCTTAACAAGTCGATAAGCATGCACAAGTTTTAAATAGCTAAGAATTTTGTATCAGTAGGAAAAAAAATAGTTAAGATTTTAAAAGTAATTTCGGCTGTGGGGGTCCAGGGTATCAGTTTATTTTGGAAAAGCTCTTGCCCAAAATAGTTTGGGAATCCCTGGGATAGACCATAACCTGCATTGGGACAAATAATGCTTTTTATGCTGTTAGGATTCTCGTGGGATAATTCCCGATTCACATGAGCGAAGCCGCCGACAGAAACTATAGTCTACGTTTTGTTTTGTTATTTCTAAATAAATTAAATAAAGAAAGAATATTTATATATAAAACTAGAAATGCTCATGACCGTTTTTGTTTACTTACAGATCTAAAACCAGTAAATCTATATGACAACTATCTGGATATAGAAGACGTACAACTACAGTCACACCATTCGGAATCAGATTCAGAAGAGGAACTGCCTTACTTGGGGTTTGAAACTGAAGTGGTAGAAGAACCAGAAGTATCTGAAAAGAAACGAAAAGCTAAGAAGACAAACAGTAAGTATTTGTTTGTTTATCAATAGGCTGGCGAACAGCCAATGGTGGACCGATAAGACTGGTCTACCCAGACCTGACTGACAGGAACTGGTTAAAGTATGCATTAGGGTGAGGCGTTATTTTTGTTTTTCGGATTTTCGAATCTTAACAGTTTGTGCCTAGGTCTAGGCCTAGCCCGTGGATGACATACAGACTTTCCTCAGTGCCTCAGAAAGCTCGCTAAGTAGTTGGTCCTAGCTGTCATCTGTAGATCTTTGACGGTCGTAACACGTAGTCAGTGGCCTAAACTCTGACAAGCAGTCTTACCAAAGGATATTACCCAGCACCTACTGGGTTGTGGAGGTCAGCAGTTGATCCATGTAAAATACAGGTATTCTGCTGCATTTGGTTAGACTGGAAGTCGACTGCAACATAGTTGGAAATAGGCTAGGCAGAATAGTTCCTGAAAGTGGTAATTGGTCAAAAGGAACAAGAATAAAAAAAAAAATTGAACCGACTTTTAGCCCTCTGTCACTGCAAAAAAACCTTTGAAACCTTTCTATAGCACTCAAGCGTAAAATCATGGACATGTGCATTCTACCCATTTTGACCTATGGGTCCCAGACTTGGTCCTTTGAATTCACATGTCTGCAGCATTGATGCCATGCACTTCAGGCACGAAAAGTTAGTAATCATGTGTCTGTTGTACTCACCGTAGACTGTAACGTTCTGACTGAACTTTTGACGAAATTAGACACAATTGAGCACTTGGAAGCCAACATTCAGCGCATTATTGCCGAAATACAGCCTGGACCTCCGGATTTACGCACGCTGCGCACGCTGACACTGTGTGTTCTTGCCCTACTTTAAAAAAAGCTGACCATTTGAAATATCTATGTGTCAATCTAAATTTCCGTTCGCAAACTAATGTATGTGTGATATCTTATAAGCACATTGTAGAACTACGAATACGGTTGGTAATTGACTCTCGAGCGTTTCACTTGTGTTGTCCCTTACACGTGTTGGTGATTCTCAGAGGTCTTCGAAATAAATAAGCGGACTGTAAATATATATAGGGTGTAAAAAACCTCTTAACGAAGCCGAAAGGCACTTGTTCTTCCCATCATTGCGATCATTTTATTGTTCTACACCCTACCTGAGAACCTTCTTGTTACGGAGATTTTGGAGGTCAAAGTTACAACTTTTTGATAAGTTTTTTTTAAATACAAGTTTTTAATGTAAGTTTTATAGTGCGTTACATTGAGTTCTACCACAAAACATGATTTTTCACCCGGTAGTTCCCAGCAATAATGTTTGCGTACTTAGTTTGATGTACAGAATGATTGGTTGACGGCTGCGTGATGAGGTTGTGTACACCCTGTAGGTATATTGTATAATAAGAACGCGCGCCTCTGGTCCGTGTCGTATGTGTGAATGGTGGTGCGGCGGCGGCGGCGGCGGCTCTCCGCACCTCGTTCCCCGCTCCCCGCTCCCCGCTGTCGCCCTCCAGTCGCAGTGGCTCACGGTGCTACCTTTTTGTCTCCAACACGCGAAAACTTACACGTATGAAGCAACACAGCAGTGGTGAACCTGACGCTCGACGCCCGACGTTCGACGAATATACACAACGCCTACGGTTATCGCGCACCGCACGTTCGGCCGTATCAGTCTCGAGCAGAATACTAGAATTCCGGGCAGACAATCCGAGGCTGTGGTTCATCCAAATTGAATCCGTCTTGACACCACAAAAGACATCGGACACAAACAAAAATACTTTAATAATAATAATAATAATAAAATATCAATTTATTTTCTCTACACAAGTTACTTAATGCTAAGGTTACAGTGGAACACGAGCGTGGAATTAACTTTGTGAGAGACTGGTGCTTGAAGTAGGTCTCTATAGAAACCTGTATTACAAGTCACCAGGGCCCTCCCGCAGCAATTCGTCTGCTATGACCTACTTTTATTGCAATGGATTATTTATTCATAGTAAGACGAGTGCAGGAACTTTAAAATACAAATAAAAGAGTATTAAAAAAAACAAAAGAAAAAAAGAAAAACAAAATTATTGTGGAAATATTAGAACGCGTGTGAGTAGCTGTAGAGTGTGCAATTGTGCATGAACAAAATGTGATTCGGTATGTATGCGTAGGAGGTGACATGAGTGACTGAGGTGCGAGAATGGTTTGGTGTATATTTGGTGCGATCATGATTGAAGTAAGCCTGTGGTTCGAGTACAATAGTTTGTAAAAACAGCGGAGAGGATGGTTAGTTAGCAGAGATTGTCTATCTGAGAGGGGTCAACAGTTTTTCGGTTTCCTCGTAGTCAAGTGTTTTCAAATATGTAGTTACTGAAGTTTTACATTTATATTTTGTTAGAGGATATACAGTAAGAATGTTGTTTAGCTTATTATAAAGGTAGGGTCCGAGAAATTTGAAGAATTTATGGGAGTGAGAATAGTTGCAAGCCTGTGTTTTGCATACCCTGCCCCTGCGGCGCTTATCCTTTTGGAGATTCGGGTTGAATTGCAATAGGGAGTGTTCTTTTAGCACTGTACGTAATATAAAAGACTGCCTTACAGTAAGCACATCCCACTCTTTAAAAAGGTCTACAGTAGGGAATAAGTAAGGAAGTCCGGCGCCAACTTTGAGAATAGCGCGCTGTGCTCTCTCGACATCAATTATGTGAGTCTTGGCGGCACCTCCCCAGGAAGTAATACAATAGTCAATGAGGGATTGACATAAGGCATCATAGACCATCTTAATAACCCGTCGATCTGCTGCGGGTCTAAGAGTTTTAAAGATGTAAATGAGTTTACGCAGACGGGAAACCAGGGCTTTTATATGCGGTTTGAAGGTCAGGAGTTGGTCAATAATGATACCAAGGTATTTGATATCACTGACTCTTTGAAGAGTGGGACAGGAGCACAAGGCGGTGCCAGGAACACAAGCATGACAGGCAATACTCAGATAGGTTGGAGGCAGTTGACTTTAAGCCGGTATCAAAACTCGCGAAAGACGCCATCCAACAAATCGCGGACATTGTAGCAAAGCCCCCGGGAATCAACAAGTACGAAGCACTAGTAAACTGATTGCTACAACTATACGAAGAATCAGAAATGAGACGGATATCAAAACTAGCGTCAGAAGTAGAACTAGGAGACCAAAAACCTAGTCAACTTTTGCGCCGTATGAAAGAATTATCCAGACGAAAGATAGAAGATGACACACGTAACACACCTACCGTCGTTAGTTCGTGTAGTACAGTCGAACCACTTATTTGGTTTACATCTTACATGTGTGCGTGATTTCATCGTTATGCACACAAACACTAAATTGAACGAGCGGCGAGCTGAGCGAGCTCTGCTTTTATTAGTGTGCGTATGGTCAACAATGCTCTCTCAGCCGCTCATTATTCTTGTGTGTATATGTATTCTATATACACACACAGCACATATGATGTAGCAACAATAATGGCAAAGATAGCCAAGAAACATTTACGTAATGATAGCCGACCATCACAACATTTATTTTAAAACAAAGTCGCCCGCCGCGTCTGTCCCTATGTATGCTTAGATCTTTAAAACTACGCAACGGATTTTGATGCGGGTTTTTTTAAATAGATAGAGTGATTCAAGAGGAAGGCTGTAGTATATAATATGCGGGCGGGCGAAGCCGTGGGCATCAGCTAGTAAATTAATAAAACAGGTTTATTTAGCACTGTGTCAGCCTATTCGAACCTATTGCATAACATCCTGGGGTGGCACGGGAAATTCAATTCTGCTTCTAATTCCCCCTCGCGAGAACGTGCTCAAAAAATAATTCCAAAGGTTTTACTTCCTAACTTTTCGTCCGTTTAGATTTCCTACACACCAGCTCTACAAAGCATGTAATGTGCTCAAAGCTCACAGTACGGCAATTATTTATTCTTCCCGAGGTCCGAAGAAGTTCCTGGCGGCGCGCTTGCCCTCGCTCTGAAAGAGCTAGAGTCCCAACTGAGAGAACTCTACTCAGCATGTCTTGAGCAGGGCCAATTCTCTAGTCTGTGGAAAACGGGTAGTCTGGTCAAATTTGTCTTGTCAGTTCTTAGCTGCCACAATTAAATTTTTGACTCTGGATGCTCGTAATGTGCACGAGTGATGTGTTAAAGATTTTTAAAAATATTTTGATCGATACTGGGACTGTAGCTTCATCATTTAGTTCTTGACATTCAAAAGTGCCTGTAGTGGTCTAATTGAAATAAATGCTTTGTGTTTCAGTTTGAATTAATTATGAGCATTGCTCTTGACTGTTTTTGTTTGTGTACAGATTTCAAACATCGCGACATTGGCTATTCAGACAAAGAAGATATCTCTTTCCCATCAATTCAATTTGAAGAAGATTCCGAAGATGATGTACCATTAATGGAGTTTAAAACTAAAGTTGAAGAAGAACAAGAAGTATCTGAGCAGAAACAAAGAGCCATGGAGACCAATAGTAAGTACTAGCGTAATAGATGTATTTTTGTTTTGGTTATAAATGTGTGTATGATTATACCTATATGTTTTTATGTGTATCATAAAAAAATAAACAAAAGAATTTCGGGCGCCGTGGAGATGCACACAGTAGTTAAAATAAAATTAGCCAGATAGGCAAGTCGTAGAAGTCAAACCATTAATCGCAAGGAGAGTAGCTGAAAACTAGGTCAATGAAACAACGAAAATCATCTTTCACATTTCCTGTTTATTAGCCAGTAACTTACGTTAAATTTCTTACTGTAATTGTATTTGTACTGTAATTATATGTGTCATTTCTATTATTATCACTTCATTTTATAGTTTATGAATTTAAGTCATCAGCAGAAGGACTGAATCAAAATAAAGAAAGGTTTAAAAGTGACCTCAGGTTCGTGGCGAGGCGGCGAAGATGTAAAAGTCGACACGTGGTTTACCCACGGGGAAAAGTTACCTCCAGAGGAAAATTAGCATCTCGGGAAAAATTAAATCCTCTATAATAAACGCCATGTAGTAAAGGCTGGAACAAAATGCGAAGTTTAGAAATAAGAGATCTTTTAGAATTTTCAACAGCGTGGAGGTCGTAACCATCAAAAGAAGAAACTTACCGTTTATTTCAATAAATTCATTCGTCCTAAGTGCACCACGAAATTTCGTTCGAGTGACGGAGTCACTATAGGGGTCCCAACATGAAATCTGCAAACAACAAATTCAAACCGGTAACGCACACCCAAAAATGGACGCCAAATTTTCGTTCAACAGAATTAAAACTCACATAAAAATTAAACAATTATCCTTCCATCACCACTTCCTGGGTCGATTTTGTAAAATTAAGGCATAGATAGGCCAAAAAGGGCCAAGATGAAAAAGGATTAATTTTATTATCAGAGCGACATGGCTCCGTGAAAAATTTCGGGCGCAAAGTGTAGACGTCAAACTGACGTTGAGTTGACACTTGCTGAACAGAAAATACCATAGATAAAAAATGACGGCTATAAATCGATCTGCATATCGACTAATTATCCTAAGACATGTAACGGTGTTAAAACCTCGTTACACTAGTTAATGGGTTATCATGCATGCTATGACGACTAATAGAGAAATATGGATGAGCGAAGACATGCTGCACCAACCCCAAGTAATGTTCTTCCTCCAAGTACTAAAAAATTAGATCCAAACTTGCTACTTAAAATCTTCAAGACATAAATAATCTGGAATTGCTCAATCTTGACCACAATCGTGAATATTAGGTAAAATGAAATGAGGTGATAAAAAAGCGAACACTATGCCATCTGACATTTCTGAAGACCTTACTCTACCCGTGGTCGTCAAACTGCGGCCCGCGGGCCGCATGCGGCCCGTGGGCGTTATTTGTGCGGCCCGCGGCAAAGTAAATTGCATTAATAGTCAACTATACCATTACCGATATGTCATAACCAAAAACAAAATCAAATCCGCACTGCAAGTACGTAGCAATCGATAACGATCGAATCGATACGATTCGATAAATCCGACTTTTCGATTGGTTAAAAACTCATTTTATCGAGAATAACTGTCAGATTTATCGAATCGTATCGAATCGAGTGCTACGTACTTGCACTGCCGATACGATAGTCTCCCGCACACACTCGTCGCGTCGCTCATATACCTACGGGGCTGACCCGCGCTCCCCGCTCGCCGCCCGCGCTGGTACACCGATACACCGTACGCGCACAAGCCGCGCGATGCGCGATCTATTTCATTTGTTATAACGCACTAGACTGGACGTTTCTTTCTTTATCGAATGCGCTCGCGATATTCTATGTACCTATTATAATGGCGGGAGCATCATCTAAATGTGCTACTAAAAGGAAGATAACTGACGAAAATAGAAGTTTTCAAGAAAAATGGGAGGAAGAATTTTGTTTTATAAGTGGATATAAGGAAGGTACTGCTATTTGTTTAATATGCCGGGAAACTGTAGTCGGAATTAAACGATACAATTTATTTCGCCACTACACAACTAAGCATAATTCATTTTCCGAAGCCTTCCCTCTAGAAACAACTGAAAGAAAGAACAAAATTAATCATTTGAAATCGTCAATTCATCGTCAACAAAACCTAATGACGACAGCAGTTGGGCAGAATGAGGCTATTACAAAAGCATCATACCAAGTGTGTAACATTCTTGCAAAACGAATGAAACCCTTTACTGATGCTGAATTGATGAAAGAGTGTATGATAACTGTTTCTCAAACGTTATTTCAAAAATTTTCAAATAGTAAACAAATAATGGCACAAGTAAACAAATAATGGCACAAGTAAACAAGCTTACACTTTCTGAATCAACCTGTCGCCGCCGTGTTGAAGATATTTCAAAAAATTTGTTTGAGGCAGTAATTGACAAACTGCAAAACTGTAAATACTTTAGTCTTGCTTGCGATTCCAGTACGGATATAACTTCTATGTCTCAGTGCTCATTATTTGTTAGGTACTGCACAGTGGACGGAATCATAGAAGAAGATTTCTTAGCAGTGATTACCATGAAGGGTCATACGAGAGGTTGTGATTTTATGGAAGTTCTAAAAGAATTTGTAGAAAAACACGGAATACCTGTTAATAAGTTGATATCAGTGTGTACCGATGGTTGTCCGTCAATGGTGGGTGCAAATAATGGTTTGATTGCTTTAATGAAGAAGGAATGGAATTTACCTAATTTATTGCCCATTCATTGCTTGCTGCATCAAGAAACTTTGGCTTGTAAGATTTCGAATAACATATTAAAGGACGTGATGAATACGATTGTAAACATTATAAATGTTATTCGCGCGCGCGAACTTAACCATCGAAAATTCAAAGACCTTCTTGAAGAATTGCAAGCTAATTATGCCGATGTCATCTTACATACAGCTGTCAGATGGTTAAGCAAGGGAAGAGTATTAGAACGGTTCTTTCATTTGAAACACGAAATAATACTTTTTTTGCAACAAAGTGGCAAAGAATACCCCCAACTACAGCAAAATGACTGGTGGACACTTGCGGCTTTTTTGACCGATATCACTATGAAATTCAATAGTCTTAATTTAGAGATGCAAGGACCTAACAAAATAATTGGGCAAATGACAAATAAAGTTTTTGCATTTGAAGACAAACTGCGATTATATATAAACGAACTCGAAGCAGGAGATTTTTCAAATTTTCCAACTGTTGCTGCTCTGCAATCCGAAGTTTCTATTCCCGATACTATTCATCAAGATTTGATATCCTATATGAAACAATATTTGAGAGAAATACAAAATAGATTTGACGACGTGCGAGAGATTAAGAACTGCTTTATACTTGTGGAAAATCCTTGGCACGTTCAAAACGAAGATATGAAATTATTTTGCCAGTTTGGATTTTCTAAAACACAGTTAATGAATGAAATCATTGAACTAAAGCACGACACGCAGCTAAAAGCTAGTTTCATTGAGCACCGTGAAAAGCAGGAGTACAATGAATTTTGGAAGAATGCTCCTAGCAAGTATAAATCTTTACAAGACTGCGCACAATTCATTTTAACCATATTTTCTTCAACATATCTCTGTGAAGCTTCATTTTCGAAAATGAGCTTCTTAAAAAATAAATACCGTAATCGTCTTTCCACTCATTTAGAAGACACAATGAGGATTGCATGTAGTCCAAAAGATGCCAATATACAAGAAATTATTAAAAAAATTCAACATCATAATTCCTAATTTTACAACATTTATTTTTTAATACGACGTGGAACTTTTTATTAAATAATTCCTTACTTACCTATGTTTATAAATGAATACCTTTTTCTAATAAATATTGTAATGAATAATAATATACGAGTACTTTTTTCGACATCAACTCTCTCATGAATAACGTCGCGCCGGGGGCACAGCTAGTGCGAAGTGAATAATTAAATAAGCTGAATACATATTATGTACCTAATAGTTATTCCCGAGATTAAACTTATCCTATATCCTTCCCCGGAATTCAAACTTTCTTCATATCAAATTTCATGTAAATCGGTTTACTGGTTTAAGCGTAGAGACGTAACACACATACAGACAAACGCTTTCGCATTTATAAGATTTGTATGGATAAGTGTGCAAAGGCTCTTGAAGCGCCTTCTGCTACTCTGCGGCCCGGCTCTGGCACTCACATTGTCATGTGTGGTGTGGCCCTTGGCAAGTAAAGTGTGACGACCGCTGACAGCGGTCACAAAGTAGATTTGTTACAACCTATAGTATAGGTTGTAACAAATCTACTTGCTCCTATTAAAAATAAATGAATATAAGCAGACTTGTTCCAAAAAAAATAATTAGGGAAAAATATTTACATGGGAGATAAAAATACAGCCAATTATAGAAAAACCTACCTAGCACGCACTCTAGGATTGAAACGTAGTAGTTTTATAGTTTACGCACTTAATTGGTGGCGAATCAGTTCAGCACTATAGGAACGGGAACAGGCGTTAGGGTAGCAGGTCATTTATCAAAGCAACTTCGAGGATCAGCTTCAGGAAACCTCTGCTGGAAGGGCGCCATGCAGTTCCCAGAGTCACGCACTAGGTCAGCACTGTAGGAAGGCAGTGTAGATCTCAGGACCAGACGTCAGGATAGCTTTGCGAGACAAGTAGTAAGACAGGCACGAAGACAGCTTCTGAAGATCGGAAGCAGAGGTCCCAGATCACGAAGACAGCTTCCCAAGATCGGGAGTAGAGGCACCAGGTGGAACCTTTAGCGGGATCCCCTGGGTAATATAGAAATGTAACTGCAAAAACCAAACTGTTTTCTGATGCTTATCATCTCAGATCCAAGAGTAGACTGCCTCCAGCTGTTCGTAAACTCGTTTTCAAAGTAGTCGTCCTTTTTCAATTGTTCAAATATTAGTTTTCTTCTTGTGGCCATCATCTCATCTGACAAGTGTAGTCAGCCAGGACATATCCATGAGTGCGTAAAGAATGTATAAATCTAATTTAAAATTAAGCTATTTATTTTATCTACACCCATACTATAAATCTTCTATAAAAGTATCTGAAACAGTTAGCTTATTGCCAACATTAAAACAGCCAGTATCATAACCATTAGAACATCCAAACGGAACACCCGTTTGGATTTCCGTTTGGATGTTGATGTGGATAATGTTGTACTAAATTTCATTATGCAACTCGTTTTAAAAAAAGAATTTTGTCTAGCACGTGCGATTCACTACCACAGCGCCGTAATTAAAAAAAAAAATCTTATCGGTTAATTCGAATTCCCGCCATTTTTGTTCGATATTAGTATTGCATTATGTACTTAGTTGTTTACAAAAATTAGTGATACAAGCTTTGTGCATATTAATGATTGTACAATCCAAAATGTAAATAATTATATTATTACGTATACATGGTTTGTTTGTATTAAATACTCAGCCATTAAACTTTCCATGAACTACAACATCCTATGGTTTCAGAACCTTTTATATGGAGGATTCATATCATGGATCTACATCCTTGATATGAATCCTCCATATAAAAGGTTCTGACTTAATTATGTATAGTTGCATAAGAGACTTTATCTACTACATAAAGTCTCATATGCAACTATACATAATTAGGTATTAAAACACTCATGTTTTAAACCCCTCATTATACAACAGTTGCATCTTTGAATCTTTTAAATACAATAGCTGAACATATTGATAAAAATAATTTAAATTTTATAAACCAAAAAGTAAATATCATAGAGCCAGAAAGAGAAATAAAAACCTTACATGAGCTGTAAGACATTGCTTCTCGCAAAATTTCGTGATTCTAGAAAAACGGGAACTATCCTATAGGTTATCGACCCAAAACCTTATAGTATTTATGCTATAACTCATGTCACGAACGTAGCTCCGCAGGTCATTATATTGCCGGATTACCTTATGCAACACCTGAAATGTGAAAAGAAACAGCTGAGTATGTTAAGAGCCTGTATTTGCTGTTTTGGTGATATTGGGCGATCTAGATCTCGGTATCTATAAGACCTAAGAGTTCGCTATTTGGACACCATTAAACTTGGACTTATAATCATTAAATCTGTTGAAACGAAAACACGATTGGATAAAAAAATCACGAAAGAAAAAAAATACAAAAAAAACTCGTTTTGCACTTATTTTGTGTTGGATCTCTGAAACCCTAAGGAATTTAATGATGATTTTAGCCTAATAGATAGGTAACAATATTATCTAACATCGTGTAGACTTAATTTTTTATTTTTCTACTTGGTTTTCTCGTAATTAGCAATATGTGATTTGGCGCTTACGTTATTTTATTCTAAGCGAGCACGCACTCTTTCTGTCCCTTGTTTTGCACGCGGTAGTAATAGCGCTATCCTTTTCAACCGTTCCCATCAGTAACGAACGGGCCATCCCAGAGTGAGGACGTATGACTTTGCTGCGCGCGGTCACGTGTTCTACGTAAATTATATTCCGGAGATTGTACGCCGACTACCATATTTTGATCTGAAACGTTTTTTTTTATATTTTCATTTTATAAACAAAGAACTTTGCTTGTTTACTGAGATTGTTCAAATTTTGTTCAGATTCAATACTAATGTTATGATGACGGCGTAAAGTTTGTATTCTATGTTTGGTTTGCGTGTTTGCAAGTTTAGATGTAGAGGGTAATTCGGAACTACTGATCCGATTACAAAATCTCTATATAATATATTTTTTTAAATTATATTATCGCCGAGTGTCAAAGGCTATTTGCAGGACGTTCCCGTGGGATAGATAGAAGCATCTCGTTTCCGAGATTTAAGCTATCAAAGTTGTACTGGTAGCGATCACAACGCTATATATATTCGAAAACGTAGCTAACGTTGCTGTCTCAGACATAATGAATGTGTTAATGGACCACCATGAATGGACTTTAGCTTTCATAGCTCATATTTCTGAAACGTGACGCTTTAGAAGATTATGTACCCAACAAAATTTGCTTGTATAAATGTCGCAGCCAATTCGTATAATACGCCGTTTCACATAATGGTGCGCCGGATTGTAAAACGCCGTCGTTATGTAATACGGCGCCCTCACGTTCAGCCGGATTGTGGTGGCGATACGTTTGATAAGCGGCGTCCAACGTTTAGCCGTATTGTCAGCAATTCCGATACCTCAAATAACCTACTAAAATTGTCCTAAAAGTCTTGCTAGCTGGCATGAGGAGTGTAGGCCGAAGGCCGGTGAAGCGACGACGACATCTGTGACAAAAAGTGGATATGTAATGTAAAATGCTAGTCGTAGCGAGCGCGCGTCATGGAGTCGTAGCAGGTTCTAAATTTGCTTATATCTCGAAAACGGTGCGTCCTATCGCAAAAATAATGAAAAATTCACCCCCCTTTTAGGAACCCCGTGCCACGTAATTCTCAACATGTAGGTAAAAAAAAATGAAAAAAAAATCGAAATAAAAAATGAAAAAAAAAAACTGAAAATCGGGAAAAGAGGCCATTTCATTGTGACATCGTTGTCGATTGTGACGTCATGTTTCTTGTTATGATCATGCAGCGCCACTTGCGGTGATAAATGGAACTAAAACTTTCAAAGCGGTATCGACGATGCGCCAGTTTGTATAACGGCGGCACGTTATTACGCCGCTTTGACGAACGCGAAGAGCTCATTCAATGCGGCGTACTTTATTTCAGCCGAATTGTAATCCAGCTGAACGTGAGGACGTCGTATTACATAATGGCGGCGTTTTTCAACCATACATAATAACGGCGCGCCATACATAATAATGGCGCGTCATACATACAAATTGCCTACGACATTAATATGACCGTTTTGTTTCTTTCTTTTCACTTAGTTTTTAACTAATGTCTGACAGTTTCGGTACTTTATGCGGGTTACAAGTTGAACACAACAATGTTTTTTTTAGGGATGATCCTGACTCATAAAATATGATTCTGTTTAGTCCGTCCATTAGATTATCGAAAAATATTAGATACATGTTTTTTGTTTTATCAAATTAATAAAATTGACGAAGATAAAACGCGTCAAAGATAGAGAGAGGCTTGTGACGTCACTTTCCGGTAAGAACTGTACTCAAATGTGACGTCACACGAGTTTTCGACGCACTGTATCGTCTTCATTTTTAGATTACGTGAAAAAAAAAAAAAATCTGTGTCCAATATTTTTTGCAAATCTTTCTGACGTTAATTTTTTGTTTGTCATCTACCCTATTGTATTGTTGATGAGTCGACGTACACGATAACTGTCAAATGTTTGCAATCTAAAATGGCCGCTTTAGCAGAATCCACGCAGAATCTTAGCATGAATCACGTTAAAAAAATAAAATTCTTAAAATGGACTTTATAGTTATGGTCATAAAGTCCATTTTAAGAATTATTTTAAATTTTTAACGTGATTCATATTACGATTCTGCTAAAGCGGCCATTTTAGACCCCCAGGTCCCCTCAAATGTGTACGGTTCTTTCCTCAAAGTCATCTTAGATATTAATCTGCGTTGATCTAATAATTATGACTTAACCATCATAACATCACGCCTTTAATCCCCGAAGGTATAGGCAGCGATGCACCTAACAGTACAGTACACCCACATTTCGCCAGTTCTGTGTAAATCCCATGTAACAGGGGCCGAGCCTATTGCCATCAACCGGGCACAAATCCTGACTCCATGGCTGCTACTGAGAAATTCCTGATGGAAAATCCAATAAGACGACATATTGATTGTGATAAGCACACAAATTCATGACTTTTATTTCTAAACCGTACTTACTACTTAAGTTACTTAAAAATAACTAAAAGATCAAAATGGTTTAAGCGATCACTACACTCGATCTTAACCCGTGTGTGCGTGTATCTGCATGAACAATGCACACAAACATAGGATCGCAACGAATTTGCCTAAACTCTAGCGAGTGGATATTATACGGCGGACTCTTAAGAGAATTTTATGTTCGTTGAAACCTTGAGAAAGTAGGAGTTTTAAAGTTGAATGCAGAAAAATATTAAATATAAAAGGAAGCTATAAGAACAAAAAGCTAAAATCATTTATCTATTTATTTTAAATTTGATTTATTTTGCTCAAACTTATTACAGTTAACACTTAGGGAAAGGCTATTTTTACATTAATTTTGATTGCTAGGATTCAAGGATTGATATGAACATGAGTTTTAAGTGGGAACAAAGTTTAAATATGTACCTACTTTAAATATGAACTAAGTGGTTTAGTTATAACATTTAGAGCATAGATATTAGAGACACCATATTATGTGTGAAGTAGGGTTTGCAGTCAATGTTTTATGTCTGGGCAAGTGTTTTCGTCCTCGATTTTGCGTCCACAATTTGTCAAGCAAAATGAGACGTAAACGTAGTTGGTGTTTACTGGGACGTCGCTCAGTGTCTGAGTGAGTGATGTTGAATATGTAAGTTATACAACAATACTTAATATGTAAATTTAAAAAAAAAGAATTCTCCCCAGGTTTGAAGAATATAATAATTAAAGCAAGTTACTTCTATGTAAACAATCGCAACACAATTTACAATAACAATGTCACGTATCATATAAACCGCTTTATAAAATGATCCGTAAAACCAAATATTATAACTAAGCCGCATAATAGTCGATAAAAAATAGAGTAGGCAACTGCTGAGGCGAAGATCACCGTTATTCACCGTAAAGTGATATCCACACAGTGTGATACGTAATACCAATATTATGAAATTCTCGGCTGTCATCAAAGTTCGGTGTAACCCGAAGCTTGATAGTCACTGGATATCACAAAGATACGTTATAGCCCTGGATGTATGAACGTGGACGAGGCAAACGGAGTATGTAAGGATCGTAGCAGGTGGCGTGCTGTGTTTTCTGCCTACCCACATGGAAAAAGGCCGTGAGTTTCGTATGTGTGTATGTAGATATAGAAGTGATTCTAAAAATATTCGCAAAATCACTTCGAATGCAAAGCGAGCTCGAAAATTTCACAAAAGATTTTGAATTTTCCTAAATTAACATAACATCACGCCTGTAACCCTCGAAGGGTTAGACAGAGGTGTATCTAATAGTACACCCACATTTCGCCGCCTATTGCCATCATCCGGGCGTACATCCAGACTCCGTGGCTGCTACTGAGAAATTCGTGATGGAAAAATCAAATAACAGTGCCCGACCCGGGAATCGAACCCAGGACCTCATGCTCAGTTAAGTAGTCGTGCTTACGGACGAGGCAGTCTCCTACGAGGCATTTTCCTAAATAAAGAATTTTGTTATTTGACCAAGACTTAGCCCTAACCCCTAACTACTTAAAGGGACCTCGTGCGAGGCCCCACTAAGTGGTTACCTTCTCTTTCCCCAATCTACCTAGCAAATTATACTCACTGGTTTTTTTTCCAGGGCCGACTGTTGCGGAGGAACCAGTCCTACACTTACGAAGAACAAAATTAGAAAACTCAATACCAGCCGACCAAAAGACAAACCTAAAATCGGACTCGAACATTATCAGAGCCACTCAAAATCGTGCGTCCAAATATATAACTAAAATCAAAAAACCTCACGAATGTGAAATATGCCACTATGAGTTTAGTGAAAAGAGATTATTAACAGATCATATTCGTACACACACTGGTGAAAAACCTTACAAGTGTGATATATGTCAGCGTAGTTTCAGTCAAAAGTATAGATTAACAAGCCATATTCGTACACACACTGGTGAAAAACCTTACAAGTGTGATATATGTCAGCATAGTTTCAGTCAAAAGTACATTTTAACAAGGCATATTCGTACACACACTGGTGAAAAACCTTACAAGTGTGATATATGTCAGCGTAGTTTCAGTCAAAAGTATAAATTAACAAACCATATTCGTACACACACTGATATAAAACCTTACAAGTGTGATATTTGTCGGAGTAGTTTCAAGCACAAGATAACTTTAACAAACCATATTCGTACACACACTGGTGAAAAACCTTACAAGTGTGATATATGTCAGCGTAGTTTCAGTCAAAAGTATAAATTAACAAACCATATTCGTACACACACTGACATAAAACCTTACAAGTGTGATATTTGTCGGAGTAGTTTCAAGCACAAGATAACTTTAACAAACCATATTCGTACACACACTGGTGAAAAACCTTACAAGTGTGATATATGTCATAGTAGTTTCAGTCTAAATCATACTTTAACTAAACATATTCGTACACACACTGGTGAAAAACCTTATAAGTGTGATATATGTCATAGTAGTTTCAGTCTAAATTCTAATTTAAATAAACATATTCGTACACACACTGCTGAAAAACCTTACAAGTGTGATATATGTCGGCGTAGATTCCGACATAAGTATAATTTAACAAGCCATATTCGTACACACACTGATATAAAACCTTACAAGTGTGATATTTGTCGGAGTAGTTTCAAGCACAAGATAACTTTAACAAACCATATTCGTACACACACTGGTGAAAAACCTTACAAGTGTGATATATGTCATAGTAGTTTCAGTCTAAATCATACTTTAACTAAACATATTCGTACACACACTGGTGAAAAACCTTATAAGTGTGATATATGTCAGCGTAGTTTCAGTAAAAAGGGTACATTAGCAAATCATAATCGTACACACTCTGGTGAAAAACCTTAAAAGTGTGATATTTGTCAGCGTAGTTTCAGTCAAACGTCTAGTTTAGCAATCCATATTCGTACACACACTGATGTAAAATCTTACAAGTGTGATATTTGCCAGCGTAGTTTCAATCACAAGTTATCTTTAACAAGACATATTCGTACACACACTGGTAAAAATCGGTTCCGGAACTCAAACAGCAAATAAGTTCAATCGTTCATAAGTGCACTCGTAAAGAAAAATACATAACTCGGTTATAAGGACTTGAAATTGCGTGGTAACTCATCACTTACCACCGTGTACATCAGGGCCATTACCCTGATGTACACGGACTAAATAAGTGTGTGTGTGGCTTATGACCAGCACTCGACGTCTTGCGGCTGAAATGATGATGAAATAAGTGTGATCTCATAATAAACTCAGTGTTCTGTGCTATAACTTAAAGAAAAACACTAGTAAATATAACCCGAAAGTGTCATAGACTATTACCTATCTTCATCACATGAACCGTAGATCAAGCTACCAACTTAATAATCAAGTGTTGGAAGACCGAAATAAAAAGAAATCTGACAGCGGTGCAGCGTAGGCAACCTAACCGAAAAAACGCATTCCATTCCTCGCATCTACTAAACGTTTAGTTATTGCATCGCAATAAAATAGAACGAAATTATGCTAGAGGGAAATTATGTCGGAGGAAAATGTCATTCTCAACATTCTATGCCATGATGAAACAAGAAATGAAAAAACAAGCAACCCTAATCACTGGTAGAGTCTGGCAAACGAAAGTAGGGACTGAAAATGCGCGGCAAATTTAAAAATCTCAGCCTAGTTACCCCAAAATTTGTATGACGTACCTGGAATAACCTGACTTGATACTTTAGGTTTAGAGTTATTTGTTTTTTTCTGTAAAACAATATTTGTAAACTACTGCTTGACAGCAGCGGTACTTGTTGTATGTAAAGTCATATTTTTAATCAGATGAAGTAAACTGAAGTTTCGAGATGTAAAATCATGTCTACCTATTATGATCCAAACCAAAGAGACATTTCGTGCGTGAAATTTAGAAAATCAGTTTACTTCGTTGGAATAAAAATACGACTAGGCAATATATTATTATGTGATATTATTTTCATAAAAAAACAACAATATTCAATAATAATTTTGGTTTATTCACTACCGTAATCAAAATCTAAATCTAGGATTTCCATGTGGAAAGATTCTGTAAAGACAGTGGTAAGAAATAAACTGCAATATGTATTTATGCTTTTATTCGGGCAGAGTTTTACCTTTCAATGATTATTATTAAGTCATCCCACAAAATCATCGCTCCGGGCTTTTATAAGACTGGCTGGCTGGCGGCTACCTCACCTCCCCCGGCTCGCAGTTTGGAAGGGCTAGGCTCTCGTGGTGGGGAAGTGACGTAGCGGCTAGGCGTGGCAGGCTTGACGGCTGTCAAGTCGGGTGGCTTAATGGCTGGCTAGAGGCATCTGGCGTTACACTCGGTCATCCTGAAACAATTGCTCCCGCAATGGGAACAACAAACTATGGTTACAAGTCGGCTCTATAGAAACAGTTAAATTATGGGGAAATAAACTTTGATCTAGCTCTCAAGAAGATCTACGAGATCTTCGGTTTCCTAATAATTGTTCGTTCACACAATGGCGCTATCGGACATATAGAAGCAACGCTACGATATGGTCGTAAGGAATCAGCGGATACTATTAGGCCTGTAAACTTCTAATATCCTCCAAGATCTTATATACTTCTTAGTTTATACGTACGTATATATGTATATCACATAATGAGCCAGAATAGTTACAGATCATCTAACTTAGAATTAACCTTATTGCCGCTAGTAGGTAGTCGGCGCCTGGCATCAAAGTACGTAGTCACCTTTTGTAAATCGAACTACATATTTTTACGCCTACATAAGTTAAGTTTGCTAGCTATTCTAATCCGATTAGTAGCACTATCGCTTTTAGATTGCACTGGCTCAGAAGCCCTTTCCGGGATGGAGACATCACATACACTGACCTACCTACACTGGCAAACATTATATCGTATGGCTTATAACCTGTTGTATCATTAACAGTATTATTAATACCCCATACTACATTTGGTAAAGTTTTGTGTCAATTATGAGAGGCGATCGCTAGGTTGCGTGGTTCTCAAAGCATCGAGAATTGTGCGATTGGAGCGCTCTACCTGCCAGATAAACCTAAGACGCGCAATAGCTGTTAACGTGTGTTTAAAGTGCTTTTCCATTACAAGCTCCTTAAAATATCTACTCGAAAAGGCTTCATCATGATCGGAAACCACGTGATCTGGAAAACCAAATAAACTAAATATGTGAAACGGGTAGGCAATAATACGCTTTCTTCACGAATAATCTCAATAATTATATAAAAGTAAGTAATGCAATTTTAAACACTTGTGCAGAGTTTCGTCTTCTACACTTACTAATATTATAAAGAGGAAATATTTGTATTTTTATATTTTTGTAAGTAACGAATAAACTTAAACACTACTGGACCAATTTGTAAAATTCTTTCAGCAATGGATAGCTACATTATCAGCGAGTATGGGCTATACTTTATCCCCGTACTCCCACGGAAACTGGAACTACGCGGGTTTTCACCCACGTGACGTCCGCTAGTATATTATATTCTATAGCTGAATGTTTGCAAAATGCGCGGTTTCCTGCCATTAACTGTCATTGGCTGGCTTGGCTCACAACTTTGGCTACAAATTGTCATAAGATGGCGATGGTTTGACTTGGCTTGGCATTGGCTGTACCGTGTACACATGGCGTGGTATGGCTTGGCTTGGCTTGGGTTGACTTGGCTTGGGTCGGCTTGGGTGGGTTGGCTTGGCATGGGCTGTACCTTGTACACATGGTGTGGCATGGCGTAGCGTTACTACAGCATCATAAACAATAAGTATTGGAGCGTTAATTATGCGTTACTTTGACTATCTCTACTGAATTGACAGTACAAGGTCTTGGCTCAGAAACAACGAATTTAAGAAAGCATCTATGAATACTAACGTGTACTCAACGATTACATAATTATTCACTATATCACTATCTGTACACCCACTTTGCAGTAAATCAAAATTACGTTTCGACTTTTCATCTTGACATTGCACTGTACTAAACCAATCGTTTAGGTCTTCTAAACGGTACCTACACATTAACGGCATCTATCGGTTAAGCTTCATACGCTCACCTGGTCTGTAGTCAATATCATAAGTCTTGAATTAAAAGCCGCCAGCGAGCAATGCGCGGAATAAGATCACGTTTAGTCATTATATCTAGTACTGCAGTACAGTCCGTAACTACACGGACATTTTTACAAACACACATATACAAAACCTTCGCAACGATTCTATTTCGATTCGAGCTCGTAACTATGATAAACACTTTCTTCCCGACTGGTAGCGTGACTAAAATACAAGACAGGCACAAACTACCGTCAATCTGGTTTTGTAAAAGAATGCCTGCAATACCTAATTCGCATGCATCCGCTTGAATTTTTGTTGGCTAACTAAGATCGTTGGTAGGTAGGTAGGCATAATTATTTTTTTTAAGGCCGTCTACGCCAAGCAAAGTAGGTATTTAACGCTACCACCCTTTGCACGATACGAGTCGTGGACACGCGTCGCCGACTTGAACCCAAAGCTGAGCGAAGTGTCACAGTATAGGTAAGCGTGTCGTGTAGGCAGTAGGTCAACTTATTTTATTAAATTGTCAGCTTGACTTATTATAATACCTAGATAGTAATTGCGAAAACCTAACATTTAAATGTAATAAATTAATTTGAATAGATATTGTAAATGCAAATTGCTGCAAGTCGTAATTTATTCAATTATTTGTGTACCAGACGGGTGAATTCGTGTTTGGAAATTCAAAAACTATAACGGAACCAAATCTGAGCCACTAACCGCCCTGTACCGAAAGTTCCGGTTGTAAACGTTAGCTTCGTGGAACGGAGAGGTGGGTTTGGAAAATACTGCACTATTATTGTAGATGGAGAAGAAATGAAACACTATTTGACTATGGTAAGACACTACAAGCAGACAATACTGGAAAAACTGAGCTGAAACTATAATCGGAAAGAACTGTTAACTATTCGGATATCGAAACGAAACTGACTGCTTGAATATCGAAAACAAAACTGACTGTTCCAATGTCGAAAACAAAACTAACTATCTTAGAGTATAGTAACTAAAAAAGGAACTAACTATGCGGCACCTGCGCACCACACACAAATTTTGCTATTTACTAACATTTACTACGCAACAAAAGCTATCTAATCATGTATTTGGTTCCGGGCTGAACGAATTTTTGAAAATCGATTTTGCCAGGATAACGTTTCAAACGTTACTCCAGCAAAATGTGTTTTTCTCAAATAACTTTAAAACTACAATTCACACAAATTTTGCTACTATTAAACAAATTGCTCCTCATGATACACTAATTATTTATTATGGTCTCATCTCTCAAATGCACAACATTTTGCCAGGGTTTTGCACACCTCGTGGTAGGCGGACGAAACACCTACGTAGCTTCAAGTGTCGCAGCGCAGCGCATGTGAGTTATGCTATACGGTTGCGATACACTGCTCCCGTTTGTGACCACAGATGGCACCGTCCTCAACAACTATGAACATACCCTATAAACAAGAAATATCCTATTGGCGTCACTCACCTGTCACTTGATTCATAGAAAAATCAAAGAAAGCTTTTCTGTGACGTTTTGTTTCTAACGGTCCGTAAGCTAAATGTCAAACAGACAGTTGTTAAAAGTGGCGAACGTGCAGGAACTATAGGTGGCAGCACTAATCGACAAAAGAGACACCATGCGGACAGAAAAGGAATTAAGGAAACTTATCACTTCTCATCGTGCTTTCAATTTACAAATTATTGTCTCTTCAATTATATTATTTTTGAATATGCTAAAAGGTATAAAATATGAGTTCCGGTCTATCAATAACGATCGTCAGCGTAATATAAATGTTTAATAATATGAATTTTATATCTTTCGTTTACTTTCTGATGAAAATTGTGGTGTTTATAGACATGGTGGCTGGCATAACTAAGATACCTTTCTTATTTTCAACACATGTTATAATGGAAGGGAATCCTTTAGCAGCGAGAACAGTATCTCCAGGCTCTAATAAATCAATTAGTTCACAATCATTTGATGAAGCAATCAATAAAATGCAGTCCGTAGCATTTAGATACAAAACTTAAAAAACCAAAGGAGTGCAGCCAACTAAAAACATTAGGTATTGTGGGTATAACCATGTTTATATTCTGAGTAACTGTGGAGTCTTTGATTTACTGTTGAGGGATATTCGGTGTGAACTTTATTTAGTGCGGTCTAGTAGAACACGTGTATGGTGATTTGGTGAAGTATAAATGGTTCTGGTATGTTTGCATGGACGGTTGATTTTGAGGGCTTTCTCAATGCGAGAGTGTAACAAAAACAAGTTGTTTTTAAATATTTTTCTTTACTGCGTTTATCCATTTTTTGCGTTTTTCACCAAAACATGTTATGATAATAGTATTCTTTGGAAAGTAATAGAATTTTACGCTAATTATTTTCATTTTTGTGGATGTATTGGTACCTACATCCAGAAATGCAACAATGCATTATGATTAGATAATTAATTTTCACTATAAAATTAATTCTGTTTACTTTTTAGAAAAGTCAATGTACAGAGCACAAGATTCGGATTGGCGACGCCAGTTGGCAGCACCGTCGTACTGCACGTTCCCTATAGATACTCAGATAATCGTGAGACAAGCACGCACTCTACCTGCCCATTGCCTGGATGGAGTAAAAACAGAAAAAAAAAAACGTTTATTTGGAACAAGGTTTACAAAATAAAACAACTCTAGATATTAAACCAAAGTTCTTTATTCAGTCAATAAAAACTAAGACATTCGTCATTATGTGCACAGCACACTTCTTAGGTACTAACAGGACAGAATTCATACATAATTTAGTATACAAGGTGTAAACGGACCCTTCGTGAAGCCGTCAACTAAGCATTCATTCTATAGCAATGATGTCACTAACAGATCTCACAAACTACCGGCACAAGCTTGCGGCTAGGGGTTGCGACGCCTTCTTACTGCTCGCAAAGAATCGTATCGTGTCTCTCACGACTGATGGGAAGTAGTGCGCGTCGATTACTCGGGACAGAGAGATGTAGCAGGGACCTAGCGCTATATTGCGCGTCTCGTCTTCTGCCTGAAAAAGGAGAATTTAAGAGTGTATTTGACTTCACAATCCAGTTAGTACTGGATAATACGATACTATTTGTCAGACTTTCACGACACAACGACTGGTAAAAATCTACAAATGACAGCCGGGTCCAACGGCTTAGCGAGGAAACTCGCTACCTATATAATGGGTGGTCACCCGTCCACAGACCAACATTATAGGTAAGCGCGGCCCAACCTGAAGATTGATCCGAGCAGCTATTTAGCCACAAATAAAACTTTTTAGTATAGGTAAGTTAATCCGGCGTGGAGCATCGACATGAGCGATAGTTCACATGATACTGGGCCGTCTTGCGCCATCTTGACCAACGACCCTGGGCCAGCAAGAGTCATCGTGAACTTTGACACTGGGCCAAGGGGCATCACTGTGGACCTCGACCTCCGTGTACGTATTTTCAGATCCAAAGCTTTTGAAGGTAAGTTGATGATGCAGCATGGGCTATCGTGTTTAGAGACTAGATATGGGGTATACTTACTTTGATTAGTCCCAGTGCCGACAGCACAGTGTTGGTTAGTATCCATGCGGTGTCATATTGCTGTCCCGCTCTTTTGATCAGTATGGGGTACATCTGTTCCGCTATCTCTGCCGCCTCGGGGTATTGCTCAGAGAGTCCGGCCACGCAGAATGTGGCCTCTACGTACGCTTGGATCAGGGCTGTTGGGTCTTTTATTGCCTGAAAGCAGGGAGAATAGTGTTAAATACAAGTAGAATTACCTACCTATAGCGAACTAAAGACTGTCACGTAGTCCTCTCTAAATGATGCCCTGGAGGGCCACGTGGCAAAGAAAATAAATAAAACAAAATATTTCTGTATTTTCGTGTAATAAAAAAACAAAGTTACACCTACAAGAAATAATTTATTTGGAATAAAATAAACTAACTCAGCGACAGGGGTCGCTTAAACAAAATGGGTTCTTTGGTGTGTGGGGGCGGATTCCCTAATTAAAGCGTTCACTAGGTTTCACAAGTCCCTACAGAATAATACCACTGCTATTATTAATATTACGGAAAAGATGCACCGACCTCGCTGTGTCCCTTGCGTTCTAGTTAAAAATCGCTGGCCTGACTGAGTGCTCCGCTCAGGCAACGAGCCAACAACCCGGACAGCGCCGCCGATGTATCAGTGGCAGATTGACCAGCACGTCCCTCGCCAGTCAGCCAGCATGGACTGGTGACACCGCTACTGGTCTTCCAAAATTCAGAATGACCTCCCAGAGGTTTCTTAAATTCTTACAGTTTTAAATTCTTAAATTTCTTAAAGTTCCCGTTCTGAAAATGACACGAGTCTAATAAGTATCAATAAAATAACGAAAGAACAAAACCGTCCATGACCGTTTGCACATGGCGTGAAAAGACAAAACAATAACTCACCAGATCATCGAGATTGTTCCAGAATCTGGAATACGTTCAGATGGTCTGACCCCGCCAACCCTGTTACTCTCTTCTAACCCAAAATTTCAGGCCTAGGGACAGGGTCCACCTGGATTCCCTCGGAAAATTCCTAGGCTCGAGAATATTCTATTTTAACCTGGAACAAAATCAGCACTGAGCAAACGAAACGAAAACTCCCTAATCCGGGATTTCCACGAGTAATCTTAGATAGAAACTCACTTTACGATAAAACCAAAACTTTTAAGGAATTACGACTAGGTAGCGTCGTTAAATGTAAAATAAAAAAAATCCTTCTCTCAAACAATGAAACAACAAACAACGGAGTCTTCCAAAATTACTCGTCCCTGTCAGCAAGAGCTTGGGGGTTACCCGCCTCGATTACCAATTTCGACCCAACTCTCGGAATATAGGAATTCTTCCCAATCTTAATTTTGAAAGCGAACTCATACCACAGCAAATAAAGCTTACTCAGTCATAATAATATTACTGAGTAACTTTCAATGAATCTAGCTGGAATATTAATTACTAAACGACGTTTGAATTCACAACAAGTATTTCCTCAACTTTGGAACATTTGCAATGTTAGAGAACCCACCCTTCGCCTGGCAACACAGTAAACCCATCCGACGCCTGTGATTGGACAAGATGTCATTGGTCGATGGCCTTGGCGCGTTCCGGTTAATTCTCGTTTCCCGAAGAACTACAGGGATCTTTGATAATCTTGTTGTGGGTTTCAATTCAGGTATAGTTTCAACACCCTGGTGTAAATTATTTCCTGGTTTGAGCACTATATTTATTTGCTGCGATTGCCAAATTTTAACCAATAGGGTGAAAGGGGCGGACCCCCAGATCTGACATCTGAGCTGAGTTGTAATTGCGCTAAGGCGCGAAAATTCAAATTGTGGTCTATTGAAAATCACCACGTTACAATACCCTCTCCTGAAAAAAAGGCGCTGCCCTCAGCGGCCTCAAACAGCAACCTATATGTCTGTCGACCGACACTCAAAAAAAACTACCTTGGGCATTGACGACACAGGCCAACAAAAAAACAAAACTATCAAGATTTACGCAATCCAACCCATTAAAAAAAATGAAAGGTAGGTTGTAAATATTGGTTTGCAACTTGTACCAAAAAAATGAATTCTATCTCTCCGTGATTAGAACCACAACGATCACTTGGATCAAAACAAAACACTAAACGTCAGTCCTATAGCTTGGATCCAGGCAATTCCCTGCTTGATCATACCCACATTCATCCACATGCATTCGTCATGGAGTCATCCATCATCTTCTGTCCTAACATACTTCACTCCCAAACTTATAGTGTTACAGTAGTAAATCTGTAAGCACCCTTTCAGACATACACTTCGTGTGCCATATTTCCTATATATCACACACTACTGGGAAAGATGTATTATGCCTTAAGCCTTCAAATCCTTTATGTGCCAAGAACCTATCGACTGACCGTCTGAAACTCTTTCCAAATCATAAACCAATGGTGATAAGACCTTCTTGACCCTACACCTTTCAAATTTAGGTGCTAACTTTGCCATCTTAAATTTCTGCGCATCACTTTGAGTAAATGTTCTCTTCCAGACAATATCACCCACCGAAAATTTAGCCGCTCTTCTCCTTAAATTATAATGAGTGGTGTTGTCAGCATGGGCTTTCAATAAGTGCTCGCGAACATTTTCAAAAATGGTCTTTAAATGAAATTCCCCAGCGTATTCATCCCTAGGTATACCAGGTTCGTATTCCTTATCAGTATCCCGATAAAAGGTACCACTGATGACTGGCTCCCTAGCATGTACGAGGAAAAATGGTGAAAATCCCGTTGACTCGTTAACAGCACTATTAATTGCTAACTGTATTTTTGGCAATTGCTCATCCCATGTGCGGTGGTTATCTTTAACATAAGAAGAAACAGCTGTCATTATGGTTTTATTGTATCGTTCTACCAAATTGACTTGAGGTGTGTAACGCGGGGTGTAGTGGAGATTTGGGACCTTATAGCGTTCGAGCATCTGGCGGAACTCAGTTCCTGTGAATTGCACTCCGTTATCTGCAATTACAGTCTCTGGGACACCGTGGGCTAAAATTACGCGTTGTTCCATATGTTTCACCACCTCCGCACAAGTTGCACGTCTCATAGGAAAGATCAAACAATACTTCGAAAAGCAACAAGTAACTACCAAGAGATAAACAAACCCTGATCGGGACCGTGGCATTGGACCGACGATGTCTATTGATAGTACCTGGAATGGTCTCTGACATACCTTTGGTTGACCCATTAAACCTGGAGTTGCGTTTTGTGATGGTTTGTATGCGGCACAAGTGAACAATGTCCTTGTACATTCCTGGCCAATAATACCGCAGACAAAGGCGTCTGTGGGTTTTAAAAACTCCAAATGAGCTGCTGTTGGTTCACAGTGGTTCTCCTTAATAATGGCCTCTCTGTGATCTTTCCGCACTACCAATCAAATTCTCTCAATAAATTAAATTTACTCTTTGAAAATCGATACAAAACACCATCCTTTACACCAAAATTCGGAAAGTTGAGTGGATGCGACTTACAACCGTTAAAGATCTTATCAAACCACTCGTCTTCTACTGAGTTGATCACGTTTATGATTGTTGCGTCCAGAAGTCTGGATAACGCGTCAGGCACCACATTGTCGGTCCTTTCCTGTGCTCAACCTCAAAATCGAATTGAGACAGTCGACAAAACCAACGCGCTAGTCTACCTGAAGGATTATTCAGCTTCGTAAACCATTTATGAGATGAATGATCCGTGACTACTTTAAAAGGACGAGATCCTAAGTACGGTTCAAATTTTTCGACAGAAAACAAAACTGCCAAGGCTTCTCTTTCTGTCGCACTATAATTTCTCTCTGCTTTATTTAGAGAACGACTTACAAATGCAATAGGATGATCATGTCCTTCAATTTCTTGGGATAACATACCTCCCAACCCATATGAAGATGCATCGCAGTGCACTGTAAATGGTTTATTAAAATCTGGTACTGCCAAAACTGGTGCTGTCACCAAAGCATTTTTTAAAGTGTTAAAAGACTCCTCGGCTTCCTCTGACCAAGAGAAAGGTGGCGCATTTTTTCCACTACTCGTCAATTTATTCAATGGCCGCACCATTGAATAAATTGATATAGTTGAAAATTTTCGGATAAACCGTCTGTACCATGAGCAAGTACCAAGGAACATTTTGATCTCACGACTTGAGGTTGGAGTGGGAAAGTTCAGAATCGCGGATACCTTCTCTGGATCAGTTCTCAGACCGAATTCGTCCACTACATAACCTAAATATTTGATTGAATTTCTGAAAAATTTTGATTTTACAAAATTTACTGTTAATTTGGCCTCTTTTAGTTTATCAAGCACTCTTTTTAAAAGTACTAAATGCGTTTGGAAATCGGAACTACAAATAATAATGTCATCAACGTAGCAATATACTGTTCCGTTGTCAATATCACTGCAGAACCCGTGACCCAACAACCTATCCATCAAACGTTGCTGTCTAGCCGGAGCTCCGCACAGTCCAAACGGCATGACCTTAAATTTGAAAATTCCTCGACCCGGAACGGTAAAACTAGTCTTGTCCTGCGACTCTGATTGGAGCGGTATTTGCCAAAAACTAGAACTTAAATCAATGGAAGATAGGTACTTAGCCTCTTTAAGGCTGTCCAGTATTTGAGGCATGTACGGAATAGCATATGCGTCACCCTTAGTCACGGCGTTAAGTTTCCTACAATCAAGACAGAATCTCCAGTCACCATTTTCCTTCTTAACCAATAGAACGGGATTATTCCACGGACTCTCACTCGGTGTTACCACGTCTAACTCCAACATTCTATCTAATTCGTCATTTAAGGCCTTCTTCTTTTCCGGTGACAACGGATATTGTCCTATTCATAAAGGCGCGGCATCTCCTGTATCAATAATATGCTCAGTTAAAGAGGTTCTTCCTAGCCCAATCTTTTCTGCAGATATATTTTCATAGTTATTTACCATTGAATCAACCATTTCTTTTTGACTCTTGGTCAAATTATCATAACACTGAATACTATTAATTTGTTCTGTGTTAATTGAACTACAACTTTTAAAAAATGGTGTAGGAGTATTCCTATAATCTATTTGTTCAAAAATGTTCTTCCCTAAATTGAATGATCTCCAAAAATGACAACCTAGTATTACCTCTGTGACTATATTATGAATTACAAAAAATTTCACTACTCGGCACATCTTACCAAGAGTTACCGGTACAAAAATAAAACCCCATGATTCTAATTGAACTCCATTTGCAACACTGCATGATTTGTCAAAATATTCGTGCAGTTCAAAACCAAACTTAATAAATTGTTTATGTGCGTTGTTCCCTAATATGGAGATACAAGCGCCTGAATCTAATAACCCTATAATTTACTTTAAATTTTAAATATGGCCTAACATCATTTTCACTAGGTGTGAAGAGAACCGACGCGATGCTCTTGTATAATTTAAATTTACCTTCACTATCCACTGGGCTGCAGCTTCGGCTCTCACAAACTAGTTTTTTGACTGTTGTGAGTCTTTCGATTCCGTGCCTTTTTTACAATCTGGACACGATGTGACGATAAAACCTTCTTTGCCACATTTAAAACATTTTACTTCTTTGGGTATCACCTTACATAATTTAAAATTGTGATTACCCTTCCCACATTTATAACAAACACGTTGCTTTGCAGCAGCTGGTCGTGAGTTAGATTGGTGTGTAGTTGTCGGTGTTTTACTTGTGTTACTCGATACATAATTAACCTGTTTTGACCTCCCTTTGTAACAAAATTCCTGTCCCAAAAAATTTAACTTCGATGGCTCGACGAAAATGTCCGAACATTGGCGAGCAGCTTCAAGCTTACGACACTTTTTCTTTAAATCCGTAATTGTGGTGATGTCTAGCAATGCTAATTGTTTTGAAAAATAAGGCCTAATGTTGTGTAAAAGAAGTTCAAGTTTTTTTTCTTCCGGCAATGGTGACTTGAGTCTGTTGAACAGACATGACATGACTGCAAAATAAATGTGGATGGGCTCATCGACACCTTGGGTCCGTGAACGAATTTCCCCTAACAGTCTGTAGTCATAATCAACTGGGTCAAATTCCTCGAGCAACAAAACCTTCAATTCTGGCCAACTGCTAACCTGATTTCTGATCCCTCTGTAAGTACCACAACAAACCCTGTTCCGAAAACAATTGTGCTGCTGAGTTGAACAGCTTGACATCCGGCACATTATATGATACCTGAAGTTCGTCGACACGCTCCAAAAATGAGCGTGGGTCCGTGGTCCCATTAAACCTATAAGGTTAACCATTCTTGTCGCCAGAACATTCCGTCACTGCCACTGGTTCGACCTGCGGCTCACACTGTTCGGATTGTTGAGCCCGAGTTGACAAAAAAATAGTTTTCCGATACTGCAAGTAAATAATCAATTGATTTAGACAACTCTGCCTTCTGTGTCAACACAGCAGGGTCATCTGACACTACTCGCATCAACCTGTGATACAGGTGTCTTACTAACGCACGGCATCTACTTAAACAATGTGCTGTTACCAATTTTTCAGTCAATTTTACTTTGAGCTCCTTAACCTTATCTGAAATAGCTTTCAGCTCCGAATCTGTGTCAAAATCCGTTTCTGTAATAACCTCTGAAGGACAGTCTACCAATAAATGTTTCAATTGTTTCTTTAATAAAGGAACAGTAGCGGTCGGTGTTTCAGATCTTATGTGCACCTCATAAGTGAGTTCATCCTTTAGGAGGCCATGGACTAATATTTCCCTATCCATTTGTTAACAAAAATAATGTATGGTATTACCAAAAATCAATGTAAATGTACACACATACTAACAGCATTATTCATAAAAAAAATCTTAAATGGGGTTGATCGGTCTGTTAGTTAGCAGACTGATTAAGCTTGTTAGACGGTTGTCAAGAAGTATGATTCATAAACGCTTGCTAGCAGTCTGCTAGTTAATGAGCTGCTGATAGACGGATTAGAAGCGTTATGTTGGCCATCTTGACAAATCAAAGACAAAAAATGGCCTCATCGCGAATTTAAAAAAAAATGACAGCAGTGACAGCAAATTAGCGGAAAACGCATATTTTTACAAAGACTCATGAGCTTAGTTTAGTTTCTTGCGATTTTAAAAATGAATGCCAACAAAAAAAGGAGTGATTATTGGACAGCGGAGGATAAAGTAAGAAAAGCAATTCATTTACCTTTGTTTCGGATTATGTGTGAAGTTGAATATTCAAAATATAATAATATATATAATAACCACCGGTGACTTGGACCCTGCTCCCGACACCGGTGGACCTCTATTTTTTTATATTTTTAAGTGTTTTTCTTTTTTTTTGTATCGTTTTATTTTAAGAAATACTTCAAAATGTAATGAGATAAGAATTTAAATAAATAAACAACATAATAATAATAAAAAAAATAGTTTTTTATATTTTTAAATGTTTTTTATGTAGTTTTATTAAGAAATATTTAAAAATGTTAAAAACATGTGTATAAATGAATAAAAAAAGATTATTGTTATTAATAATAAATAATATTATTATTTTTAATGATTTATTTCATCATCATCATCTGCCTAGCCTTTAATTAGCCTTTGATTTATTTAATTTACTAAAAATATAAAAAATAAAATATTATTTATTAAATTATTATTATTAACAATTTTTTTTTTCCTTTTGATCTGCAATCGGCTTTTAGCCATAATCAGATGTTTTCTGGGATTAATTTGGATTGGGTGCGATTCCATTAAATAGCACCGTATGAGTGGGTAGATACTAAGCAGTTAGTTTCTCTGGTCTATGTCTAGTATTTGCCATCTTTTCAGGCGAGTCACATCTTCATGTCGGGTTAATAGGTTCTTAGCCAGTTCATTTGTGTGCTTATTGAGCCTCTCCTTGTATCTCTTGCTTATTTTACAAGCTTCTTCCTTTACGGTCGGCATCTCCAGGTATTCATGTATTTCCGTGTTTCTCACGAACCAGTGTGCACTTGAAATTGTTCGTAGAGCAATGTTTTGAAATCTCTGGAGAATCTCGATATTGGAGTTGCTAGCACAGCCCCAGAGCTCTATCCCGTAGGTCCAGATCGGCTTTATGATAGCCTTGTATACAAGTATTTTGTTTCCGAGGGACAGCCAGGATTGACGCCCTAGTAACCAAGATAGACCTTTGAATTGTAAGGTGGCTTCTGTTTTCTTGGCTTTTATGTGATTAGCCCAGGTAAGTCTTCTATCCAGGTGTAGACCAAGATATTTCACACTGTTATTGCTTGGTAACGGTTTGTCTTCCATAAGCACAGGTGGACAGTCGCCTTTCCTAACACTTATTTTTTTTTAACTTAACAATTATTATTTATTATTATATATTAATTTAATTTCTTCTTTTTATTTATTTTTCTGTCTTTCTTTAATTTCTTTTTTTTTAATAATTATTATAAATAATTATAATATTATTTATTTCATAATAATATTATTATTATTGATCCTGGATTTTTTTAAATCTTTGCGTAACCCTCCCTTCACTAAAATTATCTTCGGTATGGTTTTTTGATCTTGTCAAAGTCAGCTGTTCAAATTTGCGGTGGCCATTTTGTGACTTAGCAGGGAGCTAAAGAAGGGTCAACAGTCCTCTAACTTTAGCAGAGCCTTGATCAACTGATTAGCGTTAACAGAAGTTTATGAATCTTGTTTTTTAGTATCGGGCCTTCAAGGAGGCTCTAACTTTTTATTAATAAGGCTGTAAATGTTTATAACCAAACCCACACACCAAGGTAAAATACAGTTAGTATATACCATTTTATTAAAATGTTATATTAATTTTCGGTTTAAACAATTATGATTGTAAGTTAATTATTGTAAGGTTACTTATAAAATAATACTTCTTAGAAGTTTAATAACAACATTTAAACCTTTTTTTTCTCAAGCTCAATGTTTGTTAACTTTTTCTAAATATTTAATGTTTAATGATTGATATCTGTCATTAAATTACATATGTAATTTTCCTGCAAACAACGTTCAACACAAAACACAGATGATATCAACCAGTCAGCTTGTATTTGTAATAACTATGTATGCATATTCATCAGGAACAGCAACTAACCGTTGTCACTGTTTACCCCTGTCACCACTCCGTAATGAATTATGCTTACATCAACGTGAGATATTTAATAGTTCATAAATCTCCTTACCTCCTAAATAATTTTTTAAATCATACATAAGAATAGGGAATATAACAACCACACCTGTTTTTTTTTCTCTCTTTATTAACTGCACAGTTTCTAACACACAAAAAAACCAGTGGTAATCTCCTACTTTGCCTTTCAAAATCAATTTGTCTTTTTAAAATCTTATTTACAAAAGATGTAAAAAGATTATGATCTCAGCTGTGTCCGGTTGCAAAATAGTTAATACACAAACCAAGAATGTTTCTCAAGAAAGTTCTTACTGCTCTAAATGTTGTCTGCTAGTTACTTGTCACTGCCGGGTAGGCAGGTACTCAAATGTTGTTTGCAAGAAATTTTTAAATAACTGAAGCTATGTTATAAATGATAGTAATTAATGACTCTAAGCTGTAATTAAATAATTATTTGATGCTACTTAAGCAAAGACTGTTGGGTACTTTTGTAAACCCAATAAAAAAAATATAATAAAATCTCAACACTCCCCTTCTCCTCTCTCCTATCTACCTTCTTGCTTCTCATACAGTAAAACACTCCTAAATAAACCACCAGGCCAGCACAGATGTTACACACACAAATTTCCCTGCAGTCCGGGCCAAACAAAAGTAAAGAAACGGAATTCTGAAATTAGAGGTTTTCTTTTTGAGATATTAAAAAAAAAAACTTAGTTTCCGAGAACTCTATAGATGGCGTTGAACTTACAATGATAGTTGGTGCCAAAGGCAAAACGCTTTGAAAAAAAAACATTGTGTCACGTCACATACTCTCGTTGACTGACACTATCATTTGCTTAACCTTCCGAACATAACCTAGTTTTCTCACGCTTTGTTAAAATCATTTTTTTTAGGTTCCGTTCCTTGCATTATAATACTAACTCCTAGCGCCATCTATCCAGCGACTAGGGAAGAGCTAAAAAGAAAATCCCTCATTACCCACACACACCAAAAAAATTAAAAAGTGGGCGCCATTTGTCACGTAGTCCTCTCTAAATGATGTCCTGGAGGGCCACGTGGCAAAGAAAATAAATAAAACAAAATATTTCGTATTTTCGTGTAATAAAAAAACAAAGTTACACCTACAAGAAATAATTTATTAGGAATAAAATAAACTAACAAAATGGGTTCTTTGGTGTGTGGGGTGGATTCCCTAATTAAAGCGTTCACTGGGTTTCACAAGTCCCTACAGAATAATACCACTGTTATTATTAATATTACGGAAAAGATGCACCGACCTCGCTGTGTCCCTTGCGTTCTAGTTAAAAATCGCTGGCCTGACTGAGTGCTCCGCTCAGGCAACGAGCCACCAACCCGGACAGCGCCGCCCGAGAGTTAGAGGGCTGAATGGAGGTGATGAAACATCTGCGTTTTCGTTAGAATTAGACGGAATAGGATCACAGTCTGATGGTTGAAT
Source organism: Xestia xanthographa (assembly GCA_905147715.2). Lineage (NCBI taxonomy): Eukaryota > Metazoa > Arthropoda > Insecta > Lepidoptera > Noctuidae > Xestia > Xestia xanthographa. The sequence continues at coordinate 14,094,481 of LR990654.1, read as the reverse complement.
TGGATTTACAGGATATCTGGTTAAGGCGTCAGCAGCGGCATTCAGTTTTCCTTTCTGATAATCGATTTCGTACTCGTACTCCATTAGTTTCAGGCGCCACCTCTGTAATTTACTACTAGGATCTTTATGATTAAACAACCACTTTAATGGCCTATAATCAGTAATGATCAGGAATTTTCGTCCATAGAGATATGGGCGAAAGGTTTTACAACCGAACAAAATAGCAAGGAGTTCTTTTTCAGTGGTATTGTGGTTAGATTCACTCTTGTTGAGGGTCCGAGAGGCATAGGCTATTGGCCTATCCTTACCAACTGGACCTTGACTAAGTACGGCACCGATGGCATAATTAGAGGCATCACACGTTAAAATAAAAGGGGCAGAGAAATCTGGATAAATGAGGATAGGAGCAGAGGTAAGTTTGTGCTTAAGTTCGTCAAAGGCGACTTGTTGTTGGTTTTCCCATAGGAAGGGAACATCCTTTTTTAAAAGTTGAGTTAGAGGTTTTGCAATTTTCGAGAAGTTAGCAATGAAACGGCGATAGTAAGATACAAGTCCGAGGAAGGACTTAATGTCCTTCGGAGATTTGGGAGTAGGAAATTGGGTTACTGCTCTTATCTTTTCAGTGTTAGGTTTTACACCATCTTAAGTTATTTGATGGCCAAGATATGCGACTTCACGTCGGAGAAACTCGCACTTGTCGGGTTGAAGTTTTAGATTGTAATCTCTAAGCCTTTGGAATACTGATGAAAGATTATCTATGTGAGAATTAAAATCATGAGAATATATTACTATGTCATCAAGAAAGATATACAAAACACCGTATACCTTGGAGGCCTGTGAGGGCTGTATTCATTAATCGTTGGAAAGTAGCGGGTGCATTTTTTAAGCCAAATGACATTGTTTGGTAATTTGAAGTGTGGGTCTCACGAGACACCGCCGTGAGCCTTTTATTCGTTTAAATCGTCGTTGGATTTAACCTGCGTCTATATTTACCACGCCATAGCCTTCGTCATTATTTACCACGTGAATTTGACCTTGGTTATTTTGGCAACGCCTTGGAAATTGTCTTTGATTATTTTGGTCTCTGAAACGATTATTATTGAACTCTCGTTTTCTGCATTCTTCAATGGTGTGTCCCACATTTTTACAATACCGGCACACCGGAGGACCTGAAGTAGATGGTCTCTGATTATTGGGATCATTTGGATAACCTTGCTGTTGGTTTCGGTTTTGTTAGAATCGGCGTTGAGGCCAACGTCCTTGATTGGGTGAGTTGGTATTGGTTGTTGACGCTGAACGTTTAGAAATGGTCTGAATAATGGTCTTTTCTTCGGACATAGCGAAGCCAATGGCTTCGTTTAATGTTTCAGGGTCACGGCATCTTACTACAGTCGACAATCTAGAGTTTAAGCCACTGATAAATGTATGCAATGCCAGGTCTTGCATTGCAGCGACACAGCCAACCAGTTCGCCTTTCTTTTTTGTAGGGATTGAAATATTAATTTCAGTTAACAGTTTGGCTAGGTATGTTTCTACGCGTAGTGCGAACTGGTTAACATTTTCGCTGTTAGATTGACAGCAATCTTGGAGGTCCGAGAGTAGTGCAGCGTAATGCGTTGCGTGAGCTTTTGGCCTCGTACAGGACCAATTTCATTTCATGTTTTATTTTTCTCTTTGTTTATTTTTTTATTTTTACTATTTGTAAGTACTGTTAATTTAGCCATTTTTATTTGTGTTTTGTCCTGTGCGGGCTAATAAATGCTTTTTCTTTCTTTCTTTCTTTAATGTTTTTTCTCGCCAAATTGATTTTTTGGGAATTCCTCTAGCTGTTGCCAGGTTTCAAACTCTTTGATTGAGCACGCACTTTCAGCACGGCCTTCGAGTTGACTCAAAATGTATTTTAATACTATATTTTGCTGATGCGATGATGCAAGGCTTATTGCATTTCTGCAATTATTTAAAAATGCATTGAGTTTTTCGCGGTTTCCATCGAATTTATTTATAAATTTGCTAATTAAGTTCATGTCTATTTCCTTTGTAGGCATGTCACTAGACTCGTCTTTAGGCATGGTAGACAAAACAACAGATAGCGCGCAAGGTACGGCGATCGGGAGGAGACTGGTGCGGGAGGCAATACCGCCTTTAAAATGATGACATGACAATTAAGAGAAAACCCTAGTAATCAATTATTATTGACTAGCTGACCCACGCAACTTGTTCTGCGTCATATAAGAGAGAAAAAGCTAACAAAAGGAATACATTTTCCCCGTTTTTGCAACATCTTTCATTTATGCTCCGCTCCTTTTGGTCGTAGCGTGATGTTATATAGCCTACTAGCTGTTGCCCGCGGCTTCGCCCGCGTGCAGTTCGGTAACTGTCCCGCTGAATCGTACTAAAGGGATAAATAGTGTCCTACATGATAATTTAGGTTATAAACTATTTATGTGCCAAATTTCATAATCATCGCAATTTATTATTTCATTCATTATTTTATTCATCACAATCACCATCACTATCACAACACAACCACCATCATTATCACAATCACCATCACTATCACAACCACCATCATTATCACAATCATCATCGCAATCACCATCACCGTCGCTATCACCATCACAATCAACGTCACTATCACAAGCACCATCACCATCACAATAACCATTAAAATCACTATCACAATCACCATCATCGTTATCACAATCATTATCATCGTAATCACAATCACCTTCACAATCACCATCACAATCACCATCACAATCACCATCACAATCACTATCATAATTTTAACAATCATTATCATCGTAATCACAATCATCATCATCACAAACCCCATCCTCGTCATCACAATCATTATTATCGTAATCGCAATCATCACAATAAATCAACAATAACCCTCTAAAGAAGTTGAATCCGCGGCTATCTTCTGGATCTCAAAATAAATGCCATTTTCGACATCAGCACCCCTGATAATCTCGGTTTCGACACCCATATTGGGTTTTAGACATTTCAACCCCATCGCACCCCAATAGGGAATGATGGTAATTCAGGTCCGCCACATTAAATCTTAAAATCGTTGTTTTTGTAATACACCCGACCCAATTCACCATACAAACAATACCTATGTTGAATTTCAGGCTTTGTTACCCCATTTCCCCTTTAGGGGTTGAATTCTGAAAAAACCTGAAACACAAATGTTAACTCATTTATCGATAGGAGTACTCCTGTTAAGTTTCGAATAAACTAATCTAACTAATCTTATTTCCCCATGTAATCTTTGTCCCCCGTTTCAACCCCTTAGAGGGGGTTAATTTTGAAAAATCCTTTCTTAATGCACCCCTAAACCCCATAAAGAACCTATGTGCCTAATATGGAATCTCTAGGCTCAGTGGTTTGGGCTGTGCATTGATTTTTATACTTTGCCACCCCATTTCCCCCTCTTAGGGGTTGAATCCTGAAAAAACCTGAAACCCGTTTCTACTCATTTATCAATAGGAGCACTCCTGTGAAGTTTCGAATAAAATAGTCTAAGTAATCTTGTTTCCCCATACAAACTTTGGAGCCCCGTTTAACCCCCTTAGGGGATGCATTTTGAAAAATCCTTTCTTAGTGCACCCTAAGACCACATAAGGAACCTACTCGCCAAACTTGGAATCCCTAGACTCAGGGGTTTGGGCTGTGCATTGATTTTTATACTTTGCCACCCCATTTCCCCCTCTTAGGGGTTGAATTCTGAAAAATCCTGAAACCCGTTTCTACTCATTTATCAATAGGAGTACTCCTGTGAAGTTTCGAATAAAATAGTCTAACTAATCTTGTTTCCCCATACAAAGTTTGGAGCCCCGTTTAACCCCCTTAGGGGATGAATTTAGGAAAATCCTTTCTTAGTGCACCCCTAGACCACATAAGGAACCTACTTGCCAAATTTGAACTCTGTAGACCCAGCGGTTTGGGCTGTGCGTTAATAGATGAGTCAGTCAGTCAGTCAGTCAGTCAGTCAGTTTCTTCTTTTATATATTTAGATAACCCTCCTCAATAAATGGGCTATCCAACACTACAAGAATTTTCCATTTCCAACCAGTAGTCCCTGAGATTAGCGCGTTCAAACAAACAAACAAACAAACTCTTTAGCTTTATAATATTAGTATAGATAAGTATAGATTACTAAGAGTTTCCTCTAGCATTGGGAAATCGTAACAGTACGCTCCTCATGGTCATGATGCTGCATGGCATTTGTAATAATAAGTTCGATTGTCATCTTACTAATAAGTTATGTTACGTAGTACCTAGAAGTATTATACGGCGGGAGGTGCGCGTTCCTCGTCTGTTTCACACTGAGAAGTGCAAAACAAACGCCGGTGAGCGGGCACCTCTCCGTCGCCTTGTAGTACTTATAACACACACTTTGCTGATACCGATATTTTTGCGTTTTCTCCTGCACGATTTAAAAAAATAGCTATAGCTTTACTTACCGACAACCTTTCATAACTTACTTTTCTTTTATTTTCTTATTTTCATTAATAATTTAAATATGCGATCATCCGTCCTTTCATCTTTTCAGTATTTTTTTTTTAATCCGTGGACAATAGTGTGGGTTATACGTTTATTATATGAACCTAATTAGCTGTAATGTGTAACTGTTTTTTGTCCCTAAATAAATAAAATAAAAAATAAATTTACAGTGGTATATATCACGCTTGTAAGGTATATTTGTTAAATTACGCTTTTCACTGAAACAAATCCGACACATATCACATTTGTAAGGTTTTTCAGCGCGAGTGTATGAATATGATTTATTAAAGCATCCTTGCGACTGAAACTACGATGACATACATCACACTTGTAAGGTTTTTCACCAGTGTGTGTACGAATAATATCACACTTGTAAGGCTTTTCACCAGTATGTACAGGTACGAACATGTTTAGTTAAGGTGACACATCACACGGGCTCGAACTCATTGGTGGGCATGGCCAAAAAGCACGCTGTCTCACCTGGCATCGTGCCCGACAGAGGCAGTATCAGTGATGAGCAGTTAGACGCTAGTCTTCACGCGCGTCTAGTTCGTACGCACACACTCAGCGTTCCGAACCGTTCCGAACAAAAACGAAGTTATATAATACTTTTGTCTGACTTTTTATTTAAATGCGCTAAAAAGAATAAAATAAACTTTTTCTTTAAAAATTTTACTATCAACTTATAACGTCATCGTCACTACACAATTCGCGAGATTAGTGGCAACAATAATATTGTATAACTATATTGTTTGTTATTGTTCGCCAGGTCTGCTAATCCCTCGAGAGAAATAAATGGCTGTGAAGCCAGCAGAGTCTGGACGTTGGTCGGCAGACGACTGCTTTATATTGTCATCGTGGTACTGTGGATTTCCTTGGCCTGATAAAGTTTAGGATTTCCTTTTCAGGGCGTATCACGTCGGAGTCACCAATTTAGTGGTTGTTGTACACTAACTAAATTAAATTAAAAATGTTCATAATCTAAATATATAAAAGAAGAAACTGACTGACTGACTGACTCATCTATGAACGCACAGCCCAAACCGCTGGGTCTACAGATTCCAAATTTGGCAAGTAGGTTCCTTATGTGGTCTAGGGGTGCACTAAGAAAGGATTTTTCGAAATTCACCCCCTAAGGGGGTTAAACGGGGCTCCAAAGTTTGTATGGGGAAACAAGATTAGTTAGACTATTTTATTAGAAACTTCACAGGAGTGCTCCTATTAATAAATGACGTAGAAACGGGTTTCAGGTTTTTTCAGAATTCACCCCTAAGAGGGGGAAATGGGGTGGAAAAGTATAAAAAACAATGCACAGCCCAAACCGCTGAGTCTAGAGATTCCAAATTTGGCATATAGATTCATTATGAGGTTTAGGGGTGCATCAAAAAAGATTTTTCAAAATTCACCCCCTAAGGGGTTGAAACGGGGGTCCAAAGATTACATGGGGAAATAGGATTAGTTTACCGGGAGTATTCCTATCGATAAATGAGTTAACATTTGTATTTCAGGTTTTTTCAGAATTCAACCGCTATAGGGAAAAATGGGGTAACAAAGCCTGAAATTCAACGTAGGTATTGTTTTTATAGTGTAGCGGAATATTCCACCTCACAGATTTAATACAGCACGTAGGGTATTTTGACAATATTGTGTTCAAACTAAATTTTATATGTACCCACTATGCATTGATTTTTGTTATCAGATTTTGTATATAAGGGACCATTTTTTCGAAATAAATTCATTCCATTATTCAACCTCACCACGAGTCTCATTTTCAAAACCTGCGTATCTAACAGTGGTGACCCCGACTGAAGAAACTCCAAGAAGCAAAAATGAACCCGAGTACTACGAAAACGAGCGATGGAAGCGAAACAACATCACTGCAAAAAGAATCTCACGAACTGTCAGCCGTCTCGTACAACCAACGGATACCGCCTCTATGGAGAAACAGAATCAAGCTTTGGTTCCTGCAATTTGAAGCGATCGTGTCTGCTGGAAAACTAACCGACAAGGAACTGTCAGAGCTGCTCATCCGCCAACTTGATCTACAAGATCTAGACGAAATTCAAGACATCATGTTCGATACTAGAAATGCAGCAGAAAACAACAGATACGCCACCATGAAGATGAGGCTCATCCAAACCTACGACGAGAGCGACCACACTAAACTCGAACGGCTGCTGTCCAACGTGGAACTAGGAGATTTGAAGCCATCGCAACTACTACGCCGCATGCAAAATTTAGCCGGTAACAACATCGCTGACAACACGCTGCGTGTTATATGGACGAAACACCTACCGCCATCGGTACGCGCCATTCTAGCTGTGAGCGAAACTATAGCCAAGAAAACCGAACTAAATGAGTTAGCAATAACGGCCGACAAAATGCTGGAACAACTTCACCACCAAATATCAGCAGTACACAACACGTCGTCACCGTCAACACCATCCACTCCACCTGTGGCTACAAATCATGAAAACGCATTACTTCACGCGAAGATCGATATGTTGGCGAAAGAAATAGCGGAATTAAAAACACACCACAGCCGCTACGGAAGGCAGCGCGGGCGCAACTGGCGAGGCGCGCGTCATCGATCACGCAGTTCATACAGATCGCCGCATGGTAACCGCCGGTCGGACTCAAATCAACAACGGACCGAGTACAACGACAATTCCGTTTGTTATTATCATCGAAAGTTCGGCGGACAAGCGCATAAATGTACTAGACCATGTACTTATGAAGATAAGCACCTTTCAAGCTCGGGAAACTAAAACAGGTGTTAGCAGAGACGGAAACTAGCACCTGGGAAAAATCACACCGTCTATTTCTGAAAGACAAGAAGACAAATCTAAGCTTTCTCATCGACACTGGTGCAAACATATCCGTCATTCCTCGAAGACGCTGCGAAATCCTGAAGCCGACCGCATTCAAACTATATGCAGCAAACAACACAGAAATAGCTACCTTCGGTGAAAAAACATTAGACCTAGATTTCAACCTGAGACGACCATTCAGATGGAACTTCGTCGTAGCAGCAGTCAGTAAGCCCATCATCGGCGCTGATTTTTTGAAGCACCATCACCTACTAGTCGACCTTGCTGGAAAATGTTTAATCGACAAGATAACTAACTTGTCAGTGAAGACGTCCATTTGCAAATCAACAGAACCAACCATCAGAACCATAGACCTGGAAGAAAAATATCACGACATATTGGCGGAATTCCCCGACATTACAAGACTAACCACTATGAAAAAAACTCCGAAGCACAACGTCGAGCATCACATCGAAACAACAGGGCCGCCATTATACTGCAAAGCTCGTCCACTGCCACCTCACCGTTACGAAGCTGCGAAGAAAGAGTTTCAAACCATGATGGAACAGGGATTATGCCGACCAAGCAAGAGCCCCTGGGCCAGTCCACTTCACGTGGTACCCAAACCAAACGGAGACTTACGCGTTTGTGGAGACTACAGAAGATTAAATGCCATAACCAAAGCTGACCGATATCCGGTACCACGTTTGAAGGATTTCACTTACCAGTTGCACGGGAAGCAGATATTCTCAACGCTTGACCTAAATAGGGCATACCAACAATTGCCTGTTCTGGAAGATCACATCGAAAAAACAGCCATCATCACACCATTCGGGCTATTTGAATTTCCCCGGATGTGCCCAGGACTGAAAAATGCTGGACAGACTTTCCAGCGTTTTATTCACGAGGTACTCCACGGACTCAATTTTGCCGACCCTTTTGTGGATGACATCATCATAAGTTCCAGTACAGAAGAAGAACACAGACAACATTTACAAGCCGTCCTACAACGACTGAACAAATACGGCATCACTATAAATCCATCAAAATGTGTACTAGGCAAGAAAGTGATCAAGTTCTTGGGACACACTGTCTCACCAGATGGCATCAAACCTCCAGAAGAAAAAGTTGAAGCAATCACCAAATTTCCACTACCCACAACCATTGAACAATTGAGAACATTCCTTGGCACCGTCAACTTCTACAGAGACTGCATTCCAAAGGCAGCCGAAATACAAGCACCTCTAAACGCATATTTGCACAACAGCAAGAAACGAGACAAAACAAAGATTGTATGGGACGACAGAGCCAAGAAGGCATTTGAGCTATGTAAAGCTGGCTTACAAAACGCAGCATTACTAGCTCACCCTTCACATAACGCACCAATCGCACTGATGACTGACGCCTCTGATAAGTGCGCCGGTGCTGTACTGCAACAATATGTACACAACAAATGGCAGCCACTGGGATATTTCTCCAAATCATTGTCAAACGCGCAAGTCAAATATAGCACATTCGACAGAGAACTTTTAGCTATATACATGGCCGTCAAGCATTTTAGAAAAATGTTCGAAGGAAGACATCTTATAATATTCACCGACCACAAGCCGCTAACCTACGCGATAAATAAAACATCGACAGACAGCGAGACACCGCGCCGAGCCAGACAACTCATGTACATCAGTGAATTCACAAACGACATTCGTCATATCAGCGGGAAAGACAACACAGTCGCAGACTCATTATCACGGATCAACACAGAAACCATCACCTGTCCTACAACGATCGACTACAAGCAACTAGCTACAGCGCAAGAAAGAGACAGCACTATACATGACCTAATGAAGCAAAGCAACTTACAATTGAAGCGCATAGTTCTACCAAACACAAACTGCAAAATACTATGCGAAACATCAACACAACATATTCGCCCGTACCTACCCGAAACATTTCGCCGAGCAGCGTACGAAAGTGTACATAACCTCAGTCACCCCGGCACGCGCACAACAAGAAAAATACTAAAGGGAAAAATACTTTTGGCCATCAATGAACGCTGACGCGGGACGATGGTCGAAAGCCTGTGAAGCCTGTCAAAAGTCAAAAGTCAGTCGCCATACAACGAGCCAATTTGCAACATTCCCACCATCGGAACGATTCCAACATATCCATGTCGACATTGTTGGGCCCCTACCACCATCACAACATGGACACAAGTACCTGCTCACTATTATCGACCGGTACACGCGATGGCCCGAAGCATTACCTCTCCACGACATAACTGCAGAAACAATAGTCAAAATGATATATGAAGGCTGGATATCAAGATTTGGTTGTCCTATCACGATAACAAGCGATCAAGGTCGTCAGTTTGAGAGCCATCTTTTCTCTGAATTAATGAAGTTAATGGGAATAAACAGAACGAGAACAACTGCATATCACCCACAATCAAATGGAATCATCGAACGCTGGCACCGCACACTCAAAGCCGCACTTACCGCGCGCTGCGCTACTAGTGCGAACGGAAAGTGGTTTGACGAGTTACCGACTGTACTACTCGGACTGCGCGCGGCTACTCGCAGCGACACGGGGATTAGTCCTGCACAATACACCTACGGAACATCGCTACGATTACCCGGAGATTTTTTTGTTGAAACAAAAGGAAGCCCAATGAGTCATGATTTCGTCGAACAGCTGCGACTCACTATCAACTCATTCCGACCAGCCGAGACCACGCATAGCAACAACAACATGTTTGTACACTCCGACCTACGTACCTGCGAAAACGTATATCTACGCAAAGATTGCACGAAAAAACCACTACAGCCGACATATGAAGGCCCATATCCAGTATTAGAAAGAAGTGAGAAATACTACAAGCTCCAACTACCAGGAAGAGTAACCAACGTCTCGATCGACCGACTGAAGCCTGCCTACACTATGAACGAACAAGGACATGATGACACGCAGAGAACGACGCGATCTGGACGAATAGTGAAACCAGTTGTACGCTTCGCTTGAGGGGGTGTACTGTAGCGGAATATTCCACCTCACAGATTTAATACAGCACGTAGGGTATTTTGACAATATTGTGTTCAAACTAAATTTTATATGTACCCACTATGCATTGATTTTTGTTATCAGATTTTGTATATAAGGGACCATTTTTTCGAAATAAATTCATTCCATTATTCAACCTCACCACGAGTCTCATTTTCAAAACCTGCGTATCTAACACTAGTGAATTGGGTCGGGTGTATTACAAAAACAACGATTTTAAGATTTAACGTGGCAGACCTGAAATACTACCATTCCCTGTTGGGATGCGATGGGGTTGAAATGTCTAAAAATCAATATGGGTGTCGATACCGAGATAATCAGGGGTCCTGATTACGAAAATGGCATTAATTTTGAGATCCAGATGACAATGATTGTGATTACGATGATGATGATTGTGATAATGATGACGATGATTGTGATGATGATGATTTTGATTACGATGATAATGATTGTGATTACGAAATTACGATGATCATGATTGTGATAACGATGATAATGATTGTGATTACTATGATAACGATTGTGATAACGAGGGTAGTGATTGTGATTGTAATTGTGATGGTGATTGAGATGGTGATTTTGATTGTGATAGTTTTGGTGATTGAGATAATGATGGTGATTGTGATAATGATTGTGGTTGTGATAGTGATGGCGATTGTGATCATGATGATTGTGATTAAGATGATAGTGATTGTGATTACGATGATAATGATTGTGATTACGATTATAATGATTGTGATGACGAGGATGGAGATTGTGATGATGATGATTGTGATTACGATGATAATGGTTGTGATTACGATGATAGTGATTGTGATAATGATGATAACGATTGTGATTCCGATTATAATGATTGTGATAACGATGATGGTGATTGTGATTGTGATTGTGATGGTGATGGTGATTTTGATTGTGATAGTGTTGGTGATTGAGATAATGATGGTGATTGTGATAATGATTGTGGTTGTGATAGTGATGGCGATTGTGATCATGATGATTGTGATTAAGATGATAGTGATTGTGATTACGATGATAGTGATTTTGATGGTGATTGTGATGGTGATAGCGATGGTAATTGTAATCGTGATTGTGATGGTGATTGTGATGGTTATTGTGAGAGTGGCGGTGATTGTGATAATGATAGCGATGGTAGTTGTGATGGTGATTGTGATGGTGATTGTGATGGTGATGGTGATGGTGATTGTGATTTTGATTGTGATAGTGTTGGTGATTGAGATAATGATGGTGATTGTGATAATGATTGTGATAGTGATGGCGATGGTGATGGTGATGGTGATAGCGATGGTAATTGTGATGGTGATTGTGATTGTGATGGTGATTGTGATTTTGATTGTGATAGTGTTGGTGATTGAGATAATGATGGTGATTGTGATAATGATTGTGGTTGTGATAGTGATGGCGATGGTGATGGTGATGGTGATAGCGATGGTAATTGTGATGGTGATTGTGATTGTGATGGTGATTGTGATGGTGATGGTGATTGTGATGGTGATTGTGATGGTGATTGTGATGGTGATTGTGATGGTGATAGCGATGGTAACTGTGATGGTGATTGTGATGGTTATTGTGAGAGTGGCGGTGATTGTGATAATGATAGCGATGGTAGTTGTGATGGTGATTGTGATGGTGATTGTGATGGTGATTGTGATGGTGATTGTGATGGTGATTGTGATGGTGATTGTGATGGTGATGGTGATTTTGATTGTGATAGTGTTGGTGATTGAGATAATGATGGTGATTGTGATAATGATTGTGGTTGTGATAGTGATTTTGATGGTGATGGTGATGGTGATAGCGATGGTAATTGTGATGGTGATTGTGATTGTGATGGTTATTGTGATTGTGATTGCGATGATGATTGTGATAATGATGGTGGTTGTGATAGTGGTGGTGATTGTGATAATGATGGTGACTGTGATAGTGATGGTGATTGTGATAATGATTGTGATAATGATGGTGGTTGTGATAGTGATGGTGATTGTGATGATAATTATAAATTGTGATGGTTATGATATTCGGCACATAGATAGTTTATAACCTAAATTAACATGTAGGACACTATTTATCCTTTTAGTATGATCCAGTGGGACAGTTACCGAACATCACGCGGGCAAAGCCGCGGGCAACAGCTAGTTCTATATAAATTTAGTCAACATAAGACAGAGAAGTGACAGATCAGAAGAATAGTAAAAATTATATCGTGAAGGTTTTATGTATATAAAGTTTCTAAATAAGTAGGTCGCTACCAATGAGATTTTATATTATATATAACATCATTGGTCGCTACACCATATTACAGGGTGTGCGTTTCGATGGCGCGACCACGGCGTTTTTTTTTTTTTAAATAACTGTGCCATGATTTTGTAAAAATATGTATGTACGTGGTTCAAATTTCCCAAAACCTTAAATTTGTCAAAGTTATGGTTAAAAAGTTATAAGGGTTTGAACGCGCCCACGGAAATCATAAAAACTAAGCGTTGCAGAGACCTGAAATTTAGGTAAATAACAGATTGAATTTGTAAAAATATATATAAAAAATTCTAGGTTTATATTTCAGGAGCATACGTACGGTATCGCTTATCACCTTCAAAATGTTCTGAATGTGAAATTTAAAATTGAAATTAATTAATTTAATTAATTAATGAATTTCATTTTAAATTATTTTTTTTACAAAATCTTGCCATAGTTAAAAAAAAATGCCGTGGTCGCGCCATTGAAACGCACACATTATAGGAGTGCAATAAAAATGCACTGGCCCTTCAACTTCAGCGAAAAACAAATGACACGTCACTGACGTCATGCATGAAATGAAAAGGACAGAAATATAGGTCTTGTTCTTCTATCAAACGAAGGACATGTCAATAGCACGTGTCCCCCTCCCGCGCCGCACCGGGGGAAACATTATTCAGTGAGATGCACGAAAATTCATAGTAAAAGGCGCGCGTAAAAAAATATGAAAAGGCTTTTGGGAAATCGAATTTTATGAAAAAACCACTGCATAAATCATTATCAAATAAAATTTATTGAATTCTTCGATAATTGTGCTGTGTCGGTAGTCGGTACCGACTTTGTTATGGAAATTTGACACTTCTTTTATAACTAATTTACGCCCAAAGTTACGTTAAAATTGGCAATAAAAATGAATCTTTGGTAGCTCGTAACCTTTGAATGGCTTTTTATTTTACTATTCTGTTTCCGCACAGACACAATTAATAATGAGACAAAACGATATCATGTTTAACTTTAGATGTACCATGTCAAACAGTGGAGTTATAGCCCCCCGAAATTGTATGTAAAATATGTTGCGCAGTTCAACCTTAAATTAGAATTTAGACTGAAACTACGCCGACAAATATCTCACTTATAAGGTTTTGCACCAGTGTGTGTTCGAATATGCCTTGTTAAATTACCCTTTTCACTGAAACTACTCCGACATATATTACACTTGTAAGGCTTTACATTAGTGTGTGTACGAATATGGTTTGTTAAAGTAGACGTTTGACTGAAACTACGCTGACAAATATCACACTTGTAAGGTTTTTCACCAGTGTGTGTACGAATATGCTTTGTTAAAGTCATCTTTTCCCTGAAACTACTCTGACATATATCACACTTGTAAGGTTTTTCACCAGTGTGTTTAAGAATATGATTTGTTAAAGATATCTTGTGCCTGAAATTACTCTGACATACATCACACTTGTAAGGTTTTTCACCAGTGTGTGTACGAATATGGTCTGTTAAATGAGGCTTTTGACTGAAACTACTCCGACATATATCACACTTATAAGGTTTTGCACCAGTGTGTGTACGAATATGCCTTGTTAAATTACCCTTTTCACTGAAACTACTCCGACATATATCACACTTATAAGGTTTTACACCAGTGTGTGTACGAATATGCCTTGTTAAATCCCTCTTATTACTAACCTTATAGTGGCATATTTCACATTCGTGAGGCTTTTTGAATTTAGTTATATATTTGGACGTACGATTTTGAGTGGCTCGGATAATGTTCGAGTCCGATACTTGGTTTGTCTTTTGGTCGGCTGGTATTGAGTCTTCTAATTTTGTTCTTCGCAAGTGTAGTTTTGGTTCCTCTGCAACAGCCGGGCCTGCGAGAGTAAATCGAGTAAGCACAACATTCCAAATCGATTGGGGTTAGGAGGTACTTTTATTTATTTATTTATTTGCTCTCATGCACACCATACATTTTACAATATTAGTGTCGGCTTTTGTACATGAACCCTGTCAGGGCACTGCAAAACACAATACTGGTTTGCTGTTGAGTTTTTGAACATAAAATGAATATAGTAAATTGAGTCAAAACAATCTTACTTCTTACTACTTATTATAAATGCGAAAGTTTGGGTGGATGGATGGCTGTTTGTTACTCAATCACGGTAGAACGGCTGAACGGATCTAGATGAAATTTGGCACTGTAACAGACTATAGTCTGGAATAACACATAGGCTATATATTATCGCACTAATGACTTAGGGGACTTCTGGCGCAGTCGAGTAAAAATACCACGTTTGATATTTCACCTATTATATTAATATTGTTGTGATAGGTCACTGACCTTCTTGAAAATGGTTTTGTCTTTATTTCTTGAATAAAGCTCACACTCTTATAAAAATGCAGATTAATTGTTGGTTTCAAATATATTAGGTGTAAAAATTGCAAGTCCCTAACGTCACAGGAACGAGAGGAAATAATTATACAGGTTGTTAGTGGGAACACCGTTATCCTTGAGACCAGTGTTTTGGTTTCATTAATAGAACCCAAAACCAATGAACAAAAGCAACCTTTGTTTTTTGACCATAATTCACTTTTTTCAAGATCATTTCACCCTAATACGCTCAGAAACAACTAACGCTGACCAGGCGGCACTCGGGGTCAAAGAACGCGCCGCCGGCCGCGCGCCAACTCAACTAACGAGCGATGAGTCACGAACACACGAGTACTCACGACCACAGTCAGTTGTCTAGTTAGTGAGCGCATGGCGGAGCGCCGCGCGCCGAGCCGCTTACTTCTCGCGTGCCTATTGAGTGTACTTAGAGTTATGTCAACTACACATGGTTTGAGTGACAACGGTGTTTACCCTTACACCCTGTATTGTTAAATAAAAAACCGGCCAATTGCGAACTGTATTCGCGTGGAGGAGAGAGTTCCGTACAATCCCAAAGTCAAGTTTTTATTCAATTGTGGTATGTTTTGATAGAATTCAGGAATTCTTAAAGGTTTTCCTGTAATCTAGAAGCAATTAACTATATTTTGTATTTTTTTCAAAATTTTAGGCTCAGTAGTTTCGGAGATCAGGGTGAGTGGTCAATTTTTGTCTTCTTTCATGAATAAAATGAAAACTATTCATTTTACACTAATAACAAAAATATATTTGAAATCCTCATAACGAGCCCTTGGGGCCGTTCAAGTATTATGTAAACAGATTTATTAAATTTATTTACTCCCGCCCCCCCCCTTGTCAGCAAAAGTAAGCAAAGCTCTTCCCCCCCCCCCCCGATAAGAAAATAAGCTACTCCGTTTTAAGCGAGTACCTAAACGTATTAATTATATTTGTGGAAATCCCCGAATATGCGTTTGGTTTTCAAGCATAGACAATGTATGGGTTGCCATTTATGTCTAAAAAAGGAAAATAATTACTGCTGACGTAATCACCATCTAGCTAGACGGACCCCCCATGTCACAAAAAATAAGCAAAGCATAGACACCCTTTCATATTTATGCACAGTAAGGTTTGCAATATTTTTATTTTTTATTTACTAATCTGTCCTCTGAAAATGACACATATTTAACAAAAATATTTTTGTTGTACTTTGCACATCTGTGTTTGAGTCATAGGATTACACCATCCTACCAAATTTCACCTGATTTGGTCCAGTAGACTCGGAGCAAATTGGCTGTGACAGACGGACGGACAGACAGACAGACGCACGAGTAATCCTATAAGGGCTCCGTTTTTAGGGTTCCGTACCCAAAGGGTAAAAACGGAACCCTATTACTAAGACTCTCTCGTCTGTCCGTCTGTCTGTCACCAGGCTGTATCTCATGAACCGTGACAGCTAGACAGTTGAAATTGTCACAGATGATGTATTTCTGTTGCCGCTATAACAACAAATACTAAAAACAGAATAAATATAATATTTAATGGATTCTTGAACAAAGACTCAAAGAGGCATTCATTCATTCATTCAAAACATTGAGATTATCGATTCCTCCACAGCGAAGAAGCCTAGAAGACTCGTAAAACCCCTAATGTGTTCTAGGTTTTCAGTGCAAGGGTGTCAGTATTTTCGTTAATTCAAGTTCTAAATATATAAAAGAAGAAACTGACCGACTGACCGACTCATCTATCAACGCACAGCCCAAACCGCTGGGTCTACAGATTCCAAATTTGGCATGTAGGTTCCTTATGTGGTCTAGGGGTGCACTAAGAAAGGATTTTCCAAAATTCACCCCCTAAGGGGGTTAAAAGGGGCTCCAAAGTTTGTATGGGGAAACAAGATTAGTAAGACTATTTTATTCGAAACTTCACAGGAGTGCTCCTATTGATAGATGAGTAGAAACGAGTTTCAGGTTTAATCAGAATTCAACCCCTAAGAGGGGGAAATGGGGTGACAAAGTCTAAAAATCAATGCACAGCCCAAACCGCTGAGTCTAGAGATTCCAAATTTGGCACATTGGTTCTTTATGTGATCTAGGGGTGCACTAAGAAAGGATTTTTTTAAAATTCACCCCCTAAGGGGGTTAAACGGGGCTCCAAAGTTAGTATGGGGAAACAAGATTAGTAAGACTATTTTATTCGAAACTTCACAGGAGTGCTCCTATTGATAGATGAGTAGAAACGGGTTTCAGGTTTTTTCAGAATTCAACCCCTAAGAGGGGGAAATGGGGTGACAAAGTCTAAAAATCAATGCACAGCCCAAACCGCAGAGTCTAGAGATTCCAAATTTGGCACATTGGTTCTTTATGTGATCTAGGGGTGCACTAAGAAAGGATTTTTCAAAATTCACCCCCTAAGGGGGTTAAACGGGGTTCCAAAGTTAGTATGAGGAAACAAGATTAGTAAGACTATTTTATTCGAAACTTCACAGGAGTGCTCCTATTGATAGATGAGTAGAAACGGGTTTCAGGTTTTTTCAGAATTCAACCCCTAAGAGGGGGAAATGGGGTGACAAAGTCTAAAAATCAATGCACAGCCCAAACCGCTGAGTCTAGAGATTCCAAATTTGGCACATAGGTTCTTTATGAGGTTTAAGGGTGCATTAAGCAATGATGTTACAAAATTCACCCCGTAAGGGGTTGAAACAGGGGTCCAAAGATTACATGGGGAAATAAGATTAGTTAGACTACTTTATTATATTCGAAACTTAACAGGAGTACTCCTATCGATAAATGAGTTAACATTTTGTTTCAGGTTTTTTCAGAATTCAACCCCTAAAGGGGGAAATGGGGTAAAGAAGCCTGAATTTTAACATAGGTATTGTTTGTATGGTGAATTGGATCGGGTGTATTACAAAAACAATGATTTTAATATTTAATGTGGCGGACCTGAAATTTTGAAATACCATCATTCCCTGTTGGGGTGCGATGGGGTTGAAATGTCTAAAAATCAATATGGGTGTCGATACCGAGATTATTAAGGGTGCTGATTACGAAAATGGCATTTATTTTGAGATCCAGAAGATGGCGGATTCGACTTATATAGAGGGTTATTGTTGATTTATTGTGATGATTGCGATAACGATGATGGTGATTGTGATAGTGATTATGATTGTGATGGTGATTGTGACAGTGATGATTGTGATAGTGACGGTGATTGTGATGGTGATAGCAATGGTTGTGATAACGAGGATGGAGATTGTGATGACTATGATTAAGATGATAATGATTGTGATTATGATGACAATGATTGTGATAACGATGATGGTGATTGTGATAGTGATTTTGATGGTGATTGTGATGGTGATGGTGATAGTGATTGTGATAGTGACGGTGATTGTGATGGTGATAGCGATGGTGATGCTGAATGTGATTGTGACAGTGATAGTGATTGTGATAATGATGAAGATGATTGTGATTGTGACAGTGACGGTGATTGTGGTAATGATGGAAATGATTGTGATTACCATGATAATGATTGTGATAACGAGGTTAGTGATTGTGATAGTGATTGTGATGGTGATTGTCATTGTGATTGTGATAGTGATGGTGATTGTGATAATGATTGTGGTTGTGATAGTGATGATGATTATAATCATGGTGAATGTGATTACGATGATAATGATTGTAACCACAATTAATCAATCTCTGATAATGATTGTGATGACGAGGATGGAGATTGTTATGATGATGATTGTGATTACGATGATAATGGTTGTGATTACGATGATAATGATTGTGATAATGATGATAGTGATTGTTATAGTGATTTGTTATAGATCACAAGATCATGATTGTGATGGAGATTGCGATGGTGATTGTGATTGTGATGGTGATTGTGATTGTGATTGTGATAGTGATGGTGATTGTGATAATGATTGTGATTATGATGATAATGATGGTGATAACGATGATGTTGATTGTGATAGTGATTTTGATGGTTATTGAGATGGTGATGGTGATTATGATAGTGACGGTGATTGTGATGGTGATAGCGATGGTGATGGGGATTGTGAAGGAGATTGTGATAATGATTGGGGTTGTGATAGTGATAGTGATAATGATGGTGGTTGTGATAGTGATGGTGGTTGTGATAGTGATGGTGATTGTGATGATAATAATAAATTGCGATGATCATGAAATTTGGCACATAGATATTTTATAACCTGGATTAACATGTAGGACACTATTTATCCTTTTAGTATGATTCAGTGGGACAGCTGCCGAACTGCACGCGGGCGAAGCCGCGGGCAACAGCTAGTTAATCTATAAAAATGCACTATGGCAGATGGCGACTGTAATATGGTGACCAATGTGACCATGTGAAAACAAGGGAAAACAAGTGCCTTTCGGCTTTGTTAAGAGGTTTTTTACACCCTTTATTATTTTGCTTGTAGCATAATATAAATAGTAATACCCTTGTGAATTCACTAAAACAACATGTAAACACATCAATCTGAGTTTGAAGGTCGTTGATTGTAGGTCTGGTAAGGGGTGCCTTGGCAAGCAGGTTGGTTCTGGCTGTAGGTACCAGTAGTAGTGGAGCCTCAACACGTAGCGATCCTGCACGTACAGACTCAAGCGCTGCAATACACCCGGGCGACTCTCCACTCCACGAAGCACCTTCACCAAGTAGGCGCCCAGCGTAAACTCCCGTCGGACATGCAGTTGATTATAGCCAACCACGCCCAGGACAAACAGAGTGGGATACATCAGTGGGTAAAACGGATATATCCCATATAATTTCCTGTAAAAATGGCGCGTGAACATGTTCTGAACGCGCTCCAACATAACAGAGTACTTAGCTTCATGTGGAGCCCATATGACCGCACTATGTTCCAGATGACTCCTGACTAGTGCATCATACAGGACCCTAACTGCTGTGATGTTTGTGAAGCTTTGTGTCTGTCTCAGAACAAATCCTTATTTTTCTGTACGCCTTCTTACAGATCTTGGTTACATGCTCACTGAATGTCAGATCAGGAGTCATGAAAACACCCAAGTCTCGCACCTCCGTGACTCCTTGCAGTAGCGCCGCATCCACCACGTACACATAGAGCAGAGGTGCACGAGCACGGGTGAAACTTATCAACGAGCACTTGGTTTCGTTGAAGTAGAGTTTGTATTCATGGCTCCACTGTACTATTCGATCGATGTCTTCGTGTAGGCGCCTGCAATCAGACTCTGACCTAATCTCAAGCAGCAACTTGTGGTCATCAGCAAATAATAAACAAGCGCCATGTCTTAAAACTTCCGACAAATTGTTTATCATAATAATGAATTCTAGAGGCCCCAAGTTGGTGCCCTTTTTTTCCTTTTTTTTCGGTTGGGACAAAAAACTTTAAGGACCGCTCTTTGGGCGCTTTCGACTTTTATCAGGTTAGATTTGGCGGCACCTCCTCAGGGGCCTAAGTCTGCTATTACAATAGTGTCACAATGATCTATCATTGTTTCATAATTGTTGAACGATGCCATTGTCATTTTGTTAAAAGTTCGTAGTCTGCTAACTTCATAATAGTCGATCATTGGCCGGTCAGTGGCCTCCCTCTGGACCGCGAATTGTCACAATTGTCACACTTGCAAACCCGTTATGAGCTTAACCGCGCCACGTCACAAGAGTTGCACGCGGTTTTATGAAGATATTTTAAATAAAAAATCGACTAAAACTTGCACTGTTCATGTTTTCAATAGTTTATTTCACATCTCTATAACATTTCCAAACGCCGTACCAAAAATCACAGCTCTACTCCATTGACAAGTTGTCAAATAACATAAATAAAGTTACGTCAACAGACCGCGCCATTTTTTGCGTCATCGTGTTAGCGTTAGTGTCATATTTCAAGTGATTACGAGCTACGTATTTGTTATTGTTTTATAGTGTAATACCTTTAAATGTTCGTGAGAAGTTGTACTATCGTATTGTTATAACGCAAATTAGGTTTCGAAACGCAAAGTTGCAGTATTACGCCTGTGAAAATGACGTAGGTATAATTACCTATTTTGATTGTGAAGTGTGAAGAAATAAGTGATTTAGTGATTAAAACGTGTGTGAAATGGGAAAAATAGTGCTTAATTAGTGAGGTGATTAGATTGCTCAACTATCTACACCAAAAAACAAGTAGTTTTGTGTGTTTTTTCGTCCAAACAGCGACTGACAATAATTAGTTTCAGATGTAAACAAACAGTGAGTATCTAGTTTCATTTAATTATTTTGATATGATGCTAATAAGATATTAATGAGATTAAGGTCTTATTGGAAAGGTAATATAATCTAGTTTATTTTTAAATAAGTAACAAAAAACTGTAAAAAAGTTAATAGTTTTTGACCATATTAATATTTTATTAGCAACAAATCCGTTTTTATCACTGTTTTTCAAGTTCTACATTGTTTTTGGAGTATCAAATTATAATTGTATGTCTTGATTTTTAGTTAAGCAGTTTCCTTATCTATCCTGCTATTCACTGTAATTTTTCTAGAGCTTGCAGTTTGCGATCGACAAATCTAAATATATAAAAGAAGAAACTGACTGACTGACTGACTGACTGAGTCATCTATCAACGCACAGCCCAAACCGCTGGGTCTACAGATTCCAAATTTGGCAAGTAGGTTCCTTATGTGGTCTAGGGGTGCACTAAGAAAGGATTTTTCAAAACTCACCCCCTAAGGGGGTTAAATGGGGCTCCAAAGTTTGTATGGGGAAACAAGATTAGTTTGACTATTTAGTTTTACTTACTAGTTTTTTCAGAATTCAACCCCTAAGAGGGGGATAAGGGGTGACAAAGTCAAAAAATTCAATACATAGCCCAAACCGCTGAGTCTAGAGATTCCAAATTTGGCACATTGGTTCCTCATGTGCTCTAAGGGTGCACTAAGAAGGGGTGCGATGTCAGAAGTCCTCCACGTGTGTCTGGCGGCTGCTGGTCCCTCTCGATACGTCTGGAGGGAAGAGCAGCTGCTGGGCCGGTGCACCCTGGACGCGGCGGTATCCTTCTCCGGGGAATGAGAGGAAATAAGAGTTTCCTTTTATCCCCTGGGGAATGTGACCGCCGCGGCTAACGATTCTGACAAGGGTAGGGTCCTTTCAGGACCAACGGTGCGTTCCTCTGCGTGACCCTCTGTAAAGCAGAGGGCACAGCTGAGGAATGAGGGCGGGCTCGGTGTGCACTCACCCTGCCTCCGAGCAGACAGAGAAGGATCCGTCCTCCTCTGTCACCGCCAATCTCGTAATCTGGCTATCGAAGCGCTGTGGATCACGTCTCGCGGTTTCGATAGGGGACCGAGGGTCTTGGCTTAACCGCCCGGACCGCGAGGTAGAAAACCTCTATAAAAAGTTACCCCGAATCCCAAGTGGCGACGCACCGCGAGGGGATGTATGGCTGACGGGTGTTCCATGGAACAAATCAGTCGCTAGTGCACTCCTCGCCAGGGTACCTGCAGACCCCCATGGCGAGTAATAAATACTTAAATCTGCCCTTCTAGGTACAAGGGTCTCTGCCTAGATTGTATCTTATTTCCCCCATTCTCGTGGGATTAGTATGGAAGAATTAAATAAAACAAAAACAACACCGCCGGCAACGGCAAAACAGAGGAGAGGAGGGATGCGGGGTCGGAGTCCGACATCGCATCCAGCGATGCGAGCGCGGGACGCTCAGAGAGCTCCCGCCACGCGAAGGCCGGGACGCCTGCGGAGAACAGCAAGTTCTTCCGCAAGCGGCCCAGGCGGGATGGCGACCGTCATCTACCCTGGTCGCGACGGAGAATGGAACCGGCGAGAGATGTCGTGCGGTGTTCCGCAGGATCGGTCCTAGGGCCGCCCCTGTGGAACATCGCGTACGACTGGGTGCTGCGCGCGGACCTCCCTAGCGGTGTCAGCGTAGTGTGCTACGCTGACGACACGCTGGTGCTGGCACAGGGGAGGTCGCACGAGGCGGCGGCCGAAGCGATGACACGTGGGGTTGCGATAGTCGTTGAGAGGATCCGGCAACTGGGTCTCGAGGTGGCACTGCACAAGTCCGAGGCCATGTGCTTTCATGGGCCTCGGAATGCGCCACCTCCGGGATCCTCACTGACGGTAGGAGGGGTATCCATCGGCGTTGAGTCGACGTTGAAGTACTTGGGACTTGTCCTTGACAGCCGGTGGAACTTCGTAGAACATTTCCGACGTTTGGCCCCCAAACTGGAGCGGACTGGGGCTGCCTTCAGGCGGCTCCTACCCAATCTGGGGGGGCCAAACGCCTCCTGCCGGAGGCTCTACGCGGGAGTCGTGCGGTCAATGGCCCTTTACGGGGCCCCGGTGTGGGCGCGTTCATTGAGGCTGCGAGCCGCCCACTATTTGAATGCGCCCCAAAAGGTAGTAGCCGTAAGGCTGGCCCGGGGGTACCGTACGATCTCCCGCGAGGCGGCGAGCCTGCTTGCCGGATTGCCGCCATGGGATCTAGAGGCGATAGTCCTCGCGCGCCTACATGAATGGCGCGCGGAGGCGCTACGCCGGGGGGAAACTCCGCTGCCGCGACAAATTGTCGCTCAGCGGACAGACTTCCGGCGGGATCTCATGGCGACATGGAGAGAGCGACTGTCGCAACCCCGTGCAGGGCACGCCACGATAGTGGCGATAAGTCCCCTCTTTGAGGAGTGGCTTGAGAGACGCCAAGGCGTCCTCACCTTCCGCCTGACGCAGGTCCTCACCGGACACGGAGTGTTCGGGAGGTTCCTGCACCGAATCGGGCGGGAGGAAACGCCCGGGTGCTTGCATTGTGAGGATCGACCGGAGGACACGGTGGAACACACGGTGGAGGTGTGCCCCGCGTGGGCGGAGAACCGCCGTGTCCTCGAAGCGGCGATCGGCGGCGGCAACCTCTCGCGTCCGGCCCTGGTGCAAGCCATGGTCCGGAGCGAGACGGAATGGGACGCCGTCACCTCCTTCTGCGAAGCAGTAATGCTAGAGAAGGAGGTGGCGGAACGTGAGAGGAAGAGAACCTCTCAACGTCCCGGCCGCCGCGGGAGACGCCCTGGGCGTCGGGGGCCACCACCACGTGGCCCCTGGCCACCGTAGGCGCGGGCCTGTGGACGGTGGGCTATGGGCTAGCTCGCCGTCCGTCCGTCTCATGACGACAGGCCGTGTCGACGGCGCGTTCATGTTCCACGCGCGCCTCAAAGAGAGTCAGCAAAAGGGAAGGGGTCCGTAGGGACCGATGCCTGCCGGGGTTGCGGGACTGTTCGAAAGAGATACCGTGGCCCCGGAACACAAAGGGCGATGAAGGAACATGGATGGGTTTTAGTCAGTAAAAGTCTGACATCCTGCTCCGCCCAGAGCGGGAGGAGTTATTTGACGACTTCCCATCCGAAAAAAAAAAAAAATAAAAAAAAATGGTGCACTAAGAAAGGATTTTCCATAATTCACCCCTTAAGGGGGTTAAACGGGGATCCAAAGTTTGTATGGAGAAACAAGATTAGTTTGACTATTTTATTCGAAACTTCACAGGAGTGCTCCTATGGATAAATGAGTATAAACGGGTTTCAGGGTTTTTCAGGATTCAACCCCTAAGAGGGGGAAATGGGGTGGAAAAGTATAAAAATCAATGCACAGCCCAAACCGCTGTGTCTAGAGATTCCAAATTTGGCATATAGATTCTTTATGGGGTTTAGGGGTGCATTAAGAAAGGATTTTTCAAAATTCACCTCCTGAGGGGTTGAAACGGGGGTCCGTTTGCGTCCGTTGCGTAACATTTGTGTTTCAGGTTTTTTAGAATTTAACCCCTAAAGGAGGAAATGGGGTAACAAAGCCTGAAATTCAACATAGGTATTGTTTTAATGGTAAATTGTGTCGGGTGTATTACAAAAACAACGATTTTAAGATTTAATGTGGCAGACCTGAAATACTACCATTCCCTGTCGGGGTGCGATGGGGTTGAAGTTGAAATGTCTAAAAATCAATATGGGATTACGAAAATGGCATTTATTTTGAGATCCAGATGATAATGATTGTGATTACGATGATGATGATTGTGATTACGATGATGATGATTGTGATAAAGATGACGATTATTGTGATGATGATGATTTTGATTACGATGAAAATGATTGTGATTACGATGATGATGATTGTGATAATGATGATTGTGATAACGATGACAATGATTGTGATTACGATGATAATAAGTGTGATAACGATGATGGCGATTGTGACAGTGATGGTGATTGTGACGGTGATTGTGATAGTGACGGTGATTGTGATAGTGATGGTGATTGTGATAATGACTGTGATTACGATAGCGATGGTTGTGATAACGAGGATGGAAATTGTGATGATGATGATTGTGATTAAGATGATAATGATTGTGATTACGATGATAATGTTTGTGATAACGATGATGGTGGTTGTGATAGTGATTTTGATGGTGATTGTGATGGTGATGGTGATTGTGAAAGTGGCGTCGATTGTGATGGTGATAGCGATGGTGATGGTGATTGTGATTGTAATTGTGATAGTGATGGTGATTGTGATAATGATGAAGATGATTGTGATTACTAAGATAATGATTGTGATAACGGGGATAGTGATTGCGATAGTGATTGTGACGGGGATGGTGATTGTGATTGTGATAGTGTTGGTGATTGTGATAATGATGGTGATTGTGATAATGATTGTGGTTCAAAACTCAAACTCAAACTGAAAGCATTTATTTCAATTAGACCATTACGGCACTTTTGAAAGTCAAAAATACAAAAAAGAAAATCAAAGTTTCAGTCCCAGTCACAAGGCATAATAACATGAGAAAGTACTGTAGTTGCCCATTCCCTAGCGTAGATCTCTATGGAGAAGAACGGGCAAGAAACTCCATGGACACTCTTTTAAAATCAAAATATTATTTACAAAATCTTGGTTACATCATTAATTTTGAGATTATACATGTATGTGAGAACGATGTAGAAAGACGTGCACACTAAGAGCATCCAGAGTAAAAGATTAGATCAAAAATTTTTGAATAAAGTAATTAAAATTAACCTTGGCAGCTATGAGATGACCAGTTCCAACTGACAGCGCCCGTTCACAGACATGACGCATGTACGGTTGTAATAGTGATGGCGATTGTGATCATGATGATTGTGATTAAGATGATAGTGATTGTGATTATTGTGATTACGATCATAATGATTGTGATGACGAGGATGGAGATTGTGATGATGATGATTGTGATTACGATGATAATGGTTGTGATTACGATGATAATGATTGTGATAACGATGATGGTGGTTGTGATAGTGATTTTGATGGTGATTGTGATGGTGATGGTGATTGTGATGGTGATTGTGAAAGTGGCGGTGATTGTGATGGTGATAGCGATGGTGATTGTGATTATGACAGTGATGGTGATTGTGATAATGATGAAGATGATTGTGATTACTACGATAATGATTGTGATAACGGGGATAGTGATTGTGACAGTGATTGTGACGGTGATGGTGATTGTGATTGTGATAGTGTTGGTGATTGTGATAATGATGGTGATTGTGATAATAATTGTGGTTGTGATAGTGATGGCGATTGTGATCATGATGATTGTGTTTAAGATGATAGTGATTGTGATTATTGTGATTACGATTATATTGATTGTGATGACGGGGATGGAGATTGTGATGATGATGATTGTGATAACGATGATGGTGATTGTGATAGTGATTTTGATGGTGATTGTGATGGTGATTGTGATGGTGATTGTGATAGTGATTGTGATGATGGTGATTGTGATGGTGATTGTGATGGTGATTTTGATGGTGATTGTGATGTTGATTGTGATGGTGATTGTGATTGTGATAGTTATTGTGGGAGTGGCTGTGATTGTGATGGATATAGCGATGGTGATTGTGATGGTGATTGTGATGGTGATTGTGCTGGTGATTGTGATGGTGATTGTGATGGTGATTAAGATAGTGATGGTGATTGTGATAGTGATGGTGATTGTGATAATGACTGTGATTACGATAATAATGATTGTGATTACAATGATAATGATTGTGATAACGATGATGGTGATTGTGATAGTGATTTTGATGGTGATTGTGATGGTGCTGGTGATTGTGATAGTTATTGTGAGAGTGGCGGTGATTGTGATTGTAATAGCGATGGTGATTGTGATTGTGATGGTGATTAAGATAGTGATGGTGATTGTGATAATGATTGTGGTAATTATGGTGATTGTGATAGTGATGGTGATTGGTGATAAAGATGGTGACTGTGATAGTGATGGTGATTGTAATAATGATGGTGGTTGTGATAGTGATTGTGATGATAATAATTAGATTTTGAAATTTGGCACATAGATAGTTTATAACCTGAATTAACATGTAGGACACTATTTATCCCTTTACTATGATTCAGTGGGACAGTTACCGAACTTCACGCGGACGAAGCCGCGGGCAACAGCTAGTGTTTTTATATAAAGTGTCAAATTAGGTGCAAAATTTTTCGCAAGCATGCGCGGTTCACACAGTTCTGTCATTGACTTAGCGCGGTTGGCACGCTGGAGAGGGTAATAGAATATTGTTTGTATTGCCATTATTATAAAACCTGTCAATAGAAATGATTTTCGAAAAACTAGAATTAAATTTGAACATATAAAATCATGTCAGATTTAATTTATATTGATATTATTTTTTAGTATTCTATGCAATCTATACGAAATATAATACGAAATTCTTAGGGTAGTAAGAATTTCGTATGATATTTTACATATTATTTTTTAGTATTCTATGCAATCTATACGAAATATAATAGTAAATAGCAAAAATCATTAATTATGTATAACGCGGATTAAATGTGAAACTATACAAATCAATAATATTTTATCTGTTTTGCTGTCAAAGTCAAATGCGACATTACTGCTTACTGATGTTTTATCTGTTTTTATTTCTAGTGGCCGGTGTTTTGATTTATTTTGATTTATGTGTTTAAATTATCTTTAATAAAGAAGATAATATTTATTGCAATTAGGGCTTGCAATCCGGATATCCGGATATCCGTATTATCCGGATATCCGCCGATTTTCAAATCCGGATTTTACTTGCATCATTATCCGGATTTTTCGGATAATACGGATAGTTGTATTTTATTTTAAAAATTAAATAAAAAGCTGTAATCTGCAAAGTGCATAACTGTTATTACGTTATTTATTATTTTTCAACACACTTGCTCATAAAATGGCTCTAATTTTACTACAATTAGGTACGTAATGAGACCTATAATCAAACTG
This sequence comes from Xestia xanthographa, assembly GCA_905147715.2. Lineage (NCBI taxonomy): Eukaryota > Metazoa > Arthropoda > Insecta > Lepidoptera > Noctuidae > Xestia > Xestia xanthographa. The sequence goes on along the minus strand of LR990654.1, from coordinate 14,066,150 downwards.
TGACTTTTTCATTACTATTATTCACAAGTGAGTTATAGGGTTTTTTTTTATAAGTTGAGGTGGTTGTTGCTTTATTCTTAAAAAAGTTTCGATACAAAAAATCATGTTCAATAAATAGTACAAATAAATTAATGTAACCTATTGCTTGCTCATTTTATGCAACTTCGTATTTAAATAGATAATTTAAACTTGTACGTTTTAAATAAATAAAACTTTCACTCAAAAACATTTGTTTTCTAACTTTGAATTCCCCATTTTGTACGTGGCTGAAAAGCTATCCGCGAAAATCAAAAACCTCATTATTTTAGTCTATGGCCGATCGCCATTGTTTCATGCGCGCGCATAGCAAAACTGATTAATTTTTCCCGCCATTGCGAAACATTTTTCACAACTAGTTTTCACTGTTGAAATTATAGTTATTTATTAATTAAAATGTCTACAAGTACTAGTTATGAACAAAATGATTTATGTTGTACACCGCCCGATATAAGATGTGAAGCCCTTAACGTTATGGAAAGTTTACTACCTGAAAACTCCAAGGACAAATATCTTTTATCTACTAAATAACATTATTTTTTAGTATTATTTTCTTCACAAGTGTGTTGAAAAACGTTGTATGATACACGTGTGTATTAATGATTACCGTGCTCGGCTCTCTTAAGACCCTCGCCTTACGGCTCGGGTCTTAATAGCGCCTCAGTGGTAATCACGAACATTACACACTTGCGCCATAATGTACTATTAATATAGAGCTAATCACTCTTGCAAGTGTTTATTCACTTCACAAATCACAACACAATAATTCAATTTAGTGACAGAGATCATAACAACATTGACCACTTGTTAAAGTTAAACTTACATCCATAGGTACTGCACGTATTTTCAAGATAGTATTGTATCGCACGCACGGTCGCTTCTCACTTAAAACCAGTTCTTGTTCTAAAGTGTTATTTTTATTTAATTATTATGTTTTAAATAGGTTGATTTGATTAGGATTTTGTGATAAATGTAGGATCTCATTTTTAATTGGAATTGTTATAAGTATGAGAAGAATAGATACAAATTATTTGTGCGGTATCGGGTTTTCTATTGTATAATTTTAGAGAGTGAACTAGTTTTCTTAGGTAATTGTTACTTGAAATATTGGTATAGTTTATTATTTCTTTGTCATTTTGCTTGAGAGACTGATTAAAACGTGTTACAAAAGTGTATTAGTTTTATTTAGAATAAAAACTAAAAAATATCCGTATTATCCGTATTATCCGGATAATCCGGATAGTGAAAATTTTGATATCCGTATTATCCGGATAGTAAAAATGAACGGATATTGCAAGCCCTAATTGCAATACAAAATGGTGCTAAGATAAGATTACCAAACTTGTCAAAATCAACAATTATGAGATCAATGATCGACTATTCTGACACTATAGCAGACTTGAGGCCCAGGTCGTGTTGCAATAGTTTAGAATCGATTGACACAGCGCCTGATAGACCATCGTCATAATGTCAGCACCTGCGGATTCGCGCAATTGCTTAAATATATAAATGAGCTTCCGTACGCGGTTAGAGAAGTGATCGATATAACTTTTGAATGACATATGACTGTCTATCACGACGCCGAGATACTTGATGTGTGTGACTTTATCTATACTACGTATAGAGGTGTTATAAGTAGTTGTAATTTGAGGGAGTACATCAGATGGAATTGCGGAATTGCGAATGGAGAAGTTAAGCAACTTGGTTTTGGAAACGTTCAGGATGAGTAATTTTTTTTTAAGCCAGTCCCTAACAGCATTAAAGCCTCTCTGTGCAAGGCGATACGTTTCAGCCCAATTATTCGAGGAAAATACGAGAGCTATATCATCCGCATAAGAAAATATCGTGCCGTTTTCAATTATAAGATTACATAAATCATTTATATAGCATAAGAAAAGGCTCGGTCCAAGGATGCTGCCCTGGAGCACCCCATAAACAATTGGCATCTCAAAACTAGTGTGCGGCCCTATTTTTTACACATTGGGTTCTTTCGCTGAGATAGCTCTGGAGTAAAGACAACTGAGTACCTCTAATCTCCATATTCTCCAGCTTTTTTAACAGGATTGGGATCGAAACCGTGTCGAATGCCTTAGCAAGATCCAGGAATAGAGCGACACATTTTTGGTTTTTATCTAGCTTTCTGACTATGTGGTCAACCAGGTGATGTACTGTATGCCGTTGATGTTTTTTTGCGGAAACCAAATTGGTTATTTAAGAGGAGTTTACGTGATTCTAAATAATCTACAAGTCTAATACTAATAATTTTTTCTAACATTTTTGACAAAACTGGTGAAACTGAAATAGGCCTGTAATTTTCAACACGGTTTCGATCTCCTGATTTAAAAATAGGGTGAAGGAGGGCTCTTTTAACGGGAAAGATGCCAGTCTTCAAGCTTAAATTGCAGATGTAGGTGAGCGGGCGCACAATACTCGAGCAATAATTCTTTAGGAACCCTGAGGAGATGCCGTCATAAACAACTGCACAGTCGTTTTTCAGTGACATCAAATACGCATTTACCTCTGCGTCATCTGTTTCCATCATTACAAAAGAATCCGTAACAGAATCTACTGAAGCATGGGGACAGGGAGTTTTATTAATCTTTTCCGCTAGCTGTCTTCCTACATTGCCAAAGTACGAGTTAATGTTATTCACCGCGTCCTGTTTATCCAGATTGGATTCTAATAAAGCAGACGCAGTGTCCTTAGGTTTATTAGTGTTTGCAACAGATTTAATGACCTTCCATAACCGTTTGGAGTGTTTGCCTGCTTTTTCAAATTCCTTTCTTTCATACTTAATCTTTTTTGGCCTTTCGCAAACGAGAAATGCAGTAGTTATTATACCGTTTATAAGAAACCTTGATGACATCATTTTTGGGTTTTTTTATAAATACGAGTAACTTATTAAGATTATCTCTATGGCGCATACATTTTAGTAACCCAGGGGTGATCCACGCTTTAATAGGCCTACGTCTACGTGATAGTGCGATAGTGAAGGTATTGGCAGACAAAGTAAAAATAATAGGCTCATTTAACAATTTAGCAGCAGAATTGGGGTCCTGTGCTGTGAAGACATGTTCAAAATTCAGTTTTTCCATGTCAATTGTTAGTTATCTTCATCAACCCTGGTAATAAAAGATTTCCTCATCGATATAGCCACCAGAACTGCATAGTGGTCTGTGATAGTAGTCTTTAATACCAAAACCTTCGTAGGCAAAGAGGTCTTAATGTTAACGTGATCAAAACATGTAGATCCATGTGTTGGGAGGGTATGCCCCGGATATAATCCATGGTGCAACAAAAGATCTAGATAATCCAGAGTATAAGTTGATTTATTTTCTTTGCCAATATCTATATTAATATCCCCCCAGGAAAATATTTTTAAAGGATTTATGTTCGCTGAGTACTCTGTCCAAGGATTGTATAAAGATGGATGGGTCTTTAAATGCATAAAGTCTATAAACTGCTATTATGGCCAAATCAGAACCCATGGTGACCACTAAGCAACTTGAATCAAGAATCACGGGTTCCTTTATTTTTATATTGGTTAACGTTGATTTAATAAACACAATTACTCCATCGTTTTGGTAATGGTTGTTTAGTGTAGCAAAGGAGTTGTAACCATTTAGGGTTGGTATAATAGGGTTTCAGGAAAGCCAGCATTCGGAGATAACTAATATATCGCAATCTGTGTTGATCCGTTCAATTAGTGTTAATAACCCGGAGAAATTAGCTTTTATACTACGGATGTTTTGACATAGAACACTAATGTTATTATTTACTGCAGGTAGCAGTGAGGAACATTCGTGAGGCTCACATAAAACTGAGTCACAAAAAGAAATATTATCCAAGTCGGATAAAACGTCATTAAGGGCTGCGAATTATAATGAACAAAAGTCTTAGTTGGCAGTTCATTGATTCAGGATAGGCTCCTCTACGTTCTAACATAATTATTCCGACGTAATGCACATAAAACAATAAATGTTGATTATTCAAATAGATATGTAAATGCAGTGTTGTTTGTAGGCTAGACTCCCAGGTACTCGTATTAGTTTGAGAAAATGTGCTAAGTGTGATGTGTTTATTATGTAGTAGTGTATCAGTTCTTATGAATAAAACTTGTGTGATATAATAGTATAATTGTGAGTTCCTTCACTCCGTTTAGAATTCTATTTTTGGTTAGAACTGAGGATAGCCCTGATACAATGGTGGATACGCCAGTGTTGGTTTTAATCCTATCTTTTATGTCAGATGTCTGTATTTGGGTTTTAACCGCGTTGAACGTTTTTTTAACAAGTTCACATAGGTCTTGTTGTGACTCGGTCTTTATCTGTTCTAGTGGCGAAGTTAAGTTTTTGAATTCGATAACTGTGAACTTGGCTCTTTTTTGCAACTCATTGATGTTGTTTTCTAAGGTGGATATTTAATTCATGTTTTTGTTTCGTTCGCCTTCCATGTCGACCAGTTTTTGCTTTATTTCTTCATATTGCGCGGACATGAATTGTAGTGATTTTTCCAAATCGTCGTTAATCGATTTAATGCTTGAGTGTTGAGACTTGAGCTCAGTCAAATCATTGAGCAGTTTGTTTAGCATTATATCCTGGTCTTTCTTCCAACTGGATAGCATAAGTACGTACTTGACCGTCAATGCGGATACGCTTCTGTGCCCTCCCCGTATAACTAGCTGGACTATCTGGATTAAGATTGCATAGGTCATTTTCGGACTGTACATGTTGAACATTATTTCCAGGAGACCTATGAAGCGACATGTTCTTAATAATGCTCAGGTCCGCAGTTGGGGCAGTCAACGTGGGATCGTGCGACTGGTTAGCGTAAGCACACGAAGTGAGTGAGATATCAGTATTTCTCACCTTGCTTCTGTCCTTATTGCGCACGGCGCACGACGTGTGGCTCACTCCACAGCTCCTTATTGACGTGAACTCCTAGTACTTTACTGTGATTTTAATTTATTAATTTTGTTTTATTTGTTAAATAAAATGGTACAAAACGAGGTGGCACACGACTGTTCGCTACCAAGGTCCGAGAGGACGAATGATAAACGATTTGCCGAAAGTCGTCAAGAATGGCTCTTGTTTATTATTTGCGGATGACCTTAAGTTGCTGCTCGAGGTAAACAGTAAATCTGATTGCAAACGATTGCAGGAGAATATAGATAGGGTAGTCGAGTGGAGTCAGGACAACAAGCTTTTCTTTAACGCGCTAAAGTACTCGGTGATGAGTTTTACGCGTGCGCGTGCCCCTCTGGTGCACGAGTACGTAGTGGGGGCCGCGCCTATGCAATGTGTCTCCGAGGTGCGGGATTTGGTGGTCACTGTCACTCCTGAACTCTCATTTCGCGATCATATTACGAGGATCTGTAAAAGAGCGTTTAGAAACCTGGGATTTGTTCTGAGGCAGACACAACACTTCACTAACATCGCTTCAGTAAGAGTCCTATATGACGCACTAGTAAGGAGTCATTTGGAACATAGTGCTGTCATATGGGTTCCTTATGAGGCCAAGTACGTGGTAATGCTGGAACGCGTACAGAACAAGTTCACACGCCACTTATACAGGAAGCTATATGGGGTATATCCGTTTTACCCCACTCTGTTTGTGCTCGGTATGGTCGGGTACAACCAACTGAGGGTGCGACGGGAATTCACGCTTGTTTCGTATTTAGTTAGGTTACTTCGTGGCATTGAGCATAATCTAGGAGTGCTGCAGCGCCAGAGTTTATGTGTACCGGACCGCTATGTGTGGAGACGGTGCCGCCCGCCGCTGCTGGCCGTGCCGGTTGCCAGGACCAGCCTCATCGCTAAAACACCATTAACCCGCGCAATTAGGGTTATTAACGATCTTCACTTCAAGATCGATGTATTTACATGTTATTTGAGTGAATTCGCAAAAATACTGTTGTTTATTTTATGTTATAATGTAGATTAGAGTAGGCTAAATGTTGTTGTTTTATTATTTAAATATTGTGTTTTTATAGTTAGGGAGTGATGTACAGAAGCTATGATTATGTATTAATACGTAGATGTTAAGATTTGTACCTTGTGATATTTTTTTTTAGGTTTATCATATAATGTTTTTATATTGTAAATAAGTAAATTTAATTTTGAGACCGAGCTATCGCATTAGGAACATTCCTGTAATGATAGTTGTAAGGGAGATTTTAATAAATAAATAATCGGGCTGCTACGGAACTCTACACTGCGCGTGGCCAGACACGCACTTGGCCGTTTTTTTTAATAGTTAGAGTGATTCAAGAGGAAGGTTTGAGCATATAATTTGTTAAGCGAGCAAAGCCGCGGGCATCAGCTAGTAAGATTATAAAAACGAGAAGACAAAAAAATATAATAAACGAAGACAATATTGGAGTCAGACGTTATACAAAAACAGCCTATTCATCTCGCGGCTAATATTTAACCAGGCATCTTATATAAGCCCTCTCTTGTTTATAATTTGCATAATTTGTGTTCTATAGGTGTTTGCATCATAGAGAGATATTAATTTCAAACACTGATCTTTATCCATAGTTGATACTATGCTCGAGCGAGGCACGAAACAAAACGCGTGCGTCTAGAGTGCGCGCGGCAAATGACTGAGGCGCCTTTGAGCAAAACGAAAATCCGACACTCGGTGGCTCAACAGCGCGTTCGCTCGCCCGCGGCGGTGCGTGCGCTAGTCTCGGCCGAGGCACGTCAGTACACACCAAGCTGCTTTGCGCGGCAAATGCCTCGTGAGGCTGCTCGCTCTGTGTGGACCCGCCTAGTAAGATGGATGAGTACAAATAGGTTTTTAGGGTTCCGTAGTCAACTAGGAACCCTTATAGTTTCGCCATGTCTGTCCGTCCGTCCGTCTGTCCGTCCTCGCTTAATCTCTGTGACCGTTAGCACTAGAAAGCTGAAATTTGGTACCAATATGTATATCAGTCACGCCGACAAAGTGGTAAATGTAATGTTTTATTAGGGTAGCCCCCCTATATGTAAAGTGGGAAGTGATTTTTTTTTTAATTTCAACCCTAACGTGTGATATATTGTTGGAAAGGTATTTAAAAATGAATAGGGGTTTCCTAAAATCATTTTTTGATAATGTCAATAATTTCGGAAATAATCGCTCAAAAAGTAAAAAACAATGTGTCCCCCCCCCTCTAACTTTTGAACCATAAGTTTAGAAAATATGAAAAAAAATCTGAAAAGTAGAACTTTATAAGGACTTTCTAGGAAAATCATTTTGAACTTGATGGAAACAACAGTTTTTGTACAAAAAAGACAAAAAGTTGTACAAAATAATTTCTGGACTAAGTTTGTAGTATATTCGTATATGCAAGCATTTTTACATAATGGATACCCACCTTTAAACTCATAAGTGGGAACACTTATTGTGACGGACGGGAAACTACGGAACCCTACACTGAGCGTGGCCCGACACGCTCTTGGCCGGTTTTTATTTTGTTAATTTGTATGAAAATACAAATGTTTATATCCTTTAGTTAACATTTTCTTACTAAATCTATCTTTCTAGGCTTTATTGTTTTGATTATTGAGGTAGTTTTCGCGACCTCTTGCGACTCCCTACAGAGGCTTCGTGAGCCCCCAGGAGGTCGCGACCCACAGGTTGTAAGACACTGGTCTAAATCAATACAATAGTAGAAAATAGCTTTGAATTTAGCTAAGTGTAAATGTCTGTGTGGTTCCCGAATAAAATAAAGTAATCATGTGCGCTTGCAACACTAGCTCATCGGTCGCGCGAAAGAAACGCGACCGCCGCGCTTCTATTCCAAATATGAATTTCCACCTGCGGTTACTGCCCTGTCTCAGTATTCAGTCAGCACTTGTTAGAAATCTTGGGCTCCGGGCAAAACTTCAGTACATTTTGTCCATTTCAAGGTATTTCTTTGGCTGAAGGTGCCTGAAGAGGAAGCTTATGTCGGACACTACCTTCTATTGATTAAGTAACTAATACTTACTTTTGGTGTCCACGGCTTTGCATTTCTCCTGAGCTGCTTCTTGTAGTTCTTCCTCTTCTATTTTAAACTCCATTAAAGGTACATAATCTTCTGAATCAAATTCAAACCCTTGTGCTTGTATATCTTCTTCATCTAGCTGGCTATTGTCTAGATTTTCCAGTTCTAGATCTGTAAGTAAACAAAAACAGTATGAGTTACACATTTACTATTTTACTGAGCAAGTGACATAAAGACATACTTTGAAAATATACAGAAGCCTCCTGAAGTACAGTCTATACAATGTGTTTGGATAATGGTAACCAATACTTTAAGACAAACACACATTTATAAATATGTATTACTAACCCAGCACCGAATGGCAGCCATCTTGTTTCTTTAATCTGATATAAAGTATGTTAAATATATATGAAATACTAATACACTGAATCTAAGACACCTACATACAAGCGAATCTCTAGGTCTCTTAGAATTAAAGATATTACATAACAAACTAACCAAACCACCATGTATGGTTAAAAGGTTTGAAGTTTTTGAGGCTGGCCTGCTGAGCTTCCGCCATTTTTTTTTTTAAATATCACACACCAGCGGACGTCACGCGGTTTCACCCGCGTAGTTCCCGTCCCCGTGGGAGTACGGGTATAAAATATAGCTTATGTTACTCAGTAAAGACGTGGCTTTCTAATGAAGAAAGAATTTTTGAAATCGGCGCAATACTTTCTGAGTTTATTCATTACAAACATACACACAAAAATACTAATCTTTCCTGTTTATAATATTGGTGTAGATAAATAAAAGCCGTTCTACAAAATCAAAAGCTGGCATCTATACCTTCGATTAATAGAAGATCTATACAAACAAATTTGGTATTAGACCAAATCTTTTAAAGCACTGTTTCCATTTGTTTTAAATCACTACATATTAAGATTTTTTAATCTAATATGTAAGAATTTTTTTGTGTATGTTGGGTAGGTCTGAGAAAATAATAACAATAAACATCGCTGGAGATAACACACAGCGCCATCTAGTGCCACACTAAGCAACGAGGCTTGTGTCGTGGACACCAGATAGTTGATATACTACATAGATACTTTTTTTATGTTTGTAAATACATACTTATTATACATATAAACATCCATGACTAGGAAACAAAGGTCCATGCTCAACACACAAACATTTGCTCCTACCGGGATTCGAACCAGGGAACGTAAGGCAGCCTCACTACCGCTGCATCAATCGGGTCATCAAAAGGTTGCACTCTATTTTTTAATCTCACACATACACATCAAAATTTCCATGCGAACAAAGGAATGAGCAACAAATCGTTAAACAAATTACCACATGTTCAGATCATTCTGCACCATTCTTTAAAAAATCAGACATTTCCTACAAAAGTGCAACACCTACAGGATCAAAATGTATGAAACGGTTGATTTTTTTTTTTAATAACCAGTGAAAATTTTCTATGTGGGTCTAACTAAACTAATGCATTGAACAAGTGGTAAATGTTTGTGTGATTGTGTTGCTTCTACCCCGTATATTAACAACTAGCTGACGTCCCGCGGTTTCACCCGCGTAGTTCCCGTTCCCGTGGGAGTACGGGAATAAAATATAGCCTATAGCACTCACGAATAATGTAGCTTTCTACCAGTAAAACAATTTTTAAAATTGGTTCATTACTTCCGGAGATTACCCCTGCATACAAACTTACAAACAAATGTTACCTCTTTATAATATTAGTATAGATAAACCTTTTCTGTTTGAAAGAAAGAAAGAAAAGAAAGAAAGAAAAAGCATTTATTAGCCCGCACAGGACAAAACACAAATAAAAATGGTTAAATTAACAGTACTTACAAATAGTAAAAATAAAATAATAAACAAAGAGAAAAATAAAAATAAAACATGAAATGAAAATGGTCCTGTACGTGGCCAAAAGGCCCCTATCTCAGCATGATGCTGTAACATTTAAAAAAAAAAACGTCACAGCGCTGGTATTCTGATAGGGCCCAGAGTGATGCCACGGTCAGACACGGATAAATAATAAATACATAAGTGTAAACGAAAAAATAATACAAATATGGGTAGAATAAATAGAGAAAATAAAATTACATCTTCACTCCACGTAACCACTACTTTGTGTTGACTTTCACAGGCAACACTGACGAACAGAGACGCGTGCGCGTAATATATAATCTGTGATTTGTTAGAGACAGTAATCTGTGGTTAGAGAGTATATATATTCTGTGCCCGATAAGGACAATATGTTATCGAAGTGAAATCAAAACAATAATACAATACTATTAAATAATTTAAAAAATACCAATCAATTCATAACAGATAGTGTGCTGGGAAAGTGTAACATACTCGTATTATACTATAAACTAGTGACAATGTTATTCAGTGTTTATGATCATTGACTAAAAAGTTATAAACGTTTAAAAACGTTAGTGTAATATCACCTTCAAAAGGGACAAAAACAGTGCTATTACAGAGTTTCAGTGAACTACTGTGCCTTGAAGGTTAAATAAAACTGATTTTATGATATTTCTGTAGCATAACGCATTCAAAAACAAACAAAAAACAGTGATAAACAAAAAAATCGGAATTCCAAACAACAATTTTAGACCAACCGTCAATTCAATAATATCAAAAACTATGCTATAACACAATAACAATGTGTAAATGTACAAAAGTGCCAATCAAGTGTTAATAAAGTGCCATCAAGTGTTAATTTGGTGAGAACAAATAATTGAACTTATCAAACTATGCATAATTGCGCGCGCATACAAACATTTTGAATTCAAATTAAGACGCATCTAACGAACTTTTCCAATTTGATATCCAACAGAATACTAATTTCACCGAATCATATAGAGTCAGTATAGTACATTGTTAAAGTGCACGGCCTGCCAAGTATGAGGTCGTAAGTTCGCGCCTCGCATTCTGCATGTCTTTTTGTGACTTACCAAATTATGTAAATTGGTTTTAGTCACTAATAAAAATAAAAAAGTCGATGAAGTGGCTGTTTAAAATTAGAACACTAATAATTCGACCTATAACTGCAGAAAAATGGAATTCTTAGAAAACATTACGTTTCGGATGAGGAAACGTGCCACATCACTGTCAAACGACAAAATAAACGAAAGTACGCTCAATAACTTTGCGAACTCACCGCTAGATGGCACATCTAGTAGCCTACCTCCTAATATATCTGATGATGAAAGCGACGAAGAAATCTTGCAGATTAAAAATGAACTACAAAATGTTAAACTACAACTCAGCGCAGCTCACGAAGAAATCAATAACTTATCATTAGAAAACATGAAGTTAAAACAAGAAATTAAAAATTTAGATGCAAAGCACAAGATAATGAAACAAGCTACAAGTAAATTAACATCTGAGATAACCGTTACCCCAAAGAAAAAAACAAAAAACATACTGTCAAAGTCATGTGCAAAAGTTCCTACTACTCCTCCAGAAATTGACACTACTTCTCAGTCACCAGCAACCAAAGATAAGCACCCTGTACAAAATAGACACTCTGAGGCACTTCAATCCCAAGAAGCTGAACTGCCAATGAAGCCTAAAAACACCAAAGATAAGCTATGTATTGTGAGTGCAAATAAACATAACAAGATTTTGTCTATAGCCGAGAATACATTTCAAAAATATGAATTCTGTCATTATGTTTCACCGAATTGTGGCACGGAGCAGCTTATCAACAACTTGGAGAATAAGTTAATAGAATATACATTAAATGATTTTTGCATTATTTTAGGCGCGAATTACACAGAAACGGCGTAAGGTGAAGGCGCGGCGCAGGCATATTGCCGTTTCAAAACGTTTCAATACAAAATGTACGTAGGCGACACGATGTGAATTATACTCAAGCGGCGTGGCGCAGGCACGTCGTTTCGTCGCCTGTTCCGCGTCGCTAGCAGTCGCGACTGGAGAGACGCGCAAGCAGCACGACATTTGTTTATACAGTAGGTGCAGAAAAATGAAGACCGTGTTTTATTTTCGACAATAGAATGTGGAAACATTCTAGTGACATTTTATACACTGTAAACGAAACACAGAAAACAATCAGGATATTCGCATAATTTTTCCATTATTTTAAAATATCTATTCTCTTGTGTGTGACATTTTCCACACAGGGTGCACCCAATATATTCGGTGTCTCTGCACGTTAATGAGTTGCAGCAAAGCAAGCGCATCTTCGTCGCCTGAAGAGGAAGACACTCTATCACGATAAAGTCAGCCTGTATAATGACTAGTTGCGGCGTCTCTTCGCCTCTTTGATATAATTTAAATCGCGTCCGTGCCTTATCTGTTCCACGCCTGCTCTGCGCCTGCGCCGCATCTTCACCGTACGCCTTTTCTGTATGTTTTGCGCCTTAATTGGAGAAAAAGACTTCCATAAAACTGAAAACTATGTGGATATAATTATAAAACTGAGAGAAAAATTGCAGAAAATACAGCACACGAATATTGTAATATGTGTTCCTACTTTCAAATTAAGTGATCATTCAACTTTGTTTAACTGGCGCATAGAGACCTTTAATAATCTACTTCATTTAGACTTGCAGACGTACAACTATGCAACGGCGTTTGATTCTAATTTAGACTTGTGTTACGATTTTACAATGTTCTCTAAGTTAAGCAGGAAAATTAACGATCGTGGTATGCGAAATATGTTTTATAATCTGTCGGTAACTATAGCTGAATATAATTCATTTTCTAAACAAGAAAACATAGCTGACAATCAAACAAGCATGTCGTCTCCACGATGCGATTTTTTTCTTTAATCATTTAAATATAATGCATCAAAATATAGCCGGTCTCCTAAGCAAATCCGATTTACTGGTTATTTATATACAGGAACTGTTAAGTAAACAAATTAATTTAGATGTTATATGTATAACCGAGCATTTCATAATGTCGGGCCAAGAGAAACTTTTACATATACCAAATTATAAGCTAGCGGCGTGTTATGCTAGACAAAACATTAAGCGCGGTGGAGCCTGTATTTTGGTTAAAAAAGGCATCGAATTTAAAGACCTGCCTGACATTGTGAGACATTCGGTAACAGGAATTATAGAATGTTGCGCAATTGAATTACCTTCACAAAAACTTACAATCTTATGTGTGTATAGACCACCAAAAATCACTAGTCTACACCAATTCTATGAAAACCTAGATATTATACTTAAAAAGATTTCCAAACCAAACAAAAAAATAATTATGTGCGGAGATTTTAATATAGATATTCTGAAAAAGAACAGAATTAGCATGGATTTTGAATGTTTTCTGATGAACTATAATTTGAAGCTAGAAATAAATAAACCGACCAGACCTCGTAGTGGAACTTGCTTAGATAATTTTGCACACAATTCAAAACAAAGCTGCCAAAGCGAAATAATAGACTTCGGATTATCCGATCATACGGCTCAAATATTTACAATGAAAGTTAATAAGTTTAGTCAAATTAAAACATGGAAAACATCAAGACGAGACATATCTGAGGAAAATTTAATTATCTTTAGAAGTCATCTACACAACTTATCGTTTTCAGATATATATAGCACAGAGGATCCTAATGAAGCCTATGACAACTTTTTAGAAATATTTCAACTCTTGTATGATCTATGCTTCCCCTTCAAAACAGTCATATTAAGATCTGAAAAAAAGATCAAATGGGTATCTAGAGGTATTAGAATCTGCAGTAAAAAACAACGCCAATTACTTTGGAAACAAAGACTTAATCCTACTAGTGAAAATAAAACGACATTTAAAGCGTACTCAAAAAAATTTAAAAAAATTATTAAGCTGACCCAAAAAGCACAAAACAACTTTCTAATTAAAAATTCCAAAAATAAATCTAAAACATCCTGGCAAATAATAAATAGTACAAAATCCATAAGTGAACCCATAACAAGAATAAAAAAACATGATTTAATATTAACTGACCCTAATGAAATAGCTCAATCATTCAACGATTTCTATATTGATCAAATTTCAGATCCACCCATAAACACTACTAAAAATACTGTAAGAATAACGTATAACCCTCATTCTATTTTTATGGCCCCTGTTGTCCCTCAAGACATTACAAGGGTGATCAAATCATTAAAGAACAAGAAGAGTTATGGATATGACGGCATTTCAACAAACGTTATAAAATTTGTCTGTTCTATTATAGCTAACCCTCTAAGCCACATTATTAACGCAAGCATATTCGCTGGAACATTCCCCGATAGCCTTAAAACCAAAATAGTTAAACCACTCCATAAAAAGAACAATAAAGAAGACATGGCTAACTTTAGGCTAGTAGCTTTAATCCCCATATTTTCCAAAATCTTTGAAAAAGTAATTTATGAGTCATTTCTTTCATTTCTGTCAAAATATAATATATTATGTGAGGAACAAAAAGGTTTTCGTAAAAGTAAAAATATAAATATGGCCATATACGACCTAATAAATAAAATAATGGTTAATGTGGATAAAAAAATACCAATTTGTGCGATTTTTACCGATATGACCAAAGCTTTTGATTACGTTAACCATGAAACGCTTTTGGTCAAACTTGATGCTTACGGCATACGAGGGAATGCTCTACGTCTAATAAAATCGTATCTAAGTGGACGTCTTCAATATACAGAAATCTCTAAAATATGTGTCAAATCTAAACGTGAGGTTAAATATTTATCTGGTCCTAGAAAAATAAAATATGGCGTTCCGCAGGGCAGCGTTCTAGGGCCACTATTATTCTTGCTGTATATAAATGATCTGCCCCGACACATCCCTTACCCTTGTGTGTTATTTGCCGATGATAGTACGATCCTAATAGACTGCCTCAAGAAAGAGCTATATGAAGATGAAATAAATAATTCTCTAAAATTAATAATAAACTGGCTCAACGATAATAATCTTATCATAAACCTCAATAAAACAAATATAATGCATTTCTATCAAAAAATTCTCCCTTTAAATCTAAAAATTAATTATGAAGGACAAACTATTGATAGCGTTAGTGTGGCTAAATTCCTGGGTATATTGATTGACAGTAAATTAACTTGGAAACCGCAGGCTGAAGAAGTCTGCAAAAGATTAAGCACGTCTGCGTACGCTCTCTACAATCTGTCCAAGAAAGTAAACATTGATACATTAATGGTTGCATATCACGGTTTGGTGGTCTCTGTTCTAAGGTTTGGTGTAGTGTTCTGGGGTAATTGTTCCGAAAGGGAGTCTATATTTAAAGCCCAAAAACGGTGCATAAGATCCATTTTCAATCTCAAGGTTACAGATAGTTGCATTCCTTTTTTCAAGAAACACAAAATACTAACTTTTCCTAGTCTTTACATTCTCGAAGTATCTATATTCGTTAGAACTAACAAGCATCTATTTCCTGCATTAAATGATACGAGGATGCGATCTACTGCCATGAGATCAAAATATCAGAGTCTGTTGTGTACTGGTAGATATAACACTGCTTTGCTTAAAAAAAACGTTATGGGTATGGCACCTATTATCTTTAACAAATTGCCAAATTGTATTAAAGATCAGCCCTTAATAAAATTCAAGAAACTACTGTCGTTGTTGCTGACAGAGAAATGTTATTACTCTGTTACCCATTTTCTAAATGATGAATTGTAATATTGCTTCACTTTATCTCATATATTACGTAAATAATCTTAGACTTAGCTGATCCATGTTTCTCATTTTGAATTTAAGTAAACTTGTACTTACCTAGTTTCTAAATTATCTGTAAGTTAACCACTATATTTTTGTATGCCAACAGGCAGAATGTACTGGGAATATTTTTGAAACTAACACCATTATTGTAACACCTGCATTCTATACAAATAAAGATATTATTATTATTATTATTATTATACTGGGGCTGATAATAGAGGTAAAACAAGAAACCAACAAACGGTGTAGTCGCTAAATGTCAGATTGTAGAAATGCAACGTGAAAGAAAAAGTACGACGATAACTAATTAACGGCAAAGGAAGTGCATCTCGGTACCGAGGTGACGGGAATTTACAAACCAGACGCTAGGACAGCAAGACGCTCCAGCCACCCCATTGCAAGCTGCGTGCAGAACCATTGGTAAGTTATTCAGACGAGTCTTTTTGCTGTTGGAGTAAGTAACGTTTGTATTTATTCCTAAAAGTACCAATTGTTTTTAGAGCACGAAAAGGTGGTGGGAGGTCATTCCAGCAGCGACTGGCGGCGAATTTAAAACTACCACGGAATGCAGCAGTTCTGTGGGAGGAAGCCAACATCAGGTATGAAGATGCTCTTGTTTTTATTTGGTTAACATCCCGCGACCAAGACAATTTTTTATACAGATATTCTGGTTGTTTTGTGAGAATTGTGCCAAAAAGAAGGGTAGCCAGGTGAAGCTTTCTCCGCGCTGACATTCTCATCAAATTACCCTTATTCAAAAATGGAGTGATATGGGTTCTGTGCGGCACATTGTAACAGAACCTTGCACACGCATTCTGTACCCGCTAGATTAGCTTCTGACTTCTGCCGAGAATGCACGCCCCATACACTGTGTCAGCGTAGTTCAGCTTGGATAGGACTAGTGATTCACATAGCATGACGCGCATATCAACACTTATGTAGGGACGGACACGATACAAAAGCTTTAGTCGGTAGAAGCAGTTGCGCACAGCTTCCAGAATGTGCGTTTCAAAATTAAGTTGTCCATCAAAAACTACCCCAAGGTTACGAGCTTCCAGAACCCTCTCAACACCACAACCATCAATCCTGAGGTCCAGGTTGCAAGTCAGCATTCTGTTAAGAAAATCCCTGGATCCCATCACAATAAATTTGGACTTAGTTGGATTCAGCACCAGGGAGTTTCTCCTGGACCAATCAGAGATTCTTTCCAGATCCTCATTAATGCTTTTGACTGTTTCAGCCGTATCCAGGGCACTAAAGGAGCGATACAACTGCAGATCATCAGCGTACAAATGGAACTTGGTGTTGATCAAACATTTGATGATGTCAGCACTGTACAAGATGAAGAGGAGTGGGGCCAAGGATCGATCCCTGTGGTACGCCCCTGCTCACATGCTTTGGGCTAGAGGACATGGTATCTCCATTGTCACTTGACACCTGGACGAATTGAGATCGATTAGTGAGGTAACTCTCAAACCATTTTACTGTTTCGACGTCACAACCATAGTAAGACAGCTTGGCGAGAAGAAGTGAAGTATTGATTGAATCAAAAGCACGTGAAAAATCTAGAAGGACAAGAAGGGTTCCCATGCTCCGGTCTCTGGCCTCAAGGATGTTCCCAACCACATCCAGTAGTGCTGTTGTTGTGCTGTGGCCCCTACGAAATCCGGATTGTGCCTGAGGTAAAATACCATTGCGCTCCAGATATGCCCTGAGCTGGTTAGAAACAACCCTTTCCAAAATTTTGGATAAACAAGGGAGCAGGCTGATAGGGCGGAGATCCTTCACACTGGAGGGGCTGGGAACTTTTGGGATAGGTCTGACGATTGCCATTTTCCACAGATCAGGAAAAGAAGAAGTTACAATAGATCTGTTAATGATTGCTGTTATGACTGTTACAGTCATAACAGCAACTCGTCGACTCGTCGTACTCTTAGAGTACGAGGGAGAGTCAACATCAGCATCTCCAGAGAGATCTGGTCCGAGCCCTGCGCGTTGGATCTTAGACCACGCAGAATTCTCAGCACATCTTCCTCCTGAACAGGCTCAAGCTGGAAATTACTGTCACTGTGCCGATGTTGTTTAAAATATGTTAAATCTG
Source organism: Xestia xanthographa (assembly GCA_905147715.2). Taxonomy (NCBI): domain Eukaryota; kingdom Metazoa; phylum Arthropoda; class Insecta; order Lepidoptera; family Noctuidae; genus Xestia; species Xestia xanthographa. Next base: position 14,048,349 of record LR990654.1, on the reverse strand, counting down.
CAGTATCAACCTCTCTACTGCCAGGAACATCCAGGAAGTGCTGGTTAATAGTATCTGGATTGTTACAGAAGTGAGGCAGACCGTGCTCAGATTTTTTTGTGTTGGTAATTGTAGACTTGATATGACTCCATAACTTCTTGGGCTGTTTAATATTATTATTGATATATGTTTTGAAGTATGCACACTTCTCAGTCTCAATTGCCGTTCTTACTAAGTACTTCATCTCCGTGTAAGATTTTCTATGGTTCTCAGATTTTGCAACTTTAGACTTTACATGACACTTGTCACGCAGCCTCATCATTTCCTTTACAGTGAAGGTTATCCAAGGAAGTGAGTTTTCTTTAATTAAGACTTTTTTAATGGGTGCATGCAAATCAAATAGAGCCAAAATGTATTGATTAAACATTTCAACCATTGAGTTCACATCTTGGAGACTTTCAATATGTTCCCAGTCAATTTTATTTAGGTCTTTAATAAAAAGTTCAGGGAGGACATCTTTAAGCGGCCTATAGGTAATCCAATACGGGATAGGCTTCTCTACTCTAAAATTTAATTCAATGCTTATAATTGCGTGCTGACCGAGTTCAGGAATGTGTGAAACTGTGTGCCCACACACACGGGCGTCAGTGCACATAACATCAATTAGTGTTTCACTATGGTCTGTAAAATGAGTCGGTTCGTTAACAATTTGTCTGAGCTTGCAACAATGTAAAAAGTTATTAAGAAGCTTTGTTTTGTTGTCAGAGGGGTTTAAAACATTAATATTGAAGGCACCCACTAGGAGAACCTTGTCCGTGTTGGCGAAAGAGGAAAGAGAGTCAGTGATCGCATCCAGAAAAACATTCACATCAAGCCACGGCGGTCTGTATGCAGTGCCAACGATAACAGATTGCGAGTTGATGTTGAGTCTCAGCCACATCTGTTCGACTTGCGACGTCGGTGGGTGCGGCAAGGCGCGCGCGCGCACTCCGCGGCGCAGGTAGAAGCCCACGCCACCCCCCCGTCCTCCGCGCACGCTGGCCGGTCGCGGCACATGCCGCAGCCGGTAGCCCGGGACTGTCGGTGCACGGCCTTCCTCTCCCTGCCCGAGCCAAGTCTCATTTATGGCCATAATGTCCACCTCCAAACGATGCATAGCAACAAGAAATTCGTCATGGCGTGAACCCAGAGACCCCGCGTTAAAAAAACCAACTTTAAGATTTTTATTCTTGTTCATTTGTACCTAGATATATATGGAGTATTCATATTGTATAATGTATGATGTAAGTCGCGTATAGTATGAAGCACAGAGCCAGAGTCATTTAAAGCATATTGTGAATAAATTATATGGTATGTAGTAAATGAAGTTTGTAAAAACGTACATAGAATAGTTAGCACTGTAAAGGTATAAATGATAAGCCGCGTAATAATATATAAACAATGTACATGTATATAATATGTAGAGAATGATCGGGCAGCTGGGCCCCCGAATAGAACCATAGTATACTGAGACAGGAAGCGAGTTGACCTTGCACAGAACAAGCACACTAACCGACATAAACTTATAACATTATTATTATGTAGTAAATAATGTATACACTTATAGAAAAGGTAGCATAAATGATATGCACTTGTGACAAAAATGTTACACCTGATTTTCAGGAGACACCTCACGACCAAAAACCCGGGTAAAGTCCTCCTCCGAGCGGATGCAGTAAGTGGGCTTGCCTTTACCCTGCTTAGCCAGGATGCGGCCGAATTTCGTCCACGTATACTTCCACCCGAGACGACTGCCAGCTTCACGCACACGGTAAAACAATTGTTTGTTAGTTTTGGTGAGCCTCTCGTTCACGTAGAAGCGACGCGAAGGCGCAGGGAGGCCGAGGTCCGTGGTGGTAGCACCGCGGCGCACACGCGCGCTTTTCAGTAGATCGTCGCGCAGCCCGCGCCGCGTCATGCGCACCACGATGCGCCGAGCTCGCCCCGGCGCAGCCTCTGTTCCTGCCGGGCCCGCTCCTCCGGCCGGTCTCGCCGAGCCCGCCGTCTGCGGCTCACGGTCAGACCTTAGGCCTACCCTTTGCGCGAACACAATGTCCCGCTCATCAAGCCCCACACCAAGCTTCGCCGCCACCAGCCCAACGGTGTGCAACACATTTTCACCCGGGACCTCAGGGATGTTGGCAAGCTCCAAGTCGGAGCCAAGCAAGTCCTGCTCGCGGTCGTTGAGTTCCAACTGCAGCTGCGTCACAATTTGCTCCAGCTGGCTCACTTTAACGTCAGGGAGAGCGGCACATTGCCTCGTTTCTAGGGCCTCAATTTTGGCCTCCAGGTTATCGACCCGCTCATTGCAGGCTCCCATTGATAAGTGCAAGCCAGCCATTTCGCGACGGAATTCTCTCACTTCATCCCTGACCTCACTGGGCTTGGCCTCAGTACCCTGAGCCTGAGTCACCGCAACGGGAGACCCCACCATACCGCCCCGGACAGGAGCCGGAGCTGCAGCCACCGACGACGCCGCTGCAACCGAAACCACTGCCGCTGAAGAAACTGCCCCCACAGCAGCCGCTGGCGCTGATGTCGCCGCTGCCGATGCCGCCGAAGGCAATACTGAAGGATGACCGTCCCTGGCGAGTGCGGCGCCACTAATACTCCTGGGCACCCTCTTCCTGCACTCAGGGCACAGCCAGTCGCTGCTTATCTGTGACTGTTCGGGCAGCAGCAGGCAAGAAAGATGGTATCTATTTGGACACGCCGAGTTTCCACACATAGCGCCCCCTTTTGCCGAGAGGAATCTTCCGCAAGTTGCACACTTTACCATAGCGGTACAACGGTGAGCAGCCAGATGGCCTTGCCCTCAGTTCAGCCCAACGGCGCCAGATGGCACTTGCGACGCAGAAACTATTGACACCGATCAATGATACTGCCGTAGACCTATGTCATAAGTCACCTTTTGGGGGTACCAGTAACCACAAAAAACAGCAAGAAACCCGGTTTAAAAAAAAAAAAATGAATGTAAAACCAGATTCACGATTGTTTATTCTCAATTACACCACTGAACCAAATAAGTCAGTCCCACGAACGATCACACACGAAAGTCAGACTAGGTAGCACGTCCGAACACGAACTTAGCGCGGAATATTGGTGTTTTTATATTATTTACACGTCAAAACAAGAACAGCTGGTGCGTACCGTACACTGTCCGTGACGTCACTCCTGTCCGTGACGTCACTGTTCAATATATTACAACTTTATTTCACTCCTAGGTCACAGGGTCCCCCTATTAGGAGGCAGCATTTTTAATTATTTGTACAGCCATCCTAAAATTAAATATACCTATGTGGAATGTAATACTATTGTATACAAAGGTTTTTTGTGCCAATAAACTTTTTTTTTTATTTTATTTTTTTATTATTTGTTGGAAGATATTACTTTAACAATATTTTTTTGTTTTAAAAACATACCATTACACTGATATTCCTCCTTTGGCTCAAGAATATCAACTTGTCTCTCAAAAACAGCTGGTAGTTCTTGTTTCACAGCAACGCTTTCTGTTTGACAGACTTCAACTATACTTATGTTCATTATTGGAGAGATAATAAACCCATGGGCAACCTCTAAGTGGTCTTGGTTTATTAAAGGTTTTGGCTGTAAAAAGATGATTACAGTATTACATAAATATGTTGATGATCACAAGGGCATTACTTACAGATTAAACAGTAAATATGTGTTGAAGAACACCTCACCTCATAATTCCCATTCATTATCTGAGCAAACCGCTCTTCTGCTTCCAAACATTTCCTCAGCAATCGGAAGCTTTGCTTAAGTTTAGCACAACAGAAGGAACAAGCGAGGACCGGTCTACTGTCGTCAGTTACAAACTGCAACAAAACTTTGAGTTTCAGTTTTCTGGGTTTGTGAATAATATTTTTTCAAACACTTGTATGTTACAGGTTTGGTGCAGTAACGCTTTGTAAACACCTCTTACAAAGGAGGCATATACATTGATCACCACGCCTGCTCAAGGCAGATTGGTGGACATTATCTTAAGCACAGGTTCCTTTATACATTAAGTTTTGTTTCACCAATAAGGTTGATTTCCCTTTTTTCCAAACCTCTAATTTAGAGTTCATATGATTCCTTGAGTAAACGAGGTGTTTAAAAACAAATTTACAAAAAATATCAATATTATTAAAGTCTCAACTTACTGGAATATCAGTGAGCCTCTCATATAGTTCGTGCAAGTTCTTGTTGACCACAACATACATTCGAATGTTCTCCGCTAGACATATCCTACACATTGGCAGTTTTTCCATCTTTAACTTACTTCAACTTAAAAACACTCCTGCGTATAAATAACTGGCACCTCTTGTAAATTATTATAATTATAACAAACTATGTAATTCTAGCAAATGTTTCGCGAATACAAGCTTGTAAAATTATCGTATTTTGGGACAAGATAATAATTTGTACTAAACATCAGCAATTCAGCACAATAGCCAGTGAGTAGAGTTGTTGTCGTTGCTGACTCTTCTGACTGACTGACAGTGGCAGTGACAGTGACACAAATATAGGTGCATTCCGTATTAGAAAATAATCACTCACAGCGCTCACATCGATATTTTGCGTTCCGATTTAGATTTCAAGATTATGACAGCTAAGAGCTGTCATCAATGGGGAAGAAAACTGTCAAATAGTTCCACGTAGATGGCGCTGACTGTTTGTTACAAACAAACTGTCAAACTCCATAGAAATTTAACAATATCTTATTATTTTGTGACTTTTTTCGATGTTATGGGTCGTTGTGTAGCCTTTGGATGCAAAGAAATAGGCGTTGTCACATTTCCAAGAAATTTGCACATGAAGAGAAAACGGGAAAAGGCACTGAAACTAAAAAAAAACAAATCAAGTAATTTTTCGAGGTTATGTGGGAAACATTTCAACGTGTTTCGTTACTACGAGACCGCTTCAGGACTGTTACAAACACTGTCGAAGTTGAAATTTCTGTCGTAAGCTTCCAACCTGTGAATAAAAAATGGGTTCTTTTCAATGATATATAAACTATAGATACGTTGTCCGCACTCTAAAATGACAACATGAAATTAAGCCAATTGGCCACATCGCGCTTAGTTACGCACCAACCTGTCGCGCGACGCTACGTTTGTTTATAATTTAATAAATCCTGTGACGTGATTGAAGATGTATATTTATCTCCCTCTCGCAACAGGCATCCCGCCGTTCGGTGTCATATTTTCTTTCTCTTTCTTCACGCTTATAAGTAGTTCTAGTATTTTCGCCGTTTTTAAGCGCCGCGATGTTGGTTCATGACGTATAATACGTCATTGGTTCTTTTCAAATAACCTTACATTTTGTTACATGTAACTATCTACTATTGTACCTTAGTTTATTTATCATTAAATCATTAAACATAACCCCAAACCAAAACAATGCACAAGACCTATTTTTGAAAATGGAAGTTATGTTGGTTGACTCTATTTACTCTGATAACTCAGATTTTGAGATATAGAACGACGATTCGTCCAGTGATGAAAAAGATGACGAAAGCGTTTATATTAGCGTATTTTGCTCCCGGCAAAGATTTACCCCATAAAAAAAATTTACCTAGATGCAACGTTAAAATGAAATATAATGTTCATGAGTTTGAAACTCATTTAATTTTTTTTCAATCAAACTAAACAACACAACCTGTGAACACTACTGTCATTTTTGACAGTGCTCACAGTGATATTTATTTGGGGCATGGTCGCTGTAATCGCAAGATGGAGCATGTCATGACGTCATCTATGACGATTCAAAGGACATCGATATTTCGCTCACGGTAATTCGGTACGAGTTTATGGACGCTCTAATCGATTACAGCTTAATTCGGAACGCAGCCGGTGCATTCCGTATTAGAAAATAATCACTCACAGCGCTCACATCGATATTTTGCGTTCCGATTTAGATATCATGATTATGACAGCTAAGAGCTGTCATCAATTCGGAACGCTCGTGAACGCGCTGACAGTAAACATAACCCCAAAATAGAACAATGCACAAGACCTATCTTTGAAAATGGAAGTTATGTTGGTTGAATTTATCTACTCTGATAACTCAGATTTTGAGATAGAGAACGACGATTCGTCCAGTGATGAAAAAGATGACGAAAGCGTTTATAATAGCGTATTTTGTTCCCTGCAAAGATTGACCCCTTAAAAAAATCCTACGAATTACAAATTAAATAATAATTTTAATTTTAATTTTCAATCAAATTACAACACAACCTGTGAACACTACTGTCATTTTTGACAGCGCTCACAGTGATATTTATTTGGGGCATGGTCGCTGTAATCGCAAGATGGCGCATGTCATGACGTCATCTATGACGATTCAAGGGACATCGCTAACGCGCTCACGGTAATTCGGTACGAGTTTATGGACGCTCAAATCGATTACAGCCTAATTCGGAACGCAGCCTAGAGATGTCAGTGTCAATGTCATAATGTCATGACAACGACATGAGCGAGTTTGTGAAATGTGTTTGTTTTGTTGTGCTTGTGAGTCAATTAAAAATATATTTTCGTTTTTGACTACTACTATTAAACTGAGAAATAAACTAATTTATATTAATTATACGTTATCTTACGTGTAATGTAATAAATAAGTGATGCTCCCTTCGACCGCTGCTGTTTTACCGTGGTCAATGGACTACTCCCGATAATTGGTCAGAGAATTGCGCTTAGTTTAGACACTTTCGTTTAAATAAACTAAAGGTATTTAGTCGCAATAATTATATACAAGCGTCGCCTGTTACTTGGACGCTGCAGAACATCCAAGTTGCAGTAATATCTTCAGTGATACATAAATAGTTACAATATGGAAAAACTGGCAATGTGTAGGATATGTCTAGCGGAGAACATTCGAATGTATGTGGTGGTCAACAAGAACTTGCATGAACTATACGAGAAGCTGACTGATATTCCAGTAAGTTGATACTATATTGATATTGATAATTCTTGTAAATTTGTATTTAAATAACTCTTTTACTCAAGGAATCATATGAACTCTTTGTTAGAGGTTTGGAAAAATGGGAAATCAACCATAATGGTGGAAGAAAACTTAATGTATAAAGGAACCTGTGCTTGCTTAAAATAAATTATAAGTCTACCAATCTGCCTTGAGCAAGAGTGGTGACCAATGTAAATATGCCTTCTTTGTAAGAGGTGTTTACAAAGCGTTACTGCACCAAACCTGTAACTTACAAGTGTTTGAAAAAATATTATTCACAAACCCAGAAAACTGAAACTCAAAGTTTTGTTGCAGTTTGTAACTGACGACAGTAGACCGATCCTCGCTTGTTCCTTCTGTTGTGCTAAACTCAAGCAAAGCTTCCGATTGCTGAGAAAATGTTTGGAAGCAGAAGAGCGGTTTGCTCAGATAATGAATGGGAGTTATGAGGTGAGGTGTTCTTCAACACATATTTACTGTTTAATCTGTAAGTAATGCCCTTGTGATCATCAACATATTATATAATCTAATAATTGAATCGTCTTTTTACAGCGAAAACCTCTAATAAACCAAGACCACTTAGTGGTTGCCCATGGGTTTATTATATCTTCAATAGATAGCATAAGTATAGTTGAAGTTGATCAAACAGAAAGCATTGTTGTGAAAGAAGAATTACCAGCTAATTATGAGAGACAAGATGATATTCTTGAGCCAAAGGAGGATGATCAATGTGATGGTATGTCTTCAAGACAAATAAATATTTTAAAGATCTTCTTATAATAAAGACATAATTTATTTAACAGAAAAGGTTTGTTGTATACAGGGTAGAAGCGACACTAATACATAAACGGTTACCACTTGTTCAGTATGTCAGTTTAGAACCACATAGAAATTTTTGATTGGATATGAAAAAAAAAAATTCAGCCGCTTCATACATTTTAGTCCTGTAGGTGTCACACTTTTTTAGGAAACGAAAATCTGAATATGTGGTAATTATTTCTTTAACTACCTGTTGCTTGTGACTTTTGCATGGAAATTTTGATGCTTATGTGTGAGACTAAAAACTAGCGTGCGACCTTTTCTCAGACCTACCCAATATACACAAAAAATTTCGTAAAAATTGTTCAAGCCGTTTTGGAGGATTAAGATAACAAACACTGTGATGATTTAAAACAAATGGAAACAGCGCTTTAACACTTCAATACCCGCAATTACAGACACAATTAAAATAACAATGCACCGTGCCTCTGGAGGCACGGCCGGGAGCATACGGGTTAAAAGATTTGGTCTAATTCAAAATTTGTTTGTGTCGATGCCTGCAGTCTGATATTTTAAAATATAAAATATGGCGGAAGCTCGGCAGGCCAGGCTCCATACAAAAAAATCGAACCTTTTGACTAAACAGGGTTTGTTTAGTTTGTTATGTAATATCTTTGAATCTAAGAGACCTAGAGATTTGTTCGTATGTAGGTGTCTTAGATTCAAAGATATTACTATTTCGTATGTTTTGAACATACCTTAGATCAGTGGATTAAAAAAAACCTGCCAAGTGCGAGTCGGACTCGCGCACGAAGGGTTCCGTACCATTATTTAAAAACATTAGACAAAACTGCAAAAAAATCACGTTTGTTGTATGGGAGCCCCCCTTAAATATTGATTTTATTCTGTTTTTAGTATTTGTTGTTATAGCGGCAATAGAAATACATCATCTGTGAAAATTTCAATTGTCTAGCTGTCACGGTTCATGAGATACAGCCTGGTGACAGACAGACGGACAGACAGCGAAGTCTTAGTAATAGGGTTCCGTTTTTACCCTTTGGGTACGGAACCCTAAAAAGCACCAAATGGCAGCCATCTTGGCTGCCATTTGGTGCTGTGTTAGTATTATTTATAAATGTGTGTTTGTCTTAAAGAATCGGTCACTGTTATCCAAACACATTGTAATATAGACTGAACTTCAGGAGGCTTCTGTATATTTCCAAATTAAATGAAAATGAAAAAACAAAATTTACATTTTCAGTTTATTGTGTGATTTACGGTCAAAATGAGCTCATGTCTTTATGTCACCTGCTCAGTGAAATAGTAAATGTGTGACTCATACTGTTTTTGTTTACTTACAGATATTGAACTGGAAAATCTAGACAATAGCCGTCTAGATGAAGAAGTTATACTAGCACATGACTCTGAATTCGATTCAGATGATGTATCTTTAATGGAGTTTAAAATAGAAGAGGAAGAACAACAAGAAGCACCTCAGGAGAAACGCAGAGCCGTGGACACCAAAAGTAAGTATTAGTTACTTAATCAATAGAAGGTAGTGTCCGACCTAAGGTTCCACCTCAGACACCTTCAGCCAAAAAAATACCTTGATGTGGACAAAATGTGCTGAAGTTTTGGCCGCGTCCAAGGTCTCTAGCAAGGGTCTCCCGTCCCAGTGTGCGACGACGCAACACAACGCAACGCGCCGGTTGGACTGGCTCTTACGTTTCTCTCTGGTTGACTATTACGAAATGTAATTGAATCTATTAAATGTCGTACGGCTTTTGCAAGCAGTGTTGCCAACTTTATTTTTACGAACCCACCAAATGTGGCCTCCTGGCCCACCAGAAAACCACTAATTCAACTCAACAAATTCCGTGATAAGTGTACCCCTAAATGTTTTTTGGAAATAAAACAACAACCAATATTGTAAATAGAAATAAGGATTTATTTTTTAATCACAAAATAGAGCTGCCTAGTATCTAAAGATGATCTTCAGAAAAGTCGCTTTCATTTGCATTTTAAGCATTTTTATAATAATAGATTTCCTTCGTTCCAATTTTCTGTACCTACTACTAACTATTTTGGTAATATGTAGATATTGCTGCATAATTGCCTTCACGTGCTAAACCAGAACGAATTGTGATATAAGAAAAGAAGATAGAAGCTCTTATCTTCATCCGGTTTCTTACGATACGGTGAAATAACAACAAAAAAACCCTTTTCAATCATTTATAACTGAGTATTTTTGTAAATCGTACTACAACAAATTTTATCCGCTATAGTAAAGAATTGGCTTACTCTTGATTATAAGGATGTGGAGAAAATAATGAACCATTAATCTCACTCTAAAAAGCAACACCATTGAACATACTTTTCCTTCATACCTACTGATACACAAACGGTAACCCATGCACACGTACCACACCTCCCACACTCACATAGGGCGATATATTAACTGAAGAATAAATTGTATTGTTTTTGATGTTCTTTTCTATGTTTTTCGTACTTTCATTTCTATTATGGTATTAATTAACGGAGACTGCAGGCGGAGTATTCAAAGAAAGCCAATTTACTTATAATGAATTTAATTTAAAGATAAATTACATTAATTAACTATGGCTAGAGGCTATGATTACGTTCGAGGTTGAAACCGAAGTGACCGTTTTTGATGCCCTGGAAATAGTGGCGTGATAGTTGTTACGTTGCGCGAAGTCAGTATCTCGTGGTCCATCCTCGTGTCCGTCCGAGGCTGATGCAATTTGTTGTAAGGTGTAATTGAGGTTAAAGGCCCGGTCACACCGGATGCGTTGCGTGACGTGACGCGTGCACGCATCAGTTGTAATGTATGAAACTGTAAGAAAGATGACAGACCAGATGCGTGACGTGTGCACGTGCGTCACTCACGCACGCAGAGCCGCATTTACTGACAAACCGAGTCCGCGCGCGTGTGTAGAGGAATGGCAACGTCGCACACGCGCCTGCAGTGATGACGTTGTATTTTATGGCGCTCCCTGTTAGATGTCAGACCAGGCACGCACGCACACGCAACGCTCATTGCTGCACGTACGCACGCTTGGCAGGTTGTATTTATTTACAAACACAATATAGTTTACGAGTGTTTTTTTTTCGCAATGGAGACAATTATAGGAAAAACTCATAGAATTGGGATATTTACTGCATTCCTCTCTTCTATTATTAATATCATGGACTCAAAGTATTTTTGGGGCAGCAGAAGATTCTTGGCATAGTAGCAACAATAACGCTTCTTCATCAGAAGAACTGCTGTTGTCTAAAATCTTTTCGCCAAATGCTCTAAACTCAATATGGCTGCTGACAATGTGGCTCGTACGCGCGTGTTGCAGTAACCTGCGTGACGTGATGCGTGCGGGCGTGACGTGTGCTGCACCGCTCTTGGCCGGTGTGACAGGGCTGTTACGCGCGTGCGAACGTCACGTCGCACGTCACGTCACGCGACGCATCCGGTGTGACCAGGCCTTAACGCATCGTCAGCGGTGCCCCTTTGTACCGTGGTATAACAAGTCAGCATCTCGTGGTCCATCTTCGTGTCCGTGGCTGATGAAATGTGTTGCTAGGTGTAAATGAGGTTAGCGCATCGTCGGCGGTGCCCCTGTGGTACCGTGGTATAACACCTCCCGCCGTAGTTCAGCATTATTAGAGTACTTTCGTCGAGAATAATGTTGAATAGTGATCTTGCGTGTCAGGTTGACGCCCGTTTGAAGTTTCAGGATTGATTTCTTGGCATGAGGTTTGCTTCGTTTTAGTTTCTGATGGTTCGTTAGATCGCCGTTTTGCTAAGATTCTTCGGACGATGACGTAACTACTTAGTACGGTTGCACTTAATAGGAAAGCGTACAACGGTATTGTAGTATGATATAAAGTTGTATCTTGAGACTTCTTTATTTCGATCGGCGGCTGTAGCCATTGCTTGCGTGTAGATTTTCCAGGTTTATTGAATTTAGGGTTAGTACTGGTTGCGATGGTGATATGGAATTGGGGTCTCGTGTAGGTAAGTCTGTGATCTTGATAACTTGTCCTCTTGCTTGGTCATTATTATTGATGATAGTGAATTCAGGAGTTCGCAGGAAACAGTTGTGAGGTAAGATAACTAAGAAGCTCCCTTGTAGATTCTTATATTCATTTCTTCCACAGGACGGCTGGACTTTAGTAGGTATCGGGAATGTTACGGTATAATGCTTGTCGTCTAATTAGTTTCACAGGTGTAAAGTTGCATGTAGAGTCGATTTTCTGCGTTGTAATCAGCTCTTGAATGCAGTCCACTTGATCTCGGGGTTTGAAGCTAGCTTTCATCTCGCAGAGATACCAAGTTTTTGCCTTCGGACATTCTGTCTCCATGTACATGAATTCGTCCTTATGTATTGCGATATAGGGAGAGGATGGTAATAGGATTTCATGATTTTTATTAGGTACTATGGAAAGTCTGTATAGGTCATAGGTCACGAATGCCAGTCCAGTCAGTCGGGATTAGGGCATGCAATTATCGAAATATTCCGATAATCGATAAAATGAAAGATATCGATTTTTTTTCGATAAAAACCGGTAATTACCGATAATTATCGTTTTTTATAAAAAAATACCTAAACTTGTGTTTTACTTGTAAATAAAGGGATAAAGTGATGCAATTACTTACCTAAAATAAAGGACAATATAATATACTGAAAAATAAATAAAACAAGGCGTTTTTTTTTTAAATCAACGTTTGTATTTCTTTATAATATTTAAATTATATAACATAACATTTTGGATTGTCTCACTAAACTCTTCTTGAAGAGATCTTTTAAATAAAATCTTAGAAACCTCTAGCTTAATTTTAAAAAAAGTTACTCTTGAAAATAATTATAATAAATGAGTGAGTTAAATATTGCAACTTTTGGACGTAATATAATTAAATTAACTTTAAATATTTTCGTAGTACAGTATGGACTATGGACATCTGAGTCATACAACATACACATCCTAACAAGATTTCTTAACGATTAATTAACGACAATAGGTAAATTAACATATAACAATTCCGTATTATAATTAAAAGAAATCACATTTAAAATAGTAATTGTGTATTATAATTAAAAGAGATCACATTTGAAATAATCACATTTAAGTAGTATAAATCTGACTTACCAATAATATTCTTATTGACGCAAAACTCTCAATTCAGTTAATCCGGGCGTCCTCAACTCCTCACTCACATGGTAGACCGACAGCGATCGACACGTTCACACACAAATATTGCGCAATGAGCAAATGACAGTGACGGGAAAGAAAACGCGCGCGGCGAGGAAACGGGACGCATCCAACGTTCGTTCAGAAATGTGTCAGAATTCTTTATATAAAATTATCGATTATCGGTATTTATCGTTTTTGTTTTCGATATTTATCGTTTTGTCAGAATGGATCGATAACCGATAAATTATCGATTATCGGTTTGCATGCCCTAGTCGGGATACCGTTAGAGTTAAAAAATCGAGCGGCTGGACCCGTAACTTTATTTAAAATTCCGTTAAGCAAGGCTTGGTTTTCCAGCTCATTTCCCGGATTGGGATTGAGAAATCTTTTGACTAATTGATCGCTCAAATTAATAAACCTAGTTAGTATATTTGGGTTCCCGTCGAACTCTGGGAGTAATCAAAGGGACTTAAATATAGCGTCAATTTGGTCTCCTTGAGCCATTGCGCTTGCGTCTTCTACTATGTCACTTAAGTCTCTAGTTTGATCTAACCTACTCTGCCTTACGACCCTAGGGGTACAAGAACCAGATTGCCTAGGATGGAAAATCTTGAAGGATTATCGTAAGACTGGAAAAAGGAAAAGTTTCAACTATAAGGAGGCAACACAAGACCAATTCAAGTGTACTCACAGTTTCATTTCTTGGTATCTCTGAATCAGCATCGAAGTCTGGATGCACCGGCTGCAGCTTTCCGTGGTTCTGGATACTCGATGAAGGCTTAAGAGCTCAGGCAGCGGCTATGCGGAGCCGACAGGATCGATTTTAGAGTCCTTTTACGCGCCGCGTACCTACTGCTTCGAGTATACTACCGACTGCGCCAATTAACGGAGACTGCAGGCGGTGTATTCAAAGAAAGCCAATTTACTTATAATGAATTTAATTTAAATATAAATTACATTAATTAACTATGGCTAGAGGCTATGACTACGTTCGAGGTTGAAACCGAAGTGACCGTTTTTGATGCCCTGGAAATAGTGGCGTGATGGTTGTTACGTTGCGCGAAGTCAGCATCTCGTGGTCCATCCTCGTGTCCGTCCGTGGCTGATGAAATGTGTTGCTAGGTGTAATTGAGGTTAACGCATCGTCAGCGGTGCCACTTTGTACCGTGGTATAACATATTTTTGGGAATTTAAATAAATTTTTATTTAAAAAAAAAAGAGAAAAAATAACACAATCAAACGTATATCTCATAATTTAAATTTTACAAAACAAAAGAATATTTTCTAATTAAATAAATGACACGAAACGATTTCTAGGTCGATGTTCACGAGCGCACGCCTGTCTGCCAAAGAGGAGGCGCGCCGGTTTCCGCTGGCTTATATAGGGCTGATGACTCGTAACTCCCTTAGACTGACGTTGCTGCTAACAGTATTTTAGTTTTTTGTTATTATTTTTTCTAAAATTATTTTTTGTGGCACAATCATATGTTTGTCCCTATGTTGAATTGTTGACATTAGTATCTAAGCCAAATTAAATGGGAGAGCGCGCTAACTCCTAACATACAGGTACACTCAGTTTAGGAGGCAGAGGCTTCAAACAAGTTTATGTAACCAATTACCTATGTAGCCATGATTATCATTATTACCTATTCCTTATTATTGCTATTATTTCAATCTGAAATATGACCTTATATGAATTATTGAATAGTGTTTATTACTGTTAATTGGACATCATAACGACTTCTACATAATTTTTTTCTGAAATTTATTGTATTGTGTTTTGATAAGTTTTGACTCAATTTATTATATTAATTTAATGTTCGAAAACTCAACAGCAAACCAGCATTGTGCTTTGCAGTGCCTTGACAGGGTTCATGTACAAAAACCTACACTAATATTGTAAAATGTGTGATGTGCATGAGAGCAAATAAAAAAACATACCTCTTTTCCCCAATCGATTTGGAATGTTGTTCTTACCCGATTTATTCTCGCAGGCCCGGCTGTTGCAGAGGAACCTAAACTGAACTTACGAAGAACACAATTAGAAGACTCAATATCAGCCGACCAAAAGACAAACCAAATATTGGACTCGAAAATTATCCGAGCCACTCAAAATCGTACGTCCAAATATATAACTAAATTCAAAAAGCGTCATGAATGTGAAATATGCCACTATACGTGTAGTACAAAGAGTGATTTTAGTAAACATGTGCGTACACACAGAACTAATCATCTTCGTACACACATTGGTGAAAAACCTCACAAGTGTGATATATGTCAGAGTAGTTTCAATCGAAAGTTTCATTTAACAAATCATATTCGTACACACACTGGTGAAAAACCCTACAAGTGTGATATATGTCAGAGTAGTTTTAGTCGAAAGTTAAGTTTAACAAACCATTATCGTACACACACTGGTGAAAAACCTTACAAGTGTGATATATGTCAGAGTAGTTTCAGTCTAAAGTTTCATTTAACAGATCATGTTCGTACACACACTGGTGTAAAACCTTATAAGTGTTATATATGTCAGCGTAGTTTTAGTCAAAAAACTCATTTAACAAGTCATTTTCGTACACACACTGGTGAAAAACCTTACAAGTGTGACATATGTCAGAGTAGTTTCAGTCAAAATTATAATTTAACAAGACATATTCGTACACACAATTGTGAAAAACCTTAAGTGTGATATATGTCAATACCGTTTCAGTCAAAAGTATAATTTAACCTTTTCACCGCATGGACTTCAATAGAAATTCCAGATTTTCGTGCCACCAGCGCCACGACTTCATTAAAAGCTCTTAGTTTTAACTATGTGATATAAAAATAAATTTACTGTATTTTACAAGTTTTTTTCTTTTTATTATTTAATATAGCACTGTTTAATTTTTTTTTATTTTTCCACGCAAAAGAAGCCCTCATGTGCCTTAAAATTGGCAAAAACATAAACTCGGAATATTTTTAATGTCCCCAAAACGCCAAGGACATGCATAGTCGGCCAGTGATGTGACGCGAAAGTTATCACTGTATGAATTTACCCGTTGAAATATTTATACACTTTACATGAGCTGTAAGACCTTGCTTTTTGCCAAACTTCGTGACTCTAGGTCAACCGGAACTACCATATAGGTTTTCGACCCAAAACCTATGGGATACTTCCGGTTGACCTAGAATCACGAAATTTGGCAAAATACAAGGTCTTACAGCACAAGTAAAGGGAAAAGTACGAAAAATAAAAAAAAGTTGAAACTTAAGGTAAATTTTTTTACTTACAAGTTTTCGCGAAAATCTAAATTTACCCATATCTTTTTATGATGTTGACCCAGGACCTTGATTTTTATACACCTAATAAGGACTACAGACCTCAGTAACTGGTATAAACTCAACTTGCTAGGTCCACCCGTTCCTGAGAAAATCGGTGGTGACAGACGGACAGACAGCTCAGACAAGAAAGTGATCTTATAAGGAACCAAAGGGGGGCTTCTAAGGGGTCTTCTTCTTGTATTAGGAATTTCAACTGACTTTAAGACCATAATGCACTATAATTACTGCAAATAAATGATTATGATTAGGGGTTCCGTTTTTTCCTTTTGAGGTACGGAACCGTAAAAAGTAAGAATTTAATAAGCAAAATGTTCGGTAAGCTGCATACTAAGCGTCGCGCGTCGCTTGGAGGTATCTTGTGGCTCTGGAGTGCGAATTTAACAAAGTTGAAATGGTTACTGAAGTAGTTAAAAAACACGGGTGTAAACAAAAATAGAAGAAAAACCATAGGCCACATCCCTAATCAGAATTGAATTGAACGTGCTCTAAGCGTCAAGGACTTGAAATGAAGCAAATAGAGATGTACCTCAGTTCTTAAAGCTCTAATTGAGTTATGTATTTGTTTCTTTGATACTTATAATTTATACTGTTTCTTCTTACTAGGCATACTGTGAAATAAAACAAAAATGGAAATATTCAATCAGTTTTTATTAATATCTCATAAATACTTATAAATCTCATTCATCAATATGACGCTACCCTCATAACTACTGTTTACTATATATTACATTCTACATATTTTATAGCTAGGCTGGTGAGGCATCGCGTTCTGAGTACGTTGGCGGTGAAAAGGTAACAAGTCACATTCGTACACACACTGGTGAAAAACCTTAAAAATGTGATTTAGTATGTCAGCGTAGTTTTAAGCACAAGCTATCTCTAATAAACCATATTCGTACACACACTGAGGTAAAACCTTACAAGTGTGATATACAGGGTGTAAACAGACCTTTTATGAACGACGTTTTTTTTGGGGTGAAAAATCACGTTTTACGGTAAAACTCAATGTAACACACTCAAAACATTGTTTTGATGGACGTATTTAATAGTAAACGGGATATGGAGGAATTTAAAGTGTTATAATAATTCAATTATTTATTCGAGCAACTTATCTCATAGTATTAGTAACAATTTCACTTATAACTATGTTAGTAAACTAAAGTACTTTAGTTTACTAACATAGTTATAAGTGAAATTGTATTGTATTGTGTATTTGAATGTACAGTCAAAGGTCAAAATTCCACTTCCACCGCAATGCACATTATCGTTTGCGCTATACGGGCGGCGGCGCCTATACACACATAAGCATATTTATCCGTGTGAGTGATGTTCCAACGCTAACAACCAATTTGGCCACCGTATCACTTACACAACTCATTGAAATTTGTAATAACAATCTTAAGCGGGCAACAAGTTGCTAATGTGTAAGTGTTGTCAAACGTTCTTATAGAAGAAGGTCATAAGTACCACCAATATTGCTTTGCCATTGTGTTGCGAGATTGGCAGTCGACTTCTGACTGTTACTGTACATTCAAATCATGAAATTAACCTAAAATTAAAAAGGGGCACATCGTTACTATGCTGCAGGTCCAGCAGAAATTTTGCAGCACCGGTTAACGATCGCGCAGTCCAGTCGGCCAGAGATCATTTTTAGGATGCTGTTGGCACTGCCCCGCACCCTGCGTACCAGGGATGCGCATCTCTTACGCATTACTGTATAGAAGCAATCTACGCGGGCTTCTGCAAACATCCCTGAAGCACTACAGAAGCGCGGCAACCCCATCAGCACCCAAAAAACACGACCTAAAAAACTAGTATTTGAAAAAAAAAAACAAATTGTGAAAAAGTTGTAACTTTGACCTCCAGTATCTCCGTAACTAGTAGGTTCCCAGGTATGGTCCAGAACAAAAAACATGCGGGGTAGTTTGTGGGGACTGTCGATAGTTTTAATATGATGAGGCACGTGGTTCGTGGCAGTGTTTCGGGGGTGGACCAGTAGCGAACAGAAAACAGTCCAACCTTTATGTAGCAATTTATTTACATAATAAATGTACACATAATATCGTCACTTAACAAAGAACGCACTATTATACTATATAAAGCTCGATTACCACTCACTCACTGACTCACTGACATAATTGTTCTCCCAGATGGTGGATGGGGAGGTGGGTATATTTTGGCAGATTCGTAAACAAGTAACTCCCGCGAATATGGGAAAAGTGCCAAACCTCCCCTTTTCACCCCCCTTCCTCCCCCTCCCTGTCGTATCTCGGAAACAAAGAGACCCGTATTTTTCGTTTTTTACGGATTCGTATAAAGGAGGTTCGGAAAAGTAAAAACCAGTTTTCAAAATTGACCCCTTTTTCCCCCTTCTCCCCCCTTTAGGCGGATCTCGGAAGTTGAGAGACTTGGAACATTTTTTTTTTCAGATTCATATAAAGGGGCAACGCGTTAGTCAAAATCAGTTTTCAAAACTCCCCACTCTCCCCCCCTTCACCCCTCCCCCCATCGTATCTCGAAAACTAGGACACGTAGCGGCTTTTTGATTTTTTATGTAAATTATTATTGAGGAGCGTTTAAATTTAAATACGGAGGGTATTCTCCTCTCCCCAACCTCCCCTAAAAATAAAAGGGCTATAACTTCGTAACGGTCAGAGATAGCCATTATGTGTTTGAACAAATATTATAGTAGGCGTCGAAACCTGTCCGGTGGTGGTAAGTCCCGAGTGGAGCGAACCTGCGAGACCGAGTGGAGAGAAGGGGGGAGGTGGCGAGCGAAGCGAGCCGGCGACCTCCGTAGCGTAACGAAGGTCGAGTGGGTGAAGCGTAACTCAGGGGCGACGACAAGCAACTTTAGGGTTATGTTTTTTTTAATGGGGTAAGGTTTTTTACTTTTATTTTATTAGGTTTTTTTTTTATATTAATTTTATAATGTTTTAGGGGTTCTTAAGGGTTTTCATACTGATTTAGGGGTAGTTGTAACGGATTTTCCAATTATTTTAAGGATTCCTATGGATTCTCAAAATTTTATGATGGTAAGCAATACTTCTCAAGAACACGACAACACGCGAGCTGCGCGCAGCTCGCGCACCCACGCAAATACTAGTTACAATTATATAGTTTATCTGAGCACATCAGTTACACACATCGTGTTCACGGTTAGCAAGCGAGAGAGGAGAACCGGAACAGAGCAATCTGTACGGGGTTCACACATCCGGTGATGCCATACGAGAAAAATATAATAAGGGCATCTGTAGACGGTAAATCTAATACTTCCCCTTGTCCTATTATATTTTTAGTAAAAAAAGATACAAAATATACAATTGACACTATATAATAAATGTTACACTGCAGTCTCTACAACTTATATAGGTATCACATAAACGTTGCAATTAATACTTAAGTTAACAAGTCAATAAAATTATATCACAGTTTTTACATAAGATACACATTACACTCTAATAAACTTACTTTATAGTTTTAACAACATTCAAATTTTGTGTGAAACTACTGTGTTTTTGTTTACCTAAAGATTTGGTAAGAACATCTGCTATCATCCTGTCTGTAGGCAAGTATCTAACTGTTATAGAACCATTATTAATTAAGTCTTTGACAAAATGATATCGAATGTCAATATGTTTGGTTCGTTTATGGCATACTTCTTTAGACTCTAGTAACTTCTGGGCACTTTGACTATCATTATACAAAATACATTCATCTAATTCAATTAATGTTGGTTCTGAAAGTAAATTTTGAATAAAACAGATATCTTTACAAGCATCGCCTATTGCGAGGTATTCCGCTTCCGTACTTGAGAGAGCAACACACCTCTGTTTACGCGATTCCCAGTTTATGGTGGAATTGCCTAGTTTTATAACGTAACCAGTGTACGATTTACGATCAGTAGCGTCGTTAGCCCAATCAGCATCAGTGTACGCGCTCAATTTCCAATTGACACTCTTTGTGAAAAGCAAACAATGATCAATTGTACCAGCTAAATATCTAAGTACATGTTTGGCTGCGAGCCAATGGGTTTTATCGAAACAGCAGTGCAAGTACGTAGGAATCGATTCGATAAATCTGACAGCTAATCTCGATAAAATGAGTTCATGTCGAATCGAATCGATGTCGCAAGTACGTAACTACTATTTTAACGATCGTTATTATACTCTACAATTATAACGATTTTATCGAAAATGCAAGTACGAAACGACATTTTGACAGTTGAGATCGACAATTTACGTTGTCGAGCTCGGTAATTTATCGACGCCTTTTAAAAGCGCGACAAGCTTATCGATCATTAATTTAATGGATTTAGGACTTATGGTGTTATTGCTGATGATGAGGAAGAACGGCAGCACCATCATAATGTGATGCGTATTCGGAGGCAACGTTTCAGAGACACGAACAATCCACTGGAACTTCCACATTTTGTTCGTCTTTTTCGAGTGACTCGAGAAGTGGCAGTCATTTTAATACAAAGGATAGAGGTAGATTTACGGAGGACACGATCCACTGGATTCCCTGTCCATATCGTGGTAAGCACCTGCTGTTTTAGGTTTTGACAGCCGTAAGGTTTTATGCAATTGGGAGTTACCAAAGGTGCATTGGGCAGGAGTACAATCTTGCCCTTGGCCACAAAACTGTGAGCAAGGTTGTGCGAGAAGTGTCGAGGACAATAGTTCGCCGCCTCTTCCACACCTACCTACGTGAAGATCCCAGGAACTGCAGTTGAAAGGAGAGCCATCGTGGAAGGATTCCAGCACTGGAAAGCGAGATTGCCTTGGATGTGTCGATTGCACCCATGTTGCAATAGTCACACCCTACAACAATATTCCCGATGACCCCTTATATGGGTATAAAAGGGTACTACAGCAATAACACACAGTTTTTGAGTACTTATTTATTTTACAATTTACAGTGTATTGGCTTTTATTTATTTAACAATCTTTAGTCACAGAAAAGCCATAATTAAATCTTCCAATATTTCTTTCAAGTTAAATAAGAATTAGAATAATTTATTTAAAAAGTATAACAAAAGTGTTTCAGAACATTTTATTAACTCATTCAGAGGATATATTTATTCCATCACAGTATCTAGGTACCCAACAATGGTCACAATCAATTTATAGCTACACATACAAAGTATGCTAATTAATTTTTAGGTGTGCAATGTTAACTGCAGGCTTTTGAATGTAAATGCACAATTCCCAGGGTCAAGCTCGAGCCCTCTTTGCATTCGCACTCTTGGCCCTTGATTTGAGATCCCTCCATGTCTGTAAGAAAGCATTAGCTGCATTATAACCTTAAACCTTAATCACAGTAATTATTATGACTGCCTCTGTGATCAGTCAGTCTAATACTCAGGTAGTGGACTCATAGGTTGTGAGTTCAATCCCCATAGTAAATATTGTGATAGGGCCCTCCTTCCACCCATCAATCTTAGGATGTAATAATAATCGGTGAAAAGCAGGTGTACCAAGTGTCGACTGTGACTTGCTTCACAGTTTACACATGGGAACACCTCTGACACCCACTTGGGGATTCATGTTGTGACAATATAATGTTGTGTTCATTGTTATGATCAAACAAAAAAATTAATGTGAAACAAAAGTTGAAAATATTATAAACAAATGATATAAAATTAAAGAATAGTTTGTTATTAAACATCGACAAATCACACAGTAAACCACCGATCCACAGTCTTGTTTGGGCCAAGGTTTGCCAGCTCTTTTGCCAATTTGGCCCACTTTTCATTCTGTTGAACCATATAATGACTAAAACATCTTTTTCTTGCATGTTACTTACAGCGCTGCCTAAAAGTAAACATAGGATTATTGACACAAACCATTGACATCCAGCAGCCTTTCTATTGAGAAAAAGCTAATAGTGTAATCACTATGTGGTTAGAAACCAATTTCCAGTAGTGAACATGCCACTGTGATGTGAAATGCTATAGCAGGATGATAAATATTGTAAAAGTTGGTTGGAATTAATTGAATATAGCACTTGAATCCTTGCTTGCTCGTTACAGCTATTTGCTGGTTTTTCAGCCAAAATAACTGACTTAGGACTGTTTATTACTTAACTAGAGAGTAGTCCCAAGATTTGAATGTTCTAAGGAAACATAAATAAGGATGAATCTAAAACTATTAAAAACTGTTCAATATAAAAATACGTACCTTGCTCATTCAGCTGTCTCCGAGAACGTGAAAAGTGAAATATTTCTGCTATTGTAAAGACGAACCACTGACTGTGTAACTGTATTTATCATGTATTAAAATTAAATTTTCGAAACAATACAAAGTTTTTTTCTCAAACAAACCTCAAGAAAGTAATGTCATTGTCAACTGTCAAAGACTTTGACAGTTGACACTTTGACTCAAAGGCCGCGTTCCGAATTAGGCTGTAATCGATTTGAGCGACCATAAAGCTGTTCCGAATTACCGTGAGCGCGATATCGATATCCCTTGAATCGTCATAGATGACGTCATGACATGCGCCATTTTGCGATTACACTGACCATGCCCCAAATAAATATCACTGTGAGCGCTGTCAAAAATGACAGCTTTTTTCACAGGTTGTGTTGTATAATTTGATTGAAAAAAATTGAAATGAGTTTCAAACTCATGAACATTATTTTTAATTACCGTTGCATCTATGTAATTTGTAATTCGTAGGATTTTTTTAAGGGGTAAATCTTTGCCGGGAGCAAAATACCCTAATATAAACGCTTTCGTCATCCTTTTCATCACTGGACGAATAGTCGTTCTCTATCTAAAAATGTGAGTTATCAGAGTAGATAGAGTCAACCAACATAACTTCCATTTTCAAAATAAGTCTTGTGAAATGTTTTGGTTTGGGGTTATGTTTACTGTCAACGCGTTCACGAGCGTTCCGAATTGATGACGGCTCTTAGCTGTCATAATCGTGATATCTAAATCGGAACGCAAAATATCGATGTGAGCGCTGTGAGCGATTATAACCTAATTCGGAACGCAGCCAAAGTGTCAACTACAACCTTTTTTTTTGGCAAAGGTAAACACGACGACGTCATGAAGATGGACATTTTCTGTATTTTTACTAAAATAATTGGAAATTTTGGAAAATACTGGTAGTTTCTCTGAAATAAACCCTTAAATATTGTATATAATGCCAAAAATCTATGAAAAAAAGGATTTTTTTAAAATCTCAGACCATATTTGTACTACAGAGATCCCACCTTAAATGTATTGTCTTTGGACGTCCTCAGTGTTGCCATTTGACAAGTGATCCTTGTCGACTCGATTCGTACCTCGATAAATCTTATCGTCGCGTGTTACGTACTTCCAAATTCGTTGTTCGTACTTGCACTGTGCAGTGCAAGTACGAACTTAGCATCGATAAGACATCGACATCGCTAAGGTTGTCATTTTTATCGATCTTGTTAACGAATTTGGAAGTACGTAACACGCGACGATAAGATTTATCGAGGTACGAATCGAGTCGACAAGGATCACTTGTCAAATGGCAACACTGAGGACGTCCAAAGACAATACATTTAAGGTGGGATCTCTGTAGTACAAATATGGTCTGAGATTTTAAAAAAATCCTTTTTTTCATAGATTTTTGGCATTATATACAATATTTAAGGGTTTATTTCAGAGAAACTACCAGTATTTTCCAAAATTTCCAATTATTTTAGTAAAAATACAGAAAATGTCCATCTTCATGACGTCGTCGTGTTTACCTTTGCCAAAAAAAAAGGTTGTAGTTGACACTTTGGCTGCGTTCCGAATTAGGTTATAATCGCTCACAGCGCTCACATCGATATTTTGCGTTCCGATTTAGATATCACGATTATGACAGCTAAGAGCCGTCATCAATTCGGAACGCTCGTGAACGCGTTGACAGTAAACATAACCCCAAACCAAAACATTTCACAAGACTTATTTTGAAAATGGAAGTTATGTTGGTTGACTCTATCTACTCTGATAACTCACATTTTTAGATAGAGAACGACTATTCGTCCAGTGATGAAAAGGATGACGAAAGCGTTTATATTAGGGTATTTTGCTCCCGGCAAAGATTTACCCCTTAAAAAAATCCTACGAATTACAAATTACATAGATGCAACGGTAATTAAAAATAATGTTCATGAGTTTGAAACTCATTTCAATTTTTTTCAATCAAATTATACAACACAACCTGTGAAAAAAGCTGTCATTTTTGACAGCGCTCACAGTGATATTTATTTGGGGCATGGTCAGTGTAATCGCAAAATGGCGCATGTCATGACGTCATCTATGACGATTCAAGGGATATCGATATCGCGCTCACGGTAATTCGGAACAGCTTTATGGTCGCTCAAATCGATTACAGCCTAATTCGGAACGCGGCCTTTGAGTCAAAGTGTCAACTGTCAAAGTCTTTGACAGTTGACAATGACATTACTTTCTTGAGGTTTGTTTGAGAAAAAAACTTTGTATTGTTTCGAAAATTTAATTTTAATACATGATAAATACAGTTACACAGTCAGTGGTTCGTCTTTACAATAGCAGAAATATTTCACTTTTCACGTTCTCGGAGACAGCTGAATGAGCAAGGTACGTATTTTTATATTGAACAGTTTTTAATAGTTTTAGATTCATCCTTATTTATGTTTCCTTAGAACATTCAAATCTTGGGACTACTCTCTAGTTAAGTAATAAACAGTCCTAAGTCAGTTATTTTGGCTGAAAAACCAGCAAATAGCTGTAACGAGCAAGCAAGGATTCAAGTGCTATATTCAATTAATTCCAACCAACTTTTACAATATTTATCATCCTGCTATAGCATTTCACATCACAGTGGCATGTTCACTACTGGAAATTGGTTTCTAACCACATAGTGATTACACTATTAGCTTTTTCTCAATAGAAAGGCTGCTGGATGTCAATGGTTTGTGTCAATAATCCTATGTTTACTTTTAGGCAGCGCTGTAAGTAACATGCAAGAAAAAGATGTTTTAGTCATTATATGGTTCAACAGAATGAAAAGTGGGCCAAATTGGCAAAAGAGCTGGCAAACCTTGGCCCAAACAAGACTGTGGATCGGTGGTTTACTGTGTGATTTGTCGATGTTTAATAACAAACTATTCTTTAATTTTATATCATTTGTTTATAATATTTTCAACTTTTGTTTCACATTAATTTTTTTGTTTGATCATAACAATGAACACAACATTATATTGTCACAACATGAATCCCCAAGTGGGTGTCAGAGGTGTTCCCATGTGTAAACTGTGAAGCAAGTCACAGTCGACACTTGGTACACCTGCTTTTCACCGATTATTATTACATCCTAAGATTGATGGGTGGAAGGAGGGCCCTATCACAATATTTACTATGGGGATTGAACTCACAACCTATGAGTCCACTACCTGAGTATTAGACTGACTGATCACAGAGGCAGTCATAATAATTACTGTGATTAAGGTTTAAGGTTATAATGCAGCTAATGCTTTCTTACAGACATGGAGGGATCTCAAATCAAGGGCCAAGAGTGCGAATGCAAAGAGGGCTCGAGCTTGACCCTGGGAATTGTGCATTTACATTCAAAAGCCTGCAGTTAACATTGCACACCTAAAAATTAATTAGCATACTTTGTATGTGTAGCTATAAATTGATTGTGACCATTGTTGGGTACCTAGATACTGTGATGGAATAAATATATCCTCTGAATGAGTTAATAAAATGTTCTGAAACACTTTTGTTATACTTTTTAAATAAATTATTCTAATTCTTATTTAACTTGAAAGAAATATTGGAAGATTTAATTATGGCTTTTCTGTGACTAAAGATTGTTAAATAAATAAAAGCCAATACACTGTAAATTGTAAAATAAATAAGTACTCAAAAACTGTGTGTTATTGCTGTAGTACCCTTTTATACCCATATAAGGGGTCATCGGGAATATTGTTGTAGGGTGTGACTATTGCAACATGGGTGCAATCGACACATCCAAGGCAATCTCGCTTTCCAGTGCTGGAATCCTTCCACGATGGCTCTCCTTTCAACTGCAGTTCCTGGGATCTTCACGTAGGTAGGTGTGGAAGAGGCGGCGAACTATTGTCCTCGACACTTCTCGCACAACCTTGCTCACAGTTTTGTGGCCAAGGGCAAGATTGTACTCCTGCCCAATGCACCTTTGGTAACTCCCAATTGCATAAAACCTTACGGCTGTCAAAACCTAAAACAGCAGGTGCTTACCACGATATGGACAGGGAATCCAGTGGATCGTGTCCTCCGTAAATCTACCTCTATCCTTTGTATTAAAATGACTGCCACTTCTCGAGTCACTCGAAAAAGACGAACAAAATGTGGAAGTTCCAGTGGATTGTTCGTGTCTCTGAAACGTTGCCTCCGAATACGCATCACATTATGATGGTGCTGCCGTTCTTCCTCATCATCAGCAATAACACCATAAGTCCTAAATCCATTAAATTAATGATCGATAAGCTTGTCGCGCTTTTAAAAGGCGTCGATAAATTACCGAGCTCGACAACGTAAATTGTCGATCTCAACTGTCAAAATGTCGTTTCGTACTTGCATTTTCGATAAAATCGTTATAATTGTAGAGTATAATAACGATCGTTAAAATAGTAGTTACGTACTTGCGACATCGATTCGATTCGACATGAACTCATTTTATCGAGATTAGCTGTCAGATTTATCGAATCGATTCCTACGTACTTGCACTGCAGTTATTAAACTGGCTTAAGGTGGATGCTCAAGCGTAGCCCGCGAAATTCAAATTTTCTTACGTTTTTTGCAATTTGCAGGCCAGTGCTAGGTTGTATGTTGATTAAAATTTTGTTTGCGACTGTAAGACGTATGTAGTTACAGAATTATATTCATCAAACTCATCAATACAACCCTCAAAGTTCATATTGGTGTCAAAATTACTTTTCCAAGGTCAAAATCATTCTTGCACCATTATGAACTTGGAGGGTTGTATTGATGATTTTGATGATTATAATTGTGTTACTACATACGTCTTACAGTCGCAAACAATATTTTAATCAACATACAACCTAGCACTGGCCTGCAAATTGCAAAAAACCTAAGAAAATTTGAATTTCGCGGACTACCCTTGAGCATCCACCTTAAGTAACTACAAGCATAGGCAATATCCGGCCTAGTGCAAACACATAAATACATGAGACATCCTAAAAGTTGTCTGTATTTATAAACACTATCATCCAACTCTACACTTGTATGTTCAGACTTCTGTAACTTACAATTATGAGGCAAAGGTGTGGTTACTGGTTTACAATTTTGCATGTTAAATTTAACCAATAATTTCTTTGTGTATTCAATTTGGTCTAAACATAATATACCTTTTTGTCTATGTCTAGAAACTCTTATACCCAAACAATTTTTAAGTGGACCTAAATTTTTTACATTAAACTGTTTTTCTAATGCTATTTGCAGATGAACTTTAATGTTACTATTTTTATTATAAAACAGATAAAAATCGTCTACATAAAGTGCCAGTAAAACTATGTCATTGCCTACCTTTTTACTGTACACACAAGGTTCATTTTTACATTGTTTAAAATTATTAACAATTAACAAGTCATGTACCTTTTTGTTCCACATCTTGCTGGATTGCTTTAAACCATAGATAGCTTTCTTTAGTAAACAAACTTTACCATTAAAGTGTTCCGAAAAACCTAAGGGTGGTTGCATATATATTTCTTCATCAAGATCTCCATTTAAAAACGCAGTTGCCACATCAATGTGATCTATTTCTAAGTTTAGTTGATTGCTTATATTAAACAGAATTCTCATTGAAGAATGTCGAACCACCGGTGAGAATGTATCATTGTAATCTATTTCTTGCTTCTGAGTGAAGCCTCTGGCAACTAGTCGCGCCTTAAAGCAGTTGAAATTATCATTTGTGTCATGCTTAACCTTAAAAACCCATTTACATTGAACAATGTTTTTGTTAGGAGGCTTATCAACTATTTCCCATACCTTGTTGGCGACTAGCGAGTCATACTCGCGCTGCATAGCGGCTTGCACTCATCAGAATGTGGAGAAGACAACGCATCTTCATATGAATGTGGTTCTCCACACAAACCGTCATGCAAGGACATAGACACAAAACAACCATATCTTTGTACCTTATGGGAGGAATATTGCGTGTAGAACGCACGCTACGCCTAGTAGAGACTGTCTCTGTGTTAATTACTTCCCCTCCAGCAGACGTCCCACCACATGTCAGACGACCATCACCTCCAACATGAGCAGACTTTCCAGCTGACTCTGAGATATTCGATGAGTCATGGGTCTCACTAGATGCTCTTGAGTTCTCTTCTGATCCTGAAATGTCAGAAAAAGAATTCATGTCATTTTTTAAAATACTTGAATCTGATTCATCATTTGTAATAATTGAGTCATTATTTAATTCAATATTATTATTACAATTAATTTCAATAATATTATCAATTATATCATTATCAGGATTCAATTCAATATTATTCAAATAATTATTATTTATTAATGACTTATTTCCATCAATATTCATAAAATCTTTTAAAAATACAAAATTATGTTGGTCTTTTTTAAAATCATGTCCCAAATCCTTGTAAAATTTATTCTCTATAAAAGCTACTGTACGTGAGAATACCACTTTCTTTGGATTTGAAGGCTCCACAAGTCTATAACCTTTGCAGGTGTCACTGTAGCCAACAAAAATGGAAAGTCTGGCTTTCGAATCCAGCTTCTGCCGTTTTTGAGATGGCACCAGGTAGTATGCTAAGCATCCAAACACACGAAGATGGCCGAGGTCAACTGGGGACCCAGTCCATACTTCTTCGGGCACTCGTTCAGACAAAGCAGCTGTAGGTGACCTATTTTTTAAATAAACAGCTGTCATGACAGCTTCACCCCAGTATTCCTTGCTGAGACCTGCCTCTGCCAGCATACTCCTAACCTTGTCCATTAAGGTACGGTTCAGTCTTTCTGAAACCCCATTCTGCTCAGGGCAGTAAGGGACAGTGACCTGATGGACAATACCCTGCTCTTTTAAATAGTTGCTAAACTTGTTGTTGCAGTATTCACCGCCATTATCTGATCTTAATACCTTAATTTGCAAGCCTGTCTGTTTCTCAACTAGTGTTTTAAATGTAATAAAATGGTTAATTACCTCAAACTTATTTTTCATCAAGCATGCAAAGCTCTTCCGAGTGTAGTCATCAGTAAAAGTTACGATGTACTTCGCTCCAGACCAGCTTGGCTCCTGCATGGGTCCACAGACATCGGAATGGATCAGTTGCAGAGGCTGCGTCGTTTTTGATGTGCTGTCAGGAAAAGCTGCGGCCGACAACTTCCCCTCGAGACAAGCAACACAGTTCTTGAGTGACTTTTCATCCTGAAATAGACAACGCATTCCACATGGAACTTTCTCCAGTGTTTTCATACCTTGTATATTCAGGTGACCGAGACGTCTGTGCCATAATTCAGCAGGAAGACCAGCAATGTCCCTGGTACTCAACAGCTCCTCTCCATGATCAAGGAGTAGAGAGTGCCCACTTTTAGTCGAAGACCCAAAACCATTTACATTTACACACTCAGACATAACAACATACCCATTAAGTTTAAACAAACCATTAACACATACACCAGATGCAACTAAGTTGCCAGACTTGTCTTTATGACCAACATTGTCATTATAAATAAAACATTTCTCATTGCTAAACCTAACTGAATGGCCAGACAACACAAATTTGCTAACAGAAATAAGATTGGCCGCAATTTGGGGAACATATAAAACATTTAAAAGTCTAACCTTATGATTTGACTGAATCTCCAAAGTGCCTATACCTTCACACTTAATTTTTGAATTATCAGCCATAGTTATTAAGTTATCTGACTTTTTCAAGTCCTGAAGTATGTCCCTGTTGTTCACCATATGACTGGTAGCTCCGCTGTCAATATAAAACTCACTGGCTATTGACAGAAATGCTGATGCTGAAAAAGTCTTATCTTCGTTTTCTTTATCATTGGCTTTTCTGGCCTTTTTAAGTTTCTTTAATTTAAAACAACTTGATTTCTTGTGACCACTCTTCTTGCAAAATTCACAAACAATAACTTTTCTACTTTTGGAGACATAAGCTGTACTTTCTTCATCACCCGATGTCTTCCTCGAATACTCTTGCAGTAGTCGGGCTCGCACAAGTTCACTCAATACCGTAGTAGTGACCGCAGCAGTTGACAAATTTGAAACAACAGAATTATATTCAGTTGGCAGACCACTCAATAAAATCTCAGCAACTTCCTCATCTTCAGTGTGTTTCCCAATGTCGTCAAGCTGCTGGACTAGTGTAAACACAGCATCAATATAAGCTTGCATATCAGAAAATTCAGAGTACTGAACGCGGTGCAGTCTCCTCAGTAGAAGAACTCTTCGGTAAAGGCCTTTATCTTCGTAAACGTCAAGCAAAGCCTTCCAAGCATCTTTAGCAGTGTCAGAGCTTCGTAGCCTCTCCGACGCTAAACGCGCGGAATTGCACACCCGAAAAGCTAACATGCAAAAATTTTTGCAAGTTTTCAAAACATTTTCTGCCCGATCCGATAAAAACACCTGTAGCTCAAAAACTACAAGTCCTAGAGCAATTTCAAAAATACTGTTGTCAAGCTGATTAGATAAAGAATCTACTTATCTAGAAATCAAAATGAAATACTTTAATTATATACTCCAAGTCATAATGTATAGCAAAAAATAGTTACAAAAACTGATATTTCGCTAGAAATATCAGTTTTCTCTTAGTTTTTTATCCATTTTAACATTAAAGAAATAAACTAGACTATATTTCCTTTCCAACAAGACCACAATCTCATTTATAGCTCAATAGCATCATATCTAAATATACTTATGAAACTAGATACTCACTGTTTGTTTACATCTGGGAACTAATTTTTGCCAGCCGGTGTTGGATGAAAAAACACACAAACCCACATGTTTTTTGGTGTTGATAGTTGAACAATCTAATCACCTCACTAATTAAGCACTGTTTTTCCAATTTCACACACGTTTTAGTCACTAAATCACGTATTTCTTCACACAACACAATCACTATAGGTACATATTATAATAACTACCTTTTCACGGGTGAAATATTGCATCTTCGAGATTCCAAAACGAATTTACGTTGACAAAATAATAAAGCACGGTTCACAAGGATAATTTTGATATATAATAGTATCAGCTACCATTAAAAATACCAGAGTTATCACGACATTTGCTGCGAAGGGAAATTCGAGTGTTCACCGTCTGTCAAATGAAAGTTTTTTTTTTTTTTTCGGCAAATTGTCTATGGAGTAGTGTTGCGATGTTCGATTTTATTATTGAGGAATTTAGTAACGAATTGAACACAGAGGTATAAGCTCTAGAGGAGACAGTTTTAGACGGTTTTTAATGCAGTTTTTTGGGAGGCGGGTGCGCGTAGTACAAGTGTGACAGATAGCGCTTATGTATGTAAACAAGCGATAAACAATGTGTGACAGATAGCGCGGAAGTGGGTAGGTACATATTAAAATAAATGCGGCTTTAATGTTAAGCAAATGCGTGCAAGTGCTCTTTGATCACGCCTCAAGTGACCTTCGGCTTGGTCTGTTCCAAGAACGACTTCCCACAAGCCTTCTAATATAAGCAGGTTCTTGACTGAAAACTTCCAGGTATGGAAGTTAGATAGACCATCCAATTTTTCGAACCCATTGAGGTTATGTTCCATGATGCACGGCTTGAGTAGGTACTGTACGTGCGCACCGAATCACACACCCACAGTGACGATTACTTTTCCACGAACCTTTTAATTAGATGCAAAGCAAAGCAGGCAGCCAAGATGCGCTCTTCTCTGGGCCCATAACCTTTTAATATGATGAGGCACGTGGTTCGTGGCAGTGTTTCGGGGGTTGACCAGTAGCGATCAGAAAACAGTCCAACCTTTATGTAGCAATTTATTTACATAATAAATGTACACATAATATCGTCACTTAACAAAGAACGCACTATTACAATTATATAGTTTATCCGAGCACATCAGTTACACACATCGTGTTCACGGTTAGCAAGCGAGAGAGAGAGCCGGAACAGAGCAATCTGTACGGGGTTCACACATCCGGTGATGCCATACGAGAAAAATATAATAAGGGCATCTATAGACGGTAAATCTAATAGCTTGGTCTGGTTCCTGCTGGAATTGATGGGAACCAACAATGCTCAACATGACAATGCACAACACGAGAATGCACGACATTGGAATGTACGTGTTTTGAATTCCAATGACGTACATTATCATGTCGGCCATTCTCGGCCCGGACCAAGAATGCCCGGCATGACAATGTACAGCACGCCAAATGGAATCAAAACAAACAGTGACGTCACATTTAAAAAGTATGTCGGCGCACATTAGCATTTGTCATTGTCAAGAGTGACAGGTTGTCAACGTCACTCTAGCGTAGCGTCGAGTCTGTGGTAGCGGGGCGGCCATCTTAGAATTCAGTTCTTTGAGAGCGGTCGCCAGCGCACCAAGTTTTCGACGAATCGCTATCCATCGCCTTAATCATAGTGTATTTTATAGTGACTATTGTTGATCAGAATATTAGTGATTATCATTTACGCAAATGTAGAATTATTTTAATGTCATAAGAAAATCGTTTATTTTAATCTGATTGGACTACCCACATACCCCCGTTGCAAGATGGATTCTGATGAAGGCTGTCCTGAGCTTTCATCAGAAGTGGGATGCAACTCAAACGCCCCACATGTGGAAGGAATCCAGTTTAAAGAATTGTTCAAGGCCAGATTTGTGTACGTCGAAACATTTACGACTACATTAACCTGAGCAGTCACAAACAAAAGAAAAATATACGCACTGACGATGGGAACGAGATACGTCAGAAGTTTTCATCACCGCCACCAATTAAGCGTCACGTATGCGGCAAACAAGGACACGAACAGGCGGATTTTCGGACAAAGACGACCGCCGTCAGGAAGTTTTTGCCTGTGCCGGCTGCAGCAGGCGTTGGGCAGTGACAAGCCAGCAGCAGCAGCTCACTGGTGTGCTTCAAGTATGGCTACATACAGTCGCTGCACAGCAGGCAGGTCCAGTGCTGCTGTGCTGGTGGAGAAGCGAGTGGACGTTTCGTCGAGTCGGGATATGAAAGTACTTTGGTGAGTCGTTTTCATGTTGTTACTCTGGAGCAGAGTGCTTTTCTGTTTCGTCTAGACTTAAGAGTGAGCATATTTATCTTGTCGTTACTATAACTGGTGTTGGTCAAGGTTCAGTAAATGGTAATTCGAAGATTTTAGCCTGTGTGAGAAATATCCCCGGCCACCAAGTTCCTCTAGAATTAGATGTCATAGTTGATTAT
Organism: Xestia xanthographa; assembly: GCA_905147715.2. NCBI lineage: Eukaryota > Metazoa > Arthropoda > Insecta > Lepidoptera > Noctuidae > Xestia > Xestia xanthographa. The sequence goes on along the minus strand of LR990654.1, from coordinate 14,014,672 downwards.
ATTGGCAGTGAGAATCTGATTAAGAATAGCTTTAACACTCATACTCGAAAATGTTAGACCACACCTCATGAGTAACATGTGGCGATGGGTGTGTAGGGAATCGTTGGTGCGATTTCTGTCTGTGTTGGTGCACAGAGCACTTATGAAAGTTTTACGAGTTGAGTATGCACTGCTTACGAATTATGCTAGAGAGTACCAGAATTGTTAACTTTTTGATCAGGCCTTTTCCAATGTTGATCGGACCTTTTGCAATGAGAAAGCAGGCATCGCGGAATATAGTTGATGTTCTGGGTATTGATATTATACTAAAAGAACGATGTATTTTTATTTATTAATCACTTTATTTAAAGTTAACACTGGTTTTTATTACAATATTAATTATTGCACACGAATTATGGTACTTCATCTTGGAAGCTTCTTCATAGACAACATATTTTTTTTTTTAATTCCAAAGACGTCAAAGACATTGCTATATTATCCCTAACACCTTCTCCTATTTTTTAAAATTTCTTTAACATGAAAAATTTTAAAAATACAAACTTATACACTTTTATTTCAGAGACACCATCAAAATTTTAAAATATTAACTTATACATTTTTACTTCTTTGTAACAGACCTCAATAATTTTACTTTACAATTTTTTCACAATGAAACTTAAACTTATCTTTATATAATGGTTTTGTAAACATATCAGCAATCTGTAAATTAGTAGGACAATACTTTATATCTAGGTAACCTTTCTTATAATTTTCATGAATGAAATAGAACCTCACATCTATGTGTTTTGACCTTTTACTAAATGAACCTGTTTTTATCAACTGGATAGCACTCTGGTTATCAATATTTAAACTTATTTTAACACTTTTTCCAATTAACTCACTTATAAAAGTCTTTAAATATAAACACTCTTTAACACAATCTGCAGCTGCTATATATTCAGCTTCAGTTGAAGATAGACTCACTATTGGCTGTCTCTTAGAACACCATGATATGGGTCCACCTGATAACATTATTATAAATCCAGTTGTGCTGCGTCTGGTCTCAGTACATCCTGCATAGTCTGAGTCACAGTATGCATCTAATCTTGTTATGTCTTGTCCTGTGTTGTACATAATTCCTTTATCTCTTGTCCCATTCAAATATTTCAATATCTTCTTTACTGCTAATATGTCTTGTCTCGATGGATTTTCTACCTTTTTACTTGCTGCATTCACAGCTTGGCTGATGTCTGGTCTTGATCTAGTTGATAAGTACAATAATCCTCCCACTAGTTCTCTGTATGGAAAGTTTGATGTAGCTGTCTCAGGTTCAGTTACCTTATCCATATTGCACGGTGTATCTGCTGGTTTTGAATCATACATATTGTATTTTCTCAGTAATTTTTCTGTATAGGTCTGTTGATGTAATAAAATTCCTTTTTCTGATCTTCTGATTTCAAACCCAATATAATTTTCTGGTTGTTTATAAATCTTTATCATAAATTCTTTTTCTAAATGATATAGGATCTGTAATATTTTCTCCTTGTCTTTAGATATAGCCAAACCATCGTCAACGTATATAGCTATTATTATGGTCTTGTTTTCATTAGAAAAAACACACTGATCTGATTTTGTAGCTCTTAGTCCAAGTTTTCTCATAGTTTCTGTAAATTTTTTATTCCAGGTCATTGGTGCCTGTTTTAGCCCATATAATGCTTTCTTTAAATGACAAACTTTATTGTGCTGTTTTTCATATCCATCTGGGATGTTCATAAAAACGTCTTCTATTAGTTCACCGTATAAAAATGCTGTTTTTACATCAAAAGAAATCATTTCATATTCCTTTGAAGCTGCAATTGCTATCAATGATTTTAATGCTGATTGACTTACTACTGGACTGTATATTTCTTGATAGTCAATGCCTTGTTGCTCAAAACCTCTCGCTACAAGTCTTGCTTTGTATGTACCATTTTCTTTTATACAAAATACCCATTTATTTGACAGTATCTTGTATCCCTTTGCCTTTTCTAAATCAACTATTTCCCATGTATTGTTACTTTCCAATGATTCCTTCTCCGAATTTATAGCCTTCTCCCAATTCTTCTTCTCAGCAGACTTCATGGCTTCATCATAGGTAAGTAATACATAATCTTGCAGGTAAGCTGGTTTTCTCTGTTGTCTTCTAGTATTTATAGTTTTTATCTCTTCAGTATTATTTTCTACATTTTCATTAATTTCAACTTCTATTATTTCTGGGTCAAGGTCCCAGACCTTGTCTTCTTCATTACTTTGTAGTTCCAACTCCTCAATCTCATAATAGATGTCATCATTTTCTTCTTCTTGATTTATTTCTTCTTCATTATTACCTGGTATTATTTCTGTTATCACCAATCTTCTTGTTTCTTCTTCTTTTCCCTCATTATTCTTATTATCATTAAGTATGACAATATCCCTTGCTATTTCAATTTTTCCTTCTTCTTCATTCCATAGTCTATATCCATTACTAGTATAACCAATCATTACTAACTTTCTACTTCTTGGGTCTAGTTTCTTTATATTTGTATGTAGTTGTTTAGCATATACTTTTGAACCAAACTTGTGTATGTTAGATATATTAGGTCTTTTACCATGCCACATTTCATAAGGTGTTTTATTTTCCAAAGATTCACTTGGTAGTCTATTTATAATATAAGTAGCACAGCATATGGCTTCACCCCACATTTCTTTATTTAATTCTGAATCAAATAATAAAGCTCTGGTTTTATCTAATAATGTCCGATTTAATCTTTCTGCCTTACCATTGAGCTGAGGTGTGTATGGTACTGTATAATCTAGTTTTATTCCCTTTTCTGTGCACCATTTTCTAAAGTCATTACTTGTGTATTCACCCCCATTGTCACATCTTATGGTAGACACCTTTTCTGTTCTCTCTCTTTCTGTTTCTTCTATGTAATGTTTTAAATTTTCTTTCACTTCATTTTTATGCTTCAGCAGGTATATTTTTGTAAAATGAGTGTAGTCATCCATGACTGTTAAGACATAACTATAACCATCATATGTTTTATTTTCAAATGGCCCACAAACATCTGTATGTATTAATTGTAATGGTCTACTGGCTCTGTTTCTTACTGTTTTAAATGGAAGTCTTGTTTGTTTTGCTTGTGTACAGATTTCACATGTATCTAATTGTTTTAAACCTTGTATTTTTATTCCATCTGCCACATCTGGTAATATTTCTAGTATTTTCTTCCCTGGATGTCCTAGTCTTTGATGCCATTCTAAGGCAGTGCCAGTTTCTTTCATTAACATTGTCTTTTCTGCTGTATTTTTCCCATCTAAATTAATTTTATATAAGCCATTTTCCTTTTTTCCTGTCAATAGTAACTCTGACTCCTTATATATTTTTACAGTTTCTTTAGTAAACACAACAGTTCCTTGATTATTAGTGACTGCATTCACGGACAACAAGTTCTGAGATAAGTCCGGAACAAACAGGGTATTATTTAAACTACATTTTTCACCGTTGACTTTTCCAATTCCCTTTACTTCTATTGTTTCTTCATTGGCAGTCAAGACTGATGATTGCTTACTTTCATAATTTGTCAATATGTCTATGCTGTTGGTCATATGTGCAGTGCACCCGGAGTCTACTATGAATTCTTTATTTTGTGTACCCTGTTTTTCAAACTTTGTAAAAAATACTTTTTCTGTTTTTTCCTTATCTGTTTCTTCTTTTTCTTTCTTGTTCTTATTTTTGAAAAAACAATTTTCTTCTTTATGATTCGTTTTCTTACAAAATGAACATTGTTTATTCTTTAACTTACAGTCTTTTTCTTCATGGTTATTCTTTTTGCAAATACTACAAGCTGTACAGTCTTTCTTCATGTGCCCTGTTTTGTTGCATTTAAAGCATTTTATTGCACTTGAAGCATTTTTCTTTGTAGCCTGAAATGCCAACTGTTTTTCTGTTTCACTGGTTTTTAATAGTCGGTTTTCCTCACTTAATATTCTGTTTGTCAAGTTAGTCAGGGTTTTCTTATCATCTGCCATTGACTCCCAAGCAGTGATGAAATAGTTTAGGTTACTCGGCAAACAGGATAATATCTTTGACATAACCATTTCTTCATTAATTTTTTCACCCAACTGATTTAGTCTAAACTGTAGATTTTCTATGTCAGTTATTAATTCTGTAAGTGATCGACCTTCTTGTAACTTATATGTGAAGAACTCTTGTAATAGTGATGCCTTGTTTCTTTGTTCTGAGCCTTCAAATATGTCACATAACTTATTGTACATTTCTAGTGCATTTTTACATTTTAAAATGTGTCCTTTTAATTTCCTGTCTATACTGTTTATTATAATTCGTTGCACCTGGGCATCTTTTGTTATGAATGCATCAGATTTCATATCTTCTTCTTTGACATCTGACGAAATTGCTGTAGTCAGATTTGCTGCCTTTATGTGGATGTTAAACTCGAATTTCCATAACAGAAATGTCTCCCCATCCTTCAGTTTTTCAATCTGAGCATCTGCTTTGTCCATTTTTCTTGATTTTATATTTCCTTTGTCTTAGTATTGACTTGACCAAGCCACCGGTTTTTATTCGTTCTTTTAGGGCGTCTCTGGGAGTCTGGGCCCATAACCTGTTCTGGGTATTGATATTATACTAAAAGAACGATGTATTTTTATTTATTAATCACTTTATTTAAAGTTAACACTGGTTTTTATTACAATATTAATTATTGCACACGAATTATGGTACTTCATCTTGGAAGCTTCTTCATAGACAACATATTTTTTTTTTTTTAATTCCAAAGACGTCAAAGACATTGCTATATTATCCCTAACAGTTGAGAGTTCCAATTATGACAAAAATCGGTTTGACAGTACAAAGGCTAAGATTCAGAAATGTGTAGTAGGTGATTATGTTTTAATAGAAAATGAGGAGAGAAATCAATTGAAACTGGATCCAAAGTTCAAAGGACCATTTAAAGTTGAAGAGGTGTTAGAAGTCTAGAGTCTGATGTAGAGTCTGATGTAGAGTCTGATGTAGAGTCTGATGTAGAGTCTGATGTAGAGTCTGATGTAGAGTCTGATGTAGAGTCTGATGTAGAGTCTGATGTAGAGTCTGATGTAGAGTCTGATGTAGAGTCTGATGTAGAGTCTGATGTAGAGTCTGATGTAGAGTCTGATGTAGAGTCTGATGTAGAGTCTGATGTAGAGTCTGATGTAGAGTCTGATGTAGAGTCTGATGTAGAGTCTGATGTAGAGTCTGATGTAGAGTCTGATGTAGAGTCTGATGTAGAGTCTGATGTAGAGTCTGATGTAGAGTCTGATGTAGAGTCTGATGTAGAGTCTGATGTAGAGTCTGATGTAGAGTCTGATGTAGAGTCTGATGTAGAGTCTGATGTAGAGTCTGATGTAGAGTCTGATGTAGACTCTAATGTAGAGTCTGATGTAGAGTCTGATGTAGAGTCTAATGTAGAGAGAGAGAGAGGAAAATTGTTTCCGACAAGTTTATTATTGGAAGGACAGATACACTTTGCAATCATTAAATTGTAATTGCCAGTATAAATATGCTCACAATTGTCAATTGAAGAAAATACCCAAAGGTAGTGCTTCCACTCATTTTGATAACGACGATCGTTAAAAACTGAAAGCTTTGAATAAAAAGGGTGCCTACAAATATGCACAGGGTATGCTAAGAAAGATGCCAGTGGGTCACGTACCAGTCGATGTTGATAAGGATTTGATGATTTTGAGCAAGCTTAAGCGGTAGCAGCCTGTGTGGCAACCTGAGCCTATGTGGCACTTGTAAGCCTGTGTGGCACCTGTAGGGCGGGGAGCTATAATGGGGTGCATACGTAGTGTATACGTAGTGCATACGTAGTGTGAACGTAGTGCATACGTAGTGCGTGCGTAGTGGATGCGTAGTGTAGACGTAGTGCATACGTAGTGCGTGCGTAGTGGATACGTAGTGTATGAGATACATACGTAGTCCATGCGTAGCTTGCGTAGCTTGCGTAGTGTGTGCGTTGCATACGTAGTCCATGCGTAGCTTGCGTAGTGTAAGCGTTACATGCGTAGTGTGTGCGTTACATGCGTAGTGTGTGCGTTGCATACGTTGTGTACCACTGTTTTAGTACCCTTAAGGTTATACTAGTAGTGTGTTTGACCGAACCAGTAGTTATTACGTAGTCATGGTCCGTGGGACGCGATGCGTGTTTAGCTCTGGCAGAGGTCGGGGTCTGGAAAGACCGTAGTGTGTAGTCAGTGGGTGATGCACATGGCAGATCCATTTGATGGATGTGAGAGCAATGCGATTGCTGGTCGGCTAGAGAGACGTGGCATTAGAGGTTTTACTTGATGGTTTCTGTAAGATGCCAAGTTTTTATTGCAGTAGAGTTTTAAAGTTTGAATCGAACGACTATGGTACATGGCCCAACGGTTGACCTATTTTTGTTTATTCCCAATTTAACCGTGTTTGAATTAGTCAACTGCCTCGTTGGTTTTGTGATGGCAAGCGTGACTGCTGAGCATGAAGTCCTGGGTTCGATTCCCCGGTTGGGTAGGGTGTTGTTCGGTTTTCCATCAGGAATTTCTGTGGCCGACACGGAGTCTGGGTTTGCGCCGGTTGATGGCAATAGGCTCGCCTTCTATTGCATAAGACTTGGGCATGGCTGGCGGAGTGTGAGTGTACTACTGGGTGCACCTTAGTTTAACCCTTCGGAGATTACAGGTGTGATGTTATGATGTTTGATTTTATTAGAGTAGGATTTGGTTAAAACAGAACAGTGGAGTTCTTTACTTTCACCGACCCGATGAATCTAGAGTTTGGTCAGGAGTGACCGAGTGGAACAAATTTCTGTCGTGGACTATTTGTTTGCAGGGTAACCATCACACGAGACATACTAGGAGGTTCGAGTAAGGACATCAGGCTACCCGAATTTGAATAGCGGTAGTAGCAGCGGTGGTGCAGTGGGCGCAGCTCCTGAGCAACGTCGTGTGGACATGTGTGTGATTAGCGCATGCGCACCTACCTGAGATCGCAACTGCAGAACATTGTTCAGATAAGTTCGAAGCTTTTCCTAGTTCTACTCCTGCAAAGAAAACTGTTAAGTTCGTAAAGTTGCTCGCAGGTTGTTTGTCTGTCGAGCAAAAGTGTGACTCTGAAATTCAGGACATAAAGAAATGTTCGAACGGTCATTTACCGGAGAATGTTAAACTTATGACGTTAGGAAAGGTATCCTTAGGAAAAACGTTTGTAATAAAACAGTTTCTTGGTTGCCGGTAGTTCCCCGGTCTTTAATTTGGACGCTATTAAATCATGTTCATAATAAGTTACAACATTTAAGAAAGGATAAAGCTTTAGCTTTTTACGCTATGAGCAGTATTGGTTCCCCGAAATGTCAAAATGCGTGCGGAAAATTATTGACTCGTGCATTATTTGCAAAGCATCAAAGGGTGCGGTCGGTACGAATTAAAAAAGGTTAGATAGTTCTCATGGAATTTATAAATATGCCTACGAGAATTTATGCTCAGTACCTCACGGATATGAAGGTTTGCTTGAAATCGCTTCTAACTGAATTATAATGAGGCCGAGTCGGTGCCAGAAGATGTTGAAAATGCTAGGAATTACTTGTTATCCACAAACGATAGTGACACTTTGACTGCATGCTCTTCTATTACCGTCAATTCCGACAGTGTCAGTGCGCACTCTGATCCTGTGACATGGGATGTAGATAACGAAATTGAAATATGGGATGAACTGGATATTCCGCAATCATAGGTATGTCGTCAGTATGTTTTATGTCTTGAATGAGTCTGTTGGTTATTGCAAGCACTGTGTTATCCAGAATTGCCTGGCCGAAAGGAGAGTGTCGTCCGGGCCACACCCAGTAGGGTTGGTTGAAGGGATGCACTCGTCCGATCTAGAAGTAATATTCTTATAGTCTATCCTGGTCGAAGGGACAGTGTCGTCCGGGCCACACCCAGTAGGGTTGGTTGAAGGGATGCACTCGTCCGGTCCAGATGTGTTGCTGGGGGCAGTGTCGTCCGGGCCACACCCAGTGGGGTTGGTTGAAGGGATGCACTCGTCCGATCCAGAAGTAATATCCTTATAGTCTATCCTGGTCGAAGGGACAGTGTCGTCCGGGCCACACCCAATAGGGTTGGTTGAAGGGATGCACTCGTCCGGTCCAGATGTGTTGCTGGGGGCAGTGTCGTCCGGGCCACACCCAGTGGGGTTGGTTGAAGGGATGCACTCGTCCGATCCAGAAGTAATATCCTTATAGTCTATCCTGGTCGGAGGGACAGTGTCGTCCGGGCCACACCCAATAGGGTTGGTTGAAGGGATGCACTCGTCCGGTCCAGATGTGTTGTTGTTGATTGACAAGTTGATGGGGGCAGTGTCGTCCGGGCCAGATCCATTACGGGCTGGTTGAAGGGATGCACTTGTTCATTTCAATGTCTTAATATGATCGACTCTGTGTTTGACGCTACAATCGAAAATCCATGTAAAGTCCTGTGTGTAGCAGGACGGACGAGCAGATGTCTTGGTGATTAGACACTGTTTGTTCCAGGAATACAATAACGCCCGAGGACGGTCGTATGTCAGTCTGGCCGTGTCGGCGCACATTAGCATTTGTCATTGTCAAGAGTGACAGGTTGTCAACGTCACTCTAGCGTAGCGTCGAGTCTGTGGTAGCGGGGCGGCCATCTTAGAATTCAGTTCTTTGAGAGCGGTCGCCAGCGCACCAAGTTTTCGACGAATCGCTATCCATCGCCTTAATCATAGTGTATTTTATAGTGACTATTGTTGATCAGAATATTAGTGATTATCATTTACGCAAATGTAGAATTATTTTAATGTCATAAGAAAATCGTTTATTTTAATCTGATTGGACTACCCACATACCCCCGTTGCAAGATGGATTCTGATGAAGGCCGTCCTGAGCTTTCAAGTAAAAAGCCATGTGACACTAGGGACGGGTGATACATTGATTTTGATTGAATATGGATTGATTTTGTTTCATTTGACGTATGGTTGATTTGACGTTCAATCAATTATATTGAAGTAATCTGTGAAATAATCGTGTTTATAATGTTATGTTTGGTTTGTTTTGAACTATAAAAACGCAGTTTGTGTTTTCTTGTTAAGTTCTGGTTGTAAGGCACCCTCCTACAGCTAAATTAGGAAGAGAAAATGGTCCTGGAAGAAAACAAAAGCTAATGAAATAGGTACCTATTAATAACATCAGCAACGTGCAAGCGTTTTCAACAAGAAATGATATTTCATTGGTGATCTTTGAGATGTTGAAACATGTTTGGCAAGTAAGTACAGCTGTTACAAATTACAACATCATTGGTGTACATAAGTACTTACGTATTACGGAAGTTTGAATAGGTATCAGCATTACAACAATTTCTCCATGAGGGCTCTTACTACTACGAGCTCTTACAAATCGTCTCAATTTGTGATACCATGATTACCTATCAGTGTGTAAATTATTAGAGCTCTGTAGCTGGGGGCTGTTAGTTTGGTCCCTTTGGCTTTGTGATTTATTAACCAATCCTTGTAGGTACTCTATACTATGTATGTAGGTCCATATTATCTGATAAATAAATACCTATCCACAAAACATTCCTACATATTACCTACTAACACCAGCTGGCAGCTGTGGAGACAGTGACAAGATCTCAACATAACATGTAGCTTTAATACAGAATTAAAAAAAGTAATACATAAGTAGGCACATACTATAACTATACCGTGCTAGCAAAGTCTAGCTATGAAAAAAAATCATCAGTGTTTATATTATTAAAAATAGGAATTTTGTAGAAGGTAAGTAGGTACCTGTAGCTGCCATCATAATAACTTTCTAATTAATCTTATTTATTTTAGATTTTCACTGTGATCGAAGATGTGTGTGACTCACACTTGATCGAGATAATTATAAAAGCAATTAAATATTTGCCCCAAACATAGTCCATATCACTATTGTGTTGCTGCTTGCTGCTCAAGAGGACCGCAAGCCTGGCATAGAATTCCATTACATTATATATTATGGTTTCATCGCAGAAGAAAAAACACTATAGTAAAAAGTTAATTGGTTATACCTAGTCAAAGCTGCCCTGAATTATATACCTAGCTGCTAAGGCGAAAGAAATACCTAAGTTACTATGAAATAAATTCAAGAATAAGATCAGCGACCAGGACCAAAATAGTAATTGGATAAACAAAATTATGGGCGCAACCAGAGTTAAGATTAAGTGTGGAGACAGTTAGTATGAAAGTGGCAAAGTAAATTATTATCAGGATAGCATTATAGTTACTGCTCTATGAATGCTAAAGCTTATCTCTCTATCTAAAATAATCTTAAACACCAACTAGGTAATACTTTTATTTTTGATCCATGACAATAAATAGCCTTTAGAATAGTAGGTACCACCTGCTAATTGTTTGTTACATATTTTTATTTGTAATTAAAATTAAGAAATGGGTAATTTATATGATGATCATTGTTTTAATATAAACTTAACATTTAATTAAATTAATTATATATTGAATTTCATTGGTGCCGATTCCCTTGTTCACAAACTAAACTAAATTTAAGTTGAATGCATCTTTTTCTTTCTATTTCATTATGAAAAGGACAGAAGATAAATATTAGTTTAATCCTGTCAAATTAGTTAGCACCTGACGTAATTTGATGTAATTTTAGTAGTCAACTTTTTAATCGCGTCTAAAACTTGTATGGCGCTAATTAATTTGACAGAACATAACTAAAATTTATCTTCTGTCCTTTTCATAATGAAATAGAAAGAAAAAGATGCATTCAACTTAAATTTAGTTTAGTTTGTGAACAAGGGAATCGGCACCATTGTCTTTTTTTCACTCTTCCTCGTCCGTAGTCCTTTTCCTTGTTCTCCACACAGATCCCGCGACCATACATAAATCATCTCTTGATCTCTATTCGTAGCTTGCTTCTTTCCATGATACCTTATAAGTAAAATTAAATAAACAAAAATGCAGTATAAATATTATCATCATCATCAGCCATAGAAAGTCCACTATTGAACATGGGCCTCATAAATATAATAATCTATACTTAATAAATAAGTAAGAAAGACCAATTTAACCACTAGACCTTGTGGTTCACCTTGGTGGAGGCCTATGTCAAGCAGTGGACTGCAGTTATGATGATGAACCATTAGCTATTTTTATTAGATCATTAACAAATTAAAAGCCTCCACTGTGATTCAGAGTATTTGGCTCGCGATCCGATGGGTTGGATTGCCGGTGGGGACACTGTCTCACAAAAATATCTTTAAGGGACTGTTCCAAGTTTAGGTAAGGCATTGCAGGTTAAAATCACCTGATTGATTAGAAAGTAAGATGATTCCGTGCTTCGGATTCGGAGGGCACGTTTCTGTAGGTCCTGCAGTGAAAGTACGTAGGATAGGAATCTGACAGCTAATCTCGACAAATTGAGTATGTCTGTACCCAGCCGGATCGGGTACGGTGCATTGTTATTTTAATTGTCGTCCACTCTAAGGACTAAGTGCGGAAACCAAAACCCCATGATAGATACACAGAATTGTGTCTGTAATTGCGGGTATCGAAGAGCTACATCGAATCGAATCGATGTCGCAAGTACCTACGTAAGTACTATTTCAACTGTAGGTAACTAAAATTTTAACGATTTCCAACGAAAATGCAAGTACGAAACGACATTTTGGATCTACCAAAGGTGCATTGGGCAGGAGTACAATCTTGCCCTTGGCCACAAAACTGTGAGCAAGGTTGTGCAAGAAGTTTCGAGGGCAATAGTTCGCCGCCTCTTCCACACCTACCTACGTGAAGCTCCCAGGAACTGCAGCTAAAGGAGAGCCATCGTGGAAGGATTCCAGCACTGGAAAGCGAGATTGCCTTGGTTGTGTCGATTGCACCCATGTTACAATAGTCACACCCTACAACACCAATCCCGATGAGCCCTCATATGGGTTACTACAGCAATAACACACAGTTTGTTAGTACTTATTTATTTTCCAATTTACAGTGTATTGACTTTTATTTATTTAACAGTCTATAATCACAGAAAAGCCATAATTAAATCTTCCAATATTTCTTTCAAGTTAAATAAGAATTAGAATAATTTATTAAAAAGTAGGTATTACAAAAGTGTACATTTAGGTGCAATAATGTTTCAGAACATTTTAATAACTCATTCAGAGGATATATTTGTCGGAGTTGCCAGGATTTATTTCGCTAGGCTCGAGCTTATGTGGGCAGAACACGGGTTTCGTGCTATGAAAACACACTGGATGCGATACACTATTTTATTTCGCATTGCACGGTTCGGTATGGTAGTTTCCATGGAGAAGAACCGGCAAGAAACTCCATGGTTACTCTTTTCAAACAGATACACTGAGTCTAACAAATAATTTGACACTACACTTTCACACATTAACACTAGGCACAATGAATCGTGTACAGTTTCAAGACGTCTTCACTCCGCTGCGGTTAGACCCAGACTGTCTGCCTCGCCGCGAGGTGTCAACATCAGGACTCTGTAAAAGCCGCCATGGTGGGGAGTAGGTTGCGTGATGTCACCACTGGCGCGCTTTCGATTCATTCGCCCATCCATACTCATGACCGGATGCGACACGGCCATCCTGCTTTCACACGTCCTCGTGTGATGGTAACCCTGCAAACAAAAAGTCCACGACAGAAATTTGTTCCACTCGGTCACTCCTGACCAAACTCATAACATCACATCTGTAATCCCCAAAGGGTTTAACAGAGGTGTACTTAATAGTACACTCACAGTTCGCTAGTTATGTCCAAGTCTCATGTAATAGGGGCGAGCCTATTGACATCAACCGGCGCAAATCCAGACACCGTGGCTGTTACTGAGAAATTTCTGATAGAAAAACTCAATAACACTTTGCCCGACCTGGGAATCGAACCCAGGACCTCATGCTCAGCAGTCACGCTTGCCATCACTATACCAACGAGGCAGTTGATTAAATCAAACACGGTTAATTGGGAATAATTGAAAATAGGTCAACCCTTGGGCCATGTAACAGTCGTTCGAATCAACTTTTAGAACTCTACAGCATTAAAAACTACCAAGCTTACAGAAACCCTCGAGTAAAACCTCTAACGCTACGGCTCTCCGGTCGATCAGCAATCGCATTGCTTTCACATCCATTAAATGGATCTGCCATGTGCATCACCCAGTGACTACACAAATTAAATAAAACACAAAAAATACGTAAAATAATATGAACGCGCCGTCACGGCCGTCCTGCGCCTTCACACGTCCTCGTGTGTCTCGTCATCGGAACTATCTGTAAAGAGCAAAATTACGGTAAGTAGTACACTCAAGCTTGGCCATTCTGGCCCTATTCTTTCTTTAATCAACATCACCCAAAATAGTTGTCATTCAGACATATCTAATTATCTCATAGAGGAATAGTAATATCAATGGGTTAACACAAACATTTTGTCACACATACGGTTCGTCACACAGACTGATTGTCACACAGACAAACTGATTGTCACACAGACTGATTGTCACACAGACTGATTGTCACACAGACTGATTGTCACACAGACTGATTGTCACACAGACTGATTGTCACACAGACTGATTGTCACACAGACTGATTGTCACACAGACTGATTGTCACACAGACTGATTGTCACACAGACTGATTGTCACACAGACTGATTGTCACACAGACTGATTGTCACACAGACTGATTGTCACACAGACTGATTGTCACACAGACTGATTGTCACACAGACTGATTGTCACACAGACAATTTGTCACATGATAGGTTAACACTGCTATATCTACTTACTTTTGCCGTCATCGGCACTTCCAGGTACTTCCAAATTAGCATTCAATTCCAACGGAACATAGCAATCTGGCATAGCACGTACACGGTCGTGAGCATATTCACACTGGCAATTACAATTTAATAATTGCAAAGTGTATCTGATGTCAGAATAATAAACTCGTCGGAAAATTAGACTCTACACGTCAATCTACATGTCACTCTACATGTCACTCTACATGTCACTCTACATGTCACTCTACATGTCACTCTACATGTCACTCTACATGTCACTCTACATGTCACTCTACATGTCACTCTACATGTCACTCTACATGTCACTCTACATGTCACTCTACATGTCACTCTACATGTCACTCTACATGTCACTCTACATGTCACTCTACATGTCACTCTACATGTCACTCTACATGTCACTCTACATGTCACTCTACATGTCACTCTACATGTCACTCTACATGTCACTACGCGTCACTACGCGTCACTACGCGTCACTACGCGTCACTACGCGTCACTACGCGTCACTACGCGTGTCTCTACGCGTGTCTCTGCGCGTGTCTCTACGCGTGTCTCTGCGCATGTCTCTGCGCGTGTCTCTACGCGTGTCTCTACGCGTGTCTCTACGCATGTCTCTACGCGTGTCTCTACGCGTGTCTCTACACGTGTCTCTACACGTGTCTCTACACGTGTCTCTACACGTGTCTCTACACGTGTCTCTACACGTGTCTCTACACGTGTCTCTACACGTGACTCTACACGTGACTCTACACGTGACTCTACACGTGACTCTACACGTGACTCTACACGTGACTCTACACGTGACTCTACACGTGACTCTACACTCAATTGCCAGTCCATCGGCAAGTCACAACGTAAAATGTGAACCCATCGTCAGAAGCTAACCATCTCAGCCGCGTAAGTGCTACTCCTCGCAAAGAGTATACTGCACAGAAAAAGCAGTCAACGTGCACCTCTTACATGGTCCGGCGCTTCTGATGCGGCCACAACAATACCCAGTCCATCGGGTATGCTTTCAGTCCATCGAAAGCATTGTAGTTGTAAACAGTGGATCCATTAAAATCAAAACAATCAAAATCATCATAGTTAGTTTAGTTTAGAAAATGAGATTATAAGAAAACTCTTACTATGCTGGGTACTCAAAATGTTAAGTGGACTACTTGATATTTAACTAGTCTCGTCAGCGTTATCATTTTCGTCATGGCTAGTCTCGTCATTGTCACCTACGAGCATGTCAACGTCAGTTATTTTTCGCAGTCTGTCATAATTGGAACTTTCAACTATATTGCGCGATGCCTGCTCTCTCATTGCAAAAGGTCCGATCAACATTGGAAAAAGTCCGATCAACATTGGAAAAGGTCCGATCAAAAAGTTACAACACAGGAATTCTAACAATTCTGTTACTTTTACCATAATTCTTAGGCAATGCAAACTCAACTCATAAAACTGTCATAAGCGCTCTGTGCACCAACACAGACAGAAATCGCACCAACGATTTCCTACAGACCCATCGCCACATGTTACTCATGAGGTGCGGTCCAACAGACCCATCACCACGTGTTACTCACGAGGTGCGGTCTAACTCATAACAGACCCATCACCATCATGTTACTCATGAGGTGCGGTCCAACAGATAACAGACCCATCGCCATCATGTTACTCATGAGGTGCGGTCTACCTGACCCATCGCCACATGTCACTCATGTGGTGCGGTCTAAAGTTTCGAGTATGAGTGTACAAGCCTTTCTTAATCAGATTTGGTCTCACTACCACTGTCATCAACTATGACATCTAATTCTCGAGGAACTTTGTGATCGGGGATCTTTCTAACACAGGCTAAAATCTTCGAATTACCATTTACTGAACCTTGAACTACACCAGTTATAGCAACGACAGGATAAATATGCTCACTCTTAGACAGATTAAACAGAATTGGCACTCTGCTCCAGAGTCATAACAAAATGAAAACGACTCACCAAAGTACTTTCATGTTCCGGCTCGATGATGCAAAGGTCGACTCACTTCTCGACCAGTACAGCAGCACTGGACCAGCGCTGGCCTGCTGCGCAGCGACTGGCGATGTGGCCCGGCGTGCCACACTTGAAGCACATCAGTGAGCTGCTGCTGGCCTACGGTCGCCGCCCAACGCCTGTAGCAGTCGGCACAGGCAACGGCTTCTTGAGGGCGGTCGTTTTCGTCCGAAAATCCGCTTGTTTGTCCTTGTTTGCCGCATGCGCGACACTTGATTGGTAGTTACGATGAAAATTTCTAACGTATCTTGTAACCGGCGTCAGTGCGCATATTTTTCTTTTGTTTGTTACTACTCACGTAAATGACGTACAACGTACACGAATTTGGCACTGAACAATTCTTTACACTGGTTTCACGACATACCACAACACTATCTTGCTATTCACTGGTTAGGTTTTAAGAATTTGTAAACGATACAAAGTCTTTGTTTTGCGTTTCAAAAAGTAACCGTCACTGATTGTCATTGTTTTTCACATGGTAAATATCACTTGTTTACAGTCTGTTTTATTTCGGCGCTGTTGCAAGCACCATGATTACGGATAAACTAAAGTTATTGCGGGTGGGTGTTTATTAGCACACTAATCGGTCTACCTTCTTTCTTGTCCGTTTTTCTCACGAACTTTTTCGGGACTTTCCGGTTTTTACACAGTTGACACTGATTGTTATTAACACTGTCCCCGCGACATGATTTCATTAGCACGATTTTCTCCCAATTCTGATGTCGGAGTTGCCAGGATTTATTTCGCTAGGCTCGAGCTTATGTGG
Source organism: Xestia xanthographa (assembly GCA_905147715.2). Lineage (NCBI taxonomy): Eukaryota > Metazoa > Arthropoda > Insecta > Lepidoptera > Noctuidae > Xestia > Xestia xanthographa. The sequence continues at coordinate 13,998,009 of LR990654.1, read as the reverse complement.
GCAGAACACGGGTTTCGAGCTATGAAAACACACTGGATGCGATACACTATTTTATTTCGCATTGCACGGTTCGGTATGGTAGTTTCCATGGAGAAGAACCGGCAAGAAACTCCATGGTTACTCTTTTCAAACAGATACACTGAGTCTAACAAATAATTTGACACTACACTTTCACACATTAACACTAGGCACAATGAATCGTGTACAGTTTCAAGACGTCTTCACTCCGCTGCGGTTAGACCCAGACTGTCTGCCTCGCCGCGAGGTGTCAACATCAGGACTCTGTAAAAGCCGCCATGGTGGGGAGTAGGTTGCGTGATGTCACCACTGGCGCGCTTTCGATTCATTCGCCCATCCATACTCATGACCGGATGCGACATATTTATCCCATCCCAGAATCTAGGTACCCAACAACGTCCACAAACAATTTATAGCTACTTATACAAGTGTGCTAATTATTTTTCCTAAACTGTTTTAGGAGTGCGATGTTAACTGCAGGCTTTTAAATGTAAATGCACAATTCCCAGGGTCGAGCTCGAGCCCACTTTGCATTCGCACTCTTGGCCCTTGATTTGAGATCCCTCCATGTCTGTAAGTAAAGCATTAACAGCATTATAATCTTAATCACAGTAATTATTATGACTACCTCTGTGATAAGTCAGTCTACTACTCGGGTAGTGGACTGCTAACTCAGAGGTTGTGGGTTCAATCTCCATAGTAAATATTGTGATAGGACTCTCCCTCCACCAATCTTCGGATGTAATAATCATCGGTGAAAAGAAGGTGTACCAGGTGTCGACTGTGACACATGGGAACACCTCTGACACCCCTTCAGGGATTCATGTTGTGACAATATAATGTTGTGATCATTATTATGATCAACCAAAAAAAAATATTTGAAACTAAAGTTGAAAAAATTATAAACAAATGATATAAAATGACATCCAGCAGCCTTTTTATTGAGAAAAAGCTAATAGTGTATTCACTCTGTTGTTAGAAACCAATTTCCAGTAGTGAACATGCCACTGACTGAGATGTGAAAAGCTATAAGATGATGATAAAGATTGTAAAAGTTGGTTGTATTGAATTGATTAGAGCACTTGAATCCTTGTTTGCTCGTTACAGCTATTTGCTGCTTTTTCAGCCAAAATAACTGACTTAGGACTGTTTATTACTGAACTAGAGAGTAGTCCCAAGAACCCAAGATTTGAAATTTGAATGTTCTAAAGAAACCTATTTATGGATGAAGCTTTAGAACTGGGTATTTCTTGAGAAATGTGCATATTTGTCAAAATTTATTAAAATGATAAAAAGTTGTATGTTTGTGTTTTTTTTATAACTAGATCGACAGATTATAACATCAACATGAAATTTTCACTTGAGGCCTCCTTTTAGCCCCCCAAAGTTCAGAGTTATAGCCCCTCAAAGTTTTAAGAGACATGGTAATGATAATTTACAGCACGGTAATGACAAATTGAAACACGGTAATGACAAATTGAAACACGGCAATGACAAACTGAAACACGGCAATGATATGTTTGATATATCATTGCCGTGTAATCATGTTCATTACATAAATATAAGTAATCAAAAAATTAAATGAGCTTAATCGAATACTTTATTTTTCTTTGGTAGACTTATATCTAATTAACAAAACACGTTCGAGGTACTCTTGTTGCATATCAAGGTTTTGGTAATGATTTCTCCTATATTTAAAGTTGAATATTAACATAAATGTTATTTTAAAGGAACTGAGTAGCTCTAATGAAAATTAAATAATAATAGTTAAGAAAACTAAATAAAAACACTTCATCTTATAGCTTCTAAAATAGAGATCAAATGCAAAAAAAAAACAATTCTAGGAACTCAAATTTTAAAACTTAACAAAACAAAACAAAAAAATAATCTAAAGAAATAACATAATATTTTCAACAATTTATGAAATAAACTTTTTTCTAAATTAAAACAAAACAAATTGTTCTAAATTGATCGAACACCGGATCTTTGAACGAAATTACTTAAAAAAATACAATTCTTTCGGATTTTCTGAATTAACTTTCAGTTCAAGTTTCTTAACTATTGAAATCTGTGGGACTTCATCCCTATCAATTCCTTTTGTTGTTACAAACTTCAGCGATGGCTTTTTGATCGTTTTAAAAAATATTATAGAAAATTTCATTTCATTGTTTTGTAGCTTAATTGCTTCTATTGTACCCACGTAGTATGTCCATCTTCTCCGTTGGTAATAGCGAACAAGTACATGATCGTCAATAGAATAGATATCCACAAGAGGTTGATTTTCAACAGATTTTATGTTACCAGAACTGTCTTCATTTAACAGCTCACAATCTTGATTCTCAGTAAGCTGAAGTACATTATTAGCTACACTAGATTTCGACTCGACATCCTGCATAAAAGTTTTAGGACAGATTTCAGTGGTCTTCAAATCAAGTTTCAGGGATATGTTACAGGCAGCTGTTGCTAGTACAGACAGTGACTTCGGAACATTGTTTTCACCCTCGTATGCCATAATTTTGTCTATATCATTCCATGAGGCAGGAGGATTTGGGACATCTTTTAGAAACGATTCAGTACAAACTTCACTGATAGAATCAGGTTGCATGTGAGGGGGGTCAAATAATGATTCAGGAACAGATATTCCAATATCCTCTATGAATAACTCAGAACAATCTTTATTCAAGGTCGAATCAGCATTCAAGGGTAAGGTGTTGTTCGCAGGGACAATGACTATATTCGATGTAACAATAACTCTTCGTTCGGTCCTCTCAGAATTGTCCAACATGTCCAACCTAAAAAATATAACGTCATTACCATGCAAAATTAATCATTACCGTGGTTAAAAAAAACACGGTAAAACATGGTAATTACGAACATGGTAATGACGATTTCTTTATTTTTGCCACTAAACTTTGAAACGAAACACCTTTCTTGAACATTCGTTCATTTAAGTACTGTTTCGCCCGTGGGTTTTTCGTTATATACGAATAATATTATGATTGTGTCAATACTTACCGGGTACTGCAATCCACGTAGATGACGCGTCCCAGTGACAATCTCAAAAATACTGACTGAAAACAATTATTTACGATTTTTTCGGCGAGAAAAAGTGAAGTGCGTTCTCACTGACGTTTGAATAATGACGGGCGGGATGCGGGGGAACCGACTAATATAAACAAAATGTTCGGTAATAAGTTGTGCACGTCGCGACAAGTCAAGCCACGGTAATGACTATTTTTTCTTGGGACAAAGTTAAAAGTTATTTGGTGGGTTATCTATTTAGTTAAAATTAATTAGATAAATGTATTACAGTAGAATAATTTATTGTAATTTGATAGTATTATGTGAAACAGGGTGTAAAAGACATTAATAACTTTAATCCTAATGTAATAATTCCTTTTCGGGGTTTGGGACAGCCACGGTAGTGACATTTTCACATTTTAAAATTTAAATTTAAATAGAAATAGTTTAAAATTACAGCAGCATACTGTGATTCCTTATAGGAAAAGTTCATGTTAATACCATAAATATTCGAAAATCATTGGAAAGCTTAGTATGCATTAGTTATGAGTCTGGACAGCAAATTTGCACATTTCTCAGGAACTGCCCAACTATTTTATACTGTTCAATATAAAAATACGTACCTTGCTCATTCAGCCATCTCCGAGAACGTTGAAAAGTGAAACATTCCTGTTACTGCAAAGACGAAACATTGACTGTGAGTGTGACTATTTATTTGATAAATTAAATTTGTGAAACACAAAACAAAGTTTTTTTCTCAAACCTCAAGAAAGCTACAGAAAGTAATTAATGTCTTTGTCTTAACTCTTATGTCATCAGTGTTGCCAGATGGAATCTGAAGAAATCAGTAGAAAAATTAAAGTTTTAGCAGTAGATCGAAGGAAAAATCTGTAGATTAAAAAAGTCATACCCACATGAGGTAAAAAGGAATTAGCTTGAATAGGGTACATGACAAAAAAATCTAATGGGGAGACACACTGTGGAACTAATGGCGCTAGCATAGCTGGTTCCCAACATCGTCATTGGTTGAAAATGTGGTAATGTCATAATATATTTCAAAATAGCTTAACCTCATTGGTCAGATTGACACCAGCTATGGTGGCGCCATCTTAGATTATCTTTGCCTGTGTCTCCCCATTAGTCTGTCAGATAGATTTTCAAAAAATATTGGACACGTATTTTTTCTTTTTTCACGTAAACTTAAAATGAAGACATTGCGTGGAAAACTCGTGTAACGTCATAATTGAGTACATTTTTTACTCAAATGTGACGTCCCAAGCCAAACTCATGAGCTTTGATACGTTTTATCTTCGACAATTTTTATTAATTTGATAAAACAAAGAACACGTATCCAATATTTTTCGATACTTACTACGGTTGTTGACCAAATGTCATGTTATCTAGGCCTATAAGCCAGATGACACGACATGTCGTCAATACCTAGATGATACGATCTGATTTGAAAAAAGCAGGTAGATTTCCAATCAAGGCAGTAGAGATCAGTAGATTTTTTTTAAATCGTAGATCTACTGCTAAATCAGTAGATCTGGCATCACAGTATGTCATTGTCAACTGTCAAAGTGTCCACAACAAACTTTTTTTTTGGCAAAGGTAAACATGACGACGAATACCTATTCAATGTATGTCTATGTTGCACAAAAAAAATAGTTACTTTAAATTTACATATACGTTTATTATATTAATAATTGATCATTATATCAAATAAGATTTTGGATTCAGTTGTTATATCTTGTAAATATTAGAGATTTTGTAACTATATCGTATTTTCTTTCCCCCCTTGTGGGCGGTGAGATAAGGGCTAGCCATGGGCTAGCTGACTCGCCGTCCGTCCGTCTTACGACGACAGGCAATGTTGACGGCAATAAGAATAAGAATAAGAATAATCTTTATTTACGTGAAATATGGTACATTGAGGTGTTATAGATGTATAAGTTCTACATATTCCGCTTACTATAATTCAGCATGTAAATATTGTTAAATAAAAACTAAAACAACCCAATAAGTATTATAGCTGGGCTTAATTAAGGGCTAAAAACTCACATAATGTTTATTGTAAAACAATTTCCACTTGATGATAGACAAAAAAAAAACAAATATTAGGTTAACACATGCAGTGAAACCTTTATGTACAGTTGGGCTTAAAGGCTAAAAACTCACTAATTGTGTAGAATACATTTTTATACAGCCATTTTTTAAGTTTTTTCTTAAAATAATGAAATGGAAGTTCTCTTATTTGTTTAGGTATTTTGTTGTAGATTTTGACAGACATACTATAGCAGTTATTTTGAACAAGTGTGCTTCTGCATCTTGTTACAGCAAGACGAGTAGGATCTCTTGAGATAAATCTTTTATTTTCTGATGCTTTAGTATAGAGATCTAGGTGTTTTCTTACAAATATTCCCACTTCTAGTATATATAGACTAGTGAGAGTGAGTAAACCTAATTTTTTAAATAGAGGTCTGCATGATTCGAACGGCCAAACTCCACATATGGCTCTTATGCATTTTTTTTGGGTTATAAAAACCCTTTTGGCGAACGATGAGTTACCCCATATGAGCAGACCGTACCTGATGATAGACCCAACGTAGCCATGGTACGCAGCCATAGCAGTTTGTATGCTTGACAATTTCCTGAGCCTTTTTAATGCAAAGACAAATTTATTTAAGTTACAGCAGATGCGATTTGTGTGAGCTTTCCAGTTACAGTGTCTGTCTAAGTTTATGCCTAAGAACTTAGTGTCCAGGACTTCTTCAATTTGAATTTCGTTATAATGTAAATCTAAGGGTATGATGGATGTGCTATTATAGTTTGAAAATTGCAAAATTTTAGTTTTAGAAATATTAGCGGTAAGGTTGTTGCTCTTGAGCCAATTCATTATTGTATCTATGGTGTTTTTTAGTGCATCTTCGTATTTTATATTTGGCTCATCTGGTACGATAACAGATATATCGTCCGCAAATAGAATACATTGATGTTTTGTTACTAGAGGGACATCATTTAGATATATAAGTATACTCAATACGTTTATTGCATTCCACAATGTGAACTTAAGTGGTAGGTACATAAAGACATACATTCGTTTTGGAGCATTGTGGGGCCTGTCGGGCATAACAACACAAAAATTAGGAGGAGGGCTACACACGCACGTTTGTGTTCCACGCGCGCCTCAAAAAGATGTCAGCAAAAAGGGGTCCGCAAAGACGAAGATATACCATGGCCAACACAAAGGGCCAAGAAGGAACATGGATACCCTATAATCAGCAAAAGTCTGACACTTCGCCTAGAGCGGGACCCGTCATTTGAAGATTTCCCATCCGAAAAAAAAGGTGTTTTAGCCCACAAATAGAATTTCGATAGTTACACTTCTCTTGTCCGCCTAACTAACTATATTTAATGAAAACGGTTGAACAGAGAGAAAGCTGGAGTGTCATATTTGTCTAAGCCAGATTAGCCAGAGTCCGCTTTTTTTTTCGCCTGGAAAAAGTACTAAGCTAACAAAAATTAAAAAAGGAAATTCGATCATAGAATCACGCACTAGTAGTATTCTAGTATCACGCACATATCCCTTCATTTGTGGTCATGACCCGCGCTAGCGCGCGTTTGTGGGGTCTGGTTGTGGGGTCGCGCCATTCGAATAACAGACGAGTGGCTATTACCCAGAATTAAAATACATAGGTACCACCTTGAACTTATGCTAAGTAGTGCTTTTGCTAGATTATCTTATAATCAACAAAACAACTTCAGACTTTCAGAAGTATGTTCCCATCGAGTCACACTGTGTGACCCGTTGCAACCTTTTTCCAGGAGGGTTCCCAACGTGTCACACACACCCAGTGTAACCGTGACATGTTGGAAAAAAATCCTACTGAGCCACAATGTGACACGATTGGGTGTGACTCGCTGGGAACCGATCATATTATTTAGTAGGACGAAGGACACGCTTGTACTCGTAAATAACGTACTTAATATGCTGTTAATATGGATTTGTATTTTCTATCGATATATTCAGAAGTCCAGGAAACAATCCCTATTGCCATGGAACCACGGGTAATTAAAATAATCACCGGTACCACGGGTAACGACTCCCTCTGTAGGTAAATGAAACCTTCGGACTTCGCTACCAATAAGCCGCGTAAATCTTTTATTTATAATTATTTTTTTCAAATTCAAATTTAGAATCGTTCAAAAAGAAATGAAATGAAATTATTTATTGGCAAATAGGATATTAAATCACTTTTAAACGTCAGTATTTTGTTGTAAGAGAACGAAGGCACCGGCATTTCTTAACTGACTACCCCAGAGAAGAAATACCGAAAAAAACTCAGGGATCGTGGTCTCTTTTACAGTCCAGACACTATTATTTGAAGCGATATCAATGTGAGTGTGATCATGTAGGCATTGTCTGTTATGGTCTTTTGAGGAAAGAGCCATAGCAGGTTTGAGTTGACCTGTCCCGAGAGACAGCACGCATGCATCAGTCATCGTATAGCTCAACCACATTTTATGGAGCTCAACGACCTGTCACACGACACTACCAGAGCTGCAGAATATTTGAGTAGGCCACTTACAAAATACTCAAACCCGTCAGTCTGGTGTCACGTATTAGATATTGAGTCGTTAGCATAGATGATACTCACATTCACAAACAAAGTTACATTTGACTGAATTAATATTTTATCATGTCAATGAGATAAGTCAATGAACTATGTCATCAACCAAAAAAAATACGAAAAATTAATAATAATACAATATTTGAGGCATTAATTCAGTGTCAAAAATAAAATTAATCTAAATATATAAAAGAAGAAACTGACTGACTGACTGACTGACTCATCTTTCAATGCACAGCCCAAACCGCTGGGTCTACAGATTCCAAATTTGGCAAGTAGGTTCCCTATGTGGTCTAAGGGTGCACTAAGAAAGGATTTTTCAAAATTCACCCCCAAAGGGGGTTAAAAGGGGCTCCAAAGTTTGTATGGGGAAACAAGATTAGTTAGACTATTTTATTCGAAACTTTACAGGAGTGCTCCTATGGATAAATGAGTAAGTAAGGGGGTTAAACGGGGATCCAAAGTTTGTATAGGGAAACAAGATTAGTTAGACTATTTTATTCGAAACTTCACAGGAGTGCCTATGGATAAATGAGTATGAGGGTTTCAGGTATTTTCAGAATTCACCCCCTAAAGGGTTGAAATGGGGTTCCAAAGATTACATGGGGAAATAGTAGTAGTTAGACTACTTTATTCGAAACTTAACGGGAGTACTCCTATCGATAAATGAGTTAACATTTGTGTTTCAGGGTTTTTCAGAATTCAACCCCTAAAGGGGGATATGGGGGAAAGCCTGAAATTCAACATAGATATTGTTTTTATGGTGAATTGGGTCGGGTGTATTACAAAAACAACGATTTTAAGATTTAATGTGGCAGACCTCCCTGTTGGGGTGCGATGGGGTTGAAATGTCTAAAAATCAATATGGGTGTCGATACCGAGATTACCAGGGGTGCTGATTACGAAAATGGCATTTATTTTGAGATCCAGATGATAATAATTGTGATTACGATGATGATGATTGTGATAATGATGACGATGATTGTGATCATGATGATTTTGATTACAATGATAATTATTGTGATTACGATGATGATGATTGTGATAATGATGACGATGATTGTGATCATAATGATTTTGATTACAATGATAATGATTGTGATTACGATGATGATGATTGTGATAATAATGATTGTGATAACGATGAAAATGATTGTGATTACGATGAAAATGATTGTGATAACAATGATGGTGATAGTGATATATTTTGATGGTGATTGTGATGGTGATGGTGATTGTTGAAGTGGCGGTGATTGTGATGGTGATAGCGATGGTGATGGTGATTGTGATTGTGACAGTGATGGTGATTGTGATAATGATGAAGATGATTGTTAGTACTATGATAATGATTGTGATAACGAGGATAGTGATTGTGATGGTGATGGTGATTGTGATTGTGATTGTGACAGTGATGGTGAATGTGATAATGATGAAGATCATTGTTATTACTACGATAATGATTGTGATAACGAGGATAGTGATTGTGATAGTGATTGTGATGGTGATGGTGATTGTGATAGTGTTGGTGACTGTGATAATGATGGTGATTGTGATAATGATTGTGGTTGTGATAGTGATGGCGATTGTGATTAAGATGATAGTGATTGTGATTACGATTATAATGGTTGTGATGATGAGGATGGAGATTGTGATGATTGTGATTACGATGATAATGGTTGTGATTACGATGATAATGATTGTAATAATGATGATAGTGATTGTGATTACGATGATAATGATTGTGATAACAATGATGGTGATTGTGATGGTTTTGGTGATTTTGATAGTTATTGTGAGAGTGGCGGTGATTGTGATGGTGATAGTGATGGTGATTGTGATGGTGATTATGATGGTGATTGAGATAGTGATGTTGGTTGCTATAGTGATGGCGATTGTGATAATGACTGTGATTACGATGATAATGATTGTGATAACGATGATGGTGATTGTGATAGTTATTTTGATAGTGATTGTGATGGTGATGGTGATTGTGATATTGGCGGTGATTGTGAGAGCGACAGTGATGGGGATTGTGATGGTGAATGTGATAGTGATGGTGATTGTGATACTGATTGTGATAATTATAGTGGTTGTGATAATGATGGTGATTGGTGATAATGATGGTGACTGTGATAGTGATGGTGGTTGTGATAGTGATGGTGGTTGTGATAGTGATGGTGATTGTGATGATAATAATTGTGATGATTGTGAAATTTGGTCATAGATAGTTTATAACCTGGATTAACATGTAGGACACTATTACTTATCCCTTTATTATGATCCAGTGGGACAGTTACCGAACTTCACGCGGGCGAAGCCGCGGGCAACCGCTAGTATGAAAATAAATGTAGTATAACATCTAGAGGCATAAAATAAGATATCACAGGATTCACAGGCTAAGCGAGCACCTCATTCTCAAGCGTGTTTAACATTTATGTAGGTAATCTGATATTTTGTAATAACCTTTTTTTAAAAGTTTAGTTTTAATGCAATTTTTAAATTTCGTGATGGGTACTTATATTACGAGTTTCAATGGGAAGTTTGTTGTAGAAGCGTATATTTTTTTTGTAAATTGACCCATGAACGAGTTGCACTCTGTGGAGGTACCTGGGGCTGATGCTCCAGGGTAGCCCGCGAAATTCAAATTTTATTACGTTTTTGGCAAATTGCAGGCCAGTGCTAGGTTGTATGTTGATTAAAATATTGGACGCGATTGTAAGACGTATGTAGTTACAGAATTATAATCATCAAAACCATCAATACAACCCTCCAAGTTCATAAAGGTCGAGAAACGATTTTTTCAAGGTCAAAGTCATTGCTAGACCTTTATGAACTATATACTTCCCTAAGGTGAATGCCTTAGGAAAGTATTTCTCAAAGGTTTATGAAATAAGCTTTCTTCAAAAGAATTTAAAACTGGCCAGTATTTTTTGAGTTAAGAACTTTATACGAAATATCCCTAGACGGTGTTGATGTGTGTATTATAATAAAAGTACTCTGTGGTGCGCAACCTTTAAAGGCTGCTTTACGCCGGGGCAACACTGTGCGGCATTGCAGCATGCTACATATTGTGGCGAGCGTCATCTTGTGGTGTGCTACAAATAACCAATGTATGCGGCAATTGCGGTATGCGGCAGCCTATTTTACGCGGAGGCAACATCGTGCTTAAATAATTTTCAAAGCATCGTAAAATATAACCTATAAACTGTATGACGCACCAAAAATGTGGCATGGAATCCATTGTGTCTGGATCAATGATATTCTAATAAACAGATATGTTATACACCTACAAAACCACCGAAAAAAGTGGTCCGCGGGCAGCGCCAGCTCACATACACGCAGTGACGCAGAATAAAGGCAAAACAAGCCAATTGGCCCGTTTTCGAGTCTTCACGATTGCGCGCTCACAACATATCTGTTTAGTGTTTAATAAAATATCATTAGTTTGAATAGAAGCTGCGACTGGCTGCGACAGTCTGCCCTAAGACGCAAGTTGTTGCCATGCCGCACGATTCTTGCCACAGTGTGCAACATTTTAAATTATTGTAGCATGCAGCTTTGTGGCATGCTGCAATGACACACTTAATGCACACTGCTTAATGAGAGGTTTTCTTTTTGAAGTATTAAAAAAAAAACTTAGTTTCCAAGAACTCTATAGATGGCGTTGAACTTACTATGATAGCTGTTGGTGCCAAAGCCAAAACGCTTTGAAAAAAAAAACATTATGTCACGTCACATACTCTCGTTGACTGACACTTTCATTAACCTTCCAAATATAACATAATGAAGTCTTCTCGCGCTTTGTTAATAGATAATGTCAAGTACCTAATTAGATAAGTACTCAAATTTTTGACCGTAATATTGTAAATGATCAGCATTTTTTTCTGTTTTTCAGAATCGAGGAGGCAGATCTTTAAGGATCTGAGTTGTACGGATATTGAGAAACAATGGGGTACACTTAAAATACAGCATTGAAGGAATACGAGGCAAAATCATTGTCAGAAATGTGTCATGTGAAAGGACAAAGGGACATCCTTAGATTAAAAAATGTCGGGACATCTATGTCAAAACAATGCCAGAAGTAGCTGAAGAGATGGAAAGTCGTTTGAAAATGAAATTAATGCAAAGTAAATACTTGTAAAGCATCAGAGGATACGGCACCCATCTGGAAAACATCAATTTGATATTTTGATGAAATATTTGATTGATATTGGCAGATTTACTAAAATGTCATACTTATTTTCTTCTTAGTTTTATCTTTTGTTTGGAAACAAATGAAAACTTATTCCAGAATCTCCGTAACTAGGCACTACATTGAGGAACGCAACAATATTTCGTATTTCTGCATTTATTAGTAACAGGTTTATGTATCTAATCGTGATCCATCTGATTTTCTCCAAACAACCTCAACTTTAAAGCAGTGTCGTTCTTAGACAACTTCTAAATTTCGCCACTAGATGCGCGCGAATAATCTTTGCATCGCCAATCGTTGTTTGTCAAGAAAACACGACCGTCTCGCGCCAGTGTTATTTTGGCTCCCGCCATCCCAAACAATCATGAACATCACAGACCTGTTGAAGCAGCCTAAGATCAGTCCAAAAAGAACTAAAATAAATAGTTAAAATATTTGAATGTCTTTGGATCAGTCATTTTTTGCACTTTACACCACATGAGTTTAGCTACTCGTGCTTTACACCGTGCAAGGGCGTGATAATTTGAATCGCTCGCTCTTGCATCAAGTTTACGGAGTCCCGGTCGACGGAGCGGCAATTCGCGAGGCTCCTACATCTGAATGGTTTCTAAAAGAAATAAAAGAAAAAACAAACACCTAGAATAAAATAAAAACAAAATGACTCGATTCACAAAGAGAAAATCGATAACATAAGCTGGCGAATTTACTTGCCCAGTATGGCATCATGCCCGTGCGGCCGTGCGGTAGATGTAGCACTTATTTATTGAAACATGAAGAATCATCACTGGTTGCCTACTGCTTTATACCTACTCGGAAGAGTGGCTCCCTCTGAAGTCCAAAGAGAGGTGCTGCTTGCCCCTCCGAAAAATATAAACAAGAGACTGACAAACGACACCCTCTTTATCTTTACAATGCGGAGATGTTGCGAGCACAGAGTATATTATTACTAAATACGGCACTTGCGAGCCAATCGACTGAGAGCTGAGTTCCAAGTCACTAGTAGAAGGAATAATAAAATGGTAATCATCGACACGAAGAAGAAGACTTGGTACATTTTCTTTCAATGGAGCTAAATGGCCATAAAAGGGTTGTTTATCATTTTAATGAATATAACTCTGTAAAGTCATATTTCTTACGGCTGCGAATCATATTATATTCAAGATACAACCTGACAAATAGCCTGCTAATTTCAAAACGCGTAAGAAAATATTTGTATTTCGCGAGCTACCCTGGCGTTTCCACCATAATGGCGCACCCTCACTACAGCATTGACTTGTAATTTAACTATCCAGATTTTGAGCATTATGATACAAATAGACGCTCCCGATGAGAGAACATTTGCTCAGTGGGACGGATTTGTCTATCAATGGAACAATCCAACTTCCTTCAATTTTGCGTTTGCCTAAAAAGAAGTTACAAGCTGTGTATGATTATGGTGAGGTGCGCAACATGTAATACATCTGGAATGAGGGATTTTCTTTTTAGCTCTTCCCTAGTCGCTGGATAGATGGCGCTAGGAGTTAGTATGATAATTCAAGGAACGGAACCTAAAAAACTGATTTTAACTAGCTATAAAAGTGTTACAGACTAACTAACAGACAGCCCGAGTTAAAATACTTTAACGATAAATATTTATAACGAATAAAAAATTATAATTTAACATAATAACGATATTTATTGATAAGATACAAATGGATATAAAAGTAATTGATCAATTCACAAACCTCCACTCCGTAATAATTCTTCTCCAGAACGCATTGGTTTTGTGTATCCTGCAGACGCTTTAATTACATCGACCATTGACAACATAATTAGTGTCTCGTCCAGCAAGAAACCACATTAATCTGATTTATATTTAATAAATAAAATTTTCCGTGACGTAAATTGTATCGAAAACTGTCAAAGTATCGTTCTTATACAGCTTCACAATAATTTTGACACTTGAGGCGCTAGTTAAGGCTGCTGTACACCGGGGCAACACTGTGCGGCATAGCTGTATGCCATATTTTGCGGCGTGCGTCATCTTGTGCAACTATCATAATAAGTTCAACGCCATCAATAAAGTTCTTGGAAACTAAGTTTTTTTTAATACCTCAAAAAGAAAACCTGTCATTGCGTTATGCGGCAGCCTATTTTACACCGAGGCAACATCGTGCCTAGATAATTTTTAAAGCATCGTGCTGTACATTTTAATGGAGTGTTTTAGTCTACCAACTTGATTGATCAAGGCGGGGACGAGACACCGTAGAATATGGCTGACGAAGTAACTTTAGCAGAATGACGCAAGATGTTGCCATGCCGCACGATTTTTGCCACGATGCGCAACATTTTAAAAATTGTAGCATGCGGCCAAGTGGCATGCAGCAATGTCGCACAGTGTTGCCCCGGCGGCGGCGTAAAGCAGCCTCTAGAATCTTTGCGTCGCCAATAGGTAGTTGTTTTTCCAGGACCAACTCGCGCCAGTATCATATTGGCTCTCGCCATCCCGAACATTACCGACCTGTAGAAGCACCTTGATCTACATATTCACTACGGTTAACAATAAGTCAGCTGGTCTTGGGGTACAGTGCTGTTTTACAATCATGAGTCTTGAGTTCGATCCCAGCTACAGGATTCTCTTTTTGTGAATCGAGTAATTTTTTTTTGTTTTTTTTTTTTATTTCATTCATTTAAAATTTGGTCCCCGAAGGTCATACTTTGGGACATGAGCGTAGGCCGAAGGCCGGCAGAAATCCGACGACATGGCTAACGGGGTATAGGGTGGCAGCTTTTTTTTGCCCATTTTGACTATCTTTAAAGCGTCGACTACGCTTTTTAAACCCATCATTCAACCTCAACATACCGGAGCCAAAATGACACTGGCGCGAGACTGTCGTGTTTTTACATGCAATTTCCACAGAATTTGTATTCGCCTTTTTACATTGCTGGCAGGGTTGGATTTTGTACTATAATTATAGTATTTATACTCTAATTTCGCCGTTTGTACTATATACTATCCACATCTAAGGATAGTACGCTAAAATACTATAATTTAAAATTTGCTCCCGAATGCTTAGTTTTACGTCTTAGGAATGTTTATACGCTATTTTATTGTCTTTGACACCATCAAAAGCGTTAGCAAAAGTGGGAATTGTACTGATTTTATTCCTACGGAGGATATGTTGATGAGATTGAATGCCTAAAATGAAGATAGAAATATTCTAGAACTGACAAACTTAGAAGAGGAGTAAATTTTGCCTTAACTGGTGTTGATTTTAATGACTATCGCGTTAAATTAACAAAAAAAAATTAACTGTACTATATTTTTTTATAAATACTATCCTTTTAAATTTTTTGTGCCATCTTTTTCAACGTACCTAAATCCAACCCTTGCTGGTGAACTTAAAATGGAACGTGTTCTAGCAGTCAATGGCTGATCGAGTCCATATCAACTTTTCAATCACGCAATCAATCGTCTAACGTCTTTCGGAACAGCACTACCTAGCTCAATTACCTAGTATCCATGTCCCAAAATTTCGAGTCACGTGATGTCGCCAATTATCATGCTGTACATTCTTGGTCCGGACAAGCAAGGTACACCCCAGCAATTGGAGACATAGGTTGTACATTGTTGTGTCGTGCATTGCTGGTGTGTGCATTGCTGTGCCGTGCATTATAGGGACTCGAATTGATTAGCTATGTCCGAGACACATTTTACTCAAATTTAAAAAAGGGCTACAATGGTATAAGTCTTGTATGTTTTAAAACTCATTAAAACAATTTAAATCAGAAATAATATTTTTATTGAAGTCTAAAGAAGGACAAATCATCGAAACATTAATTCATTATTTAAAAATAACATGAGTAGGTACCTATTTACCAAGAAATAACCTTAAAATAGACACACTAAATTAGGAGCAGACAATTTTGTCAGACAACTCGACTTAACCCGCCATAGTCACATATAGGGAACGTGCAGGAACTATAGGTGGCAGCACTAATCGACAAAAGAGACACTATGCGGACAGAAAAGGAAACTTATCACTTCTCATCGTGCTTTCAATTTACTTAGACAAAATTGTCTCTTCAATTATATTATTTTGAATATGCTAAAAGGTATAAAATATGAGTTCCGGTTTATCAATAACGATCGTCAGCGTAATATAAATGTTCAATAATATGAATTTTATATCTTTCGTTCACTTTCTGATGAAAATTGTGGTGTATGAAGACATGGTGGCTGGCATAACTAAGATAGCTTTCTTATTTTCAACACATGTTATAATGGAAGGGAATCCTTTATCAGCGAGAACAGTATCTCCAGGCTCTAATAAATCAATCAGTTCACAATCATTTGATGAAGCAATCAATAAAATGCAGTCCGTAGCATTTAGAAACAAAACTTAAAAAACCAAAGGAGTGCAGCCAACTAAAAACATTATTGTGGGTATAACCATGTTTATATTCTGAGTACATGTGGAGTCTTTGATTAACTGTTGAGGGATATTCGGTGTGATCTTTAGTGCGGTCTAGTAGAACACGTGTATTGTGAAGTATAAATGGTTCTGGTATGTTTGCATGGACGGTTGATTTTGAGGGCCTTTTCAATGCCGAGTGTAACAAAAACAAGTTGTTTTCAAATATTTTTCTTTACTGCGTTTATCCATTTTTTGCGTTTTTCACCAAAACATGGTATGTTATTAATAGAATTTTACGCTAATTGATTTATTTTCATTTTTGTGGATGTATTGGTACCTACATCCAGAAATGCAACAATGCATTATGATTAGTTAATTAATTTTCACTATAAAATTAATTCTGTTTACTTGTTAGAAAAGTCTATGTCAAGCATTAATAGAGCACAAGATTCGGATTGGCGACGCCAGTTGGCAGCACCGTCGTTGTGCACGTTCCCTATACGTGACAAGCAAAATTATAAGGTAAATTAAAAAAAAAAAAAAAAATCGTGTAAATGAATAATAAAGTATTTGGTATTCAAAAACTTACTTAATAAAATGTTAAATTGGGTTGTCTGGTCGTCTTTTACTTACAATCTCTTAATATTACCTACACCCAAAAAAAAAGCAAAAGAAAATCCAATATTTATAAAGTTAAAAATTAAGTAACAACGAACAATGTTGTGTAGGTCTCCTAACAATGGTGAAAACGGGCTTGATGTCCAATTAAACTAATTTTAAAAATAATTGCCCAAAAGTGCTTTTGGACTTGAAGACCTGGTTCAGCACTAAGAGTGGAAATTCCAGCAGCACAATAATTAGGAATGCATTGAGATATCGCTTGTTGAAACGGTCTTATAGCTCTCCAGTAGGTTCTATAATATCCACTGACAGTTACAATAACGTTATACGCATATGTTTATGTTTATCAAGCCCTGAATACGTTTGTTTGAGAACATAGCAATCTATTCTAATTTCTATGAGAATTTTCAATGAGAATGGAGCTTGGTTTAAAATTGACTTAGGTTCGTAAAATAAATATAAGGAGGGCTATTTGTTAAAGTCTCCCGATGGGTTAAGCACATAGTTGCTCCTATAGTAAGTCCACTATACGCACGTTATGTTAAGTCCCATGAATAGTGAATAACAGGTGAGCCTATTACCATCAATCGGACACAAATCCAGTCCGGGGTGCTGCCGAGATATACCGATGAAAAACACAATAACGCCTTGTCTGAACCGAGAATCTAACACTGGAACATATGCTCAACAGAAGAGCTATACGACTTACGACCACTAGACCGACGAGGCAGTCACATTTTTACCATAAATGAATTGTTCACTTATTCGCGTTTAGTATTTAAGCCACATTGACTGCCGCGGAGAGTATAATTTGATTCATTTATGATGTTTGAAAACATGGCATTTCAAAGAACTTTTGTCTGAAAAACTTGTCGGACAACGATCGCATTTATAAGGTTTCTCACCAGTGTGTGTACGAATATGAGTTTTCAAATGAACCCTTTGACTAAAACTCCTCTGACAAATATCACATTTAAAAGGTTTCTCACCAGTGTGTGTACGAATATGAGTTTTCAATTGAACCTTTTGTCTAAAATTTCTCTGACAAATATCACATTTATAAGGTTTCTCACCAGTGTGTGTACGAATATGTTTTTTCAAAATACACTTGTCACTAAAAACACCAGTGTGTGTACGAATATGAGTTTCCAAATTATCCTTTCGACTAAAACTCCTCTGACAAATATCACATTTAAAAGGTTTCTCACCAGTGTGTGTACGAATATGAATTTTCAAATGAACACTTTGACTAAATTTTTTCTGACAAATATCACATTTATAAGGTGTCTCACCAGTGTCTGTACGAATATGATAATCCAAACTACTCTTTCCACTAAAACACCTCTGGCAAACATCACATTTAAAAGGTTTCTCACCAGTGTGTGTACGAATATGAGTTTTCAAATGAAACTTTTGCCTAAAATTTTTCTGACAAATATTACATTTATAAGGTTTCTCACCAGTGTGTGTACGAATATGTTTTTTCAAAATACACTTGTCACTAAAAACACCAGTGTGTGTACGAATATGAGTTTCCAAATTATCCTTTCGACTAAAACTCCTCTGACAAATATCACATTTAAAAGGTTTCTCACCAGTGTGAGTGAGAATATGAGTTTTCAAATGAAACTTTTGCCTAAAATTTCTCTGACAAATATCACATTTATAAGGTTTCTCACCAGTGTGTGTACGAATATGATAATTCATAGTATCCTTTCTATTAAAACTACTCTGACAAATATCACATTTAAAAGGTTTCTCACCAGTGTGTGTACGAATATGAATTTTCAAATGAACACTTTGACTAAAATTTTTCTGACAAATATCACATTTATAAGGTGTCTCACCAGTGTGTGTACGAATATGATAATCCAAACTACTCTTTCCACTAAAACACCTCTGGCCAACATCACATTTAAAAGGTTTCTCACCAGTGTGTGTACGAACATGAGTTTTCAAATTAAACTTTTGCCTAAAATTTTTCTGACAAATATTACATTTATAAGGTTTCTCACCAGTGTGTGTACGAATATGATAATCCAAACTACTCTTTCCACTAAAACACCTCTGGCAAACATCACATTTAAAAGGTTTTTCACCAGTGTGTGTGCGAATATGAGTTTTCAAATTATCCTTTCGACTAAAACTACTTTGACAATTATCACATTTAAACGGTCTATCTTTATCACATAATAAACGATTGTGTCTTAAGCTATTTCTCTTGATGTCACTACTGATAATACTGCTGTAATTACTTTTGGGTGTTATTAAATCTTCGTTTTTATGTTTCTGCACATCTAGCTTCGGTTTCTTTGCAGTGGGTTCACCTATTGTAAGAATAAAACATTAATATAATGTATATTGAAAGTTGCCTGACTGAAAAACTGCTGGCTGTGTATGTTTTTATGTTTAATGAGAAGTATTTGAGTAAAACTACAAAATGATATCAAAATATTGACTCAACACCAATTATTTAAAGGGTTGAGATTTATAGCCATTTGAACATAGCCCTATCCCAGAGCAAAGGCTCCACAATGTTGCAGGTAGCATTAAGGTACCTCCTGCTATTGCCACGTCTCAGTATTCAGTTGGGCTGTGGCCAAAACTTCAGCACATTTTGTCCTTTTCAAGGTATTTCTTTGGCTGAAGGTGGCCAAAGCGTGAGCGTCAGAACCCCTGGACCAATAGAGATATTTGATGCTTAGAAAATAACAAAACGCACTACCTTTCTGCTACTATTTGATACCTAACTTCAAATAGTTCCTACCTACCTCGACGGACAGCGAAAAGCTGCGTAAAGAACGTAGTCAGACATTCTGACGTCAGGACGTCTTGACCACTTTTTTTTTTCATAGTTTGAGACAACATAACTATTTTTTCTGTTTGTAAATATTTACTACCTTCTTAGTACCTCAATATTTATTTTTTTCAAATTTATTTAGCATACCAGAAAAATGTTACGCATATTTTTATTTTTTGAAAACTTATATTTAAGATTCCTGTTACATTTTTTTCGCAATTTTTTGATTTTTACTCCCTGGGTCAAATTTTTTTGATCGGCGTACACGAGTCGATAATAATAGCGATCTCCGGATGATTGTCGATTGTTATTGACGCAAATTAGAGACGAGACTGACATGAGACTGAGGAGCGACCTGAATTGACGCACAATTATAGTACTTCAATTTTATTTATTGTAATTTTGTCTTATTATATTGACAAACGAAAACTAATGAAACTTATTCATTGTAGATTGAAGTTTTATACCATATTAATTTATTTGATAAAATTAAGTTTATTTGGAATATAATGGACGCTGAATCAAGACATTTTTGGCTTAAATTACGCTTTCTTTACGATTTTTTCGCTGAAAATTCAAGGAATTTAAAGAAATTCTAAAACTCCAATAAACAAGTAAAACATTCAGATTATTTTTCAGTAAGTTTAGCTTTTATAAGAATTGCATGTAACAATGTGAATTTGAACGTCTAAGTTCCATCGCCGACGGTTTTTCTTGCAAACTGAGTTCGTAAAATATTTATAGTAAATTACACGAAAAGAATAATGAAAATGTGTAACTCCAACTTACAAGAAAGAGAATAGCACGATTGTTATTCATAAGCAAATAATTAAAATATCTAACTGATGCTGAAAATTACTGCGTCAAAAATCATGAATTTGCGTAAAAAATGTAATAGGACTCTTAATTTGCCACAAAGCAAATATTTTTAGGATATGTATTTACATTGTGGATTATAATTAATCATAAGTACACTCTATTAGAGACAAGATACTACAAGGATAGAAAAACGACAATCTGCCTGTTTTTTGGACCTATCGAAAGCTTTCGATCTTGTCAGTTAGGATGTGATGTTATAGTATTTATGCTATATTTACACTTTATATTTATCATTCGTAATACTATTTATCATCCTTTTTATTTGTTTCTATGTTTACACTCAACAAATCGATCTAAATACGATTCAATAACTTAAAAATAGCTGAAATAAAATATTAGTACAACAGAGAATCTATTTAATGTCTTGAATGAAATATATGCTTGGGGGTTTCGTGCTAGCATGAATAGAAAACGGGATGAAGTTAGTTTTTTGTAGGTTCAGGGTAAGGAGATTTTTGTGTAGCCATTCCATTACTATTTTCAGGGATTCTTCTGCATTATTTTTCACCTGGGCCCAGTTCTTCCCGTGTACTACAATGGCTGTATCATCGCATAAGTAAATATATTAGCAGATGTTAAAGTAAGAGTGCACAAGTCATTGATGTAGATTAGGAAGAGCGTTGGGCCAAGAACGCTACCCTGCGGGACTCCATATGACATTATCTTATCAGCACTAATATGTGATCCTATTTTCACACAGATTTTTCGGTCTGTCCAGTAACTCTTGAAGAGATCATGAACAATGCCTCGTATACTATGCAACTTGGATAGAAGGATGGGAACAGAGACTGTGTCAAACGCTTTTGTTAAGTCGAGGAGTAGACCCAAGCATTTATGTCGATTATCTAATTTCTTTGCTACAAGTTCAGTTAGGTCTAGCACTGCATCTTCAGTAGATACTCCTTGTTTAAATCCGTACTGATTATTTGCTAGTATGCCTATGTGCTTTTGTAGGTATTTTACTAGTTGTTTGTTTATAATTTTCTCCATTATCTTCGACATAACTGGCAGTACAGCAATGGGTCTATAGTTATTTACACAATCTCTGTTCCCACTCTTATGTATTGGATGGATTACGGCTTTTTTGCACGTGTTAGGGAATGTACTTGTGGTCATTGAACAATTTACTATATGTGTAATAAATGGTACGAGGATATGTCGACAAAGTTTTATGAGTTTGACTGGAATACCATCCCAGCCAGTGGCAGAGTCCTGTCTTAGGCTTGAGATAATGGAGTCCACTTCAGCATTATCCACTTCGAGAAGGACAAAGGAGCTAGAAGGACATGTGCTTTGGGAGAGAAGTGATGGGGTAGGTTGGGCTGCTGTATTTATCATAGATGCTAACTTTTGGCCAATATTCGCAAAGTAGTTACAGACGAGGTTAGCTGCATCGCTTTTATCATAGGCTGTACTTAATAACTCATGAGGAGGGTTGCTTTGCTTTTTAGTGTATGTAATTTCTTTGATATTATTCCACAGTCGTTTAGGGTCGTTTTTTTCCTTGGTGTAGTTCATTTTGTTCGTGTATCCTTTTAAGTTTTCTGAGTAGGCTATTACTATAGTTTCTATATCGTTTGTAGGACGTTTGGATTATTAGGTTATCAGGTGATTTTCTTGCTTTTTAGTGAAGTTTATCACGGTGGCGAATGCACCGTAGTAAACCGGGTGTAATCCAAGGTCGAATATTTCTGTCTTTTTTAGGGATAGTTATTATTTTTGTGTGGCTAATTATAGCGGTGTTTAACATTTCCGTGAGTGTGTCAGATGCTAGGTTAGGATCATTGGTTTTCAGTACTTCCGAGAAATCTAGGGCTTCGATATGATTTGTTAGATTGGTGGTCAATTTTAGGTATTTTGCAAGCCGGCACAGATCTCCCTGAGAGCTGTTCGTTATTAATAGTTAGTAGAATTGGGAGGTGGTCCGTAACATGTGATTCAATTACAAGTAATGTGGCTGTCTTGTCCGTTTTGAGCATCACATGGTCTAGGCAGCTATCATTTCTTGTAGGTATCCGATGGGCGGGTAGCAGGCCGTGTGTTGCATTTAGTGTTAAGTATTCGGTAGCGCGTACTTCTAAATCAATAGGTCGGATGTCTATGTTTGTGTCCCCGATTAGGCAAATATTTTTATAGTTTTTTAAGGACAAGAGGATGTTATCTACGCTATTCAAAAAGTTGTCGAAGTCAACTTTGGTATTATATGACGGTGAACGATATATAGCCACAAATGCAAGTTTATTTGTAATCTCACATGTTAGGCAATTTCCGTTGATAAAATTGGGTTCTTTTATGGTGCAATTTATGTTATCTTTTATATAAATAACAATCCCGTCGTTCTGGTTAGCCGTACGTTCTGTATAATATGAGTTATAGCCGTTCAACACAGGGAAATTCACCACTTTACTAAGCCAGCACTCAGTAAGTACCAATACATCACAGCTAACATTGAGCAACTTTAGCAATACTAGTAGTTCATCAAAATTTTTATTTAAACTGCGAATATTTATATGGAAAATTTTGATTTGATGGTTAGCGCCTACCAAATAGTTAGAGCAATCCGACGGTGGACATTTATGTGATTTTGCCACTTAAAATTCATCTAAGTCCGCTGTAATAATAGATTGAAGAATATTAGCCATTAGTGAGAAACGATTTACTATAGTATGATACGATATATTGCTCTGGGGTGTTTGGTATGTGTTTTATGATCAGGTAATAGATACTAGTGTAGTGTGATTTAGGCCACCAATTTTTATGTAAGTTAGTAAGGTAAGGTGTGGTTGGATATGTAACAAAATGTGTGTTTGTGTATGTGTAATGTTTGCGCTTGAACATTGGGTGTTATAATTCATTTTACTTAAGTTATATAACAAAATATAAATATAAAGCAGGTTATTAGTAAAAATATAGTATGACTTATATTTAACAGACATTAAAACAAAAATTTGTTTATCTCCGGCTTTTTTCCGAAGAAAAATGTTGCCGTTAGAGGTCCAGCAGAATGCATATTTCCTCAGGCGCGCAAATTCTCTTGCCTGGTAAAAGAGCTTTTTGCTTGTGTTCGATAGATGTTCTTCAACATAGACTGCTTGTTTTTGTCCAGATATTCCGAGTAACTCCGTATTCAATTTGTCTTCTTTATTCGTATTTTTATTGTTATAGGTTCGTACGCGTGAGATGAGGTCAAACTTTGTTTGTACGTTAGTGAATTCGGCGATAATAGGTTTACTGGTGCCTCGGTTCCCTGGTGTACGATATATATCTCGGAAATGGGTGGTAGTTAGAGGTAGGTTTACTAAGTTTGCTATATCTGTTATAATTTTTGATAAGTCTGTCGTCGTTTCCCTTTCCTTGGTAGGTATGTTGCGCACTTCTATACTAGACGACCGGGACTTATATTGAAGGTCTCTGACAGCCAGTTCCAATGACTCGGAGTGCTTCTTGTAATCTATACTTTCTTGTTGCAGGCGCTTGATTTCTTTCTGTAGGTCATCATACTGAGAGCTGAGGAATTCAACTGATTTCATGATCTCCATGTTAGTTCCATGAATTTCGGTATTTGTCTTAATGCATTTGCATGTTTTGTGTTTTCAGTTCAGACATATCAGAAACCAGCTTTGTTATCAACTCAGTTTGCGCCGCAGATTGCTTTGCTGCATTCGCATCTTGGTCAATCTTCCAAGCGAGAAGCATTTCCTTGATTTCTGACTTGAATTCTTCTTTAAATTGTTCGAAACGTTCTAGCTGCTTGTGCTCACGCGGTGATTCATTTAATCGTGGACGCTTGTTGCGTGAATTTATGTTAACAAACTCCGGGTCGTTCACTGCCTGTGAGATATCGGGTTCCGATTGTGTTTGGTCCATTTGGGTTCCAGGTGTGGATGGTGGAGAACGCTGCATTCGAAATGACATGGTAGTAATTAGATATTCTTACTCAGTACGGTAGCACTCGTAGCGCGTCTCGTAGCACAGGTGACTAGTGCGCTGTGACGCAGTCGGTGTTGTAGCACTCGTAGTGTAGCTCGTAGCAGTTGATTATTTCGACGAATATGAGCAAGAATAAAATGATTATTCTCTCAGAGGCAACTTCAAGTAGGCAGAAAAGAATGCGCCGTCTTCGTTCATTTATCTTTGACGCGAGCGCTCGCGTGCGTCACCGCGCGAGGGCGCACGCCGAAGTATCACCTATGCTCACTGCGTAACCGTGAGAGTTGCGTGCGTTGCGCGCGGAATGTCAAGTCATGCACTCAGCACTCACCCGTTGACCAGCTGAGATTTAAACTTTTTGACAGTTCACACTGCAAATTGATCCGTTTTCACTGTTTAAAACACAATTTTGGCTGAATTACACTTGATTGATTACTGTTGGATCACTATGAAGTGTTTTACTAAGAAATTAAAGCCGGTATGGATATTATTAAGATTTTAAGTATAGAGCAAGTTCAAACGTATGTTTACAGTACGGCCGCTTGGGCAAAGACCAAGAGTATGATGGCCCCAGTTGTTTGTGACTTTGAGTTACAGACCTATTATCACGTAGGTGGGTGCATGCTTTAGGTAATGTTAACCACTTCCTATTAGGTGGACTGTCATCCTGTTAGCTTACATATTCATTAAGCAACTAATACTTACTATTGGTCTCCACAGCTCTTCGCTTCCTTTTAGTTAGTTCTTGTTCTTCTTCCACTTCAATTTTAACATCACCTCCTGAATCGAATTCAGATAGGTGCAAGGGTATATCTTCTGTACCTGGACAGGTATTGTTTAGATTTTCCAGGTTCTCATCTGAAGGTAAACAAATACGGTAAAAGTGATAAGAGCATTTCTTGTTTATAGTGCCATTTTTAATATGTGAAACAATTAAATTTCATTTAAGATTGTTTATTGATCACATTATGTTTCGAACTTAAATCATACCATCACTTAGATGTTCCTCATTTGGCTCAACAACCGAGCCGTGTGGTATCCGGCAGAGTAGAATAGAACCAACCCATTACACTCACGGGTGTCGTATAAGGCGACTAATGTCTGAGGCAGAACACCTTGCGCCTCCGTAGACCAGAGAATGGGCAGCAGCGTTTTCTGTTAGTCTTTCATCACTGCGATCTCCAATCCACCTGCCAAGCGTGGAGATTACGGCAAATTCCTCCTATCATGGGAGAGGCTTATGTCCAGCAGTGGACGTTATGGGCTGTTGTTGTTGTTTGTTGTTGTTATTGATCACATTATGTTTCGAACTTAAATCATACCATCACTTAGATGTTCCTCATTTGGCTCAACAACATCATCTTGTCTCTCACAAACAGTTGGTACTTCTTCTTTGATAGCAATGCTGTCAGTTTCACATTCATCAACTATGCTTACGTGCACTGTTGGACTTTTTATAAACCCAGTGCAATAATGTAAGTCGTCTTGGCTTTTTGAAGGATTTGGCTGTAAAAAGTTGTATCCAGTATTAATATTTTAAAGTGACTAAAAAGAGCCACTAAAAAAGACGGTAATAGAAACCAGCATTTTTCCATGCCTTACGTACGGCTGCCAGACATGGGTCTACACAAACAACATAAAGAACAAAATAACCACAACCCAAAGAGCTATGGAAAGAAGCATCTTGAAACTGAGAAAAATAGAGAAAATAAAAAGTGAAGATATAAGAAAGAAAACAAAGCTGACTGATGCCCTTAAACAAGCCTTGAAGCTGAAGTGGCAATGGGCGGGCCACGTAACAAGATACGCAGACAAAAGGTGGACTTCACAGGCGACAAAGTGGTCTGGCCCACTGGGAAAAAGAAAAGTGGGAAGACCAAAGAAACGGTGGGCAGACGATATCTCAGAGGTTGCAGGTGGGAACTGGTGGAGTCTCGGTGAAAAAAGAGAGGACTGGAAAAGGATGGAGGAGGCTTTTACCCAAAAGGGATCCATTACAAGTGCAAAAAAAAAACAAATACTTGAATAACTCAACTTTGTATATACCAATAACTTAGAAATGGAATAAAGAAGCTTTTTATTATTATTATTATTAAAAAGAGCCTCCATAAATGATTATACTTAAGTAAGCCCAAGGCACCCTAGACAGATGACCGTGCTACCAACCTCAATCACCAATGCACAAGCTATCATTGCCATGACCTATGACCTTTATCAAACTGCCATGGACATGTCTGTGCAAGTTTCATAGCCACACTATGTGGAGTGTCCACAACATGTCATAATTGTTATCACCTACATTTGGCCAAAGCATATACTCAACACTGCGAGGTATCATTCAAAAAAGACACGACCTTGAGTGAAACAATTTCCACATAAACCTCTTAAATGCCTGGCAACACCGCACACCATTTATGCAATGTCTGCTGCGGAATATGGGACGCACAAGGCTATGCGTTTCAAAATTATGTGACATTGTTCGCTCTGGCATTTGTGAGGTTAAACTGAAATAAAATTAATTACAATAATACCTCACCTCATAGTCACCATTCATCATCTGAGCGAACAGCTCTTCAGCTTCTAAACATTTTGTCAGAAACCGGAAGCATTGCTTTAGTTTAGCGCAACAGAAGAAACAAGCAAGGATCGGTCTACTGTCCTTAGTTACAAACTGCAACAAAACTTGTCTTAAACATACACTACTATATCAGGAACATCCTCACTGTCATCGTTTTTTCTGCCGTATATTTTATTTTATCTGTTGTCGTGCGGCTATACATTTCTTGCGCCCATGCAACGAATGGAACACGTAAGGAAAGGAACAGAGAAAGTAGAAATTTGCGCTATGTGTGACAGAGACGACTAATGCGAAGGACGAAATGTTTTATTAGTCGGGGATTTCCGGTTGACGGGATAACTACCAGAGACAATCATCGCGTAAATGCGGCAACGAAATTTTTGATGTAAGAAATTCCTAGCTAAAGGTTCTGATAGATGGCATTAGTTTTTACTATTACATAATAGTGATGCAAAATGTTAGTATGGCCACATTATCAAAATCTCGTACATAATTGTACGAGGTTGATAGTGTCCTCGTACCTCGTACGGAAGACCACAAATCTCGTATTTGTATGAGGAACCTCGTACGGTTGGCAACCCTGGTGTAGTACACAGACACAGTGTTGCCATCTTGGGTTTTGAAAAGGGGGCAGTCGGACCAGCTAGATTTAGAAAATTTTGCCATCAAAATAGCTAGAAAAGGCTAAAAACATAAATATAAATGCAAAGGGTTAAAAATAGTTTATTTGAAAAGTTTTGAGTTAAGTAATTTAAGAAAGTGCAAAAGCTAATTATATTAAATTGTTAAAAATCAGAGTCTTCATCAGAATCTTAAAAATCATCTGCCGAAGCAGTGGGTCTAAAATGACCGCTTTATCAGAATTCACGCAGAATCTTAGTATGAATCACGTTCAAAATTTTAAATTCTTAAAATGGACTTTATTCTTATAATCATAAAGTCAATTTTAAGAATTTTAATTTTTTAACGTGATTCATAGTACGATTCTGCTAGAGCGGCCATTTTAGACCCCCACCCAAGTCAAAACATTCACACATGATGTTACCATAACAAAACCATAATTAGTGATTAAATAATAATAATAATAATAATAAGGTGGCTCGGCCGTCAAAGTGACGTGATGAAAATATTTTATCAAACAGATTTAATTAATTATTTTCACCAATTTACCCCGTATATTAAACCCCAAGAAATCGAAACTAAACAAGAAAAATTGATTACATTGATTTATTACAAGAGGATTACAACAAAAATGAAAAAAATCCGAAAACAAATGTCAAAATGTCACCAACAAAGGTATTCAAATATACAAGCTAAGTTTTTTTAAATCTCATCTGTCACCAATGCAATGATCACTAGAAGCCGAGCAAAACAGCATCAGGAGGCACACCCACCATCTCCGGGCTCGTCGCTCAGCTCCGCCTCGCAGCGGCCGGGACGCACCACACCCGTGAGCACCGTGTCACCGGTCGCTGCAGTTGCGTCGAGCTCGAGCGACGAGTTTTTCTCCCCGCCGTCGACACCATCACCATCACCACGACGAGGACGACGACGAGGAAGAGGACGGCCACCAGCGGGCTTGGGACCTCGAGGCCAACAGGCTCCGAGTAGGGTCCCCGCTGCCGGTGGAAATGTGTCGCGCATTCGTTGGACACAGTCAATGAACGAAAATGTGATGCGCGCATATTATGGGGCTACAGAGGGAGGGATTAACTTGACTGCGTATCGTGGTCAGATGCTCTCTCTGTTTCAGGTGCTTGAGCCAGGTGTCAGTGCGTCGGCGCAACGGCTGTCGGATCAGGTGCGAGTCATCCAGCGTAACCATATGTTGGATGACACCGTACTTGATCGACTACGCTCCGAATCACGGAGTAACCTCGTAATGCCTGCTTCGCCGTTGCTTGCGGTACAGGTACAAAATGTATCCAGTGCGCCGCCGCGATCCGACCGAGATGGTGAAGAGGATGATAGCGAAGTTATTTCCGTGAGTACCCAGTGCAACGCACAATTGAGGAGCGCTTTGGAGAGTGCATTCCGGGAGTACCGTTCCACACCGCCTGAACTTAGACCACGTCTACCTCGTTTGCCTATGCACAACAAAAACAAGGCGCTGGTGTGTGCTCTAGATTCGCAGCTGTCAAACTGCTTTGACAGCAGCAAAGACCTCGCCGATACTCACTCAATATTGTACTGTGGAGCTGTGGCGGCATGTCGTGTAGCTCACGTCAAATTCCCTAACAACGACAGAGCTACACGACCAAAATTAGCTGCTCCAGCTTGGCAGTGCAGGATTGAGCGGCGTATCGGTGAGGCTAGGGCACTCATCGGCAAGTTAATCTGCTTCAGGGAGGGCAATACTCGTCCTAGAGTGATGCGCTTTGTGAGGCGGGCGTTCTCGGGAACTGATATTAGTTTTCGAGATTACTTGGCCCGCGTCACAGAGCGTATCGACTCCCTGAAGCAGAAGATCTGTGCATGGGCAAGCCGTATTCGTCGGTACAAGCGGCGAGTGGAGCGGTACACTCAGAATCACACATTCCAAAGCGATGAAAGGTGGGTATATAGAGCTTGGGAGCGACCAGACCAAGGTGTGACTGACACGTGTCTGCCGGATGATAACGCCATGTGTTCATTCTGGCGCAGCATCTGGTCGGTGCCTGTCAGTCACACTGAGGGCGATTGGACCCGGGAGGTTGAACAAGCGTGTAATCCAATACCAGAAATGGGGGCAATCGTCATCAGTCCCCAAGACGTAGCTCGTGCAGTCCGTCCGTTGCCTAACTGGAAATCTCCAGGGCCGGACGGACTGCACAACTTCTGGATCAAATGGTTCCAAAGATCACACGCTTGCTTGGCGTCCCAGTTTCAATCAGCCTTAGAGTCAGGGTCGCTGCCCCAGTTTTTGACGACAGGAATTACCCACCTGCTCCATAAATCAGGTAGTGCCGCGGAGCCAAAAAATTATAGACCAATCACTTGTTTACCAACGGTCTATAAAGTTCTTACATCCATTTTGAGAGCTAAAATCAACCAACATATTGAGAGTAACTCTATCATGTCTGCCTCTCAGAATGGATGTAGGAACGGGTCCCGCGGCACTAAGGAGCTGCTCCTCATTGATATGGCCATTAGCCAACAGGTTCGCCGCTCCCGTAAGAATCTGTCTACATGCTGGATAGACTATAAGAAGGCTTATGATTCTGTACCTCATACATGGCTCATGAGGGTGCTGGAGTTGTATAAAGTAGATGCAACTCTACGTACCTTCCTGACGTCATGTATGGGGCAGTGGAGAACGGTTCTTCGCTATCCAGGATGTCGACCGATTCAGGGGACCAGCGAACCGATAAGGATCGAGCGTGGTATATTCCAGGGTGATAGTCTGAGTCCATTGTGGTTTTGTCTGGCCTTGAACCCTCTCAGCACACTGCTGGAGCGTTCAGGTCTAGGCTATCTGTTGAGGAGAGATGGTCGGGTCATATCTCACCTTCTTTACATGGATGATCTGAAACTCTTTGCCCCCAACAATTTGCAACTGATGAAGCTACTGAAGGTAACAGAAACTTTCAGTAGCGCCATCAGGATGGAATTTGGTGTGGACAAATGTGCAGTCATGCATGTGAAGCGAGGAGAGATTATGGAATCAGTGGGAACTCAACTCTCGGATTCCATACACCTTAGATCCCTCTCCTCAACAGAAACTTACAAGTATTTGGGTATGTCGGAGGCATTAGGTATCAATACTGCAGACATGAAACAATCGTTGAGGGAGCGCTTCTTTGGCCGCCTGAATAAGGTGCTAGGCAGTCTTTTGTCAGGCGGAAACAAGGTGCGCGCCTTCAACGGTTGGGTCATGCCAGTTTTGATGTATTCCTTCGGCATACTCAAATGGACTCAGACGGAACTTGATGCCCTGGATAGGAGGGTACGCACACTGCTGACCACAAATCGAATGCATCACCCACGTTCGTCGGTGATGAGACTGTATATCCCGCGGAAGTGCGGGGGTCATGGCTTCTTAAATGCTAAGGCCCTACACAACCGTGAGGTATGCAGTCTCAGGGAATACTTCCTGGAAGCCGACGGGGAGATGCACCGAGATGTGGTCTCAGTGGACAAGGGCCTCACCCCGCTCTCCCTGGCTAACGAGAACTGGCGCAAGCCTAAAGTATTAAACACTAATGACCGCAAGGAAGAATGGCAGAGCAAGGAGCTTCACGGACGCTTTTACCGGGCCCTACATGGCCCCGATGTAGACTTCTTAGCGTCGGTATCCTGGCTACGCTTTGGTGACCTCTTCGGGGAAACCGAAGGTTTTGTCTGTGCAATAATGGACGAAGTTATGATGACGAATAACTACCGGAAATACATTGTGAAAGATGGCACGGTTGACATATGTCGGGCATGCCACCGTCCGGGAGAATCGATCCGACACATTATTTCTGGGTGTTCTAGTCTCGCTAACGGAGAGTACTTGCATAGACACAACCTCGTTGCCAGGATTATCCACCAGCAACTTGCTATGAAGTACAACCTTGTGGAATCATAAGTGCCATACTATAGGTATGCGCCCGACCCAGTTCTCGATAATGGTAATATCACGTTGTATTGGGATCGACCTATCACCACTGACAGGACTGTTGTTGCCAATAGGCCTGACATTGTGGTGATAGATCGATTGGAGCGTCGCGCAATGATTGTTGATATAACGGTCCCGCATGATGAGAACCTCGTGAAAGCAGAGAAAGATAAACAATTCAAGTATCTAGATCTGGATCGCGAGGTTGTTGACATGTGGGACGTAAATACAGCAGTCATTGTGCCGATAGTCGTGTCGGCCAATGGCTTAATAGCCAAGAGCCTCGACCAACATCTTAGGAGGCTCTCGCTTGGCAGCTGGATCAAGGGCTTGATTCAGAAAGCAGTACTTCTGGACACGGCACGTATCGTTAGGAGGTTCCTCTCTCAAGAGCCCTGACCACCGGCAGCTCGGACCCTGTTCCCGATACCGGTGGGCTACAATTTATTATATATGTTTTTTTTTAAGTTCTTTTACTAAGAAATATTTAAAAATGTTAAAAATATGTGAATATAAATGAATGAATGATAATAATAATAATAAAAAACAGCTGGCAACACAAGAGTCAACAAGTCGTTGAAATTTTATTGTGTGAGACTGCACAAACAGACTCACGATGTCCGCGATTACGCGGAGCCCTAATCAAAATAATATTTGTTCAATCGACAAAGTGAAAACACCTATTAGATACACTTACCATCACGTTGGTACCGGTGATGTGACGTAGTCCCTGGTCACGTCGTATCTGAGTGGGGTGTAAGTATAACTGTGGTTTGTGTGGTGTATGTGTAGTTATGTAAGATTCGACGGTTCCATGGACGCCCACAGCGCGCACCGTCGACTCCAGGATCAAACCTTCAGATCCCACACGTGGCACCTTTCACCAATGTCCAACTGAATTTTATCCCGGTTTGCTAACCCAATCGGGGATTCAAAATAGTCCAGCACTAAATTTAGGAATTTACCGGCGTTCAAATGACACAAAAAAGGCCGGACATAACCAACAAATCACTCGCGGTCAAGACCCAAAATGGCGAGATTTCTCAATTTTTACTCAATTATCAACAAAATATCAAACACCGATCAGGATGGCATCGGATTAACGTTAACTCAAAGTTTCAATCAATAATTACACGAAACAAGCGTGCATCAAAAAAACAAGACACGGAGCGACCATTTTTCCAACCAAAATTGCACTGACAAGCAAAAACGTCATCGCACAGACAACGAAACGTAATCTGTCAAACGTCAAAAAGGTGCGTTCAGAAACTTGGTGGATGAAACATTTATTCAAAAATTCTTTTTCATTTTACTTAATACAGATATAATTTTAAACAACCAGATACCAGTTCCCTTTTTATAAATAATAGTCTTCAATACACATAAAAATTACAACGTGAGATCTGCTTTTTATATCAAGAAATATAAATTAAGAAAATCTGTGACCTGAGTACCTGACATATGTCATGTTATGTGAAAATGACTGAAAATGAAATCGTCAAACCACGTCACACCATCAAACCATCCAAAAAATAAGTAACAAAATGAAACAACGCCTATGTTCACAAGATCAGCTGCTGCTCGTCGCGCACGCCTACCACCTCCGGACTCGTCGCTCAGCTCCGCCTCGCCGCCGCCGGAATCCAGCCCCATCGTGAACGCTGTGACACCGGCCGTGGCAGTTGCGTCGAGCTCGAGCGACGAGTATTTCTCTCCGCCCACGACTCCACCACCTGCTCGTCGACGGGGAGGACGCCGGCCGCCGGACGGTTTAGGACCTCGAGGCCCACCGGCCTCTAATAGGGTCCCAGCTCCCGGCGGAAGTGTGCAGCGCATGCGATGGACGCAATCCATCAATGAAAATGTCATGCGCGCATACTATGGGGCTACAGAGGGGGGAAACAACCTGACTGCGTACCGTGTTAGGATGCTCTCTCTGTTTCAGGTGCTTGAGCCAGCTGTCAACGTGTCGGCACAACGACTGTCGGATCAGGTGCGGGTCATCCAGCGTAATCGTATGTTGGATGATACCGTACTTGATCGCTTGCGGACTGAAATACAAAGTAGCCATGTCATTGCCACTCCGCCGCCGTCGCAGGCTGTGGTTCCACCAATACCAAATTGCGATAACGACGTGAGTAATGACATGGTTACTAATGTAAGTACCCAGTGCAATGTAGAAATGAGGAGTGCTTTGGAGGGTGCGATTCGGGAATATCGGTTCATGCAACCAGACCTGAGACCACGCTTACCTCGTTTGCCCATGCATAACAAAAATAGGGCGCTGGTGGCTGTTCTGGATTCGCAGTTATCAACCTATTTTGATAACTGCGAAGACCTCACCGATGTTCACTCAATCCTGTATTGTGCGGCTGTAGCGGCATGTCGTGTAGCTTATGTCAAATTTCCTTCTGACAGAGCTACACGACCTAAACCAGCCGTACCGGCATGGCAGTACAGGATTGAGCAACGTATTGGTGGGGCCAGAGCACTCATCGGCAAACTGGTCTGCTTCAGGGAGGGCAATACTCGCCCTAGAGTGATGCGTTTTGTGAGGCAGGCGTTCTCGGGGACTGATATCAGTCCTCGAGACTACATGTCCCGTGTCACAGAACGCATCGACTTCCTGAAGCAGAAAGTGTATGCATGGGCAAACCGTATTCGTAGGTATAAGCGGCGGGTGGACCGATACACTCAGAATCGCACATTCCAAAAAGATGAAAGGTGGGTTTATAGGGCTTGGGAGCGACCGGATCAAGGTGTGGCCGACACGCACCTACCGGATGATGATGCAATGTGTTCGTTCTGGCGCAGCATCTGGTCGGTGCCTGTCAGCCATGCCGAGGGTGAATGGGCTCGGGTGATTGAGCGAGCGTGCGATCCAGTATCAGAAATGGGGGCAATTACTATCAGCCCCCAAGACGTAGCTCGTGCAGTCCGTCCGTTGCCTAACTGGAAATCTCCAGGGCTGGATGGGCTGCACAACTTCTGGATAAAATGGTTCACAAGGTCGCACGCTCGCCTGGCGACCCTGTTCCAGTCAGCCTTAGAGTCTGGGTCGCTGCCAGAGTTCCTGACAACAGGTATAACCCACCTGCTCCATAAATCAGGTAGTACCGCGGAACCCAAAAATTATAGACCGATCACCTGTCTCCCGACAGTCTATAAAGTTCTTACATCCATTTTGAGAACTAAAATTAGCAAACACATAGATGACAATTTTGTCATGTCCGCTTCTCAGAATGGATGTAGGAACGGGTCCCGTGGTACTAAGGAGCTACTCCTCATTGATATGGCCATTAGTCACCAGGTTCGCCGTTTCCAAAAGGATCTGTCGACATGCTGGATAGACTATAAGAAGGCCTATGACTCGGTGCCACATACATGGCTCATGAGGGTGCTAGAGTTGTATAAAGTTGATGCAACTCTGCGCACCTTCCTGATGTCGTGTATGGGGCAATGGAGGACAGTCCTTCGCTATCCAGGATGTCGGCAGATTCAGAGGAATAGCGAGCCAATAAGGATAGAGCGAGGTATATTTCAGGGCGATAGTTTGAGTCCACTTTGGTTTTGCTTAGCCTTGAATCCTCTTAGCACACTGCTGGAGGATTCAGGTTTAGGCTATCGGTTGCGGAAAGATGGTCAGGTTATATCTCACCTCCTTTACATGGATGACCTAAAACTCTTTGCCCCCAATGATTTGCGACTGATGGAGTTACTGAAGGTAACTGAAACTTTCAGTAGCGCCATCAGGATGGAATTCGGTGTGGACAAATGTGCGGTCATGCATGTAAAACGAGGGGAGATTGTGGAATCTGTGGGAACCCAGCTCTCAGATTCCATAACTTTTCGATCCCTTTCAGCAACCGAAACCTATAAGTATTTGGGTATGTCGGAAGCGCTGGGCGTCAATGTTGCTGACATGAAGCAATCGTTGAAGGAGCGCTTCTTTGGCCGCCTGAAAAAAGTACTTAATAGTCTTTTATCAGGTGGCAATAAGGTGCGTGCCTTCAACGGTTGGGTCATGCCGGTTTTGATGTACTCTTTCGGCATACTCAAATGGACTCAAACAGAACTAGACGCCTTGGATATGAAGGTCCGTAAATTGTTGACGGCGTATCGGATGCATCACCCACCCTTCTTCGGTTATGAGACTGTATATCCCGCGGAAGTGTGGGGGTCGAGGCTTTTTAAATGCTAAGACTCTCCACAATCGCGAGATATGCAGCCTCAGGGAATATTTCCTAGGAACCGATGTGGGAATGCATCGAGATGTCGTCACAATGGACAAGGGCCTCACCCCGCTCTCCTTGGCTAAAGAGAACTGGCGCAAACCTCCAGTGCTTGACACTAACGATCGTAGGGAGGTATGGCAGAGTAAGGAGCTTCACGGACGCTTTTTCCGGGCCCTCCATGGGCCCGATGTAGACCTATCAGCGTCCGTTGCCTGGCTACGTTCCGGGTACCTATTCGGAGAAACCGAGGGTTTTGTCTGTGCAATAATGGATGAAGTTATGATGACGAATAACTACCGGAGATTTATTGTGAAGGATGGCACGGTTGACATATGTCGGGCATGCCACCGTCCAGGCGAATCAATCCGTCACATTATCTCCGGGTGTTCTCGTCTAGCTAACGGAGAGTACCTGCATAGACACAACCTTGTAGCCAGGATTATCCATCAGCAACTTGCTCTAAAATACAACCTTGTGGAATCGGAAGTGCCTTACTATAGGTATGTGCCCGACCCAGTTCTCGATAATGGCTGTATCACGTTGTACTGGGATCAATCCATCATCACTGACAGGACTGTTGTAGCCAATAAGCCTGATATAGTGGTGGTGGATCGATCAGAGCGGCGCGCAATGATTGTTGACATAACGGTCCCACATGATGAGAACCTCGTAAAAGCCGAGAAAGATAAACAAATCAAGTATCTTGACTTGGCTCGCGAGGTTGTTGACATGTGGGAAGTGGACTCAGCAATCATTGTGCCGATAGTCGTATCAGCCCATGGCTTAATTGCCAAGAGCCTCGATCAATACCTGAGGAGGCTCTCGTTAGGCAGCTGGATCAAGGGCTTGATTCAGAAAGCGGTACTCCTGGACACGGCTCGTATTGTTAGGAGGTTCCTCTCTCTGGAGCCCTGACCGCCGGTAGCTTGGACCCTGTTCCCGATACCGGTGGGCTACAATTTATTATATTTTTAAATGTTATTATATATTTTTTTAATTAATATTTAAAAATGTAACGAGTTTGTCTGAAACTGAATAAAGGGAATAATAATAATAATTCCTTGAGTCATGTATGGGGCAATGGAGGACGGTCCTTCGATATCCAGGATGTCGACAGATCCAGGGGAGCGATGATCCTGTATGGATTAAGCGGGGAATATTCCAGGGCGACAGTCTGAGTCCACTTTGGTTCTGTTTAGCCCTGAATCCTCTAAGCACATTGCTTGAGAATTCAGGCCTAGGCTGCCGGTTGAGGAAGGATGGTCAGGTTATATCTCACCTGCTTTAAATGGATGATCTGAAACTCTTTGCCCCCAACAAATTGCGACTGATGGAGCTACGGAAGGTAACTGAAACTTTTAGTAACGCCATCAGGATGGAATTTGGTGTGGACAAATGTGCAGTCATGTATGTAAAGCGAGGGGAGATTATGGAATCCGAGGGACTTCAGCTCTCGGACTCCATACAACTTAGATCTCTTTCCTCATCCGAAACCTATAAGTATTTGGGTATGTCGGAAGCGTTAGGCATTAACATAACTGACATGAAGCAATCGTTGAAGGAGCGCTTCTTCAGTCGCCTGAGGAAGGTATTAAATAGCATTCTTTCGGGCGGGAACAAGGTGCGCGCCTTCAATGGTTGGGTCATGCCGGTTTTAATGTACTCTTTCGGCATACTCAAATGGACTCAGACCGAACTCGACGCCCTGGATAGAAGAGTTCGTACACTGCTGACCGAAAGCCGGATGCATCACCCATGATCATCGGTGATGAGACTGTACATCCCGCGGAAGTGCGGGGGTCGAGGCTTTTTAAACGCGAAGACCCTCCACAACCGCGAGGTGTGCAGTCTCAGAGAATATTTTTTAAAAGCCGAGGTGGGTATGCACCGAGATGTGGTCGCAGTGGACAAGGGACTCACCCCGCTGTCCATGGCTAAAGAGAACTGGCACAAACCTGAGGTACTTACCACCGATGACCGCAAGGAAGTATGGCAAGGCAAAGAGCTTCACGGGCGCTTCTATCGGGCTCTTCATGGGCCCGACGTAGATTTTCTAGCGTCCGTGTCCTGGTTACGTTTCGGCGACCTCTTTGGAGAAACTGAAGGTTTTGTCTGTGCGATTATGGACGAAGTTATGTTGACGAACAACTACCGGAAATATATTATGAAGGACGGGACGGTTGACATGTGTCGGGCATGCCACCTTCCGGGTGAGTCCATCAGACATATTATTTCTGGTTGTTCTCGTCTGGCTAACGGCGAGTACTTGCACAGGCACAACCAAGTAGCCAGGATTATACACCAGCAACTTGCCTTGAAATATAAACTTGTGGAATCTGAGGTACCGTGCTACAAGTATGTGCCCGACCCAGTTCTCGAAAGTGACCATGTCACGCTGTACTGGGATCGGTCTATCATTACTGACAGGACTATTGTCGCCAATAAACCTGACATAGTGATGATAGACCGATCAGCGCGCCGCGTAATGATAATCGATGTTTTTATTCCGCATGACGAGAACCTCGTGAAAGCTGAGAAAGAGAAACAAATAAAATATCTCAACTTGGCACACGAGGTTCGCGACATGTGGAATATGAACTCGGTTATCATTGTGCCGATTGTCGTGACGGCCAATGGCCTTATAGCCAAGAGCTTCGATGACCATCTATCGAAGCTCTCTTTAGGCGGTTGGATCAAG
This sequence comes from Xestia xanthographa, assembly GCA_905147715.2. Classification (NCBI taxonomy): domain Eukaryota; kingdom Metazoa; phylum Arthropoda; class Insecta; order Lepidoptera; family Noctuidae; genus Xestia; species Xestia xanthographa. The sequence goes on along the minus strand of LR990654.1, from coordinate 13,959,430 downwards.
GGCCTGATTCAGAAGGCAGTACTCCTCGATACGGCTCGCATTGTGAGGAGGTTCCTGTCTCTGCAGCCCTAACCACCGGTGTCTTGGACCCTGCTCCCGACACCGGCGGACCACTATTTTTTATATTTTTGAATGTATTTTTTAATATAATATTTTTTAAGATACATTTAAAAATATGTAAAGTAAGTAGATGAAATGAATAAAGGAAATAATAATAAATAATAAATCTTTATTCAGAATATCAAAAGGTAAAATACAATATGAATCTAAAAACTAACAATGTAGGTATAGGTAATAATGTATGATGCCTGTACTAGGATATTCCTGTATCACAGGCTGCTGAGCTCTAACAATATGCTACATGTAGGACAGAAGTTATTTTTTTATTTAATATTTAACATTACGTGACAAAATTATTTTGATTAACTTAAACTCTAACTTAGAACTAAACACATTTGTTACACGAAAATTTGCGTCAGCAGAATTTATTATAGGTTGCAAAACACATTCGAGGCGCTCTTGTTTTATTCGATAATTGCACCTAGCGACTAATGTGCTTACAATAAATAAAATCGATGTCAGCGCAGTGGTCTGTTATTGCCATGTTGTTTCAGCAATATGCGTCAAACGCGGAAGTCTGACCAATAGTATGACGCTCTACGTGCCCTCGTAGTCGATGGAGTTTATGTACCTATATTCTGCTAATTTCTTAGCTGGGCACTCAACATCTCCCGTTTTGAGGTAGTTGGGCTTTTTAAAACGCGAGCACGACGCACATTTAGGGGTGTCCGCTTTCTTCGCGCACTCAGACATAGAGTGTCCTGCTTCTCCGCAGTGACCACACGTGGAGTTCACTTCTCTGCATGATTTAGCTGCATGACCGAATTGTTGGCATTTGTAGCATCTGGTAACCAAGGTGAAGTCTCTAACAGGGCAGGAGGTCCAATTTATAAAAATTCTTGCTTGCGATATTAAAGCTCTACGTATCTTGGCTGGAACTTCGATAATAAAGTTGCAGGTCGATGCATCTTTCTTCCCAGATTTGTGGCTAAATTTAACTTCGGCCAAAAAGGTCTCAAGTGACATTGCTGGAAACTTATCGGCGATGTTCTGCTCGTACATGAACCTGAAGACGTCAGCATCAGCCAAAGAAGTCGGCACTCCTACAACCGTGATCCGTGGTTTGCGCTTGATGGGCTCGTCGGCGGTGAGTCCTGATGTAGACATCTGGACTGCGTGCTTGAGTTTATCAGCATCCTGTTTGGTCTCGGTGCTGATAATGACACCTCCATTTTTAGTTTTCCACACACCACGTACATGGAGCTTCATTTCGTCAGGGCGTATGATGTTTTGCACGAGGTTTTTTGTCTCGTCACTCGACTTCAATTTATCGTTGGGATAAACTGCTACGGAACTTAAATTGTTTGGACGAACGAAGTCACTGGATCCCTTCTTCACCATATCAGAAAATGAAGCAGTTCCGACAGCACCAGAGTCCTTAATCGTCTGTTTGAGCTCCGAAATTTGTTCTGTGAGGCTGCGTTTTTCTTTCAGGTCATCGATTATGTTGAGGGCTTGACGGGCTTGATTATAAAGTGTGAACTGACAAAATTTATACTACACTAGCTGTTGCCCGCGGCTTCGCCCGCGTGAAGTTCGGTAAATGTCCCACTGGATCATACTAAAGGGATAATAGTGTCCTCCATGTTAATCCAGGTTATAAACTATCTATGTGCCACATTTCATAATCATCACAATTATTATTATCACAATCACTATCACTATCACAATCACAATCACCATCACAATCCCCATCACCATCACTATCACAGTCACCATCATTATCACCAATTATCATCATTAACACAACCACCATAATTACCACAATCATTATCACAATCACCATAACAATCACAATCACAATCACAATCAACATCACAATCCCCATCACTATCGCTATCACAATCACTATCACAATCACCATCACCATCAAAATAACTATCACAATCACCATCATCGTTATCACAATAATTATCATCGTTATCACAATAATTATCATCGTAATCACAGTCATTATCACACTCACCATCACCATCACTATCTCAATCACCATCACAATCACCATCACCATCACTATCACAATCACCATCACCATCACAATCACAATCACCATCACAATCACCATCACCATCACAATCACCATCACCATCACAATCACCATCACCATCACAATCACCATCACAATCACCATCACAATCACCATCACAATCACCATCACAATCACCATCACAATCACCATCACAATCACCATCACAATCACCATCACAATCACCATCGCTATCACCATCACAATCACCATCACAATCAACATCACAATCACCATCACAATCACCATCACAATGACCATCACAATCACCATCACAATCACCATCATAATCATCATCACAATCACCATCACCATCACAATGACCATCACAATCATTATCACAATCACTATCATCGTAATCACAACCATTATCATCGTATTCACAATCATCATCATCACAATCTCCATCCTCGTCATCACAATCATTATAATCGTAATCACAATCATTATCATCGTAATCACAATCACTATCATCTTAATCACAATCATCATGATCATAATCGCCATCACTATCTCAACCACAATCATTATCACAATCACCATGATTATCACAATCACCAACACTATCACAATCAAAATCACAATCACCATCACCATCACAATCACCATCACCATCACCATCACAATCACTACCCTCGTTATCACAATCATTATCATAGTAATCACAATAATCTACATCATTATTACAATCACCATCACTGTCACAATCACAATCACAATCACCATCACCATCGCTATCACCATCACAATCACTGCCACTTTCACAATCACCATCACAATCACGATCACCATCACCATCAAAATCACTATCACAATCACCATCATCGTTATCACAATCATTATCATCGTAATCACAATCATTATCATCTTAATCACAATCATCATCATCACAATCTCCGTCCTCGTTATCACAACCATCGCTATCACCATCACAATCACCGACACTATCACAATCACCGTCACTGTCACAATCACCATTACAATCACAATCACTATCACAATCACCATCATCGTTATCACACTTATTATCATTGTAATCACAATCATTATCATCGTTATCACAATCATCATTATCACAATCATCATCATCGTAATCACAATCATTATCATCTGGATCTCAAAATAAATGCCATTTTCGTAATCAGCACCCCTGATAATCTCGGCATCGACACCCATATTGATTTTTAGACATTTCAACCCCATCGCACCCCAACAGGGAATGGTAGTATTTCAGGTCTGCCACATTAAATCTTAAAATCGTTGTTTTTGTAATACACCCGACCCAATTCACCATAAAAACAATACCTATGTTGAATTTCAGGCTTTGTTACCCCATTTCCCCCTCTTAGGGGTTGAATTCTGAAAAAATCTGAAACCCGTTTCTACTCATTTATCAATAGGAGCACTCCTGTGAAGTTCCGAATAAAATAGTCTTACTAATCTTGTTTTACCCATACAAACTTTGTATTCCCGTTTAAACCCCTTAGGGGTTGAATTTTGAAAAATCCTTTCTTAATGCACCCCTAGACTACTTAATGGAACCTACTTGCCAAATTTGGAATCTCTAGATTTAGCGGTTTGGGCTGTGCATTGATTTTTATACTTTGCCACCCCATTTCCCCCTCTTAGGGGTTGAATTCTGAAAAAACCTGAAACCCGTTTCTACTAATGTATTAATAAGAGCACTCCTGTGAAGTTTCGAATAAAATAGTCCAACTAATCTTGTTTCCCCATACAAACTTTGGAGCCCCGTTTAACCCCTTTAGGGGATGAATTTTGAAAAATCCTTTCTTAGTGCACCCCTAGACTACATAAGGAACCTACTTGCCAAATTTGGAATCTCTAGACTCAGCGGTTTGGGCTGTGCGTTGATAGATGAGTCAGTCAGTCAGTCAGTCAGTCAGTCAGTCAGTCAATCAGTCAGTCAGTCAGTCAGTTTCTTCTTTTATATATTTAGATGGATGGCTGCAAGTTTTCGTATCGCTAGAAAAAAGCTAGATTGCTATTTTCAGGCTAAAGCATGAAAAAACGAGTTTAACCACAGTAAAAAGTGCTAGATCTAGCCCGAAAAAGGCTAAGGTGGCAACACTGCACAGACAAGAACTCTGAGGCGCCGACCAAAGAGTAGAACACAGATAACAATAAGAATATAAATAAAGTCAGAGAGAGTGTTGAAGATAAAGACTGTATTTATGTATTTTAAGTATTTATTATTAATCTTACAATGCTTATGTTTATTTCACGACTCATGATCTTCTAGCTCTGACATTTGATCCAGTGACACTTTATTCCGCGGGAACCACGTTCCGATACACATAACATTCTCCTCCTTAATCATCGAACATATATCGTGTCGGAGGTTTTATAATTCTACCTGACCTAGTTACATTATTATGATCAGTTAACACACTATCACTAATATTATTATCATGAGAATTAGATGTTACAATATTTTCATCAGTATCATTATTCTTTACAAAAGTCTTGTTATTTTCTGCCTTAAATTCTGCTTCATATTGAGTATCAAACTTATCATTACTTACATATCTATTTCCACTATTATCTCTGTCATTTCCTGAATATGTATCATCTGTTTCTTCAAATATGTTTAAATGTTGTCTATTTCTACGGTATGTATTACCCTGATCGTCTTCGATTAAATAGGAACGAGGATAAGGTAACTTTCTAATAACTCTTCCAGGAATCCACAATTTATCATCACTTTTTTTTTTAAATGTAATTCTTTGTCCAACATTACACTCCTTCAGAATCTTTGCATCTTTATTATAATGTTCTTTAATTTTATTTTGTTTTTGTAGATCAGATAAAGGATCACGTTGAAATATTTTTGGTCGAAGATATTCTTCTGATACAGGGTACTTCGCATTTAAGTTTCTATTAAATAAAAGGTTTGCTGGAGAAGGTGATCCCTCTTTTGGCTGACTTCTCAAATTTAGAAGAGCAATGTATGGATCAGATTTATCATAAAGACATTTCTTTAATAATGTTTTTACAATTTTAACACTAGCCTCAGCTAAACCATTAGATTTTGGATAATTTGGAGAAGAAGTTTTATGAGTGAAACCATAGTCTTTTGCAAACTGTTCAAATTCTCTGCTACTATATTGTGGTCCATTATCTGAAAATAGTTCTAAAGGAATGCCATGTCTTGCCATTATGGACTTCATTTGAATTATTACACTTCTTGTCGATAAATCATTTAACTTTGCTATCTCTATGTACTTACTGTAATAATCAACAACTAACAAAAAATATTCTCTATTAAATTCAAATAAATCTGACCCAAGTTTTATCCAAGGTAAATTTGGGACTTCATGGAATTGTATTGGTTCTTTACAATTGTTGACTCTATGAATTGCACAAACTGAACAGTTCAAACAAACTTCTTTTATTTGTGAAGACATATTGGGCCAAAACATTACAGATTTTGCACGCCTTACGCAAGTATTAACACCAAAATGGCCTTCGTGAATTAATTTCATCATCATTTTTTGTAAAGTTACAGGAATAACAATGACATTATTTTTGAAAATAATTCCCTCTACAACCTCTAAATCATATCGAAAATTCCAAAAGGGTTTTACTAAATCACTAACACTGTTTTTGTGAGTAGGCCATCCAACTTGAATATTCTCTATTAATTTTTGCAATATTTGATCTTTTCCAGTTTCTTCTCTAATCAAATTTCTTTTAGTTTCAGATATAGGTAAACTATCTATCGATAGTTGTACATGACAAACTATTTCTTTATTTAATTCTTCATCAAATTTATCTGATTCTTTATTCACAATGGGCAAATAAGACCTGCTCAGAAAGTCAGAGATAAACATTTTGTTACCTGGCACATATTTTACACTAATATCATATCCTTGAATTTTAAGCATCATTCTCTGTAACCTTGCAGGTACTTTACTTAAAGGTTTTTTAAATAAAATCTCTAAGGCGGAATGATCAGTTTCTACCTTCACATGTCTGCCCAATATGTACTTATGAAATCTAGTACATCCAAAAACAATAGCATACATTTCACGTTCTACTTGTGCATAACCCTTTTGACAATCTGTTAATGCTTTTGATGCATATGCTATTGGATGACCATCTTGAAGTAAACATGCACCAACTCCTTCAGAACTACAATCTACTGAGACTGTGATAAAAAAAAACATGTACATAATTTTGAGCTTTCAATATCCAAGGGTACAGTCCAAAACCCACTGTTGCAATCCAATTTAGTATAATACAAGTCTCCTGACAATTTATCTAAAATATCTTCTACCGTTGGTAATTGTTTGTGCTGTCTAATTATATGATTATTTAAATACCTAGGATCAATACAAATACGGAGTTTATTATTAGCTTTTTTAGTAATTACCACAGAGTTGACCCACTCCGAAGGCTCCTCTACTTTCTCAATTATATTTTGCTGTAACATCCGATCCAGCTCATTTTTCAATGGTTCACGAAGAGCAATAGGAACTCTGCGAGGTGGATCCGCTCTGGGAATTGCACCGTCCTGTAATTTAATGTTATATGATTTATCAAAGCATCCTATACCCTCAAACAATTTTGAATATTTTTTAATTATAGAATTAACATCCTCACATTCTACAGCACATACTTTATTTATGTGATTTCTTTTAATCAATTTCAAACTAATGCAGGACTTTAGGCCCAAAATTGTTGTACTATTAGAATTAAGTATTACAAAGTCTACATTATCAGTTTGGCCATTCTCTAAATAGCATTTTATAGTGCATAGTCCTTTTACTGAAATGTTTTTATTATCTAATGAGATTAATTTAATGCGCTTCTTTTTGATGAATTTTGTATCTAATCCTAGACTCTTGTATGTATTAAAAGACATGCAATTAACTTGTGCACCTGTGTCCAACTTAACTTTAACTTGTTTTCCTCCTATATCTAAATACTCAAACCACTCACTTTCACATTCACCCTGAACGCTTCCTATGAAAAATGTCTCCTCTTCCTCTTCTCTTACATGTGCTACTCTCTTTGCATACTGATTTTCTTTACTACGGCACATTTTAGCATAATGATTCCGGCCTTTACATTTTTGACAAATCGCTCCAATTGCAGGACACTTGTGTGATGGATCCCATCTCTTGAATCCACATCTGTAGCACTGTTTTTGCTGATACTTATTATTGACTGCCATTACATTGTTTTCCAGTGTTGATGTTGAATTGACTGCTAAGACCTCCTCTGTTTTGTTTTCATTGAATTCAGCAAGTTGTTTTTGCGATAACTCTGATGCCTTGCATGTTTTAATAGCATTATTGAGATTTAAGTCTTCCATTCTTAAAAGCCTCTCTTTTATAGTAAGATTATTAATGCCAATAATAATCATGTCTTTGATTAGGCTCTCCCGCAGTTCTTCGAATTCACAAGAAAGACTCTTATTTTGTAGATCGGTTAAAAAACTCTCAAAACTTTCTGAAGGACCTTGAATTCTAGTGAAGAACTTATGACGTTCAACACTTATGTTTTTCTTTGGGATGAAATGTTCATCATATAGTTTTTTGACTCTTTCAAAGTATCCTTTTTCCGTTTTATCCTTTTCCGAAATGTTAAAAGAGTTGAAAATGTCTAATCCATTGTCACCAATAAGATGTAATAACAATGCAACTTTCCTCGTATCATTTGCACAATGGAGTTCATTTGCAATCAGAAAAAAATCGAATTTCTGATACCATTTCTTCCATGCAAGGCAATCATTATTACCTGTGATCTTAAGTGGACTAATGTTACTCCCAAACCTTACAGTGGAGGTGTTTTCGTTGTCCGACATTTCTCGTAGGTTTATTTTTCTTTTCACATTATAAAGAAACATGGAAAGAATTCCTGTCTTGCAAGTAGGTGCGCATCGTGTAATTACGCCCACCACACATTGTTACCGGCACAAGAAGAACGAGAGCGAGAGCGTCACGAATGTTAGTGATTACACTGGGAAAGCGTTATTGAAGATAATGCCTGTGTGTGTAACAGTGAACGGTGTTGACAAGCATTGTTATAGCCCTACTGGATGACGGGGCAACCGTATCACTGATAGACGACTCGTTAGCTAAAAATATCAATGGAAAACAAGTACCATTAACTTTACGTAGTGCGCGCGGCCAAGAGATTATAGATGAAACATCAAAAATAATCAGTGTGACAGTACGTGGACCTAACGGGCAAGCACATGAAGTGAAGTGTCGCACACTGAAAAGCCTAGACTTACCCGCGCAAACAGTGCCAGCCGCAGTCATAAATGAGCACGCCCACATCCGCGACTTGGGCTGCGAGGAGATGAGAGGAGCCAGACCGCTGCTGTTGCTGGGTCAAGACAACTGGGAGTTGCTGACCAGCCAGGAGACTCGCCGAGGGAAATCCGGTAAGCCAGTTGCCTCTTTGACCAGTTTAGGTTGGGTTAGTAGGTTAAAATTGGGGATTCCAGATCAGATAAGATCTGGAATCCCGCAATTTTCACTCATTCATCATTTCATTCATTCAATTTTATAAAATTCACTATTTATATATTCAGATTAGATCCTTAGACCCACAGTTTTCACCATTCATTCATTCATTCAATCTAAAGTGATAATTTATGGGGAACCGGCAAATCTCACTCATTCATCATTTTATTCATCGCTGATTTTACTGAATCTTGCTCTATCCGTTTGTATGGTTGTGATAGTTTGATGTAGTTCATCAAACTATCACAACCATACAATATTTTCTGATCAGTCATATCTTGAGTAAATATTATATCACCACTTGCATTTGTTGATGCTGTTCAAAGGGCGAGTAATCATGACGTCATTTCATGATAGTGGTCATTGTTTTTAGAGTGGTTTCACCGAAACTCGTTAGCTCAGTTGGTAAGAGCGCCGCCGATTAACGATTCGGGGGGAAACGGAGGTCGGAGGTTCGATTCCTTCACGAGTCTCTTTTTTTGTTTGTTTTGTGGATGTGTCAATTTTATCGAATAGTTTTATATTTTTGTCTCTTTAAAAAATACACGTCTTGATTTGTCGACATAATATTTTCCTTTCACAGTTTTTAAATAAAAGCAATCAGGAAAGTTTTGAACATGCTGCAACCAAGGATCATCGTAAATCTCCCAATCTTCTATAACACCTCCACATGAGAAACAAGCTGCTTTATCATTTACACTATTTCCACAATAAAAAAATCCAGCGTCAGCCATTTCCATCACTAATCTTCTCCTCGAATTTACCGTTGCCCAATAATGATTAAATGAAAATTCACGCATTTTATACGTGTTATACATGTCATAGCGCGGATTGTATTTATTTTGAGACATGTTCTGTTTACTCGCTCTCTACTTCTTGCTACAGATAATTATAAAAGCATAATGAGGCTATATAGTTGTTGCTAGCAACTTATAAAGATTAATATTTAGGGGTTTGGGAGGGATTGGAAACTGTAATCGTAAAAAATTAAACAAGGAAATATTTACATCAAAATTTTATTATCTATACACCATCTATTTAAACATAACACATTTTTTAAAGCACATATTGAATCATGATAAATACAACTATACAAATCATGGCAATCTTCATATTTTTTGTACAAGCTTATCAAACTAGGACAATCTTTATCTTCTAAATTATTTACATTATTATTATTTGACATATCTTTTAACCACAATACTTTTTCTTTACCTTTGGTGTAAACACATTTATCTTTTAAAATATTTTCAATCAAATACCGATAATTTTCGTAAGACACAAATCCTTCATCCCAGTATATCTTCCTATTACGTTCAATCCAACTAACTTGTCGTTTTTCTGGCTCCGTCAAACCGCGATATGGAAATGGCGGCTTAATTAAAAACACCTGAATTTTATTATTACACAATAAAGCAATTTCTTTAATGACAAATAAATTTGATTCTGTTTTGAAACCTTGAACATCTACAATGGCAGTCATGATAACCTGCGCACTATGTTACTCAAAGGTTTGTATTCCACAAGTCGATCGTTAATAATTAAACAATATCCTGTTGTGTTATCTGGTATTGGTGCTCAACATTCAATCTCCAAACGCACATTTACGGGACCTGTTTTCAAACTATCGTTTTGCCTTGAACAGTCTATGATAAAGAGAGGAGCCTTCTCCTTGAAACCAACCAAATCAAGCAAGGGGTCTGCCGGACAGTTGTAATACGACTGACGAAATTTCACATACATTTCATATAATATATTGTATTTGTTCTCGGAAAAATTTAAGCTTAGAGGCTCGTAAGGATAATACTGTGAATTCAAAAATAGTGTTACGTTGGTAACGCCACAGTGATCAAACAGAGAACTGTCTTTGGTTTTATTATTTTTTCTGTTGGTTTGCAAGCAAAAAATTACATATCGAGGTTTTTCTAATTGTGATGCAGTCTTAACTGACCAAGAATGTTTTGTAGTTTTATGGAGCAAAGGATACTCATATAAATCCCAATTTCGAAACGCCATCTGAATAGGTTTGTCTCTTTCCAAGTGTTTTAGTAGTGTCAGTCGTTCGCGGTCTGACACTTTTATATGTGGTACACGCCATTGCAATCTTTGTATGTCTATTTGAACTCGAGCAATATCTTCAGTTGCTATGATACTGTTTAAGTTAGAGTTACTTCTGTTCAGAATAAGTTCATGCTTACAATTTATCACAATTTTATTGTAATCCTCCGCAAATCCTAAAATCTTATTAAGAGGTACAATAGCACTAAAATGACCATCATTTTTGAATCCATCTATGTTCCAACCCCACAACGCAGCGACTTTATTTTCTCCATCATTCATTGAAACGTATGACTTTATTGTCGACGTTATTCCAGAATTTTTAATGCGATCTATTTCTATGCCATTTATTTCGTATCTGATATCTTGAAACAAAAACATAACAGGGTTGTTACTGAACGTAATAATTTTCTTAATCGGTTTTCCATCTTTGTCGAAGAACTTCGCTTCGCCCTCGACGTAAATTGAACTGGCTGACGGTAACACGTATATGTCTTGTTGGTGTACGGGAATTCTGATTTCATCGTTTTCTCTAAAGCTGTTAGTGTACGGATTGTATGAGTGGACTTCATAGCTTTCAATCGAACTATCGAAGTGGGGTAATTCAGTAATTTGTAGCATATTCATACTTTAAAACCTAGAGCTTTAAGAAAATCTTTATTTGCTTCACTCAATTTCTTTACTTTTTTATTACATCTATGCACCTTAATGGTCGTAGATGGAATAAGACGTTTGATTTTCAGTGGAGTGTTTTTATAATATACTATCATTTTGTTTTTCTTAAATGAAGGCGTAATTGAATATGTTCTTCACCAAAGTTAATACAGTTACCAAATTGATCAACAATCCTAACAGATATAGATGAAACTAGATTTTTGTTCACTGGAAAGTAAATAACGTTTTGCGGTATTTCTATGTATCGGAGACCTGGAGCAATAACAGATACAAATTCATGAATAAAATGAGTTGGTAACCCGTTGCAGTATGAACCGTGAACAAGATCACATTCGATTCTGATTACAGACAGATTGCTATTATTGATGGTCACACTTGGTCTAGAATTTAATACTGAAAAGTATAGCAAACCGCACTCGTATTGATCAGATAAATATAGAGGTGGTTGAAAATACGAAACCAATTCAGATTTATTTCCAGAGATGACTATGGTAACCGTCGTAGACATGTCTTCATACTGAAGTATTATAGAAGATCCTGTTCATTTTATTCCTTGACTGCACCAAAAACTCTTTAAGAAATCTAAACATAGATGCCCACAATTAAAGGGGTGATCACGTTGTATATTTTCATAATTATATCGAACTTTAGGCCCTACGTATTTTATCAATTCCTTGGGAGGTTTAAGATTCCCGTAGCTGTCGAAATACTCAATATAATCATTATATTTTGCATAGGCTACCCAATGAGAACCAGTGTTTTTAGAACTATCTAAATTAATAACTCCGCATTCTTTATTATAAGGGCATTTAGGGAGCTCATCTCTCATAAAGACACCTCTAAAATAAGGAATACTATTTCCATATTTCAAAATGTCAAAATTAGATAAAGCTCGTTTGGGTAGCCGATATTTTAGTTTTTTTCTTTCGATACAAAAATTCCAAGCCCATCTTTATGCGGTTTAAGGTGTAATCCTTTCCCAATGCAAAGCGCTTCCATTTTTTCATTATGTCTCTTCGATTCATTCAACAACTTTTTAGCTATCTTGAATTCGTTAATGGTTTTGGCAATTCCAGCTGCGCCGCCTGCTAAAGCCCCTACCGCTGATAATCCTGCAAAAATAGGAATCAACGGCAATACTCCACCAGTTTTGGGTATAGGAATAACACGCGGAAGTTTAATAGATGAATCATCAGCTAATTCTCTGACAGCGGCAATAGCCAACTCTATAGCTATTTTTTTACTTTTTGGTTTTAATTTTTTCATGTGTTTCTTGGTTTTAGAAATGACATTTTTTAATCTACATTTTAACCCTTTTCCAGATGTAACTTTTCGGCAGGACTTTGTACTACTAGTTTTCAGACCACAACCAGTTTTAATTTTTGTCGACATAGCCCGGCTTACTAAGCGTGCTGCAATTTTTTCACCTACACTCGCATCCGAAGCAAGTGCTCGTTCTTTCGCCATATTTAACAAAATTAAATCAGCTTCGTGTCGATCCTTTAAGTTTGATGATTTATGATAGGCAATGTCGTGATCTTTGCAATATTCGTCTAATTTATTAATTCCGTTATCTCCTTGTGTAAGCCTTTTTATTATTTTTGTACCGGGGCCACAATAATTGTATCCTGGTAAATGTAATTCAAAAGGTAAGTGATTTATAATCCAATTGAGAAGACTACTCTCTCCAATACACATTATAAGACTGATGAATCTGGATTGAACACGTTATTAAATACCTTGCACGGCGCGTGAGTATGAAAAACACTAAGCTAATTTGTGTAAGTACATACCTAATGTTTGAATTGTCGTTAGTTAATGTTTTTAATATTTATGATAATATATTGGACTTATCAATCCAACTATTTTCAGCTGAAGAGAAACCTAACCATTTTACTAAAACTCTGTTACCTTTTCTTCTAAGAACTTTCTCCACTAGATACACATTGGGATGTTTTGTTTTTTGAAGCTCTTGCGCATAAAATGCACCTAAAATTGGGTGACCTCTGATTGTATCTTCTATTAAGTAGGTGATAGGAGTTGTATTTTGTATCATTCGAATTTTAAATATTTCTGTAGACCAGTTGGGAGTGTAACCTTTTTCAAATGTTCCTTTGTACTTACTGATACGCACATAATCACCAATTTTAAATTTGCTTCTAATATTATGATTTTTTACCAACCTTGAATACCTTTCCAATATATGTTTTTTATTAATGTTATCCACATTAGCGGGGACTTCGTCAATTGTCCGATGATAAGTGTGATTGTATTTGTAAATAACATTGTTAAGCGTGCTATCTATCCAATTGTAGGTGCCTCTTAAACTAAATTCCTTATAGATTTTCGATTTCAATGTCCTGATAAATCGCTCAACTATTGAAGCCTTTTTTGTTGAGAAGGTTGAATAATGATTAATGTCGTAAGTTTCCATAAGCTTTCGAAATTGATTATTGTAAAATTCTGCCCCATTATCCGTTTGTAGATTCTTAGGAACACGCCCTTTATCCAATAATTTCTTAAAAGAGTAACATATATCATCTTTGGTTTTACTTTTTAAAGGAAAAGTCCAAGCATATTTCGAGAATGTGTCAATAACAGCAAGAATAAATCTGTAATTTTTATTTTGCTTTGAAATTGATTGCATATTGATTAAGTTTGCTTGCCACAGGTCATCTATATCTTTCATAATAACACATCTCCGTGGGAAGTTCACCCTCGCATTTTTATGAATTTCGTTTACCACGTCGGCTTTGCTCATGTTTACAATTCAGTACATTTGTTTTTGAATCTGTCTGTAATACTGAATGAAAATTTTATAGTGGTGAGTATTTATTCTTTAATTATGCCAGCTTCTTTCAATTCTTCAATTATTGATAAAATTTCATTATCATGGTTTGTGTTGCCAGCATCTCTGGAAGCAACTAATAGTTTCAATCTCTCAACCAGTTCGTTAGGGTCATCCCAATATACCAAGTCAGTGTTATTTTTGTATTTCTTTAGGGTTGGTAAGCTTCCTCCAGAGTGAAAATTGTCATTTAACGATTCGGAAAACAATGGTTTAATTACTTCACGATATTTTATTCCCTTATCGCCTCTGATTTGCCCATCAGGATTAAAATCTCTCTTATGAGCATTTGTGTAATGCAGCATATCCTTATAAACGAGTCTATCTTTGCCTGATATTAATTTTAAATCAGGTCTTCTTCGAAATAAAAGTTCTTTCAAGCCGGGGGTTAAATTGTAGGATTTGTCACCGATTTTAATTAAAATAACGTTCGCATCATTCAAACTATCAATTTTAGAAAATGAAACTACTGAATTACCCATTAATAATGTTTTGTTTATACTTCTTATTCCAAACGGTATATTCACATCATAAATATCATGGATATCACGACCCTCTAATGAAATTTCTAAATCATCCGGTAATTCTTTTGCGGGGGATTTTTTAACAGAATTTAATTTTGGATCATAGCAGTCTTCAAACTTTGGAGATGAGTTCGTATTGATGTCGTCCAATTCAAAGTCATCTGAATTAGGGTGTGTTGTGTTTTGTAAATGCTTCATTTTTTCCACAGACATATTCGAATCAACTAGAGTTTTAAGGGGGTCTGTGACAGGTTTTAGCATTTTATCGAGTGACAAGTTCATCGAGTGTTCCTGATCCTTCATTTGTTTTATTTTATTCTTTATGGAGTCTACAGACTTCATTAATTCTATTTTAATATTTTTCTCCATGTTATACCTGTTATAACAACTGCGTTCAGTTAAGGATCAAATTATACTGAATTTGATTTTACATGTTAATTACTTATATGCACATGAGTCAGTCAAATTTAAAAAACAAATCAAAATTCTGTCTGTACCTTCCATTATTGAATGACGATTCTTTATTAATAAGCAGAAAATTATAAGGTTTACTCCAAACAGTTTGACAAATATTTCTGAACTCTTTCCATTGTAAATCAGAACTAACATGCTCTTCATAAATATGCTTTAAATTTACATCATCTTGTTTGAATATAATAAGAAAATTAACATTGTCACGTAACAATTGCTTTGGAATTTTAGAATAGGTTTGAGACAAATAGAAACAATCTATTTGTTTATGCCTACCCATACAGAAAAAAATGCGAATATTTATTTGATTTTCACAAGCAACATAATATCAATACAGAATATAAATACAGAATTTGTTAAAGCTTCACTCGGAGAAATTACATCTTTGTCATTATTGAACTCGTAAAAGTTTATCTGTGGCACCCTTTTTAATACTTCGACCAAGAAACGGTATTTTGGTTGAAAAGAAGTTTTAGAGTAAAGATTTTTAAATTTGAGCCCATTTTCATGCAGCAGTAAACTAATCATAACATTCGTTTTACCACAGTTTGATGGGCCACATATTATACAGCGAATAGTATTTGGCAGTAAAGCGCTATGTCTGTTGTGGTGAACAGAGTCACTTAATCTTATATTATTAACATTGTGAGATACGGGTTGTTTGATCAACTTCATAGTGTATATTAATCTTATTTCCGCCTAACGTACACTTATATACTCATCATAGAACAAGCATGAACTTACAATTTGATGATAACGTATAGGAAGTTGAATACGTTTGAATAAAAGTCCATTTGTTTAGGAAATATCATTTTATTATAAATGTTCATCATAGCGTATACATTCACTCATAATAGTAGCGTAATATATTCATTTATAGTACATAACTTATTCTAAAATAATTATTCATACATCATTTCTATACAATAAATTAATTTTGAACAGTGGTTGCCTAGATGTGGATTACATAATAATTAGTGCTCGATTTAAACGTAATAAGATCAATAAAAAGTTTAATGAACACTGGTTTAAATCATCGCATCACAATATCCCTAAGGCAAAGTGTGAATTTGATCTGAAAGTAACTGAACTTTGTCATCGTTTCTAAACATGAAGAAAAGAAGACAGAGAAAATATTTTTATTTTCACACCCAAAACACTCTCTGAAAGCCCTAGATCTAAGTAAAAAATATAGTAACAAGTAATTCAGTGGAAAGTAGCATGAATTTATTTATAATTATCACTAATAAAATTAATAGATCCTAAACGTATACATAGTTAGAGATTACGTATCACTGGAATAATCTAAAAACATAGAATCACAATGACTCCAGGGTAATGTGTGAATTTGATCTTGTAGTACTTGAATTTTATCATCGTTTCTATCTAAAACTTGTTTATCTACTTGCTGGGAGTATAAAACATGTTTAATTGATTTTATCATTTATTTATTATTTTTTATCATTTTACATCTTAGCGCTTTATCGGTCAGCAGAACATTGCTGTAATCATTCAATTTTAGATTATTTGTAATAGATTTGGAAACACCTTTAGCTTTTTTAATTTGAGTTTAGAGACTATTTATAAAATATAATGTAGCTCGTAGACCGACAAATTTTATAATTAAATCATCACCCATCTCATGTTTCCATAATCCAGGAACTTTTGCATTAGTTTGTGGTATGTGATAAGGATTATTTACTGCAAAATTACTAGTGTCGAACTTGGTAAGATCATCATGCATATCTTGATAAAAATCAGTCGTATATATTAAATATAACAAACTATCGGTATCAGTATAGCATAGCTTTGCATTATTTCCATATTTTTCTTTATAAAATCATAATGAAACTGGTATAAGTGTTGCTTAGAATATTCCAAAACTGTGAATCCGATATAAATCGGTCTACCTAAAACAACTTTTTCATGATATAATTCTACAGCTATAAAATTATCTGAAAATATTGATACACTTTTTAAGTTTGGTTTAGCTAACAATTTTTCAGCATCAAGATGTTTGTTTTTTTTATTGGTGGTATCTCTCCATTTCGTTACTAATTTAACATCAGCTTGCTTGCGCTTATTTTCAATAGTTTTTTCCGAATATCGCATTATTTAATCATTTAAAAAAGTCCTTCTCAAATGCAGTTTTGGAATTTTGACGAAGTCTAGTATTGAGATCGATGTATTTTTTAAGAAAACATTCTTGTCTAAAGCTAAGTATGCAATGAATCTTTTTTAAAATCAGACCATTTTTTAAACACTCTTTTAAATGGACATAATGAATCACATAATGATGCTTATCATAAAGATTCGCAATCAATTTGGCTGATTTTCCATAAGGTGGTACTAATTTTTCAACTGCAAAAGGTAAATCTTTATGTTTGTTATGTAAATGGTTTAGATAAGTCAGGTCTACTTCCAAAATATAACCGTAATCATTATCATCCGAGATAGTAATTACATCAAAGTTGCTAATTTCTTCAAGAGTTAAAAATTTGAATTCTGATATAGGAAGCTTCTTCATCATAGCATAGCCCTACAGATTATTACAATCAAGGTATATTAAATAACTGCTTGGTTCTAACTCGTTAAAATGTGGTAAGTATTTATTATTTGCTTCAGCATGACGTCGAGAACACTGTGCCAGCCCACCACGAATTCCTTTTTCTAATAACTCATACATTTGCAAGTCACTTATTAACTCCAGTTCAGTCTCAGTATATAGAAGCATTGCATCCCAGCTTAAGCTCGGTGAAGTAACATAATAAGCTGGATCTAACTTAGGTATAGTAATGTAAGCTTGTTTCTCTAAATTTTTCGAATATGTCACATAATAAAAGTACATCACATTTTATGTATAAATCTGTATATTCACCAAGAGATTTAACTTTGAAAACATTCCAGACTGTTTGAGCGTGTAAATATTCTTCATCAGTTATATGCTTCTTACACAAACTGTTATAGAAATGATACTTTGATGGAAGTTGCGTCTCATCAAATTTGGAACAAGAATCGATATAATCATAAGGATAAACACCCTTTTTTCTCATTAGATCAAATTTTGTTTTATCGCTAAACTCTCTTGATAAGTTTAAAAAATCATTTTCTGATAAACTATAACTCAATGCATCTAAACTAGAACTAAGAAATTGAAAAGAATCAATAAATTTTATCTGAATAGGATGATTATATTTTTCTGTCTTTATTACTTTCGTTATTGAGAGGTATTTTTCTTTAGTTTTCGGTATTATGCTAATAGTACCTTCATACTTTGCTAACTCTTGAATGAATAAATGTGAGTCATATCCAGACAAATTATGAAAGACGACAGGAATGAATGAACAAACTCTATACATCAAATTACAATGGGAGTGCGCTGCCCCACGATACTCTGAGGTAATATGATCATGATCTCGGACTTTGTCATTAAGCAATAGTTGTTTACATACGTGGCATGTATTCGAGTTCCGATAATTCATCTCTTGCTCAGTTGTTAGTGGAGTCATCGACTTTTTATTACTTAAAATTCTATGTATACGTTTAGCGTCTTTTATTAAATATTTAACAAATATTTCCGCACAATCTGTACCTCTGTATGAGACATACTTATTTAATTCATTATTATGTGCACAGCAAATATAATAAGCAAAACATGAAGGTTGATGTATCTTTAGTTTCCGAGTGTTTAAAGAGTTACTTTCATTACAGTCAATTAACATACATTCGAAGTCAGCATAAATGATGAAATTAATTTTCTGCTGCCTTTCAAAATGTTTAAATTTCAATATAGATTTTTTCAGGCAAAATAGACAATATCTTAGAACAGTTATGAGACTTGTATCTTGTTTCGCTACTGAAAAATTGTAAACATGTATCACATAAATAAACTTTACCTTTATAATGAGTTACTTGGCGTCGTACTAGACGTATAAGATCTGTAATTAAACAGTAGTATCCGACAGTATTGTTTTCAATATATAGTAAGTTAAAATGATGTTCTCTCTTATGTTTCGATACATAAAGAGGCCCAGTTACAATATTATTTTGCAAACCATATATATTTACACTCATATTTGGATTGTTTTTCTCAAACTGTTTAATATCATTCATTGTAGGTGGGAATGACATTCCTTCTATATTTAAAACCGAAGAATAATGAGGATTATGAACTTGTTCTGCATACGTTATTTTTCGCTGGGTATAATGCAGTAACTATACTCCATAGAAAACAACAATCATCTTCATTTTTTATATTAATACAACTTCTAGAATGTTTAATAGCTGGTGGTAGATCTATATAAGATCCACCCCTCATAGGTGAATACTTATTTATATTAATTTCGAGATGACTCATAGAAACAAACGTCCAACCAGATTGACAGTGTTGGAACTCTGTTAATTTCTCGTTCAATGCATTCATTACTTTAGTTAATAATTCATTCAAATCAGTGTTTTTAGGGTTCCGTACCCAAAGGGTAAAAACGGAACCCTATTACTAAGACTTCGCTGTCTGTCCGTCTGTCTGTCACTTGGCTGTATCTCATGAACCGTGACAGCTAGACAGTTGAAATTTTCACAGATGATGTATTTCTGTTGCCGCTATAACAACAAATACTAAAAACAGAATAAAATTAATATTTAAGGGGGGCCTCCCATACAACAAACGTGATTTTTTTATAATAATTGGTACGGAACCCTTCGTGCGCGAGTCCGACTCGGACTTGGCCGGTTTTTTATAAATAATATTGTATTTGGTATTAAATGACTTTAGTTGCTTTTCTTCTAAAGTTGGTAGCATAAAATAGGCAAACAATTCGAAATTAACTTTTATGCAATTGTGTTTATTTAGTGACATAGTAATCAATTCTGCTATATTGGTTTGGTGATCACTCAGGAACGCCTCTAGACCGAGGTACTCGTCTTCCTGAGTGACATTCAATCTGTATGTCATTATTCTGTTATTGAATGCTGTCACAATAATATGAATATTTGCGAACTTGGTATTCAATAAACAGTTTGCTTTGTGTATATTAGTTCTCATATGATAAGAATACTGATTTTCTGGAATTAATATTTTACATTTTTCACAGTTTATTTTTCTAGATCTTGACTTATCAGTAAGGTGTGTAGAAGCTGTGAAACAAAGAAAAAAAAAACAATGATAATAATTATAAAATATAATGAAATAACCAAAAATACATTGAATTACCCTATGAATTAAAGCTAATGCTGGGATAAATATTATTATATTGTATATAGAGATATAACTATGCATCGTGTAATATAAAAAATGTGTACACGAATAATGAATTGATTAACAATAGGTTAAATCGTTAAGTTTCGTAGGATCCTAAGTACGACAGCGGACAATTTTTAAAATCTTTTTGGGTCGCTAAGATGAACTCTTTTATATGGTGCCAAGACTCCTTGGGGCCTACCACGAGCTCTTATCGCGATCCATTTTAGGACCTAAACTGAACTGTTCGTCTAATTCGTACCATGACCAGTGCCCCTTCACTCGGCCATACCTACAGCGATAAATGCCTACACTTTCGCGTGGCCTCGTGGCCACTCCGCCAGTCGGTTGTCACCGCTCGCGCGCAGAGATTTTAGATTATCGTGTTGTTCGCAAATAAAATTTTATACGTTTAACGTTTGTTAGGATAGTTTTAAAAAGAATTGTTACGCGTTTCATACCTACATGTTGGATAATTACGAGAGCAACTTGAAAATTATTTTTTTGTTTGTTGAGATATCATAACGATTTTGGTGTCTAATGAAAGGTCTAGGTCTAAAACCATTTTATCCGTTTTAATCGTGTAAATTGGTCTAGGCGTTTAGGAGATAATTAAGAATTAGGATAGTGAAAATGTAAACAACCAGAATTTTTGATGTTTTTGATCTGCGAACTATGTGAAAATATGTTTTATTATTGAGGAATGTTAAACAAAGAGGTATCTAGGAAGCCTAAAGATTAGTTTGTTTTCATTTTTTTAAATTAGGTACAAATGTACAAATGACGGACTTTAAATTCGTTGTCTATCCAACTAATTGACCGTGTAACCATACGCATCAAACTTATGATAGATTACGTGGTCAAGTATCTAGGTACAACTAGGTTGTAGATGGACGATGAATAATAGCAGCAGCCGCAAGCCGACAACCCTAGCGCCACAGCTAGCGCGTCACTCCGCGCCAGACAGCGACAGAGTTACGCGTTAGAAGGGAGCGGCAACGTTTAGGTGAATATCGCGATAGGCACTGAGCGCTTATGCGAGCAGAATTACACTTTGTTGCTTAGTAGCAAGAGTCGCTATTCCTATTAATTGTTGCGCGAAGTGCCGCTTCTGTACTTATTCTGTGCCATGACGTCAGTTTAACGATTCAATTTAGGCCATGCCATCTGACAGCGATTGACCCCAAACTGAGTCGCAAGTTTTGGTTTCATTCAGTCAAATTTGTATTTGTTTGGTACCATGACGTCCATAGAGCAGCTCAACTGAAACGCTCAATTGTCAAATTAAGCGATTCACTTTAGGTTACTATTTCTCTAACGTAAACTGAAACGTTTGGTGAATTATTGACGAAACGTAAAGTTTTTTAGTTCTATTTTAGTGGAATCTTACAAAAACCAATGTAAGTGTACTTTAATCTTTCTTCTATCTTTGAGGATGCCACTTGAAATAATGTTTTTTTATCGAATTCAAAACTACTCTTCACTTCAATTTTCCTACAACTCCACAGACTACCTACGTATCTAGTCAAACTGACACTAACAGTGACATGACAACTCGCACAACTTTTTTTACTCTGGTACGTTCGAAACAGAAACATAATTTGTTTTATGACGTCGAAAAAAAAATCGTGTAATAAATAGCAAAAGGTAAATAAATATCTACTTTGAATAAGAATTATTTAAACAATAGTGACCGTATGAACGTACTGTGGGTTCCGTGGAATCTTAAAAACAACTGTTAGGTATGTGTCTTTTTTACTTTTGGTAACGCTACTGAGTTAAAAACAAAATAAAACGTTACTTGCTTCTGAGCGTGTCTGACACTAAAATGTGCGCGAAACAAAGTTATTTGATATTAATAGCGTTGTCTCTTTTCACCAAAAACGTTTCAAACGCGGTTCAGTCACAAATTGCGATCTTTCATTCGCTTTCAACGATCCAAATGCCGCTGAGCGTATTGGACGTCATGGTACGAGTTTGAGCGATGCAGTTTAGGAACCTAAACTGAAATGCCTTGCAATTGAATCGTTTCTAATTAGATCATGGTAGGCCTCCTTATCTTCATCCAGTTTCGTTTTTATACTAGTAATAGCATACCGCCATCTATTTATCGGCATAATTTTTTTTATTTCTTCGACATCATATATTTTTACCTCGACGTAATATTTTCCTTCTTTCGTCTCACTCATTTGGCGAGAATAGCCCTTCAGCTGCCTTTTCGTAAAATAAGAATGTATAGGTGGGACATTACCCGTTTTGGTGGAGCTCTTAACACATTCATTCTTGTCACTGTCTTCGTCGCCGAATAATTCATTGGCCGTAACGCGTGCTGGAGGAGAAATTGGGGAGATAGTCGGTTTGGACTTTTTCGAACTAGATCCTTCACTCGACTTACCGGATCGGTCTCTCTTCATTTTCTTGTCCTCCGACTTCCCCTTCGGCTTCACCTCCGCTTCAGAGTCGTCGCTGGAGAGGAAGAGATCGTTGGCGAGTAACTTCGACCTGTGAACAAATATTGAAATACATATATTATTAGTGCGCTGTAATCGATAATTTTATTTTCTACATAATGTATAGATGTTTATGTTGATTACATTTTGTTTTATCTCTAAATATGTCTATGTATAAATCTAATATAGAAAATTATAAAAATCGATGAAGTACGAATACAACGCTTGGTATACAAACACATTGTGCTAACGTCAAACTAGAATACTCTATCTATGCTACAGAGATAAGAAACAATTATCAGATTAACTATGTCACAGGACTTGAAACGTTACGAGAATGGAACCCTCGACTATCCAATCTTTCATAAGCAGTCATAATTATCATTATGCAATAGTTGAAATAAATTAAAATAATTATGTAACTGGTACTTAGTTTACCTACATTTTTTTCAACACAAATTAGCTTATTTGATCTGTGCAGGAATCGAACCTGCATCACAGAAAACCATCACAATTTGACGGTCAACATTCGAATACTTGATTAAATCAATTAATACATTGCTCTGACCATTTAATAGTTAGATATGATTATGAATAGACACTTACATTCTTGATAGGCGCTTAGACAGGTAGCTTGATTAGGAGCTCGGAGCGTTGTTCCCTTGTAGAGAGGATTCGTTCCAGAGAGGAATTGTACCGGAGACTAATTTGCAATGCGTTTTTATAGGCCTAAAATCACGTCATTCAATCCAAATTTGTAAAACTGCATACTTGCAAAAATTGACAATTGCATACACGAGCGTACAAATCGTAGCGGTTAAGGTTTTAAGCTTACAGTGTTATTAGATAAGATAGCTTTTACCCATGGCTTCGCCCGCGTTAAAGTTTTAAATTCTCCCACGAGAACTTAATACTGAAATAAAAATTCTTATGTCAAATTCCAGGTTATGGTCTATCTGTGTGCCAAGTTTCATCGAAATCGGTTAAGTGGTTTTAGAGTTTATTCGTTACAAACATACAAAAATACAAATCTTTCCTCTATATAATATTAGTGTAGATTATTATATGTATAGATAATGTAGACGAATGATGAATATTGATACTTAAATAAACAATAGGGGAATTTCATATTTAGAAAAAAGTTTGAAGATTGTTGTTTTTGCTTAATGTTTTCGACACCAGGCGAACGGTACAAACGCTGCGGTTTGCACGCTCGCATGCAACTTCTAGACACCTGGAAGAATGGAGATATGACTAGTCAGAATCTCATATTTCGGTATATAAGAATAAGCTTGTATTTATCTTATAATATGATAACTTATTTCAATCTAATTTTAGTTTTATGAATATAGAAGAAGTTGAACAATTATATGAAAACGTAAAACGTGTCGATGCTCACTAATTGTGGGTACCTACTAATAATCAGATCGACTAAGTAAATCTTATGTTTTATTCCAGCATAGAGGTACATCTAAGCTATTAAAAAATCAATAACAAAAAACTATTTATTTTTAATCTTTATAATAATAGCAGGTAAAACCAGGCTTAATAATTGTATGTCGATATTGATGAATTGTTATGATCCGTCTCCTTAAAAAGAATTCAGCTACGTTGCAAGTTCGCTAACGCTGATATACTATTAACATACCATGATTTTGCTTGCCAAATCATCCGAATAAAATGTATGAAAACGATTACCGTGAACGAAATGACAGTAGTATTATTTTGTCGATATATATTTTCGATAAACAATGAAATGATAGGCGTCGTAATGTCTGCGGTTTCAATTTCACCATACCATTTTTGTATAGATATTAACATCTAACAAAAATATACGATATTGAACTCTATGTATTAAAAGAAATTATTAAATTAAAAAATATAAAAGGGGGTATAATAAATTGAAATCCATTTCATCTTTACATCTGATGGTGAAGACTTATATAATTGCGGAATGTCGGTAAGTGTTACTTTAATATATTCACTAACAATTTAAATATGTTTTAACAATAGTAGTAAGTAGCGTCACTGCATAATTTATTTCTACATAATCCTTTATTTCAATCGTAACGTTTGTAGTGTAACTTAAATTAATATTGCATTGTTATTTCAGGACTCTGAAGATCTCTTCAATTTTGTACCCATGAATCAACCAGTTCAACAAACCACCGGACAGAAGACGCTGGGTCACGCTCGCAAGAGATCAAAAACAGATCAGACATTCTATCAATTTATAAAGAAGCCTGTTTCTCGCGGAACGAAAATAATAAAAATAGAAATCTATGATACAGACAGTTTTCAAAAATCCGAACAGCCGATGATGATTGTGAGGCTGATGTGTGTGTTCAGCATGTTGTAAAAACTATATTATACGATGATATATATACAAGTACGAGAGAATTAATTGCCAAAATTCAGAATGACATCGAACCAAGAGTATAGATTTAATAATTTAAATTTATGTATAGACGTTACCGTTTACCACTTATGTATGTTTAATTTTCTAAAATGTAAGTTTATGTAAATAATTATAAGTGTACCTATGTAGTAATGAATAGATATAAACTATAAAATATCGAAAATTATATTTTTAAAATAAAATAATTCAAAATAACATTTTTTTTATTGCTACCTCATTCTTATACATGTACTAAATAGCCACTGCACTACGTACCTATATAAGGCAGCGCAACGGACAATAGCGAGAGCATTCCATTTTCGTTAGGCTATCGTGCCGCATAGACTATACAGACTGTTGCCCGAATTTCATGCGCGAATCAATGAATACAATTGTTGAATGAACGTAATAATTTAACAATGAAAAAATTAGAATGCATGTAAATATGCATATTGAATTATGATAAGTAAATGTTTTACATTTGTATTCAATATCTAAATTTCTTATTATATCTATTTATTCAATTAATAATGAGGAAATAGGCATAAAGTCGACTACCAAAAACGTCCGGCTGATTCTGATCGCAGAAAACATTTTCATATTTATTTGAACTTTTTTATGAATATTAGTTCCATGCCTGCTATCTTAAAATAATATGTGAATATTTGAATAGATGAATAGGTTATATTTGAATAGATAATTAGGGTTTCTAGATCTCCTGTGATCTAGAAATCCTAATTATCAACTTTACTACTACTGTGATGACATGTCTTACCTGACACCTGCACATTTCCTCACTGGTTTTCCATTAACCTCTTATCCAGAGTTAAATTTAGTTGATGTAAATGTAGGAAGACTTAGTTTCTGGAAGCAATGTATTCAAATGCAACAGCATTTTTGGCAACATTGGCATAAGCAATACTTAGTTATGCTGCAAAATCATCCTAAATGGAAAACCCAACAGCCTAACTTGGAAAAGGGTACTTTAGTATTGCTTAGGTCTGACAATGTATCCCCATTGAACTGGCCTGAAGGTAGAATTGTAGAGGTCGTTCCAGGAAAAGATAATTTAGTTCGTGCAGTTGATGTAAAAACTGTTAAGGGTTCAATTATTAGAACAAGTGTAATGAATTATGAAAGTTTGTCCGCTGCCTATAGATTATGATTAGTGTCTGTTGTCTATTTTTAAGTTAGTATTTTTGTCTTATTTTAGGTAAGTTTCATATCTAATCACAATCACAATCATCATAATCATTATCATCTTAATCACAATCACCATGATCACAATCGCCATCACTATCACAACCACAATCATTATCACAATCACCATTACAATCACCATCACCATTCCAATCACCATCACCATCACCATCGCTATCACCATCACAATCACAATCACTATCACAATCACCATCAAAATCACTATCACAATCTCCATCATCGTTATCACAATCATTATCATCGTAATCACAATCATTATCATCTTAATCGCAGTCAGCATCATCACAATCACTATCACAACCACAATCATTATCACAATCACCATCACTATCACAATCACTGTCACAATCACCATTACTATCATCATTATCACAATCATCATCAACGTAATCACAATCATTATCATCGTAATCAAAATCATCATCATCATTATCACAATCATCATCATCGTTATCACAATCATCACAATAAATCAACAATACAAACCCTGTACAGAAGTCGAATCCGCCATCTTCTGGATCTCAAAATAAATGCCATTTTCGTAATCAGCACCCCTGATAATCTCGGTATCGAAACCTATATTGAATTTTAGACATTTCAACCCAATCGCACCCCAAGACCCCATCAGGGAATGATGGTATTTCTGGTCCGCCACAAATCGTTGTTTTTGTAATACACCTGACCCAATTCACCATACAAACAATACATATGTTGAATTTCAGGCTTTGTTACCCCATTTCCCCCTATAGGGGTTGAATTCTGAAAAAACCTGAAACACACATTTTAACTCATTTAGCAATAGGAGGACTCCTGCCAAGTTTCGAATAGTCTAACCAATCTTATTTTCCCATGTTATCTTTGGACCCCCGTTTCAACCCCTTAGGGGGTAAATTATGAAAAATACTTTCTTAGGGCACCCTTAAACCTCATAACGAACCTATGTGCCAAATTTGGAATCTCTAGAGTCTAGACTCAGCGGTATGGGCTGTGCATTGATTTTTAGACTTTGGCACTCCATTTCCCCCTCTTAGGGGTTGAATTCTGAAATAAAATAGTCTAACTAATCTTGTTTCCCCATTCAAACTTTAGAGCCCCGTTTAACCCCCTCAGGGGGTGAGTTTTGAAAAATCCATTCTTAGTGCACCCCTAGACCACATAAGGAACCTACTTGCCAAATTTGGAATCTGTAGACCCAGCGGTTTGGGCTGTACATTTATTTTTATACTTTGCCACCCCATTTCCCCCTCTTAGGGGTTGAATTCTGAAAAAACCTGAAACCCGTTTCTACTCACTTACTAATAGGAGCACTCCTGTGAAGTTTCGAATAAAATAGTCTAACTAATTTTGTTTCCCAATATAAACTTTGGAGCCCCGTTTAACCCCCATTAGGGGGTGAATTTAGAAAAATCCTTTCTTAGTGCACCTCAAGATCACATAAAAAAAAAAAAAAAAAAAAAAAAGGAACCATTGTGCCAAATTTTGAATTTCTAAACTCAGCGGTTTGGGCTGTTCATTGATTTTTGTACTTTGCCACCCCATTTCCCCCTCTTAGGGGTTGAATTCTGAAAAACCCTGAAACCCATTTTTACTCATTTATCAATAGGAGCAGTCCTGTGAAGTTTCGAATAAAATAGTCTAACTAATCTTGTTTCCCCATACATACTTTAGAGCCCCGTTTAACCCCCTCAGGGGGTGGGTTTTGAAAAATCCATTCTTAGTGCACCCCTAGACCATATAAGGAACCTACTTGCCAAATTTGGAATCTGTAGACCCAGCGGTTTGGGCTGTACATTTATTTTTATACTTTGCCACCCCATTTCCCCCTCTTAGGGGTTGAATTCTGAAAAAACCTGAAACCCGTTTCTACTCACTTACTAATAGGAGCACTCCTGTGAAGTTTCGAATAAAATAGTCTAACTAATTTTGTTTCCCAATATAAACTTTGGAGCCCCGTTTAACCCCCATTAGGGGGTGAATTTTGAAAAATCCTTACTTAGTGCACCTCAAGATCACATAAGGAACCATTGTGCCAAATTTGGAATTTCTAAACTCAGCGGTTTGGGCTGTTCATTGATTTTTGTACTTTGCCACCCCATTTCCCCCTCTTAGGGGTTGAATTCTGAATAACCCTGAAACCCATTTTTACTCATTTATCAATAGGAGCAGTCCTGTGAAGTTTCGAATAAAATAGTCTAACTAATCTTGTTTCCCCATACAAACTTTGGAGCCCCGTTTAACCCCCTCAGGGGGTGAATTTTGAAAAATCCTTTCTTTGTGCACCCCTAGATCACATAAGGAACCTACTTGCCAAATTTTGAATCTGTAGACCCAGCGGTTTGGGCTGTGCGTTGATAGATGAGTCAGTCAGTCAGTCATTTCTTTTATATATTTAGATTGATTAATAAATGATATACTAATCTCTAATTCAATTATAGTTATTTATGCAACTGTTGTATAATGAGGGGTATTAAAACACGAATGTGGGTTTATCACACGAGGCGAAGCCGAGTGTGATAATAGTATCACATGAGTGTTTTAATACCTAATTATGTACAGTTGCATACAAGACTTTATCTACATCCATGATATTAATCCTCCATAAAAGGTTCTGAAACCATAGGATGTTGCAGTGTTGTAAGAAGTCTATGTAAATTCATGGAAAGTTTAATTGCTGAGTATTTATTTCAAACAAACCATGTATAGGTAATAATATAATTATTAACATTTTGGATTGTACAATTATTAAAATGCACAAAGCTTGTATCAATCATTTTTGTAAACAACAAAGTAGGTACCTACTTAATGCAATACTAATATCCAAATATCGAACAAAAATGGCGGGATACGACGTGAATTCGAATTAACCAATAAGTTTTTTTTTTTAATTACGTCGCTGTGGTAGTGAATCGCACGTGCTAGACAATGGTCTTTTTTTTTAAAAACGAGTTGCATAATGAAATTCAGTACAACATTATAACACCCGTTTGGATGTTTTAATGGTTATTATGACACTGGCTGTTTTAATGTTGGCCATAAGCTAACTGTTTCAGATACTTTTATAGAGGATTTATAGCATGGGTGTAGATAAATACATTTATTTCTATATCTGTACCTAATAATGGGGTCACAGTTGATTTTCTCCCCACCATGCGATAATAAACTCATCTCACATGTTTACTAGGTTTCAGACAGGCTCAGACTACATAATAGAAGCATTTTTCCTGATACAAAAAATGTTATATTATGTATCTGAAACCTAGTCATTTCTGCATGGTGAGTTTACAACTGAAGTCCGCGTGACAATGCTATCTATTTTATAGACTCACACACACACCTACCTACAGTGGAGAGAAAATTTATAATAATTGTTATCACTGTGACGTGTACGTTACCCCAGCAGGAAAGTGTCTCCTAGAGCTATATGAGTGGAACGTTTAATTAGTGCCATATCTGCTGTAAATGTGCCCCCACATAAAAAATGTGTGCCCCCTGACGTTTTGTAAAAAAAACGGAAAAAACGATTCCTGCTGCGGTAACGTTTTTCCAGCAGGAAAATTCTAAACGAATGATCGGAGAGAGAAAAATTGTGCATGGCCTTGTAGCTTATGTTAGTACCACAATGTGCCCCCAAAAATAAAATGTGTGCCCCTTCAGGTTTTCGAGATATTGCATTTCCTGCTGGAGTAACGTTTTGCAGAATCGTATATCTGTAAATCATTGCATGTGCCCCTGTAGAATAAACATACATGAGTAGCTTTTAATGTGTGCCCCTTAGTGCCCCAATTGTGTACGTTACCCCAGCAGGAAAGTGTCTCCTAGAGATATATAAGTGGAACGTTTAATTAGTGCCCTTACCAGCAGTAAGGGCACTAATTATAATAATATTAATTTGTCTATTAACCAAACCAGAGAAATGTTTAAAAAAATATATAATTTTTAAATTGCTAATTAATCATATTCTGAACTGAAATTTTTTAGTTAACCCATTTGTAATATATTTATTGACATAATTTAATTTGATATAAAATACTTTTCATCCATTAACCAGCTCGGTGAAGGTCGTTTTGTAAGGGATCTTAGACTATGGGGACCCCGTCGATGCGCATGTTTGTGTTAGTGTGCGGTTTCGAGCATTTGTAGTTAGTTTCCGTACTGTCCATATTTATACTGTGGTATGGACAACAGCTTAGGTATAATACGTCCAATAAAGAGGGTCATCGTTATGTATGAATCCGTTGCTATTTAGTAGTCATTCGAATTTGGTCGGATAACCAGCCGTTATTTACATGTTTAGTTTTTTGTCGATATTTACTTAATGTGAAACATTCCAAGCTGAATATGTTCACCATATATTTTTGACTAAAGGCACACATTATTGAGAGGATTGAGCTGGTTCCTTGTATTTTGCCGTCAAAGATATGTCACCATCGTTTTGACTTATAACAAGATAATTCAAAAACGCATGCATGAACAGTTTTGAAACTTTGTATGGTTATTATTAGTGTCAAGACGGACAGAATACAGTTTTCAGCGAGCTTATACCTTGTCTCATTTAGGCGCTGCGATGTTTTTTCGAGTTCTCATAAAACCGCGATAACTTGGAAATTAGAAATATTTTCTTAAATCTAATTGGGGCACTAAGGGGCACACATTAAGTGCTACTCGTGTATGTTTATTCTACATACAATAGTTTCAGAGATATACTATTCTGCAAAACGTTACTCCAGCAGGAAACGCAATATCTCGAAAACCTGAAGGGGCACACATTTTATTTTTGGGGGCACATTGTGGCACTAACATAAGCTACAAGGCCATGCACAATGTTTCCCTCTCCGATCATTCGTTTAGAATTTTCCTGCTAGAAAAACGTTACCCCAGCAGGAATCGTTTTTTCCGTTTATTTCCAAAACGACAGTGGGCACACATTTTTTATGTGGGGGCCACATTGACAGCAGATAAGGCACTAATTAAACGTTCCACTCATATTTCTCTATGAGACACTTTCCTGCTGGGGTTACGTACACTGTTAAGGTGTACGTAACCCCAGCAGGAAAGTGTCTAAAAAACGATTCCTGCTGGGGTAACGTTTCGATGACCATGACTTATTATTACAGAATTATTGTTTACAGAAAACTTTCCACCTATTGTATTAGAAATTATTTCTCAAGGATTCTAAATTAAATTAAAATGATAAGATACAAAATCATGTTTATTTCTTAAAAAAACACATAAATCACAGAGTGGTAACTTACACATTTCTGACAAAATCAGAAATCACAGATTATTTACTTACACTAGATTTTTTTTTTATATTATATTTTTAATAAGCCTGTAAATTATGTTTTTTTTTAAATTACTCTGGTTTTTTTAATATCTTAATCACCTGTTTATAGACCATAATTATGTTAGATTACACATAGGTTGTTCAGAAGGAGGTATTTAATTTACAGTCGTTTTAAAAATATTGTTAGATGATAACACCAGACGCTCCCCTCCAGTGCAGCCACGCCTTTAAAAGGAAGAACTCGCGTGGACTCGCTCCTTTTTTTCGGCTGTCGTAGAACTATCTACATTGCTCCTCTGCCCATATTGTGTTTGATTTATTGTGTTATTTTATTTGTTCATGTAATTATTGCAGTTTGCTATTAAAATTATTTTTTGTGATGGTTTAATGTTTTATTTATAAGATCAGAAGTGGGATATGAAGGCCTAATCCGCTAAAATACCATCTCTGATTCTATAAAGGCGAACGGCAGGTTTCGTACCGCAAACTTTGTTTGTTGTTTTGTTATAGAATTTTTACCACCTAATAAGACAAATTTTTTTTTCATGCCTTTTATTTTCATGTAAGTGTACTATTTTTAGAACTTCGGATTGATTAATAATATCAATAAAAAGATTTTAATAATTAAACGTAATGAAATCGTAAACTAAACGCAGCTGTGTTTTTCGATGTTGCCATAAGTAAAATAACACAAAAATATAAATGTTAAATAATTATTTAAACATAGAAATAACATTACATATAATTATACACTTACTATCATACATAAGAAAGCATAATTGTTACATACAATCTTAATAGATAACGATTTAATGATAGGAATGATTTTCGTCACCAATATTATGTTTTGCTGTTATTGCAATTATTTATTGACAGGTAAAGAAAAACTGTCTTTCACTTCAGTTCAGATCTTTGCTGTTGTTTCGGATTGTAGTTTGTGACTGCATCTGAGCAATTTAGCGAATTGTCTGGCCCTATTTACGTTGAGTCGAGCTACAGCTACAAAAATAGTGAAAACTATTCTAGAACATTTACTTTATCACCAAAACAATGTTTAGGTAGCTCTACGTACCAAAGTACATTGGTACACTGGTGCATTACCTTAAAAAATAAGACTGGTTATAACTTTTACGTCCCAAGTTCTAAAAATCTAAGAATTTAAAAAGGGCTTTTCTATCATATTATCTACCAATTAAAACAAAAACCATCTCAAAACACGACATTTTATTAGCGGTACAATATTCCCATACAAGCCTGCCATTCGCCTTTGAAATAGCTTTGTTTAACGTGTTCTACATAACTATATCAGTAGTTAAGAAGTTAAGTTGGGCAGAGACGCAATGCCTTCCGATAGCAAGAGGAAAGGGAGACGACACGTACGTACTCCCTCGCCTCCCAAGTGGTTTAGACCAGATTTTGAAGAGGCTTCAAGATCTGGAGGAACGGACACGTGGCAACGCGTCGCAACCCGTTTTGGTGGCGAGCCCGGGGTCGCGCCACCCTCTGGCCATGCCGAGCACGCCGCCGCCAGAAGAGGAGCCCGCCACAACACCTGCCTACGCAGCCCCACCGTCTATCGCCCCAACGCAAGAGTTTGCTACACCACACCGTTGCCGACAGAGAGCGACGCCAAAAGCGTAGCCGAACGATTTCTCGACGCCATGATGTCTTTCCCGGTGAGATCAAACCAATATTTTGTCTCTGATTTTGATCCAAGTGTTCATGATGTCGACACGTGGTGCGATGAAATTGATAAAGCCCGATCGCTTAATCGTTGGGAGGATAGTGAATGCCTTGCTCGCGTAGGTCGTTGCCTTAAGGGGGAAGCCCGTACCTATCGGAACATAGGTAGTTAGGTATTTAACAAGAAATTACTTTAAAATAGACACACTAAATTAGGAGCAGACAATTTTGTCAGACAACTTGACTTAACATTTTGACCCGCATAGTCACATATACGTGACAAGCAAAGTCAAAAGTTTAAGTAAAACATAAAAAATTTCGTGTAAAGGAATAATTTAATATTTTTATTTAATTAAATAATAATATAGTGTTTTGTTATTAGAAAAGTTACTAAATGATAAAATTGGGTTGTCTGGTCGTCTTTTACTTACTTAAATCTCTTAATATTACATAAACCCAAAAATTTAAATTCTTCTTATGGCGAATATAGGAGCTAAATTAACAACTCTATTTGTGGTAGTTCCAACTTCGTTTGAAATACTGTTAGAATAAAGTTCTAATCAGCTTGCACTACAAAGTGGTTGTTACGTCAGGCACTGCGGGTCGAATAGTACGAAATTAGTGGTTTTTTGCGATTTACAAAAAATCTATTGATTGGACAAACAAAATAAAACACTATCATGCTAATATGTTGCTTGTAGAATTATTTGCCAATCAATCAAATTGAGAACCTCCTCCTTTTTTAAAGTCGGTTAAAAATCAGAATGATCGCATGTATTTCAGTAAGGTTTTTACTCGTTAATAAAATTTTTAGAGATAAGTTCTTGATTTTTTTTTATCGAATAAAATTAATTGTATTGTTTTCAAAACACTATCATACTACCATATATCCTGAAGAATATCATATATTTTTCTGGTTTTGATTATTGCAGTGAATCATATGATTTTTTGCATTATAAAATTCGCGTTTAGCTCCTGTAGCCCCTTAACAAAACACATTAATCACAAATACACAATTTTCTTAAATATAACTGAAAAGAAAATAACAGTGCAATAATCATATTAATATCCAAGAACAACAAAAATAAAAATTATACAGGAATTACGACGTCGACGAATGACGATACATTTGAAACCTGGCTTTCATTTATTAAAATAAGACATTAAAAAAGTCATAGTAGTAATAACACAACAAAAGTAAATAGACTCACGAATCCACTATGTTATAAAATTATTAACTAACCTAAAGAGTTAAAGAAAATCACAAAAGCACAATGTTAATAAAACTAAGAATATATATAAATAGTCAAAATATTTAAAATTATTAAGCAATTTGCTTGACCATATATACCTACTAAATGTAGAACCAATTTTAATTATCGTTCTCTCTTTCACTTATTTTTCATAACAAAAATGAATGGTGGATATTTAATCCACCATGTAGTAAAATATGAAACGCAAAAGAAAAGCACTGGTTGAAATCTGTTTTCAAAAGACTGTCGACGTCAGTTGACCACTGTAAGCGAGCCAGTACAAAAGCGTTGGCGGGCCATGTTATGTCCCGCGGACCTGGGGTTGAGCAGCCTTGTCCGTAAGCAATAAAAGCTAATATTTTAAGTGCTTTTTTATTTTTTTTTAAATATTCAAACAGCACTGAAAAAGTATTCGAATATTTGAAAATCAAAACTATCGAATATTTGCAACCTCTAGTTGCTACCGAGAAATAACGATGAAAAACACAATAACACTTTGCCTGACCCGAGAATCTAACACTGGAACACATGCTCAACGGAAGAGCTATGCGACCACTAGACCGACGAGGCAGTCACAGTTTTAACATACTTAAATCAATTTTAAACTCACATAATGTGAAATGATTCACTTAAACCAACTGGAGAAGCTACACGGCATCTAGTTTGTTCACTTATTCGCGTTTAGTGTTTAGGCCACATAGAATGCCGCGGAGTGTACAATTGTGATTCATTTATGATGTTTGAAAACATGGTATTTCAAAGAACTAACAAAAGAAAACATTATCGGACAAACATCACATTTATAGGGTTTCTCACCAGTGTGTGTACGAATATGTTTCTTCAAATCACCCTTTAGACTATAACTTCTTTGACAAACATCACATTTATAAGGTTTCTCACCAGTGTGTGTCCGAATAGTATGAGTTTTCAAATCACTACTGCGACTAAAACTACTCTGACAGATATCACATTTATAAGGTTTCTCACCAGTGTGTGTACGAATATGAGTTTTCAAATGACTACTGTGACTAAAACTACTCTGACAGATATCACATTTATAAGGTTTCTCACCAGTGTGTGTACGAATATGATAATTCAAATTAACTTTTTGACTAAAACTTTTTTGACAAACAACACATTTATACGGTTTCTCACCAGTGTGTGTACGAATATGTTTCTTCAAAGCACCCTTTATACTAAAACTACTTTGACAAACATCACATTTATAAGGTTTCTCACCAGTGTGTGTACGAATATGAGTTTTCAAATAACTACTGTGACGAAAACTACTCTGACAGATATCACATTTATAAGGTTTCTCACCAGTGTGTGTACGAATATGACTTCCCAAATGAGCCTTTTTGCTAAAACTACTGTGACAAATATCACATATATAAGGTTTTTCACCAGTGTGAGTGCGAATATGATCATCCAAAGTACCCTTCCGACTAAAATTCCTCTGACAAACATCACACTTATAAGGTTTCTCACCAGTGTGTGTGCGAATATGATAATTCAAACCAACTTTTTGACTAAAACTTTTCCGACAAACATCACATTTATAAGGTTTCTCACCAGTGTGTGTACGAATATGAGTTTCCAAAGTACGCTTTTGACTAAAACTTTTCTGACAAACATCACATTTAAACGGCCTATCTTTATCACATAAACTATTGTGTCTTACGCTATGTCTCTTGATATCACTACTGTTAATACCATTGTAATTACATATCTTACATTTGAATTTATATTTGTTGGCATTAAAACACTGAAATGATGCAGTATTTTCTTTGCTTTTTTTTGATTGATTACTTATTTTTTCTTTAATACACAAAGTATTATTAGAAGCTTGGCCAGTTTTAATATAATTCTTCTTTGTTTTATTTTTTGTGGTAATAGTTTTAGACGTACTTTTTTTGATGTTTTCAGTATTTTTGGTTTGTTCTTGACCCTTTTTCATATGCTTGGGCGATATTAAATCTTCGTTTTTATCTTTCTGCACATCTAGCTTCGGTTTCTTTGCAGCGGGTACACCTATTGTAAGAATAAAACATTAATATAATGTATGTTGAATGTTGCCTAACTGAAAACTGCTGGCTGTGTATGTTTTTATGTTTATTGAGGAGTATTTGAGTCAACCTACAAAATTATATCAAAATATTGACTCAACACCAATTATTTAAAGGGTTGAGAGTTGTAGCCATTTGAATATAGCCCTGTTCCCAGCGCAAAGGCTCCACAATGTTGCAGCAGATAGATAAGGCAGAGGAGTTGAATTGAGGTAAGTAAGTAGACTCACTTACCGTAGACAGCACGAAGGAAACTAGGTATGTAATAGATGGTCACCCATCCACGGACCGACCTAGGCAAGCATAGCTTAACCTTGAAGATCGACCCGTGCGGCTGTTATTATTTAACCACTTTACTCACTCTCTCACTTATCTTTCTGCCGTCTCACTCCCACTCGTTTTGGCGCCTTATCTACCTGCTCAAACAAACAATAGGATACCTGCAACATTGTGGAGCCTTTGCGCTGGGACAGGGCTATTTTCAAATGGCTATAATTCCTAAAATAATTGCTGTTGAGTCAATATTTTGATATTATTTTGTAGGTTGACTCAAATACTTCTCATTTAACATAAAAACATACAAAACATTCCAGGGCTAATTTTGCACGACAGTAGAAAATGTATTTTTTTTTTTTTTATAAATTTCGTATTTTTTTTAGGCTCTTTATGCTAACTTTTCAAGAAAAAATATTTAATAATAGCCTCGTTGTTTAACCTTGCAATAAGATCATTTGCACGTCTCTACCCAGGCAGCACACAAGTCAGATAATTGGCCAACAATTTAACCATATGCAGGCTTAAATGTATAGAAGCTGATTGTATCGCCAAGTTAAATATTAAGTTTTTTTGTTTGCTATAATGTTTTTAGATGAGTTAGTTCTGTAATATGCCGATTTTATTTCTTAAAGCTGAATAGTCATTGGTGAAGCGTCAATGCTTTATCAATATAAAAAAATAAATAATAATATGTTAGGATTCACCATAGAATATAATAAGGTTATTATTTCAAATTAAATATTGAATTTTCTCTGTTGATGAATCCCCGCACCAAT
This sequence comes from Xestia xanthographa, assembly GCA_905147715.2. NCBI lineage: Eukaryota > Metazoa > Arthropoda > Insecta > Lepidoptera > Noctuidae > Xestia > Xestia xanthographa. Next base: position 13,921,562 of record LR990654.1, on the reverse strand, counting down.
ATTTGTTGCCGCAGCCAGCGCCCTAGTATCGAAACTTTCTTGAGTATTCTCTCAACGTGCCGATAGATGGCATTAGCGGTAGCAAGGGACTTCTTCCCGCCGCCGGCGCCGTTCGCAACACATTGTATGTGCGCCTTTTAAAAATTCCATTTTGGTGAAACCTTGAAGATATTCGTAAAATAATGGATCTGCATCTGTGCTTCATTGAGAACTTATAGTGCAGTTGTAGGCTACATTCATATTTATTACATGTATTTAATAGGTATTTATGTCTACAAGATATTTATTTATAATTTACACTAAAACATTTACACACGTATTTATTTACATCACAAATATCGAAATGATATTAATCGGTTGGTATCGACACCCTGGACATCACTAGCATACGCAAAGATAACGGTTTTTTGATTTGGTTTGTTGATTTTTGGAGTTTTAACCAGTCTACCGGTGGTTTTATCAAGGTTTAGCTCGCCGGCCGGTAGCCCATACCTACAAGCTAACACGCGTATGAAGTTATGAACGAGTCATCTTCCCATCTGCCTGGGTCTGAGTGGGATCTCTGGGTTGCCAAGGTACGTGGGCAAGTTTTGCTGCTATTAAGTCTTTCATATTGGTTTCTCGAGGATTCATCAATAGGGAAATTGGTTTTATTTTGAGGTCCATTACATAGATTCTTAATTCAAATTTAGGTTTGTTCCTAAAAACAACCTACAAAAAGGTGCAGGCTATTTACACGAGTCATCAGTCATCATGAACAGACCTGTTAGTCAAGAGTTTGTGTAACCTTTTGTATAACACTGGTATAAAATTCCATTAACAAGCATGATACTGGATAATTTAGGTTCTGTTCTCTATTAGCTGTATTACACATCATATCTTGACAGTTATTCAGCAGCTGTATAAAGTTGGTGTTGTTTCTGTTATGAAGCATATATACATAGCTGTTATAGTTATAACAGCTATCCTAATTTCTAGCTATACCGCTTTGAGTACGAAATTACCGTCATATGCAGCTATTGGTGGTAAAAGTAATAGTAACAGATTCTTATGCAGAAGTTTGCTGGGTATTCACGAAAAGAAGACGTTTTAAAAGCTAGAAGAACTATTCTGCAACATTAGTAAACATTTAGCGGCTAGTAGTTTGACATTTTGACTGAATGCGCAGCGCTGGTTAAATTGTGAAAAAATATCGCCTTAAAAAAATGCTAAGAACTACTCCAATTCATGGAAAAATAGAAAAAGAACACGAGGCATATACAAAGAAAGTTCTTGTGGGAGCATAACGGCTGAAACAAGTTCTTCCAGTTCATTTGATCCAAGTACAAATCGAGTGCGACCACAATCGATAGAAACGGACTGAATCCTGAATCCTAATTGTTTGATTTACAGTACGAATGATTGTGATAATAGAACAGTTACCGCAAATATGTTCTGTGAAGATCACTTTTAACCAGAGAACAGCTTAATAAGTGGATATATAAGATCTTTTATGCAGACATAAGACGAGAAGCCGCTGTGCGAGCAGATTTTAGTCAGAGTGAGAGTCGCCATAATGAATAACAAAACCTATTATAATGGGGATTTTTTCGGTGACGTTTGTAACAACGCTTCAGTATATATCAAGAGATGGCGCTGATCAGTCTTAGGAATATCTTTTAATTGGCGTTCTAGTAAAATCCAATGAAAAAGTATTTATGTATTATAATATACGTCAATGGTAAAATCTTTTGAGAGGGGAAAAAAAACTCTCCTAGACAAATGTCAAACTCATTGTATAGTAAAATTTCTTTATTATTTATTGTTGTATATAAAGTGAGAATGGTAAAGAACCTTTTTTCTGTCAAACACTATTAACTGAAAAACTGTTCTTTTGCATCACTGAACTGAACTGCAAGTTTTTGCATGGTTTTTGCTATTGTTCTTCTGAGTGTTTTTGCGTTACGTCAGGCCTGTGTCACTCCGCGTGTAGGTATTAACACTTTCACTGCTAAGTTCATAAAATGCATACCTACAAAGACAACCCGTCAGTCGAGTCCATAGGTGCGATGGTGACGTAACTGTACCACTATGCCCCAGCACGCGAGCGCCGAGTTCACTAAGACACGCCCACGCCAGCAGGGTTGTCGAATGCCGAATTATTTATTGAACAAAAATAATTTAAACTGTTTTTTATAAATAATTATTTGTTTTCCTAGGTATTTAAACATTTAAGCCAAGAGAACCTTACATGATTTATGCCTACTTATTTTTTACAGATTAACGATTTTTAAACGAAAGAAGATGTTCTATTAACATTAAAAAAAGACTTCACAATATAATTTATTTTCGACAACCCTTAGAGCGTACTTGGCTATGGACTTGCTAGTCGGGTTCTGGGCATGAATACAAGTCATCTATGTCTAATAATAACGACGACTCGGATACGGGTTGTGGGCACACGAACAAAATTATTGTTCGACCCGTATGCTGGGTGCTGGACACCTGAAGTGTTAAAAACATACCTACAGGCGGCGGCCCTTACGCAAGGGCCAATCTAGTAGGCTGCCGCAAGCGAAAGAAGACACGCGCGCGCGTTACACGTTTCATACATGTTGGATAAATTACGAGAGCAACTTGAAAATGTTTTTTTTTGTTTGTTGAGATATCGTAATGATTTTGGTGTCAAATGAAAGGTCTAGGTCTAAAACCATTTTATCCGTTTTAATCATGTAATCGGTCCTCGCGTATAAGAGATAATTAAGAATTAGTACCTATAGTGAAAATGTAAAAACCAGAATTTTTGTTCTGCGAATTTTTTAATTAACGCAAAATGTGAAAATATTATTATTGTCAGTTAATGAGGAATGTTAAACGAAGAGGTATTTAAGTAGCCTAAAGATTAGTTTGTCTTCATTGTTTTAAAAAAATCTTCGTTGTCTATTTAACTAATTGACCGTGTAATAATACGCATCAAACATAGATAGACTACGTGGTCAATTAGGTAGGTAAGCGATACCTAAATATTATAGTAGCAGCGGCAAGCCGACAACCCTAGTGCCACAGCTAGCGCGTCACTCCGCGCCAGACAGCAACCGAGTTACGCGTTAGAAGAGAGCGGCAACGTTTAGGTTAATATCGCGATAGGCACTGAGCGCTTATGCGAGCTGAATTGCACTTTGTTGCTTAGTAGCGAGAGTCGCTATTCCTATTAATTGTTGCGCGAAGTGCCACTTCTGTACTTGTTATTCTGTGGTTACGTCTAAACTCCTGGTGCGTCGAGTCGAGCTTAGGTTCCTCCGTACTTCGGTTAAGTCTTTGTGGACATAAAAATGAGCCATTTTATTATTTCCATGATTGATCAACGCCATCTAGTTCGTTCATAAAAAGCACTAGAAAATTCCCCACTATTGTTTTACTATGGAAAACTTACAGCTAAAATAAATAGAATAAAAAAATACATGTGAGACTGACAGCCAATGAAAAGTCCTCACTTCTAAAAACAGATTGGAAGATGTACAACACAATACTGCTACCAAAAAAAAAAACAGGATATTATTCAAGCTTGAACTAAAACTTAAAATAAAAAAGCTAAGGTTCAGGCACTTTCTGGTTGAGGACACACTTGTTATGAAGGGATCAAAATCATGCTGTTTACACAGGTTATTAAAGTTTCTACTTGCACGCACTATAAATGAATTTTGCCTGTAATTCGTAGAGGTAAATGAACACGCAACGGCATGTTTCATCGCTTTGACCTTCCGGGAACGTTAAAATAAAATTTAGATAGAATATCGGAGTTATTAATAGAATTATTGAGAATTTTAAATAATGAAATACAATCAGAAATTGCTCGTCGATTAGAGGTAATATTATGATACTTCTTACAGAGGTTGAGGTAATCTTCAGACCGGTAGGGCACTTTCTGATGATAACACAAATACTTGATGAACCTTTTCTGGATGCTCTCTATACGATCAATGTATTTGTGGTAACATGGATTCCATCCTCGCGAATTATTGTCCCACGGGATCGTACTACCTACCGGGTTAAAAAGTACCTATCCTATATGAGGATGTGCCAAATTTCATCCAAATCTATTCAGTCGTTTTCGCGTGAAAGAGTAACAAACATTTCATCCATCCTCACAAACTTTCGCATTAATAATATTAGTAAGATTCTAATACATTCCACATCCATGTGCCTAACCTGCCTAACTTTCGTAAATTTATTTATTTTCAAAATAGCAGCCAGGCGTTAGACCTGTATTAATCGATAGCTGATACCAATTCCAACAAGTGTTGTCTGAGGCAACATTTTCGGAGGAGTCCCGTTTTGTAAAATAAATAATCCTATTTAAAAAAGTGACGTAAGTTCACTTACAATTTAACATCATTTAAAGGTGTCTGGCAGTGGAGGAGGTGAGTCATCATACTAGCCCTTTTGTAATATCAAAAAATCATGCTTTAAACTATGTTAGGTTTCCGGATTTTACTAGTCAATTTCCTATGTTTTCAGAAAGAATTTTGTTTATAATGTAAAATATTAAATGCTTTATATTTTATTATGTAAACTGGTAACATTGATTCCGTAAGAATGGCAATATTTCTATCATTTGATTTGTAAAATGTTTGGCGCGAGAATGAAGCGGTTCTCTGATTGGATCACGAGACTTACGTGGCGTAAAGTCGTGAGCCAATCAGGGCGCTGGATTTTCCCTCCAACGGCAGGAGTCTTGGTCAGGAGCCCGAGCGGGCAAGTAGGGCATTCTGATGCTGAACGTCGAAGACAATTGACAATTATTAAGAAGTCTTAAAACTGTACCCGAATCATTGTGCCCAGTGTTAATGTGTCAAAGTGTATTGTGAAGTAATTTGTTAGACTCAATGTATCTGTTTGAAAAGAGTAACCGTGGAGTTTCTTGCCGGCTCTTCTCCATGGAAACTACCATACCGAACCGTGCAATGTGCAATGTGAAATAAAATAGTATATCGCATCCAGTATGTTTTCATAGCATGAAACCCGTCTTCTGCCCACATAAGCTCGAGCCTAGCTAACAACCAAATACTTCTACAACTATGACGTAACTTTATCAGCTATTTAGCATACTTTTGCTACGTGAAGTTACAAGTAAATAATACCGAACTGACTCATAAGTTTTACGTATTTAAAAATTTACCATGTCGAACAGATGGAATCTTGGGTCAGGACTTTTTAACTAAATTTTATTGCTTATTCCGTCCGTGTGGTGTCGGACGTAAAGAATAACACCATCCCATATCTTCCCGTGGGTGTCGTAAGAGGCGACTAAGGGACTTACAAGAGAATGGGCAGCAGCGCTCTCTGTGTCTTATGTAAGAACTGCACTCACTGCGATCGCCAACCCGCTTGCCAAGCGTGGCGATTATGGCAAAACCCCCCTATGAATAGCGCAACAAAGAAATGGCCCCTAGTGCCCGGTAGCCCGTCTACCCTCGACTACGGCAGCGGTCGAGGCTACGGCGTGGCAAGGGGTGCGAAGAATCTCCGGAAAGGATCCGGCTGCCAATACCAACGGCTGGACCTGGCAACTTATAACACGCGCACACTCCGGACCGACGAGAAGATAGCGGAACTAGAAGAGAAATTGAGCAGGCTGCGATGGAGTATTGTGGGATTATCTGAAGTCCGAAGAGAGGGGGAGGACACGATAATCCTGAAATCCGGCAACCTGCTCTATTTCCAAGAGGGTGACCGGCAGTCCCAGGGTGGTGTTGGGTTTATCGTCCACAAGTCCCTTGTGAACAACGTGGTGAAGATCGAGAGTGTGTCGACCAGGGTGGCGTACCTTATACTCAGAATATCCTCAAGATATTCGCTGAAGGTCATACAGGTCTACGCCCCGACCTCGGCATACCCCGACGACGAAGTGGAGACCATGTATGAGGATATATCTAAAGCCATACATGGTTCCAAAACTCACTTCACAGTTGTCATGGGGGACTTCAACGCGAAACTGGGCAAACGAGACGGGGATGAGCTGCAGGTGGGGCAATTTGGAGTTGGACATCGGAATCGCCGGGGTCACCAACTGGCTAGTTTTATGGAGAAGGAGGGCCTCTATATGATGAACTCTTTCTTCAGAAAGCGTGAGCACAGGAAGTGGACCTGGCAGAGCCCCGATGGTGCAACTAGAAATGAGATCGACTTCATCATTTCAACCAAGAAGCAAATGTTCAATGATGTCTCTGTGATCAATTCGGTGAAAACCGGGAGCGATCACCGCATGGTAAGAGGCACATTGAACATCGATATAAAGCTTGAAAGGTATCGACTGATGAAGTCTACGTTCCGTCCAGCACAGATCCAAATCCAAAACCCCGAGAGCTTTCAGCTTGAACTCCAGAACCGTTTCGAGTGCCTAGGAAGCTCAGTGAACGAATAAAAAAAAAAATGTTTATTGTGTCTTAAATGCTAATATACTACACATGTGTTGAGACAGCCCCAGTAAGTAATTAGAAACACTTGTGTTGGGGTTGACTCGCTATTTCCCTTAATTAATACAATATTGAGACTACAATATTAGAAAGGAATACAAAATAAAATAAAAAAAAACAATACCCAGCTAAGAAGCAAAGCCGGTAGAAATATGTGATTCTGATTCTTATAGTTTCTATAATCTTATTCTATGCATGCATGTTTGTGTGTATATGCTTGTGTGTGTGTGTGTGTGTGTGTGTGTGTGTGCGTGTTGTTAGGTGATAATTATGTCTTACGTAGGTAAGTCAAGTTAGCAAATTCGCACTAGAATGTGCTCAGTTTCCTCATAACTTAAAGTTTTTAACCATTCAGTTATAACTTTCTTACATTCATACAATACTTTAGGATGAAATTGTAGTTTGGCGTTTATTTTGTTGTAAATATATGCAGATTGGGTTACATACTGACGTCTTGCAAAAATCGAACGAACCATTTCGGAGTGGGCCACAAAATCATTCCGTCTTCTATCCCGGCTGGCAGGATTAAACGGAATAGATTTATGTAGATATAAGGTCACATTTAACAAGTATAATTGTCTCACCGATAACAATCCACTTGTTCTGTATAAGTTAACTGTGGGGTATCTATATGGTTTAAAGTACATCACTTTTATTAGAAACCGCTGGGCTCTTTCCAGCTCAAGAAATTTAGTTTTTATGGCACCTCCCCAGACTGGTATGCAGTATGTTATCACTGATTGAGCTAATGCAACATAAACATTACTGAGTATCACAGGAGACATCACATGGCGTAGTGTCTTGAAAATCCATATCAGTTTCCTTACACGTGACATAATACACACATCAACACGGTCTAGGGATATTTCATACTCAATTAAATAACTCGAAAAGTACTGGCCGCATTGGAATCTTTTATACACCGATTTGTTTGTAATTTATCTCAGACTAATTCCAAATTCAAAATTTTGAAAATTCTTTTGTTTCGGTGGCATAAAAATGTCTTGATGTATAGGAGAGGGAATTTTCATTTGTGCGAAATTTAGAAAACAATACGAATTACGTTTAGTTACAGTTTTTTCTCATTTTTAAACGAAAGATAAAGTTAAAATTGAGGTATTGTAGCCATGCAACGCCGACATTTGACGAGGGCGGAGATGTTACGAGCTGTGGGAATGCTGGAAGCTGGATCTGTTCAGCGTAATGTTGCTGAGGCCATAGGGACCCATCAAAATGTAATTTCAAGATTGTGGACACGCTATCGTGCCACAGGTGAAGTAGCGGAGAGGCACCGGGGGCCAAGTCGCATCACTACCCCCAGACAAGACCGATTTTTGCAAATTACTGCGCGAGCACAACCAAATGCAACGGCGACTCAATTGGTCCAAAGGCTGAGCTCCGGCGGGATCTCATGGCGACATGGAGAGAGCGACTGTCGCAACCCCGTGCAGGGCACGCCACGATAGTGGCGATAAGTCCCCTCTTTGAGGAGTGGCTTGAGAGACGCCACGGCGTCCTCACCTTCCGCCTGGCGCAGGTCCTCACCGGACTCGGAGTGTTCGGGAGGTTCCTGCACCGAATCGGGCGGGAGGAAACGCCCGGGTGCTTCCATTGTGAGGATCGACCGGAGGACACGGTGGAGGTGTGCCCCGCGTGGGCGGAGCACCGCCGTGTCTTCGAAGCGGCGATCGGCGGCGGCGACCTCTCGCGCCCGGCCCTGGTGCAAGCCATGGTTCGGAGCGAGGCGGAATGGGACGCCGTCACCTCCTTCTGCGAAGCAGTAATGCTAGAGAAGGAGGTGGCGGAACGTGAGAGGGAGAGAACCTCTCAACGTCCCGGCCGCCACGGGAGACGCCCCGGGCGTCGGGGGCCACCACCACGTGGCCCCCGGCCACCGTAGGCGCGGGCCTGTGGACGGTGGGCTATGGGCTAGCTCGCCGTCCATCCGTCTCATGACGACAGGCCGTGTCGACGGCGCGTTCGTGTTCCACGCGCGCCTCAAAGAGAGTCAGCAAAAGGGAAGGGGTCCGTAAGGACCGATGCCTGCCGGGGTTGCGGGACTATTCGAAAGAGATACCGTGGCCCCGGAACACAAAGGGCGATGAAGGAACATGGATGGGTTTTAGTCAGTAAAAGTCTGACACTCCCTCCTGCTCCGCCCAGAGCGGGAGGGGTTATTTGATGATTTCCCATCCGAAAAAAAAAAAAAAAAAAAAGCACAACCAAATGCAACGGCGACTCAATTGGTCCAAAGGCTGCAAGTGGAACACCAAGTGCTTGTGAGTGACCAAACTGTAAGAAGGCGACTGCATGAAAGCAATCTACGCTCTCGTAGGCCACTCCGGGTCCCACCTTTACGGAGAGGCAATCGTGGACGACGATTAGAATGGGTTCGGAACCACGTGGACTGGGGCCGTGACCAATGGTCCAATGTGCTGTTCACGGATGAATCCAGGTTCGGCTTCCATCCAGATTCACGAAGGACGCGTGTTTGGCGAGTTCCTAGACGATGGAGCCGTCTCCAGAACCCTCAGGAAGTTCACCCATACCAAGGAGGAACAATTATGGTTTGGGCAGGAATTCGTCTTGGAGGACGGACGGATCTCGTTTGGGTGCGGGGCAATATGACGGCAGAACGATACGTCCAACAGGTGCTGGGGCCCGTAATCTTGCCCCACAGAACACAAATGGGGCAAGATTTCCTGCTCATGCACGACAATGCCCGGGCACACACGGCGAGAACGGTAGCAGCTTGGTTACATACACATAATGTTAGGGCCTTAGACTGGCCTGCTCAATCGCCAGATCTAAATCCCATTGAGCATGCGTGGGATATCCTGCAAAGAAGAGCTCTGAAGGAAGTTCCTGAAAATCTGGCTACAGAAGATCAACTTTTTGCGCACCTCAGAAGGACATGGGACAATATTCCGCAGCAAGACATTGACAACCTTGTTCTGAGCATGCCGAATCGTTGCCGATGTGTTATGAACATCATGGGCGCTTTCTCAGACTACTAACTTCAAGTTTATAAACACAAATTAAATGATTTTTCTATTTTTTTCAGTTTTTACTCACAAATTAAAAGTCCATTCATATACGGTTTCCGTCTATGCTTCATTTTTTTTCCATAAAATCCTGAAATTTTAATCTATACCTTAACCATTATTAAAAAATGGTAGAATATTAAATAACGTATCTTTTAAATATATACATGTCATATAAATAATTAACACATTGATAGTAATTCGCTTTTTTAAAAATATCCCTAGACCGTGTTGATGTGTGTAGTAGCAATGTGTGAGTGCCATGATAGACATTCATCAATAATTATGCCCAAGTATCTTGTAGAGGGAACTTTTTTTATAATTTGACAGTTACACTTATGTGTATAGTGATCCTCACACTCATGTATCCTAGTCTCAAAATCAGCACCCGGTTTAGATCTCTGACTTGGAGAAAAACAAATATAGTTTGTTTTTGGTATATTAAGGGTCAGCAAATTAGCCTTTAGCCAGTCAACTACAACGGCGAGACCACGTTCAGTATTCTGGCGTACGGATTCCCAAGTTTATCCATGGTAGACAATAGCTGTATCGTCCGCATAGGAGAAGATTTTCCCTCCACTGCTCAGCAGGTTACACAGTTCGTTAATGTACACCAGGAACAGCGTTGGGCCAAGCACACTCCCCTGCGGCACACCAAAAATAACATTTTCTTCTTCACTATGAAGGTTTTCTATCTTAACTTGATGAGTTCGACCGCGGAGATAGCTTTCAAAAAGACATAGAGCCGTACCTCTTATACCTATCGCCTCAAGCCTCTGCACAAGGATGGGGACCGAAAACGGTGTCAAAAGCTTTCTTTAAATCCAGAAATACTGTCATGCATTTATATCCTTTGTCTACCCTACCTACAAAATTTCAGACATCAGTGCTTTAAGGTGGAAGCTTAGACGCGCTTTCCCATACATTCTTTTTGATATAAATTCTCGATACTTATATGCTTTTTGTAGAAGTAATGAAACAACTTGATATTATTACGAATTAGTGTTGGCGCAAACCCCTTCAAACATAAAGAAATAACAAGGATTGTAGGATTTCCAGGGCCGAAAAAAAAACGAAAAATCTTTGCAAGTGTGCGTGCTTGGAGCATGGACTTAATATACAAACAGGACCGATAACTCTAAAAAATAATAGTTAGGAAAATGAACACTATTCCAACGCAATAAGGTTTTTAATTCTTTTACACCTTACACAGAGGCAATCCGGGCCGAGAGGGATAGTAATAACGGAGGCCGTTTGTCTCGTTCTTACATCTTGCCAGCATAAAAAAGTTTATAATTAAAATTTTTGGCTGGTTAACATGGACTTTTAAAAACTCGATTAAAACACTTGTATTTTAAACTTATTTTAACAATTGTAAATCAACAAATAATAATTGCATTTTTATCTTTGTTTAAATTCTTAAATAGAAAAGAAAACAAAAATTATTATTTTGCCTATTATTTATTTTGTTATGGTAACTCTGTAAAGCATCATATGTAATGGCGTCGGCGTGTTTACGCATTTTATGTTTCGTTAAGTTTGGTTGTTATGAAACCATTCTAAGGTGTAAAATGGTGAAAAAGTGTTGCGTTTATACTTGTAAAAGTGAATCATACAGTGGTTGCAGAATATCGTTCCACAGGTAAGCCAAAAATAACATTACTGTAAATCGAACAACTATGGTGACCATGAGTTCTTATAATCTGTCCATTGTGTGGTGGATTACGGTCCTAATTGTTGTACTATTATTACAGTTTCCCTAAAAACGATGAAATGCGACAAAAATGGCTCAGCAGTATACCTGTGAAGCAAAATATTACGAAAAATTCAGTCGTATGCAGTCGTCACTTCGAACCTTCCTGCTTTTATACTGCTAATTCCATATTATACTATAACAAATATAGCATTAAAGTCAATAAATAAAAAAATACCTTGTACTACATTTGTATTATTTATTTCGTAACCATTATCCACCATCCCACCCATTCCATCCCTTTAGAATATCTTATTTAATTTCTTCGGTACCAGGAACGGTCTTAACTTGCCTTCCGAAGCACAGAGAAACTAGAGATTTTTTTTGCCACTTGGGTCTTGGGATTTCCATCCAAGTGGGGATACCGCCTATAGTTGTTCAATATGTGTAAGATCATAAAAATGGTAGGCGACGAAGCAAAAGGCCCAGGCGGAGATGGCGGGATGAATTAGACTCCGTTGATAAAGATTGGGTTCAAACAGCCATATCCAGATAAAAGTGGAAAGAGAGTAGGTAGTCGAGTAGAGAGGCCTTTGCCCTGCAGACGGGAAAATTGGGGTTTATAATTTATGTAGATTGCAAATTCCAATTTATCTCACATAGCCTAATATTATTGTCACCCTATTAAAAAGGGACAGCCAGCCTCCATACTACCTATCTCGCTCGGCTCGTTTTTTTGCTCCGAGTTATCGGTCCTGTTTGTATATTAAGTCCATGGCTTGGAGTCACGCCATCTATCGGATTTTCAAAGAACAATCGAACCTCTTGCTTAACAAAACTCGAAATAATTATCTGCTGATTACTAGATGGCGTGGCGTTGTCATTGTGAGGTCACAGTTTTGCAATCCATTTTGACTCGCGCTAATTCACATTTTGTTCGTCTAACAAGTAGGTAGGTACTGCTGCAGCGGTTTTGTTTGGGTGAATCAGATTTATCATTTTATTATGAATGATTTGAAGTGAGAAAAAATCTTATTATGTCGTGTTGTTCACCCAAACCAATAGAAGTACCTATTATGGATGAAATGTGTAGGTAATTCGGAGTTGGTTCTAATTTTATTGTTATAGCTAAAACTTATTAGTTATTAACAAGTAGGTATTCAAACATACCTATAAACTTTAGTTTTGTACGTGGACTTTTCGCGGTTTATGTAATACTAATAATGTACTTACATTATTTATGTAACATTACATTCATTCATCACACTATTTATATTCATGAAAGTAGGTACCTACTACCTGCTTACTTACTAAAACTTACGCGACGCAGTCAAGGGGGTCTAAAATGGCCGCTTTAGCAGAATCGTTTCGTGAATCACGTTAAAAATTTAAAATTCTTAAAATGGACTTAATGACTATTGACATAAAGTCCATTTTAAGAATTTAAATTTTTTAACGTGATTCGTGCTAAGATTCTGCGTAGATTCTGCTATAGTGGCCATTTTAGACCCGAAGGTCATGATGGGAGAAAAATAGGTGCCCAAACTATACCTACATAGTAATGAATAAAACCCAAACCTTACAGTCCGTTCCATCGATTTTGACTTCTATTGCGTTACCTTACCAATAGGTAGCTGCTGCAGTAAACAGTTGGTATTGTAACCACGTTTTTGCTTTCAATGCCATTCTTATGCCTACGGAATAGAAGTCAAAATCGGTTGACCGGACTGTAAACCGACCGGACTGTAAACCGACCTGTTTGCGAAACCTGTTTGCAGAAAACCTGCAAAAAAAAATGTGTGCTGGGCCACATACTAGAAGTGAAACTTCAACGGACAAGTGGAAAAACGAATCGAGTTCATTTGTTTTTTTTTATTTCAATAAACCGCTTTCTATTTGCAAGCCAATTCGAAATTTAATAAATACCTTTGATATGTTACAGGACCTCCTTGATTGCCCTTGCCATGTTTCAGAGTAAAAGATCATTCCATTTTTAACCGACTTCAAAAAAGGCGGAGGTTATAGTTCGTGTGTGTTTTTTTTTTTTATGTATGTTACCTGATTTCTCTCCCATTTGTGGACCGATTTTCAAAATTCTTTTTTCATTTGATAGAGTACACTCCTGAGGTGGTCCCATTTTAATTTGGTGAAGATCTGATGCTGACCTTCGGAGATATACAATGGAACTCTTCAAAAAGAGACGGCAAATCTGTTGTGATAGCTCCAATCGGTTGGATGTTCATTGTTTATACAATATCATGACGGAACATCACGCATGTATGCTCTGAGGGGGTACGCAGAAGTGTACAATTTACCTGATTTCTCTCCCATTTGTGGACCGATTTTCAAAATTGTGTTCTCATTTGATAGAGTACACTCTCGAGGTCGTCCCATTTTAATTTGGTGAAGATCTGATGCTGACCTTCGGAGATATACAATGGAACTCTTCAAAAAGAGACGGCAAATCTGTTGTGATAGCTCCAATCGGTTGGATGTTCATTGTTTATACAATATCATGACGGAACATCACGCCTGTATGCTCTGAGGGGGTACGCAGAAGTGTACAATTTACCTGATTTCTCTCCCATTTGTGGACCGATTTTCAAAAATCTTTTTTTACTTGAAAGAGTATACTCCTGAGGAGGTCCCATTTTAATTTGGTGAAGATCTGATGCTGATCTTCGGAGATATACAATGGAACTCTTCAAAAATAGACGGCAAATCTTTTATGATAGCTCCAATCACTTGGATTTTTATTGTTTATACAATATCATGACGTAACATCACGCCTGTATGCTCTGAGGTGGTACGCAGATGTGTACAATTTACCTGATTTCTCTCCCATTTGTGGACCGATTTTCAAAATTCTTTTTTTACTTGAAAGAGTATACTCCTGAGGTGGTCCCATTTTAATTTGGTGAAGATCTGATGCTGATCTTCGGAGATATACAATGGAACTCTTCAAAAATAGACGGCAAATCTTTTATGATAGCTCCAATCGCTTGGATTTTTATTGTTTATACAATATCATGACGTAACATCACGCCTGTATGCTCTGAGGTGGTACGCAGATGTGTACAATTTACCTGATTTCTCTCCCATTTGTGGACCGATTTTCAAAATTCTTTTTTTACTTGAAAGAGTATACTCCTGAGGTGGTCCCATTTTAATTTGGTGAAGATCTGATGCTGATCTTCGGAGATATACAATGGAACTCTTCAAAAATAGACAGCAAATCTGGCGTGATTGTTGGAATCGCTTGGATGTTTATTGTTTATACAACATCATGACGTAACATCACGCCTGTATGCTCTGAGGGGGTACCCTCAGAGCATACAGGCGTGATGTTTCTCATATTTCACCCAAAAACAACGCCTAATCAAGCCTTCGGGATCCGGTGGGATGTGGGAGTACTAGGGTGGGGAAACACCGGGGGACGACCTTAAGGTCAATGACCTTGACCCCAAGGTCAAGGTCAAATTAAAAAAGACGCAGGCACGGGGTACGCTTTGAGGTCAGTGACATTGACGCCAAGGTCAGTGACCTTGACCCCAAGGTCAAATTAACAAAGACGCAGACACGGGGTACGCTCGTGGTCAGGGACCTTGACCCCAAGGTCAAATTAACAAAGACGCAGACACGGGGTACGCTCGTGGTCAGTGACCTTGACCTCAAGGTCAGATTCATAAAAACACCCCTTTTAACCTAACCTGTCCAAGTCGGAGAGCCCCAAGTCTCGAGCTCACTTCGCTTGCTCTTGGACTAAGTTGCTTAAAGGGCAAAGTCGGAGCCCCGCTTCGCGGGGCTTAATGGTCATAAAAAAAATAACCACGAAGGGGATGGCGGGGTCTGTTTGCTCGCTTACTGGACCCCGCCATCCCCTTCTAACCTAACCTGTCCAAGTCGGAGTGCCCCAAGTCTCGAGCTCGCTTCGCTCCTCTTGGACTAAGTTGCTAAAAGGGCAAAGTCGGAGCCCCGCTTCGCGGGGCTTAATGGTCATAAAAATAATAATAATATATATATAAATGTCCAAGTCGGAATCCCGGGAAAAAGTTGTTTCTTTTGATGTTCTCCTTACGATGAAACCATAAAAAGAAAGTAATATTAAGAGCGGGCCTAAAGCAAAATCTTCAATCTTTGATTCGATTTTTAGAGTAGTAAATCATGTTCAAATTGGAAAAAAAGTATATGTCAGTAAACTTCATTATGAATATGAAGGTTGGCTTTGACGAAAAACATAATAGAATAAAATTTTCTCGATAGAAAACCATCACAAAGTTACCTCTAATTTTCAACATTTTTGGTTTGTATTCCATTTTGGTGCATGTTACTGAACCATAAACTTGATAAATATTATCATTCATGTAAAACCTAGAGCTGACAATAGCAGTTTTTCAAAATATTTTCTATTTTAAGAGATAACAGACTCAAAGCATTTGGCGCTTACTACATTTTTATTCCGCGCAATACGCAGTCTTCCGTCTCGCGTGGCGCGAGCTTGAGACATCAGTTTGTTTCACCGATCACTCGCCGATCAGTTGCCCTCGCTCTGTTGAGACGGGTAGTCTATGTCACTTTGCTCCGCGCCAATTCGCCATTATTATTATCATTGAATCAATTAATTTTTTTGTGTAACATGGGTAACAAGAAAAATACAATTGAAAAGCGATAACTAAAACAGTTGAAGACTCAAATGATGGCTGATTGCCGAAGTCGAAGGTACTATTGTATGTATTTTTTACGTACATAAGCTCATACCACGGTAATATTATAATACAGTAGTGTAACTCGGCCGCATGATAGAAATAAATGCCTACCGCCGCGCGGTACGTAAACATGCGTTAGGGCTGCCCGACTCCAGCATTTTAATTACATTTGCCTACTTTCTGTTTCTATTTAGTTTTGTGATTGTTAATATCCTTTTTATATACATAAATGAAATACTTTGTATATTGAATAGGAAGTGTTCAATAAAAAATCGTGTTGTTTTTTGATTGGTAGATTAAAATTTTTTTTTCTAGTATTATTCATACACACAGATAATAAACAAATATTATTAATAATAAAATACCACGTCTTTATTTGAATTATGCAAACTAATAAAACACACATGCACCGAAGTTTTAACACAAGCGGAAGTAGGTAGGTACCTACCGTATCATGATTCATTCAGAACCGCATATAACTACCTATTTCACTCGTCTCAATAACTTTCCGTCACTCTATTCGCTTTATTTATTAATCCAAACACCTTTTTTTTCGTGAGATAAAAGGAAATACTACAAAGACACACATTATGTACCTACCTACTGTAAGTAAAATTATTTTATAGTCTTACCTTTCAGAGTTTCCAGGTAATTTAAAAAAAACATCTGGATGCGTTATTGACGAATTCATACAACCAAAAACAGCACAATATTTCCTACTTGTCATATTAACTGATTTTTAGAGAAAAAATCGCGCGGTTATTGTTAAAAAAAGAACACACCGTCCGTTCGACACTGCGGTACAGCCGTTACTGTCTGCGCCCCGAGCGCACCCCGTGATCGAGGCGCGTAGGTATAGCTCGCGTTTCGTCCGTTTGTATGAAGTTGGAGTACTGTATTATTATATTACCGTGCTCATACCATAGTAAACGCAAAATAATCGGATGATTGATTTATGTGCATTGTTTTTGTCCGAAATTATTTTAAATATATACAACCCGTCCGAATTAACCGGTAGGTAGTAGGTTGATAGGTAGAAGGTAGGTAGTAGGTAGGTTTATACTACTAATGTCACTTACGGGATATCTTCCGTGATTATTTATTATTTTGAGCTCCCGATATTTCGACGCTGTTGCAAGCGCCATGATCGCGGGTTAACTGGAGAATGCGGGTGGCTGGAAAAAATTGTAAGGAGCAGACAAATCTGTCTACCCTCTTTCTTTGTCTTTTGCTACGCGCACTACTGGAACTCGACACTAAGTCACGGCAAAAAACACTCACATTATCACTAGGTTTTGTGGAGTCCTTATTATGTTGCTGGCTGCTACTTTTGAGCATATTCAATACTGGATTCCACGTACTTGACAATTTGAAGCCATCCTCTCGATTGAAATTTTTATGTCTTCTTATTTCAATTGCTTCTCTTGTCAGCCTTTGAAAGTAATGTTTGTCTGTTGACAAAATACGTGGCTTGTGGAGTTCAATCCAGTGATTGGGTCCTGACCGCAGTAGATGTTCAGCTATGGCTGATTTCTGCTCATCATTGTTTTTCACAACCTTTATGTGCTCTTTGATGCGGCATGAGACAGTTCGCTTCGTTTGACCGATGTATGAACTGCCGCAACTGCAGTCGATTTTATACACCCCAGGATGTTCGTACGGGATCTTATATCTTATATCTATCCTTCGGGGAACGCAGACTTTGTGCAACTTTCTTGTGAGGAGTATACACTGTCTTAATCGAGTATTTACTAAGTAAACGACCTATCTTGTCCGTTACTCCTCTAAGGTATGGCAAGAAAGTTGGTTGACGCTCCACCGTAGATCGGGCGGCTCGCATCTTTTCTGGTCTCACTTCTCCAACGTTGGTTTTGTAGCCATTCTTATGCAAAACCTTTTGTACGTGGGATAATTCACTAGCAAGATGTTCCGAGTCACACAGATCAAATGCACGATTTGTGAGTGAGGTGACTACGGACTTAAGGTGACCGGGGTGATGATGTGAGGTGGCATGTAAGTAGCGGTCCGTATGAGTCGGCTTTCTGTACACTGAATGACTGAGGGTCCCATCACTCCTTGCAAAGACTTTCACATCCAGAAATGCTAACGTCTGATCTCTCTCCACTTCCGCTGTGTAACCTAGTGATAATGTGAGTGTTTTTTGCCGTGACTTAGTGTCGAGTTCCAGTAGTGCGCGTAGCAAAAGACAAAGAAAGAGGGTAGACAGATTTGTCTGCTCCTAACAATTTTTTCCAGCCACCCGCATTCTCCAGTTAACCCGCGATCATGGCGCTTGCAACAGCGTCGAAATATCGGGAGCTCAAAATAATAAATAATCACGGAAGATATCCCGTAAGTGACATTTGTAGTATAGTTATGAACCGTGAAAGCTTAAAACAGTAGTAGGTAGGTAGTAGGTAGGTAGGTAGTAGGTAGGTAGTAGGTAGGTAGTGGGTAGGTAGTAGGTAGGTAGTAGGTAGGTAGTAGGTAGGTAGTAGGTAGGTAGTAGGTAGGTAGTAGGTAGGTAGTAGGTAGGTAGTAGGTAGGTAGTAGGTAGGTAGTAGGTAGGTAGTAGGTAGGTAGTAGGTAGGTAGTAGGTAGGTAGTAGGTAGGTAGTAGGTAGGTAGTAGGTAGGTAGTAGGTAGGTAGTAGGTAGGTAGTAGGTAGGTAGTAGGTAGGTAGTAGGTAGGTAGTAGGTAGGTAGTAGGTAGGTAGTAGGTAGGTAGTAGGTAGGTAGTAGGTAGGTAGTAGGTAGGTAGTAGGTAGGTAGTAGGTAGGTAGTAGGTAGGTAGTAGGTAGGTAGTAGGTAGGTAGTAGGTAGGTAGTAGGTAGGTAGTAGGTAGGTAGTAGGTAGGTAGTAGGTAGGTAGTAGGTAGGTAGTAGGTAGGTAGTAGGTAGGTAGTAGGTAGGTAGTAGGTAGGTAGTAGGTAGGTAGTAGGTAGGTAGTAGGTAGGTAGTAGGTAGGTAGTAGGTAGGTATCAAGAAACTTGCGCGACTGGAATTTTGCGCGACTTAATGGCCCCGGCCACTGAGGTTCACTCTGTAAACATTCATGCCCATTATTTATACTTGAAGTTGGTTTTTTGGTTTTTCTGTCGTGGGTGACATTTTCATGGTTTCGGAGTCGCTGATAAAGAAAATGAGGTCAAAATGAAAATCCAAGATGGCACCGGCATGAATTTTTGTTTTTCCGTCATGGGTGTCATTTTCATGGTTTTCGAGGAAACTGATTACGAAAATGAGGTCAAAATGTGAATACAAGATGGCGCCGAGGAAAATTTTTGGTTTTTCCGTCATCGGTGTCGTTTTCATGGTTTTCGAGGACGTTGATTACGAAAATGAGGTCAAAATGAAAATCCCAAGATGGCGCCGAGGAGGTTTTTGGTTTTTCCGTCATCGGTGTCGTTTTCATGGTTTTAGGGGTTGACGCAAAAATTTTTTTTTTGCGCCATCTTGGATTTTCATTTTGATCTCGTTTTCGTTATCAGTGACCACGTAAATCATGAAAATGACACCCATGTTGGCAAAACCAAATTTTTTTCCCGGTAACATCTTGCCTTTTCATTTTGACTTCATTTTCGTATTCAGCGACCCCAAAAACTATGAACACGACACCCATGATCGAAAACCAAAAATGTTCTGGCCGCCTGGGATTTTCATTTTGAGCTTATGTTTGTTGATGTATCAATTTAAAACAATTTTCATCAATGTTTTTATCAATTAGGCATATCCACTTGTCTGTGGGACGGCCAAAATGGCCGAGCGGTAAAAATAAGCCAGGTCTGTGGCTCGGCCAGAGTGGCCGAGTAGTCTCTGTGTTCGTATTTGACATAATTTTAATGATGAACTTGTTTCTATCTCGCTCAAATTTGCACAGAGTCTAGGAGAAAGAACAAGAAAGACATTTTGCCACAGTTCAACAACGAACGAAACTTCTTACTGACCAATATACCGCTCCTCAGTTGCGAAAGGCGCCGCGCGCCAACTGGTCGTCACAGATTAGAACAAAAAATGTTCTGTGTGCTATAGTGTGTGATATAGTGCGTTGTGTGGTATTGTGTTGTGTTTTCGTCATGCCTGGGTAAGTAATAAACATGTTTGAATGTAGAAACAGTCTAATTGTTAGAGATTTTGGCCAGAAATTGTCATTTCAACAAACATGAAAAACCGTTGAAGAGACGCTGATACATTTCGCGGTATTTTGGCACTAATTATTGATAGAAATGCAAACTATGGCTATTACGTGTGTTATGTATCGTATTATATATGTTAGGCGTTTAATTTTAATATTATCGTATTTTGGGTGTGTTCAATTCAAAATTCTAATTACGTAAAACTTTCGTGAGCCCCGACCAATGAGAATTGCCGCGGCTTGCCGCTGGCCCAATCATAGAGCCAGATTTCAATGCCGTCGACGCGCTTGACCAATCAGCGCCGTTGTTTACTAGATTTTTTAGTGAAATTGTTCGTTTTGATTATTGATTTTAATTAATGTTTTTGTTAGACAGCATGCATTTTTTATATGCCTAATATTTGGAAATATCTTCAACATGTAGAATGTAAAAAAAGATTTCAAATTGAGGCCATAAAATATAAACTGTGATGCAATGTTTGAGGGGCTGTTTTTACGCCTGTTTTTAAGTGTCTGCTTTGTTTATTTTATACTAATTAACTGATGACTTGTAACAGCTGAAACTGTGTCGGTGTCAAGTATGTAAACCAAACATTATTATTAAAATATAGCTCAAAGTACAAGGCGTTGTGACTTCTGACAATGGAAGTGTACACAAACCCGTTCTTTTGTTTGGAATGCGGCACTCATAAATTACGTAATGTTTTGTTAGGCTTGTGAGTTGAAAAAAATGTATTGCGACGTCTGTTTTTTTGTTTCATTTATATGAACTAATGTGTCTTTGTGTAAGTTAAACAATAACTTGTTGAAAAAACGGTTTATTTTTTTAATTACAATTACCTTTACACAAGAAACTGGTATTTTTCCCTCACACTGAACACACGTTGCAATTACTAATACATTTCATTGCAAAACTATACTAAACCTTACATAACCTGTTAGCTAATTTAATAACGATTCCAATGATATAATTGGTAGCGAGCTAACTAACGTAATTTCAGAGACATAGTCGTTTTAATCACGTCCGCCGAATTGGTCGAGCCCCACAGACAGGGCTCCACGGTCGCGCGCAATTTTTAGGTTTGACAGCGCCACAGTTGAGGGGATGTATCATGTATAGGTATTATTAATACAATCTAATGCATTTTTAAATTTTAGCATAGTTATCAATTCTATTTTATTATTCTATATCTTTAATTTTTTTAATTTCATCAATTTTTATTCCTTACCTATTCAATTTTACCAATGTCATTAATTTTATACATTCTATTATTTTTACGTTTATTATTTATTCTTATTGTACGGTATGTCCTCAATTTTATTATGGTTATCAATTTTATACATTTCTCGATTTTGTCATGTTTGGTGTTTATGAATGCCTTTTTGCTATTATTAATGGTCACAGTATTTATATATTTTTTTAAGTTATTAAAAAATCCAATGTTATTTATTTTAACATTTCATCATTTTACTTTTTGTTATTGTTTTTAATGTATTTATAATATAACATTTTATTTTTAGTTGGTATTTGTGCAAAAATTGTAGACATTAATATGTGTTTGTTTATGTTGTCGAGCGTATGTCACTCGTGGGCTGCAGCTGAAAATCAGCGTCAGGTGGTACATGTTGTGTTGCCATCTGGCATTATGCTGAGCTGAGGCCCTTTTGGCATTATTAGTTTTGTTTGTTTATTTATTTTGTGAAATTTTGTAATATTTTGATGCCAAATAATCACAATTTTCTTTCTTTCTTTCTCATTTACGTAATCAGAAAACCCGAAAACCATGAAAACGACACCCATGAAAGAAAAACCGAAAATTCTCATCGGCGCCATCTTGGATTTTCATTTTGACCTCATTTTTGTAATCAGCGACCTCGAAAACCATGAAATCGACACCCATGAAGGAAAAACTGAAAATTTTCATCGGCGCTATCTTAGATTTTCATTTTGACCCCATTTTTGTAATCAGCGACCTCGAAAACCATGAAATTCGACACCCATGATGGAAAAACCAAAAATTTTCATCGAAGCCATCTTGGATTTTCATTTTGACCTCATTTTCGTAATCAGCGTCCTCGAAAACCATGAAAACGACACCCATGAAGGAAAAACTGAAAAATTTCATCGGCGCCATCTTGGATTTTCATTTTGACCCCATTTTTGTAATCAGCGACCTCGAAAACCATGAAATCGACACCCATGATGGAAATCATAATTTTTGGAAATACCAAAAATTTTCATCGGAGCCATCTTGGATATCCATTTAGACCTCATTTTCGTAATCAGCGACCTTGAAAACCATGAAATTCGACACCCATGATGGAAAAACCAAAAATTTTCATCGAAGCCATCTTGAATTTTCATTTGACCTCATTTTCGTAATCAGCGTCCTCGAAAACCATGAAAACGACACCCATGAAGGAAAAACTGAAAATTTTCATCGGCGCCATCTTGGATTTTCATTTTGACCCCATTTTTGTAATCAGCGGCCTCGAAAACCATGAAATTCGACACCCATCATGGAAAAACCAAAAATTTTCATCGAAGCCATCTTGGATTTTCATTTTGACCTCATTTTCGTAATCAGCGTCCTCGAAAACCATGAAAACGACACCCATGAAGGAAAAACTGAAAAATTTCATCGGCGCCATCTTGGATTTTCATTTTGACCCCATTTTTGTAATCAGCGACCTCGAAAACCATGAAATCGACACCCATGATGGAAATACCAAAAATTTACATCAGTCATCATGGATATCCATTTAGACCTCATTTTCGTAATCAACGTCCTCGAAAACCATGAAAACGACACCCATGATGGAATAACCAAAAATTTTCCTCGGCGCCATCTTGGTTTTTCATTTTGACTTCATTTTCGTTATCTGTCACCACGTAAACCTTGAAAACGACACCTATGATGGAAAAACCTAAAAATTTCGTCGGCGCCATCTTGGATTTTCATTTTGACCTCATTTCGTAATCAGCAACCATGAAAACCATGAAAACGACACCATGACGGAAAAAAAAAACCACCTTCAAGTATAAATAACAGGCGTGATGATAAAACGAAATGAAGAAAAAAATTAAGATGAAATGGAGTACTCAAAACATTTCACGTATGTCGTGAAAACAGCATAGGAATGTATTGTATAGGTGTTAAAAAATGAACACAAAAAAAAATTAGAAAAAAAAGTGGTTTTATTTAACTGTGTTGCTTGCATATACTACGCTCTACCCGCTACACTAGGCAAGCTTGGTCCCGCGGTTCGCGCGTCGTGGCGCCGCGGCCGCCCGTGTTTGTTATCGGCACTAATGCGGGTGTAGCGAGACGCGCGGGGGAAATCAGAATTTATCCTGGCGTTAGGTCCGCTCTTAAGTTTGAAAATTTCATCAAAATTTTTTTAAGTGCTTTTTCCTCAAATTTTTTTAAGTCCCAGACGCCTTCATAATGAGAGTTAAATTTTGCGAGTTCGAGACTTGGGGCACTCCGACTTGGACAGGTTAGGTTAAAAGGGGTGTTTTTATGAATCTGACCTTGAGGTCAAGGTCACTGACCTCAAGCGTACCCCGTGCCTGCGACTAATTTGACCTTGACCTTGGAGTCAAGGTCACTGACCTTGGCGTCAAGGTTACTGACCTCGACCGTACCCTGTGTCTGCGTCTTTGTTAATTTGACCTTGACCTTCAAATCAAATCAAATCATTTATTTGTCAGAACATGGTCGGTATGTATATTATATGGTCTTGAATTTATTTATATTGTGTCATTACATTCTACCACATGGGCGTACATATGTTATAAGTTGAATTAGTGATCAAATATAGGAATAATGATATTTAAAATTCAAAAAGAAATGCCAGTTAGTAATGAAAAAAAAAAAAAAAAATAGTTGAATTAAATTGACCTTGGGGTCAAGGTCACTGACCTTGGCGTCAAGGTCACTGATCTCGAGCGTACCCCGTGTCTGCGTCTTTTTTACTTTGACCTTGACCCCAAGGTCAAGGTCACTGACCTTAAGGTCGTCCTCCGGTGTTTCCCCACCCTAGTACTCCCACCAGATCCCGAAGGCTTAATTAGGCGTTGTTTTTGGGTGAAATTTTCTTTAAGTCTTTTTCATTGCTTTTTCCTCAAAATTTTCTAGTCCCAGACGCCTTCACAATGAGAGTTAAATTTTGCCTCCTAGCTCAGCAGTCATTGACCTCACAAAAAAAAATCCCGGGTAAAAGTTGTTTCTTTTGATGTCCTCCATACGATAAAACCATAAAAAGTAAGTATTATTATGTTTGAAAAATTCATCAAAAGTATTTTTTCCTCAGTGCCCCGTTATGTACACCGGGAGTTTTTGAAAGAATTGTAGATTTTGGCAGAATCTTAGAAAACCTATGCCAAAAATTAGCAGAATTAGATATTGACAAATTACCTGTGCTTCACTTGGGTATAATTAGACTAAAATATCTGTGGACCTCGATGCGCGCTCCGCCTGCTCCACGTCCTAACAGAATCAAAATCACAAAATCGATGGGCGCTATTGTACAGTGCTTACTGAAATTAGTTTTTCACGACTTTCTGTTCTAAAAGATTTCAACGTAATGAAACATAAAAAAAAAATATTATTACATGTTCTGGACAGTCATCGGTAAGTGATTTTACCTATGTATGCTGCAAACACTTATTTTATTGTGATTTAAAAACATTATTAGACTAGCAGAATCTGGGCAAGCAGCTGGCATAATGTTCTAATTAAATCTGGTCACACTGCAGTCTGTGGTCACAATCAGTCAAACTGACAACTACCAACCTTACTCTATGCTGACAACTCTGACGTTTGACTTGGACTTGTCGACACGAACCAAACGCTCCACTGCGCTACAACTCAATACTTACAAAATTTGCTTTTGCATGTGTAACCAGGTCATCGACCCC
Source organism: Xestia xanthographa (assembly GCA_905147715.2). NCBI lineage: Eukaryota > Metazoa > Arthropoda > Insecta > Lepidoptera > Noctuidae > Xestia > Xestia xanthographa. The sequence continues at coordinate 13,896,608 of LR990654.1, read as the reverse complement.
TACCTTATGTACCTGTCAGCTGGGCCGGGTCAACTATGTACTAATAAGTGTTCCAAGGCTTTGTATATGTATAAAGTGAAGATAAGGAGGTATTCCATGAAGCACACCCAAACGAAGCACACCCAGACGAAGCACACCTAAAGTATTCCACTTAGCACACCCGTGGGTGGGCTTCAAATAAAAATTTAAAATAATTAATTTCCTATTCCACGAAGCACACCTACGAATATCACTCGCATAGTGCGGGGACTAAAAATTATATTCGTAAAAAGTGCTTCGTGGAATAGGAAATTAATTATTTTAAATTTTTATTTGAAGCCCACCTACGGGTGTGCTAAGTGGAATAATTTAGGTGTGCTTCGTCTGGGTGTGCTTCGTTTGGGTGTGCTTCATGGAATACCTCAAGATAAGAACTAAATAAGCTTTCAAGCCAGTAGGAGGTTTACTTGAAATCCCCAACAGTTTGTAAATATGTGAGCACCATGTACATATCTATCACAGTCACAATTAATTTATGGCATTGCTTTATTTTTTATTCTTTTTACCTATTGTGGTACACTAATTTCATTATAAATGTGAGCACCATGTGGCCATTTAGTATATTTTATGTACTTTTGTGACATGAACGAGCATGGCAGTTGAGAATTTGACATGCTGTTTCGCTGATGTTGGATCATAGTTTCCTTCAAAATGTTTGAGCAGAGTGGTGCTGATCCACGTGTCATGCTCGTGAATGGCCGCCGTTATTCGAGACTGGTCATGTCTTAGCTGCCAGGTCACACTGTTAATCTTTGTAGATATTGAATTGTTATACATTGTTCTCACACTTAGAAGCAAAAAGAATAATGTTAAAAAAAGAGTGTCCATGTGTAACTAGAAACTGAGTCCTTGACAATTCAATAGTGCCTGTAAATGGTATTTAAATAAATGCTTCGAGTTTGTATCAATTGTATTTTTTGCCTTCAACAATTTATTGTATAATGTAGTTGAAGGGTGGGCAGTGATGTTTAGGTTGTATGTTCAAACCCTGACAGGCTCTTTATTTTGGGTAAATGAATACTAATACTACTTGAATAAAAAGCATTACTTACAATAGTTAATTATATAATTAGTGTAAAACAACAAAACCACATTCATATTTTGTTAGAACAGAACTTCATTGCGGCATTGAAAACAGATGCAGTACTTTTTTCAAATGGCACATACTACACAACACATTTAACACAACTAATTTAGAAGTTAGATAACACAATTAATTTCGAATTTGTTATGTACAGAATGAGGAATCACTTTGACGTTTGGTGGTGGAACAAAATTAAATCATGCTATAGTCATCAGACATTTAAAACAGTTTTTTACGTAAACTTTATGCTCCAGAGTAACTCAACTTTTGGACATAGCCGATTGCGTTGTCACCGTAAGATTCCCTTGTTGAAAGAACTGCTAGGCTAACCTAGGTACGGTATGAAAACTTTGATGTTTACTTCTAGAAGTTTAGTCCGTACAACCATGTCAACACTAACTTTCGGTAGATTCGAGTACAGAAAATACAATAGATTTTCGCACTATATTCAGAATGCACAGAGTACTTTATATATATAGGTTTCAGAATGTTTATCTTCACAACAAACAGCTTTAACCTCAATTAAACGAAAGTGATCGATGTCACTAGCTAGCTAGATGCTGATTGGTTGATTAAAACACGTTCCGTTTCAAGTTTGGTACTTTTGATTGGTAATTATTGTTAAAAATTCACATTAACTAAAATAAAAACGTTGCAGTGGCCCTTCTTGTATGTTTTTTTTTACATTTTAGTCACAAAATATTGATAAATATGATATCTGCATCTTTCCTTATTAAACGTTTTTGATGAGAACGCCATCAAGCGGTTCAGAAAGTATACTATTTACGTGTGCTTGTGTGTGTCCATGGTGTGTACAGATTTAAAGTGGAGACAGCTGGTGGATTTGACACCAAATCTCCGTTTGAGAAGAGTTAACAAGTAAACTGTTTATGTGGAAAAATCAAGACAAAAGGCTAGTTCGCGCAATTAGAATATTGCCTATCTTAGTTATTTAAGTTAGGTGTAAACATAAATAATACCCAAATGCGAGACTACAACGCCATCTATTGAAAAAACGGCGGCGGGATGAGGAACGGAACCGCCTTAAGGCCGTCTACGCCAAGCAAAGTAGGTATTTAACGCTACCACCCTTTACGCGAAACGAGTCGTGCACACGCGTCGCCGACTTGAACCCAAAGCTCAGCGAAGTGTCACAGTATAGGTAAGCGTGTCGTGTAGGCAGTAGGTCAACTTATTTTATTAAATTGTCAGCTTGATTTATTATAATAGGTAGTAATTGCGAAAACCTAACATTTAAATGTAATAAATTAATTTGAATAGATATTGTAAATGCAAATTGCTGCAAGTCGTAATTTATTCAATTAATTGTGTACCAGACGGGTGGACTCGTGTTTGGAAATTCAAAAACTATAACGGAACCAAATCTCAGCCACTAACCGACCTGTACCGAAAGTTCCGGGTGTAAACGTTAGCTTCGTGGAACGGAGAGGTGGGTTTGGAAAATACTGCACTATTATTGTAGATGGAGAAGAAATGAAACACTATTTGAATATGGTAAGACACTACAAGCAGACAATACTGGAAAAACTGAGCTGAAACTATAATCGGAAAGAACTGTTAACTATTCGGATATCGAAACGAAACTGACTGCTTGAATATCGAAAATAAAACTGACTGTTCCAATGTCGAAAACAAAACTAATTATGCTGCGCCTGCGCTGTGCTTTCATACTATTAGCAGACACACAAAAAATATTCGCGAATCCTCTAGCGGTGTTTAGTATTGTTCGCTAGACAATCTTTTAATTCATACAAAAAGCATGAACAAAATACATTAACAAAAAAATACAAAGGAAACTATAAGCAAAAGGATGATAAACAACTCGAACGGAAGAAGGAAATAGGTACTTTACACCCTCGGCGTACGGTCGAAATTAAATTAACATTTCTCGATGTTTTTTATAAGTAGTTTGCGTACGCGCACCTGTGACGAGACTATTATCGAGGGAATTTGTACCTACTTACTTTTAAAACTAATAATAACAGAAAGTACTCGACAAAGAATCACAAACACGGCAATAGCGTACTTTATCGAACGTTCTTTCTATAGACTATATAAAAACACTGTTTTAGACACTTGTCGCGAACAATTTGTCTAGGTTTCTTACATTGTTTTTATCTCACGAAGCGACACATGCTTTATTTGTTGTATGTGTCACCGTAAAATTGTAAATACCGTTAGATTATAATCTATCTCGTGAGATTGTAAACTCGTTCGTTGAGGAATTCCCTCGACTGTCTATGGTCTCCATCATCAGACCAATGGCACTTAATGTAACTAATGGCACTTATAACCCATATGGGTGCAAAGTTCATCAATAGAAATGAATTAAATCCAAACACAAGGTAGCTACTGTAAAACGTTGAGGAGTTCCTTTGACTGACCTTCGTCTTTATCATCAGACCCCTAAAGATGACCACAACCCATTTAGGTGTAAAGTTCTCATCAATACAAATTAATCAAGCCCAAACACCAGGTAATTATTGTGAATCGTTGAGGAGTGCCCTCGACTGTCTTCGGGTTCCATCATCAGATCGAGTCCAAACTTTTTTTAAATAGTAAATGCTCTAAAATACTCAATGAACAAAAAAACAAACGCACTAGTCGCACTACGATGTTCAAAGGTTCCCCTCGATTTCTCTGAGATGCCATCATCAGATCCTAGTTTCATGGTCATGGTAATACTCTTGGAATATCTTCTTTCCAACAAAAAAAGAATCATCTAAATCGGTTCATAAACGACGAAGTTATCCTACGGTCAAATTGTGAAACCTCCTCCTTTTTTTAAGTCGGTTTTAAAAGACTGTACTGTTATAATTACACTACGTTCTTTAAATAAATCGTTCGATAAATCGGCGGGACAGCCGTGCGCCAGCAAAAGGGACATAGGTCCTACCTCGTCAAGGCCTGGCGGGCGACTGAATCCACGTGCGCAAGCCGTTTTCTTATATAATAATTTATTATTAAAAGGATTAAATTGTTTTGCAAAATTTAACCACAAATAATTGTTCTATATGTTATTAACTTTGCTTAGATATTTTTTTTGGAAGTAAAACTTTCATATTCTTCAAGTAAAATAAGAAAAACATAAAAAAATATTCGAATTAGGCTCCTGTTCGGATTTTTTTTTCATCGAGTGAAGTTTTTGATATCATGTTTTGAACCACAAATTATCTTAGTAAATATAGTCAACTATAATATCTATTTTTTTTGGCTTTAAAAAATCACTATTTCTTTGTTTACTATTGAATCAAAGTTATGTAAAATTGGGAAAATTGGGTCTACCTGCCCTTAATAGCGTTCTGTGTTGAGCGTCCTTGTCTAAATCCATATTGCGAATCAGAAAGTATGTTGTTTTTATTCAAGTAGCTAATAAGTCTCCTATTTAATAGTTTTTCTATAATTTTTGAAATTGCACGTAAGACAGATATAGGTCGGTAAGTATTGACATCACTCGTGTCCCCCCCCCCCCCTTGTGCACGGGCGTAATGATGGAACGCTTCAGTGCTTTCGGAAATATTCCAGATTCGAAACATAGGTTTGCAAGTTGACTTATAAGGGGAACTACGAAATCCCTAGATAATTTAAGGAAACCTATAGGTATATCGTCCCATCCGGATGCACATCCCGAATCAAGAGCCATGAGTATGCAGTCCACTTCTACTGGATCAGTGTCCAACAACACAAAAGAGGTTGTCTGTGATTGAGAATTGGAATTCATGACTAAACTAGAACGAAGCCCAGCCGGGGTCATTATTTCTTATGCTAGTGTTTTTCCAATTGTGACGAAAAATTGATTGACACGGTTTAAGGAATCTAGAGGATGTGGTGTGATTTGAAGAAGACATGCATTAGATGATTTGGGTTTTTTAAAATGAGTTATACTATTAATATTCTGCCAAAGCTTTTTCGGATTTTTTATGGAACATGTGATTTGTTTTTTATGATATTCTCTTTTCAATTTCTTAATTAGGTTGGAGCAAAACGTACGAAAGCGCTTATAGGTTACTCTTATTATAATATTACATGGATCCTTGCTCACCTGCAATTGCATTCTATTTCTAAGCCTGATACATCTCAGGGCCCCTGCAGATATCCAGGGCTTTAAAGTACGCTTGGAGCTGGTAACTATTTTAATTTTAGTGTTAAGAAGGAGAGCTGTTCTTATCACATCTATCATCCTGTCAGCAAAGGTATTTGGGTCGTTGTATGTATTGAAAAGAGATATATCTACACCCATTAGATATTGATATGCTTTTTCAAAATTGGTAATAGTTGTAGTTTTATTATTGGGTGTTGCTTGATATGTGTGGGATATGGTTAATAGTACCATTAAGTGATCCGTTATAGATGTGTCCAGAATTGCCACAAATGCAGAGTTTTTAGTTTTATCTAGCTTTAAGAGCATGTGATCAAGGCAGCTCTCCTCCCTGGTGGGCAGGCAGTGTCCCGGGAGAAAACCGTGAACAGACGACATATTTAAATAAGACAACCTATTTGCCCGCAACTGTGCCGATTCCGACGGTTTTTCAATTAGGTTTATATTTATGTCTCCCGTAATGATAGTGTTTTTGTGCGATTGATTAGTTTGAAGATGTTGATCTAGTGAATTAATAAAGTTATCCGCGGAAATATTAGATGGAGACCGGTAAATTCCAATTATAGTGAAGTTAGAGATGGTTATTTGCAAAGCGGAAGCATGCATAAGATTTATTTCATTTACCTGGGGTGAATGACAGTTTTTAATATAAGCTACAATGCCGTCATTTTGATTAATGTGTCTAGTTGTAAGAAATGAAGTATAACTATTTAACTCTGGTATCGGTTTGTTAGAATTAAGTCTGCACTCGGTCAGGATCAAAATATCGACATCAATTTCGATTTGAGATAACGTTGCTACAAAGTCGTCAAAATTGCTGTAAATGCTTCTTATGTTTTGAGTTAATACGGTCAAGTTATTGTTATATTGTTGCAGATAAGTAGATAAGTGTTCAACGTCTAAAGTCACAGAATTAGCAATTTCAGCATTGTCCAATTCCTGAAAAGTAGAAATGTTACTATCCATTATTGAAAAGCGTAAATGAATGGTGGTTCTCCGAATTTACCTGGTTGTAAAGATTTACTGAGGTGTAGTATACCCGCGAATAGCTATGCTTGATTGTATGTAACCATACACCCACCCATACACCCATACCCATAGGTATTGTGTAGAAACTATAAATTAGACTTATAATATACAATGTAACAAACGGTAACAAAAACAATATAATAAAAATTACAAGACGTATTAGTCATGCACTCTGTAGCAAATGGTGTATCTGTGACTCACTCTTGATGACAATAGCACGAGAATTTTCGTCTTTTTTTATTAGGATGTGATGTCCAGCAAAATTTATATTGCTTAGATTTTGACAAATCTCGGGCTAAAAAGAACAGTCGAGCGCCTTTCGACGTCAATTGCTCAGATAAAAATACAGGAGCCTCCGGGTTGTTTGTCGTAAGTCCGAGGTGTTTTGCTTGAAGTTTGGTTTTGTTCCTGATGTTATAAGACTTCGAACTCTTTAGTAGGTTGGCCTTTAAAATAGTAGAACCTAGATCCACAATTATAGGGGTGTTTGAAATCCCTTCCTTCTAAACTGGTAGTCTGTAAATGTCCTTGACATCACGACGGTCCATATTAACATTTAGATTTTAACTGAGGTTCAGCACCATATTAGTCAAGTCGTCACTGCTTTCTTTAGGCATCTTAGGAACATTTTTCAGCTCAATACATGTTTTCCTAGTACTCCTCTGCAGGTCTTCAAGCTTGTCTTCCAATACAGCAATATAGTCGTGGTCCTTTTTTTTTTGCAACTCAAGCAATTTTATTTTCTTGCGAAATTCCTCATTTTGACTCGTTAAAAATGCAATAGAACTCTCAATATTACTGTGTTAGTTTTTTGAATTTCTTTGAGATTTGTGGAGATTGCTTTTAGTTCCTTTTGTTGGGTTGTCGTAAAGGAAGTAAACAACTCTTTCATTTCATCCTTAAATGTAAGAAATTCTCCAGGAAGATCCTCATCCCTCATTCTTTTACCACGCGTGGAGATGAAATAAGGAGGCGTGCTGTGCATCATTTCACTAATGTTTGAGTCAGAGAAGGACTTATCCATTTTGATCCGTAAGTACTAGGCTGTGATGTAAACAAGGAGCCAACTTGTCACTACAATCGGTCCACTAATGGTCTATGGCGTTATCTGCCAATCACAGCTGGTGGGCGGCGCGGGCGCAGGTCAAGCGGTCAATGACACTTGAGGGGGCGGTACTTGTCTTTGTAAGAGGCGGCGCGTGACCTTGATTAGTTGACGTCCTTGTCAAAACAGCCAATTAATATTCAAGGGCGTGACCCATATAATAAAAGTGTGCTAATTAGTTGTCCGCAGTCTGAGGTACCAGGGCAGCAGAATTACTATAATAAGTGTGTCTCCACGTTACTCACGTGGGATCGGCCAGTGGTCCACTGCAGACGTCCGCCGCTATTGTACAGCGCCGCAGACGGACTACGGAGGAAGTTTTCGGTAAAGTGAACCAACTTGGGGGTACTTGCCGAAAACTTCCGCTCGCGCGGATCGCCACCACCTTCGCTTTCCCTGTGTTCGCGCAAGTGCTCAGCACCGGTGCGAGCACAGGGGGAGTCACCGACGCTGCCCGGTGCCCTCGGGCACTGCCTGCGATCGCGAGCCCACAACCAACCAACTGAAGCTCCAAAAGAAGAAGATGTCCGGCGCCCGTGACTCGTCCGGTCACGGCGACGCCGACTATGAGGCTCGTCTCTGGGCGCTGGAGCGGACGGTGTCGATGCCAAACATCGGCTTCGTGCTGCCCGATCCAGCGCCGCCCGGTCCCCCCCCCCCTCGTAGTGAGGAGAGGAAGACGACCGGTAAGAAGAGGTCCGCGGCCTCCAGGCGGAAGAAGAGGTCGTCTGAAGCCCGGGCGGAGAGGGAAGGGGTCGGGGCGAGTCGAGGCGCGGCTGCCGATGCGTGTGGCCCGTCGACGTCACCGGCGCCTGCGCGTGCTGCGCCGGCGCCACCGCCGAGCCAACCGCACGCCGAGTCTGTGCGCCCGTCCGCGCCCCACCCGGTTCCATCCCAGACACCCGCCCCCCCCACTGCCGCTATGAACACAGGCCGCGCGCCGCAACTGCGCGCCGCCGCTCCCACGCATGTGGCTGTGCGCAATCCCGCACCGCCCGTGCAAGAGCCCACGATTCCGTGGCGCGCGCCCTTGCCCGTGTCGCCCACTCCGCTGCCACGCACCTTAGTGGCCACCCCAGTGCCGGCACCAGCGCCACCTGTGCGCCCCGCCGTGCAACACCGCGCCGCCACGGCTGCACGCCCCGCCGCGTCGACTGCGCCCTCCGGGGCCGCGTCCGTGGCGAGGCTCTCCAGCCGGGACCCCAGGCTGGCACCGGGAGCGCGCCAGGCTCTACTGGCGCCCCAGGTGCCCTCATCGCCGGCGCCCCCTCGTGCCTCGGCCTACGACTCACCAGCAGAACGGTCGGCATGCTCGTCGCGAGCCGGCTCGAGCATGTCGCTCGCGTCTGCGAGGTCGGATGACTCGGGGCCGAGTGCGCAAGGGAGGCGCACACCAGGATTGCCACCGTCGCCGTCCAGGGGTTATGGCTCTGACTTCCGGCCGGAGTCACGACCCCAGAGACGGCGCCGCAGCACGGACGAGTCCGAGGAGGAGGCGAAGCGGTATTGCCTCGACCCGCCGCCGCGGCGCGACCACGCGCCGCCGCGGGGGGGGCAGGCCGCTGCCGGGTCGCCTACCTACGCGGAGGCCATCCGCCGCACGCCTCCTCCGTCACCACTACCGACGCCGACGGAAGCAGGGACGCAGCATGGGGTGAGTGCAGACAACGCTGCTTCTCCCTCACAGCTTGCGGCCCCCCGAGACACGGCCGCCACGCAGCCCAAGCCAAAGCCGCAGAAACGGCCGAGGTATCCTCCGCTGACGGTGGAAAAGCTGCCAGGATGGGCCGCTCACTTCAGGGCCCTCAAAGAAGAGCTGGGTCACCTCCCCAGTGCCCAACCATTTGGCACTGGAATTCGGTTCACTCCAGAGAGTGAACTCGAATATAGGGTGGTCCAGCGCTATTTGACTGGCCTGGAGAAGGAGGACGGCACATCATGGTTTGCCTACTCGCTGCCGGCGGAGCGAAGCTGCAAGGTGGCCATCAGGGGGCTGCCTGTCGACACCACTCCACAGGAGATCGAGGAGGAGCTCCGCGCGTTGGGATACGAGCCGGAGTACGTTCGCCATATCAAGGCGAGCCAGGGACGACCCGGTTGCGTATTCCACGCCGTACTGAAGAGGACGCCTGAGGTACGCAGGATATTCGACACCTCCGTGTTTCTATACATGAGAGGTGTCAAGATCGAAGCCTGGCGGGGCAAGCGTGGGCCCGCCCAGTGCCACCGGTGCCAGAAATGGAGGCACTCGTCGCACCACTGCCACCGGCCGCTCGCCTGTGTCCGCTGCGGAGAGGGGCACACAGCGCGGGACTGCCCCCGCCCACGTGACGTACCAGCTACGTGCGTCAACTGCGGGGGCGAGCATCCCGCCAACAACATCAAGTGCCCTTCTTTCCAAGCAGAGATAAGGGCCAACAGGCGAGCGGGTACAGCCGCCGCCATTACCGCCTCACGACGACCGGCAACGGTCCCCGAGGGGCCTACAGACGTGGCCACCAATGAGGCCCAAGGTGAGTCGCTGATGGCGGCGGCCAACGGGCCCACCAACAGGGGAGAAGCTCCCCCCTCCTCGAAGCGGCGGAGGGGAAAGAAGAGGAAGCGGGGTGGCAAGGGTAAGTTACCCGCGCCCCCCACCGCACCTGAGGGAGAACTACCGGGCGACCTGCCTCCGACCCTGGAGCGGGCTGTGACCCCGGCTGCGGCTCCAACGCAGCCCGAGGTGAGGAAGACCGTTGGGCCGACAGCTGGCGCCGGCATGGCGCGGCCTCCGGCCCAACCACGAGAAGAATCCCGTGCCAGTAGAGGCACCACCAGTGCCGGCCCAGCCGCCGGCTCAGAAGCCGAGAATAAGGAGTTCACAGCCCGCGCCATCCAGCTGCTGATGGACCTGATCGGGGCCATCAGACAGGGCCGCGACGTGGAACTGGTCGTCCTTGACGGCCTAGCTGCGTTACTCTCCTTGTATAGTGGATAGACCGTCAAGGATGACTCAGGAGCGTCCGCGACCGGCATCGCATGGTCGCCCCCCCTCCGCCGCCTTCATCACCGGATTTGACCCAGGTAAGCTGTTCCTCGTTACACGCAGCTTACCTGCACAATTTGACTCCACACACATCACTCACGCCCAGCTGTGCGACCTGTTCTAAGTTAATATAGGCAGGGCGCGCAGCTATAACCACACATGCACTCCTCTACAAGCACGTAGACACACGCGTGGACGCGGCCCTCGGGCCCGCGGAAAACGCACACATGGGCGGTGTTACACATACAATACCGCCCACACACACACGTCGTTTCCACAGCCCGTACCACTGCCGGCTAGCTCTGGTTAGTGGGGCGGGCGGGAATCACACATCCACTGTAGGTGCGCTGTAAGTCGGTGCCTCTGTCGCTGGTTGTCTCCCGCTGGGCTTCCCTCGGGTAACCGGGGGTCTCACCTGGCGGAGACGGACCGCCGGGGCACTGTGAAGAAAGCAGCGCTGTGCAACAGCGCTGTGGCGCGCCTACAGTCACAATACAGCAACCACACACATGGGCGCATGAAATGCGCCCACCAGGTTTTGGACAAAGTCCAACCTAGTGACGGGTCCGCAGTTGCGGGCCGAGGTATGGCCGCCGCGGTCAGAGGGCACAGCCCTGATACCGCCTGCCGCGCCCCCTGACGGGGGCGCAGCGAATTCCATCGAGTGAGTACTCACGTGGTATTTGTATCAGCCCAACACCGAAACACCTCTTTCGCTTCATGCAATCCTATTATTTTATAGAATAAAATTGTAATTTGATTTATTATTTAATTAAAACTCAATAACAGTTCGTATGAACGTCTACACCATATGGCGGTACGGGGGGAAGAGCGAATACAACGATGGGTTCGTGGAAACTGTCCATACGACCGGGTCTAAGTTCTTCAAGGCGCGTCGTACAGATCAGAACAAGAGGCTCTCCGATCACACTCTCAAGCTCATGAAGGAGCGGCGTGAGATGATCCTGCAGTCTTCAGACGAGGCGTGTAAATACCGGCAGCTCAATAGACGGATCTCTAAATCCTTGAAGAGCGACCTCCGCCGCTTTAATACCGAGCGTATTAAAGACGCGATTGAGCGGAATAAAGGCTCCAAGGTATTTGCAAGGGATCTGGCTATTGGGCAGAGCCAGCTCACGAAACTGAAGACCGACGATGGTAGGATCTTATCCGCCAAACCGGAGCTTCTGAGGGAGATCGAGAGCTTCTATGGACAGTTGTACACGTCAACGAGTAAACCCGTCGTAGATCTAGCAAACGACCCAAGAGCTAGACTGACCCGACACTATACCGAAGACATCCCGGACGTCAGCCTGTACGAGATTAGGATGGCTCTGAAGCAGCTCATAAACAAGGCACCGGGTGATGACGGAATTACGGCCGAACTCCTGAAGGCGGGTGGAAAACCGGTACTTACGGCCCTTCAAAAGCTGTTTAATTCCGTCATACTTGAGGGAAAAACGCCACAGGCATGGTGCAGGGACGTGGTGGTGCTCTTCTTCAAAAAGGGTGACAATGCAAAGTTTATCCTCTTCTGCAAATTTCACAACAAAAGTAAGGTTTGCTGTAAGAAAACCCAATTCTGGGTTAAGCTCGCCGTTGTACATAAGCTATATATTTTAATTTGTGTGTATACTTTTTTAATTTTGTGTGCAATAAAGAATAAGAATAAGAACAATGCCCGGCTGAACAATTATAGGCCCATCTCACTTCTAAGCCATGTCTACAAGTTGTTTTCTAGAGTCATCACGAATCGTCTCGCGCGCAGGTTTGACGATTTCCAGCCACTCGAACAAGCCGGTCTCCGAAAAGGCTTTAGCACCGTGGACCACATACATACGCTGCGGCAAGTTATACAGAAGACCGAAGAGTATAACCTGCCTCTCTGTTTAGCGTTTGTGGACTACGAGAAAGCCTTCGATTCGATCGAGACCTGGGCTGTACTGCAGTCTCTCCAACGGTGCCGGTGTAATAAAATGTCTCTCCAACGGTGTGTTTGTACAAAAACGCCACCATGTCAGTCCGACTTCAGGACCAAGCCTCAAAACCTATCCTCCTGCAGCGAGGTGTGAGACAGGGAGACGTCATATCTCCGAAACTGTTCACCGCTGCACTGGAGGATGTCTTCAAGGTTCTGGACTGGAGAGGGCTAGGCATCAACGTCAATGGCGAGTACATCACTCACCTTCGGTTTGCCGATGATATAGTGGTAATGGCTGAGACCATGGAGGACCTCAGTACAATGCTCGATGACCTCAGTAGAGCTTCCGGAAGAGTGGGTCTAAAAATGAACATGGACAAGACTAAGGTCCTGTTGAATGCCCATGTCACACCCACTCCTATCAAGATCGGAGACTCTACTCTCGAAGTTCGAGACGATTATGTGTACCTGGGACAAACGGTCCAGTTAGGTAGGTCTAACTTCGAGAAAGAGGTCAATCGTCGAATCCGACTCGGTTGGGCAGCGTTCGGGAAATTGCGCGGTATCTTCTCGTCCAACCTACCGCAGTGTCTCAAGACGAAAGTCTATGACCAGTGTGTGTTGCCAGTGACTACATACGGGACAGAAACGTGGTCGCTCACAATGGGCCTCATCAGAAAGCTTAAAGTCACCCAAAGGGCAATGGAGACGGCTATGCTCGGAGTTTCCTTGCGCGATCGAATCAGAAATGAAGACATCCGCAAGAGAACAAAGGTTACCGACGTAGACCGAAGAATTGCCAAACTTAAGTGGCAGTGGGCAGGGCACATTGCTCGCAGAACGGATGGCCGATGGGGCCGAAAAATTCTGGAGTGGCGACCGCGAACCGGAAGACGTTGCGTTGGAAGGCCTCCCACTAGGTGGACCGATGACCTGGTGAAGGTTGCAGGAATCCGCTGGATGCGAGTCGCACGGGACCGGTCAATGTGGCGACACTTGGGGGAGGCCTATGTCCAGCAGTGGACGTCTTTCGGCTGAAATGATGATGATGATGATGAATTGCTAATTGAACTACGAATTGAATACCTTGTCTATTAAAACAACTACACTACTATAGGAACTATTGTTTTAGACTTAAGTATGGGCAATATAGGTTTTACCTTTGGTTAACGAGGAGATAGATAAACTCGCATGGCGACAACTACAAATCTCGACTGCTGAAGCATCCAAATAACCTTGCGGGGCAGCTAACCATCCCAGAAAGCATCCGTCGATTGAAAAAGCGACGGGACATTTTCGACTAGAATAGTCAATGAGAAGAATGACTTAAGAAAGATAGGGCAGACTCTACAGAGAGTCTCCTAACACGCCATCTGAACCATCTAATCTGCTCATAGTCTGAAAGATTGATCGCATGATTCAAATAAAAAAAAAAAATAGGTTTTGACAATTATATGGTAGTACCACCACGGTGTGAAACGTTACATTACGTAGATATAAATATAGATCAAGATTGCGTCATATTTCCGCAAGAACTTTGTGATGGAATTTATTTAGCGAGCGCGATAGTTTCTCCGAAGTCAGGAAAAATACCATTAAACATTTTAAACACCAGAGACAATTCGTTCGAGTTCGAGTTCGAGTTATTTTACACCAAAAATAGATTATTTAAGTAATTATAATATTTGTAATTTTGAAACGAATTTAGTTAATGCAGATAGAGTGAAAAAGTTATTTACACTGTTGAATTTGGATCATTTAAACTAGGAAGAGAGAATATCGATTGAGAATATTTGTGCGAAGTATGCAGATGTTTTTTATATAGATGAAGGGGTAACTAATATTTATCAACAAACTATACAATTGAAAGACAATGCTGTACCTGTTTATACTAAACCGTACAGGATACCTAAATCGCTAAAACCAGAAATGGATAGGCAAATTGGTAAGATGTTGGAAGAAGATATCATAGAGGAATCTCAGAGTGGTCTAGCCCAATACTTCTCGTACCAAAAAAGAGTGAAATTTCAGACGAGAAGAAATGGCGCGTTGTAATTAGGGCTTGCAATCCGAATATCCGGTTATCCGTATTATACGGATATCCGCCGATTTTAAAATCCGGATTTTACGCGCATCATTATCCGGATTTTTCGGATAATACGGATAGTTGTATTTTTATTTTAAAAATTAAATAAAAAGCTGTAATCTGCAAAGTACATAACTGTTATTACGTTATTTATTATTTTTCAACACACTTGCTCATAAAATGGCTCTAATTTCACTGCAATTAGGTACGTTATGACACCTATAATCAAACTGTGACTTTTTCATTACTATTATTCACAAGTGAATTACAGGGTTTTTTTATAGGCTGAGGTGCATGTTGCTTTGTTCTTAAAAAAGTTTCGATACAAAAAATCATGTTCAATAAATAGTACAAATAAATTAATGTACCTATTGCTTGCTCATTTTATGCAACTTCGTATTTAAATGGATAATTTAAACTTGTACGTTTTTAAATAAATAAAACTTTCACTCAAATATAACTTGTGTTTTCTAACTTTGAATATCCCATTTTGTACGTGGCTGAAAAGCTATCCGCGAAAAGCAAAAAAAAAAAACATCATTATTTTAGTCTATGGCCGATCGCCATTGTTACATGCGCGCGCATAGGAAAACTGATTATTTTTTCCCGCCATTGCGAAAACTTTTTTCACAACTCGTTTTCACTGTTGAAATTATAGTTATTTATTAATTAAAATGTCTATAAGTACTAACAGAAGAAAATGATTTATGTTGTACACCGCCCGATATAAGATGTGACGTTATGAAAAGTTTACTACCTGAAAACTCCAAGGACAAATATCTATTATCTACTAAATATATTATTTTTTTCTTCACAAGTGTGTTGAAAAACGTCGTATTATAAACGTGTGTATTGATGATTACCGTCTTCGGCTCTCTTATGACCCTCGTCTGACGGCTCGGGTTTCAATAGCACCTCAGCGGTAATCACCAACATTACACACTTGTACCATAATGTACTATTCATAAAGAGCTAATCACTCTTGCAATTGTTTATTCACTTCACAAATTACAACACAATAATTCAATTTAGGGACAGAGATCATAACAACATTGACCACTTGTTAAAGTTAAACTTATCTATACTGCACGTATTTTCAAGATTGTATTGTATTGTATCCCACGCACTGTCGTTTCTCACTTAATACCAGTTCTTGTTCTAAAGTAATATTTTTATTTAATTATTATGTTTTAAATAGGTTGATTTGATTAGGATTTTGTGATAAATGTAAGATCTCATTTTTAATTGGAATTGTTATAAGTATGAGAAGAATAGATACAAATTATTTGTGCGAGATCGGGTTATCTATTGTATAATTTTAGAGAGTGAACTAGTTTTCTTAGGTGATTGTTACTTTAAATATTGGTATAGTTTATTATTTCTTTGTCATTTTGCTTGAGAGACTGATTAAAAAGTGTTACAAAAGTTTATTAGTTTTATTTAGAATAAAAACTAAAAAATATCCGTATTATCCGCATTATCCGGATAGTAAAATATTGATATCCGTATTATCCGGATAGTAAAAATGAACGGATATTGCAAGCCCTAGTTGTAATAGACTACCGGAAGTTGAATGAAGTGGTGAAGGACGACAAATTTCTTTTGCCTAATATAAACGACATATTAGATTCTCTGTCCGGTTCTGTCTATTTTAGACATCTTGCATTTAACACAGTCCTATTATCAATTAGAACTTTGTCCAGAAAGTCGAAAATATACTGCTTTCACCACAAATAAGCAATATCAATTAAAAAGATTGCCAATGGGTTTAAAAATTAGTCCAAGTGCGTTTAGCCGCGCTATGACAGTAGCTATGTCCCGATTTAATTATGAAAAGTGTATTATTTATTTAGATGATATGTTTGCTTCGGTCGTAATATTAATCAACATAATAAAAATTTAAATATTTTGGAAAGATTGCGAAAAGTCAACCTCAAAGTTATCACGCTCAAGTGTAAGTTTTTGAAAAAGGAATTATTGTACTTAGGACATGTGGTTTCGGATAAAGGCGTTAAGCCCAGACCCACAAAAAACCAAAGCCATTCAAAATTACCCTAGGCCATGTAATAGAGATGAAATCAAAAGATTTCTAGCATTTGCCAATTATTATCGAAAATTTATCCCAAATTTTGCAGAAATTACTATCCCATTAAATATATTATATCGTAAAGGCGTTCAATTTCAATGGACTGAAGAATGTGAGAACTCATTTTTACATCTTAAACAATCACTCATGTGTCCACCAATATTGCAATACCCCGATTTTCCGAAGGACAATGAATTTATTTTACATACGGATGCATCTGGCGTTGCAATTGGTTCAATCCTATGTAATAAAAATGATTTACCGATAGCGTATGCAAGTCGCACATTAAATAAATCGAAAGTTAATTATCCAACGATAGAAAAAGAGTTGTTGGCAATAGTATGGTCAGTGCGTTATTTTAGACCTTATTTATATGGTAAAACATTTACTGTTAAAACAGACCACTTTTTTTTCGGATGGGAAATCATCAAATGACTCCCTTCTCCCGCTCTGGGCGGAGCAGGAGGGAGTGTCAGACTTTTACTGACTAAAACCCATCCATGTTCCTTCATCGCTCTTTGTGTTCCAGGGCCACGGTATCTCTTTCGAACAGTCTTGCAACCCCGGCAGGCATCGGCCCTTACGGACCCCTTCCTATTGCTGACTCTCTTTGAGGCGCGAGTGGATGGAACACGAACGCGCCGTCGACACGGCCTGTCGTCATGAGACGGACGGACGGCGAGCTAGCCCATAGCCCACCGTCCACGCTTATTACCTCCTTTGAATCTGTAAGAGTACGATTTGTTTTTTTTTCCGGTTTTGCGTTCTCAATGAGAGGTTTTCTTTTTGAGGTATCAAAAAAAAACTTAGTTTCCAAGAACTCTATAGATGGCGTTGAACTTACTATGATAGTTGGTGCCAAAGCCAAAACGCTTGAAAAAAAAAACATTATTCACGTCACATACTCTCGTTGACTGACACTTTCATTTGCTTAACCTTCCGAATATAACCTAGTTTTCTCGCGCTTTGATAAAATCAGTGTTTTTAGGTTCCGTTCCTTGCATTATCATACTAACTCCTAGCGCCATCTATCCAGCGACTAGGGAAGAGCTAAAAAGAAAATCCCTCATTAAAGCGTAGTGTTCATTTTCTAAAATGTGATTTCGAAATGGCAATAATTAACGCTGCAAAAAAAAAAAAATTTACAGTTGATTGTACTTAAATTACTTGACCTATTGGTCAAGTTATTTAAGTACAATCAACTAATAAATAGCGTATTTGGCAAATTTCATAATTGGACAAACAAACGATTTGGCGAACTACAGCTTTGACCAATATCAAATTTGACGAATTGCCGATTTGACGAATATCAGACTTGGACTTGACCAATGTCGTGCAACCCGCAATAACATATTAATTTGGCTTGATGTATAATTTTGTACGGTTTTTATGGATTATGTCTTCTTTTCCATTTTTCAATATTTTTACATTCGGTGATAAATCTTGTACAACTTTATAAGGACCTGAATAGGTACACTGGATTTGTTCATTTATTACCTGTCTCATTCTTAACTAGTATTAGATCATCTTTTTTATAAGTTATTGGATTTACATATTTGTCAAAATTACATTTTCTAAGTTCTTTACTTTTAATTAAATTTTGTCTTGCATCATACTGAGATTTTTGTAAACGGTATTTTAGTTCCAATGGATAACTATCTGTATTGTATAATAGTTCTACATAATTTGTATTTAAATTACTTGGTAAATTACACTTTTTTCCGAATACAAGTTCAAAAGGACTGTACTTTGTTTCACTATGTACTGTTGTGTTATAGGAAAAGCACCAATATTGCAACCAATTACTCCAAATACTTATCAGTTTACAGAGTACAAATAAATTATTATCAGTTTGAATTCTTAAAAATGTGTTTAGGGAGTTATGAGTGTTTTCGAAGGATCCTAATGATTCATGGTGATACGCTGTTGACGAAATATGCTTTATCTCTAACAATTTACATACGTCGGTCATTGTACTCGATATAAACTCTGTTCCTCTATCACTATTTCACGTGGTATTCCATACCTAAGAATAAATTTTTCGACAAATGCTATAGCTACACTACTACTATCTTTCGTTTCTAACGGGTAGGCTTCCACATATTTACTCAGTTCGCACTGTATAGTTAATATGTACGAAAAATTATGATAATCTTTTTCTAATGGTCATACAATATCTAAATATACCTTATCAAAAGCACCTTGCGCCGTGGATGTAATCTCCATAGGCTGTTTAATTGGTAGGGAGTGCTTTTGCTTCTGACAACTATCACATTTCTTAACGAACTTCTTAACATCCTCGCACATATTCGGCCAGAAGAAGTAACGCTTAATATTATTTAGCATGCGCCTAACGCCTGCATGGCCAGCCGTGGGCAGTAAATGAAAGTCATTTAATATAACTCTACTGTCGTCGACGTCATCTATTCTATGTACTCCTTTAATAATACAAAGTCGTGGTCCGGACCACTTTGAATTATTTTTTATCTCCTTGGTTAACCATTCTACTTATTTAATATTAGCTTTATTTTTCATTATATATAATTCTTGAATATTCATTTTGTTACAAAAAGATTCTAGACCTCTCACGAACGCGGCTCGCGCAGTACATGATCGAGTATCAATATCAGTGTAAATGACATACCTTGAAGGTAAATATGAGAACGTGTTATATTGTACACTTATCTCGTCACAATTTTTATTGTTATAAGTCTCGTATTTCAATTCGACTCCTGTGTTCGGTTTTTTAAGCATTTCTACAACCTTCGGGTGATCAGCCTTGCAATCTGTAGAATAGACTCTTGATCTTAAATAAATATACTAATGGCCTGTGGTCTGTTTTAATAGTAAATGTTTTACCATATAAATAAGGTCGAAAATAACGCACTGACCATACTATTGCCAACAACTCTTTTTCTATCGTTGGATAATTAACTTTCGATTTATTTAATGTGCGACTTGCATACGCTATCGGTAAATCATTTTTATTACATAGGATTGAACCAATTGCAACGCCAGATGCATCCGTATGTAAAATAAATTCATTGTCCTTCGGAAAATCGGGGTATTGCAATAATAATCGAAACAAATTAAACCTCAGAATACTAAATAACTATTTACTACATTTTAATAATGTAAATAGGAACCTACAGCAGGCGGGTTTTCCTTTTGTAAGTTCCAAAAAGTAAGTTAGGTGAATTCAAAACACATGTTTTCATTGACTGTACATGGACTTGACCAATAGCGTATTTGGAAAATTTCGTAATTGGACATAAAGACGATTTGACGAACTACAGCTTTGACCAATATCAAATTTGACGAATTGCCGATTTGACGAATATCAGACTTGACCAATGTCATGCAACCCGTTATAGCCATAAGTTGTTTAACTTTTAAGCGCACTATAGAAATGGCTATGTCTAGCCTATTAATTAATGCACAAATTATATTAAACATATTTTTATTTTTTTGTTTTTAAATAACGAGGGAGGTGTAGTGTGTGTAAGACATACTCCCTACATAAATGTAACTTAGTATGTAAGTGATTCAGTAAAGGTTAGTACTTCGAGAAAGAAGCTTCTTTTATTTGGTCCCCCGAACACCAAACAGTACAATGAGATAATAACATAATTCAAGCTCAAATAAGTCTCCTAAGACCGTTTTCATGTAGCAACAACGGTTAAGGTACCTGCCGTTATTGCACCGTCTCAGTATTCAGTCTGGATTTGCTAGGTACCTTGGGCTGCGGCAAGAACACATTTCAAGGTATTTCTTTGGCTGAAGGTGGCCGAAGCGGAAGCCTTGGTCGTACACTACCTACTACTGATTGGCGGGTCCTGCTGGCGATTTTTTTAACTACCACAAACATACCCCATGGCAATTGGTCAGAGTGCAGCTTTCTATCAGTGAGAGAGTAACTAATACATAACTTACTTTTGGTGTCCACGGCTCTGCATTTCTCCTTAGGTGCTTCTTGTTGTTCTTCCTCTTCTATTTTAAACTCCATTAAAGGGACATCATCGTCTGAATCGAATTCAGAACCGTGTGCTAGTATATCTTCTTCATCCAGGCGGCTATTGTCTAGATTTTCCAGTTCAAGATCTGTAAGTAAACAAAAACCAGTTATGAGTTACACATTTACTATTTTACTGAACAGGTCACATAATGACACATAATATTGTAACATGAACTCGTTTTGACTATTCATCACACAGTACAAACAACAACAACAACAGCCCATAAAGTCCACTGCTGGACATAAGCCTCTCCCATGATGGGAGGAATTGCCGTAATCTCCACGCTTGGCAGGCAGATTGGAGATCGCAGTGATGAAACACTAACAGAAAACGCTGCTGCCCATTCTCTGGTCTGCGGAGGCGCAAGGTGTTCTGCCTCAGACATAGTCGCCTTACACGACAACCGTGAGTGTAATGGGTTGGTTCTATTCTACTCTGCCGGATACCACACGGCTAAACACATCAAATAAATGGTGTTAATTCACAGGGGTTAAAAGTAAAAATGGGGGTTCCACAAGGCTCAATATTGGGTCCTTTCCTCTTTCTAGTATATATAAATGATCTACCCTATTTACTGAAAAACCAACCTCAAAATATGGTGTTATTTGCTGATGACACTTCCCTAATTTTTAAGATAAATAGGCGGGCCCAAAATCTAGACGACGTGAATAATGCCCTAATCAACATCATTTAAAGAACTCAGAACATCATACTTAAACAAATAGCTAATACTCCTTGGTTTATAAAGAATACAAAAGTTCACGAATACCTCGACATGAACACAGTCAAATCAGAAATAAAATTGTGTTAACAAAAATACAAGTCCAGATTAGAGAGACACCCCAACCAATTGGCCGCACAATTGACAATACCGGATTGAGTCAGCAGACTCAAAAGACGCAACATTCTACAGCTAGAGAACTTGTAGTGTGATGTTATGTAACTGAAAGAGTTGATCCTGATGAGGAACAAACTCTAACCCGTCAGCTCCTCATACAAATCATCTGCTCATAGTTGTAAAAGATGTCTTAGATTAAAATATATTACACCACCAAACTAAACAATCCACACTGTACCTCTATAGGTACAGTGTGGATTGTTTACTTTGGTTTGACTATTCAAAAGGTTTGAATTTTTTGTATGGAGCCTGGCTTGATGAGTTTCTGCCATTTTTTATAATTTAAAATATCAGACATTCAAAGCCGTTTAATCAAATCAATAGCTGACATCAATACGAACAAGAAGTGTTTGTGATCAACCTTTTAACTGTGTTTCCATTAGTTTTAATTCATGCAATGTGTTTCTATTTGTACATATTATAAAAAAAAATTGTGTCACACAGTGTTTGTTTTCCTCTGAAACAGCTTGACTGATTTTTGTGTATATTTGGTAGGTCTGAGAATAGGTTGTGGGTGGGCTATTTTTTAGTCTCACTCATACAGATGAAAACCTTGTGAACGAAGTCACGAGCAACAGCTAATTAAACAATATAGGGTGGAACGGACACTGACACACAAATAATTACCACATGTTCACATCATCATTCTGAACCATTCTGAAAGAAAGAACAGCAGTTTCCTACAAAAGAGCAATAGCTACAGGATCAAAATGTATGAAACAGCTGAATTGTTTTATCATTACCGATGAAAAATTTCTATGTGGGTCTAAAATGATGTACTGAACACATGGTAACCATTTGTACAGTGTCGGTTCTACACCATATTTTAACACTAAACCTTTTCTGTTCAATAAATTACATCTTTATTGTTAGAAGAGCTTTAACTATATTTATTTGTCTTGAAGACATACCATCACATTGATCATCCTCCTTTGGCTCAAGAATATCATCTTGTCTGTCAAAATTAGCTGGTAATTCTTCTTTCACAACAATGCTTTCTGTTTGACCAACTTCAACTATGCTTATGCTCTCAATTGGAGAGCAAATAAATCCATGGGCAACCTCTGAGTGGTCTTGGTTTAATAGAGGTTTTGGCTGTAAAAAGATCAATACAGTGTTACTTATAATATGTCGATGATCATAAGGGCATTACTTAAACATTAAACAGTTAATATCTGTTGACGAACACCTCACCTCATAACTCCTATTCATTATTTGAGCAAACCTTATCTGGGCAAACTGCTCTTCTGCTTCCAAACATTTCCTCAGCAATCGGAAGCTTTGCTTAAGTTTAGCACAGCAGAAGGAACAAGCGAGGATCGGTCTACTGTCGTCAGTTACAAACTGCAACAAAATTTTGAGTTTCAGCTTTCCGGGTTTGTAAATAACATTTTGCAAATACCTCTTACAAAGCAGGCACATAATATTGATCTCCACTCTTCCTCAAGGCAAATTAGAGGTCGATTTCTCTTTTCTCCAAACCTCTTACAAGAACGTCCTAAGATTCCTCGAGTTAAACCGGCATAAAATCAAATTTTCAAGATTTAAGTATTAATAAAGTATCAACTTACTGGAATATCAGTCAGCCTCTCATAAAGTTCATGCAAGTTCTTGTTCACCACCACAAACATTCGAATGTTCTCCGCTAGACATATCCTACACATTGGCAGTTTCTCCATCTTGTAACTGAATATAATGTCTTCAACTTAACAACACATCAGCGAACAAATAACTGGCACCGCTTGTAAATTAAATAAAACTATGTAGTTCTAGTAGTAGTAGTGTGGTTTTGCGAATACAAGCTTGTGAATAGTTGAAGTTGTGAAATCGTACATGTATTATCGGCACTCGGCAGTGGACGACTCTCCATATAATTATATATTGTAGTCTTTGGTGCACGACGTTCGACGTCCAATGGCACCCTGGATCAGGGTTGGATTTAGGTACGTTGAAAAAGATGGCACAAAAAAATTAAAAGGATAGTATTTTTTAAAAATTATAGTACCTACACTTTAATTTTTTTGTTAATTTAACGCAATAGTCGTTAAAATCAACACCGGTTAAGGCAAAATTTACTCCTCTTCTAAGTTTGTCAGTTCTAAAATATTTCTATCTTCATCCTTGGCATTTAATCTCATCAACATATCCTCAGTAGGAATAAAATCAGTACAATTCCCACTTTTGCTACCGCTTTTGATAAGTTTTGATGGCAACACAAGACAATAAAATGGTGTCTAAATATTCATATAACGTAAAACCACAGTAGTATTATGATACAGTATTCCGACTTCATAGAAACGGACGAAACGCGAGCTATACCTACGCGCCTCGATCTAAGGGTGCACTTGGGGCGCAGACAGTCACGGCTGTACCGCAGTGTCGAACGGACGGTGTGTTGTTTTTTTAACAATAACCACGTGATTTTTTCTCTAAAAATCAGTTAATATGACGAGTAGGAAATATTGTGCTGTTTTTGGTTGTATGAATTCGTCAATAACGCATCCAGACATAAGTTTTTTTAAATTACCTGGAAACTCTGAAAGGTAAGACTATAAAATAATTTCTAGTAGGTAGGTACATAATGTGTGTCTTTTTAATGGAGTATTTCCTTTTATCTCACGAAAAAAAAGGTGTTTGGATTAATAAATAAAGCGAATAGAGTAACGGAAAGTTATTGAGACGAGTGAAATAGGTAGCTATATGCGGTTCTGAATGAATCATGATACGGTAGGTACCTACCTACTTACGCTTGTGTTAAAACTTCGGTGCCTATACTTTAAAATTTAACAATAAAGCATTTCGTACGACTCAGTCGAGGCGCAAATATTTTTCGGTCGCAAATTTATAAGCCCAATTTGTTTTTCGAACAAAAACATGTTTTTTTTAATTAAATCTACCAATAAAAAAACAACACGCATTTTTATTGAACACTTCCTATTCAATATACAAAGTATTTAATTTATTTATATAAAAAGGATATTTACAATCACAAAACTAAATAGAAACAGAAAGTAGGCAAATGTAATTAAAATGCTGGAGACGGGCAGCCCTAACGCATGTTTACGTACCGCGCGGCTGTAGGCATTTATTTCTATCATGCGGCCGAGTTACACTACTGTATCTAATATTACCGTGGTAAAACTAAGCATTCGGGAGCAAATTTTAAATTATAGTATTTCAGCGTACTATCCTTATATGTGGATAGTATATAGTACAAAAGGCGAAATTAGAGTATAAATACTATAATTATAGTACAAAATCCAACCCTGCCCTGGATTTTGAAAAAGGGACAGTCGGAAAAGCTAAAATGAGCTAGATTTAGCAAATTTTGCCATCAAAAGAGCTAGAAAGAGCTAAAAACATTTACAAATGAAAAGGGTTAAAAATTGTCTATTTGAAACGTATTATCCTCTCAGGCTCGCTCGCGTGCTAAATCAAAGAGAGGCCGCGCCAACCCCGCATATTTGC
Organism: Xestia xanthographa; assembly: GCA_905147715.2. NCBI lineage: Eukaryota > Metazoa > Arthropoda > Insecta > Lepidoptera > Noctuidae > Xestia > Xestia xanthographa. The sequence continues at coordinate 13,871,731 of LR990654.1, read as the reverse complement.
GAAAAATTTACACGTAATTTGACACTTTATATAAAAACATTTGTCGATCGCAAACTGCAAGAGTTAGAGCTATATAAAAATTACAGTGAATAGCAGAATAGATAAGGAAACTGCATAACTAACAATCAAGACATACAATTATAATTTGATACTCCAAAAACAATGTAGAACTTGAAAAACAGTGATAAAAACGGATATGTTGCTATTAAAATATTAATTCGATCAAAAACAATTAACTTTTTTACAATTTTTTATTATTTAAAAATAAACTACGTAAAATAAAACGTAATATAAGAAAGTGCAAAATCTAATTATATTAAATTGTTAAAAATCAGAATCTTCATCAGAATCTTCTAAAATCATAACTGCTGAAGCAGAAGTCAAAACATTCACACATGATGTTATTATAACAAAACCATAATAAACCTTAATAGTGGTTCTAAAGTGTGAAGTTGTGAACTGCCAAAATCTATACTACATGGCGCGCATTGTTTCATAACTTGGTAATCGCGGTGCAAGTTTCCGTATCGCTTGAAAAGGGCTAGATTGCTGTTTTCAGGCTAAAGCATTAAAAAACGAGTTTACCCAGAGTAGAAAGTGCTAGATCTAGACCGAAAAGGGCTAAGGTGGCAACACTGCGAACGTCATGGCAAAGAGCGAGATCGGTAGAGTTGCCAGCTAAAATCTGTATTTGACAAAAAAATTCAATATTCAATCAAATTCGTATAAAGTCGTGTCTCAAAACTTGATTTTAACATCAACACAAGCACAAAATCAACACGGCCGGAGGAACCAGAGGCTCGACCACAGAATAGATAATAGTACTAGCGTACAGAAGTTGCACTCCTTTGATCTTGAAGAAAGCCGACATTATAATTACCTAAACTGAGCCCGCTCAATCAAAATTGTGCCTTGACGCCACGCGTTAGCGTATTTTATTAGGCGTCTCACTGCTTAATGGACAGTCGGTAGGGTTGCCTCAAGTACTCAAAATAAAATACTACCAACATTTTTGTACTTTAATGTATTAGGTATTATTTAAATGTTAATTAAAACTTTTACAATTACAATTGTTTTACTCTATTATAATGTCTCTTAATATCTTGCCTTCTCTAAAATTACGATTACTTATTAAATTGAATATCAGCATAAATGCGAAATCTAACAAAGGTAATTTAAAAATAAACTCTGATGGGAAGCATGGATGGAGCAGTGAAATTTTTATAAGAAAGACATTTTTTTTCTACATTTATTAATAGCAACAGTTTATCCGGCTTGTCATTTTCACTAGTAATGATTAATGATCAATAAATCAGTTAACAAACACGAAGTACGAGTAGGTAGGTACGCGACGCAAGGGCAAAAGAGCGCGAAAAATTAATGCGGCATACGTACAGTTACGCACGGCTGGAGCGCGACAGCCCTAGAGAGCTTGCATATTCAATATGCGCGAAGCGGTAGGTAATTATCTCATGCCTACACACGGAGTGCAATAGCTCTGGCTCGACTCAACGGACTATAGTGAAAAAAGCACTTTTGGACGGTTAAAATCTAGAAAAACAAATAAAAACAAGCAAGACACGGAAAATGCGCAAACGAAAACCGGCGGCCAAGTTTGTTTTGTTTGACATTTATTGTAGTGTTGCATACAAAAATAAATAGTATTGAGCTTTCTAAATAACATTTTATTGTTTTATCGTTGTATCGTTTTTATTACATAGTTTATCGAGGTTATACTACTCGTGGAAATTGAGCGAAGGCTGGTCACACCGAATATCTTGTAATACTGCCATATCTTATTGTGTTTTATAAAAGTAGCACAATATAATGTGCCTAAATTAAAATGTCAATTTCATGTATAAGCCGGCAATACTTTTGGTGTCCATTCTTATTTTACATACTTGTAGGAGAACGATTACCTACCCGTTTCCAGTGTTTCCAATTTAGCGACTTTGTCGCTAGAAATGACGACTTTTGACAAGCTATGGTGGCGCCATCTTAGATTATCTTTGCCTGTGTCTGTCCATTTCATGGGTAAGTTATAGTCTACGATAGGCTAGTTGAATTCGATAAGGATTTTTTATTTCTATATTTCTTTCTTTTTTTATATTTCTAGTATTTCTGGCAAATTGAGATTAAAACAACAATTTATGTAAATACAATGATGGTAATCTTAAACGTATACTCCAAGCTCCAACTCCTAAAACTCGGGCGGACAATGGGCGGACATCAAAAACATTTAACCAAACCACCATTGATGATGATATCGTCCCTTGCTCTAGGTTCTACTCTCTCTAGTCTCTGACTTTGTTAATGTTATCTGTGTTGACTGTGTTCTACTTTTTGATAGAGATGTTATATTAGGGTCATTTTTAGGTAATCATATTATTGAATATATTAGTTAACGCATATTATGATACCATACCTATTACTGGGTATTAGTCAAATATTAGTGAACAGATTCATTATTAGCTACTCAATCTAATATTGATACCTGCTTTTATTCTCTGAATATGAAATATGCCTATTACCAATGATAATAAGTAATGAAAATGATGAATGATGATGAAAATTAAAAACCACCACCAAACCAAAACCTCCACCAAAAATAAATACAAAATAGCTACTAACTTAATACGTATTAGCTAAATATTATCAATCACTGCGTGCACGTGCTATCTAAATACAATATGGAGTCGCTGTGAGCTTCGGTCACCGACTCACCGCTAATATTCGTATTAGATTAGCGAATACACAGTGCGACAGAAACAAGTGACCAAATTTGAAAAACGGTTTTCATTGCTTACTTACTTTGTTCCCATCTCATGCAGCTTTCATACGAAGCCCGACGTGTATAACTATATCTTTACAATTACAATACGTGTGTATTGTAATTGTACGTTTATACGTGCATAATTCGACAAGCAAGCGCCCGCCTAGTCGGTTTAGGTGAGTCTTGTCATCTCGCTCACTCGTCGGCGAGCGAGTGAGTGAGATGACGGCGGCGGCGGTCGGCAAATAGTAGGTAATAGACTAGCGAGCGATGTGAGTCGCACAGATAATAGCCTCGCTATTACGCGTCCCTAATATTTGACTAATACCTGGTAACCTATTACTTTACATTCGCGTATTCTAATATTAATATACGTCGCTTGTATTATAATACCTGTACCTATTATGAATATATTAGTTACACCTCTACTTTTTGATCTGTGTCTGTTACGTCAAGTTTAGGAAAATAAAAATACCACTGTTTTTATTGTAATATTTGCAACTTTACGAATTAAAACTAAAAGATGGAAAAACTGCCAATGTGTAGGATATGTTTAGTGGAGAATGTTATCATGTATGTAGTAGTCAACAAGAACTTGCATGAACTTTATGAAAAGCTGACTGATATTCCAGTAAGTTGATACTTTGAAGACTAGTCTTAATAATTTAACTGGCTCTCATCTCTTGTACGAGGATTCATATGAATTTTCGGTCGGTAATAATGCGTAATATAGCATAAAAGACGTCGGTCAATAGTTTTCGGTAAAATGAAATTGGAACAAAAAAAATAGTAAAAGTGATCTGTTCCCAGTCTTAATTTTGAAATTATATATCATAGAAACAACGTAGTGTATGTTTATGACAAGTTTCGTTGCAGTTTGTAACTAAGGACAGTAGACCGATCCTTGCTTGTTTCTTCTGTTGCGCTAAACTAAAGCAATGCTTCCGATTTCTGAGAAAATGTTTGGAAGCTGAAGAGCTGTTCACTCAAATGGTGAATGGTGATTATGAGGTGAGGTATTATTCTAATAACTTTTATTTCAGTTTTAACCTCAGAAATGACAGCATACAACTTCACATAATTTTTAAACGCACAGCTGTGTGTGTCCCATTTTCCTCAGCAGACATTGCATAAATGGTGTGCAGTGTTCCCAGGCATACAAGAGGTTTACGTGGAAATTGTTTTGCACAAGGTCATGTCTTTTTTGACTGATATCTGGGAGTGTAGAGCATATGCTTATGACAAATGTAGGTGATAACAATTATGACATGTTGTGGACACTTCACATAGTATGGCTTTGATACTTGCACAGACATGTACATGGCAGTTTGTTAACAGTCCTCTGGCATGGTAACGATAGCTTGTGCAGTGGTCAGTGAGGTTGGTAGCATGGCCATCTGTCGAGGGTGCCTTGTGCTTACTTAAGTATAATCACATAAGGAGGCTCTTTTTAGCCACTTTAAAATATTAATACTGGAAACATCTTTTTACAGCCAAATCCTTCAATAAGCCAAGACGACTTTTGTTGTACTGGGTTTATTAAAAGTCCAACAGTGCATGTAAGCATAGTTGATGAATGTGAAACTGACAGCATTGCTATCAAAGAAGAAGTACCAGCTGTTTGTGAGAGACAAGTTGATGTTGTTGAGCCAATTGAGGAACATCTAAGTGATGGTATGATTTAAGAACAAAACATAATATCATTAAATGAAATTGAATTGTTTCACATACTACAAATGGCACTATAATCAAGAAATGCTCTGATCACTTTTACTGTATTTGTTTACCTACAGATGCAGACCTGGAAAATCTAAACAATACCTGTCTAGGTACAGAAGATATACCCTCGCACCTATCTGAATCAGATTCAGGTGGTGATGTTAAAATTGAAGAGGAAGAAGTACAAGAACCAACTAAAAAGAAGCGAAGAGCTGTGGAGACCAATAGTAAGTATTAGTTACTTAATCAATATGTAAGCAAACAGGATGACAGTCCACCTAATAGGAAGTGGTTAACATTACCTAAAGCACGCACCCCCTTACATGTACCTATTATGTTTAATTTTATCAATAGATCTGTATTTCAAAGTCACAAACAACTGGGGCTATCATAGTTGATTGTTAATTTTTTTATACTAATATTATAAAGCTGAAGAGTTATGAATTTTTCCATCCACCTGCATTCTTCAGTCATCCTGAGATCATGCATGCACACTTGCAATAGTGTTGAAATATCGGGAGCTCAAAACAATTGATAATCCCTGCGTATATCCCGTAAGTGACAGTATAAGTTTAGCTGAAGAGGTGGTTTGGTTGAACGCGCTAATCTCAGGAACTACTCTTTCGAATTGAAAAATCCTTTTAGTGTTGGATAGCCCACTTATCGAGGAAGGCTATAACATCACGCTACGATCAATAAGAGCGGAGAATCAATTAAAAGTTTTGCATAAACGGGTAAAATTATTTCCGTTGGTCTTTTGAGAGCTTTCGTTGCGTGCGCTGCGTAAACGGTTAAAGTTACGCAACAATCATGTAAGTACTATGAAGACTATACTAGCCGGTGTAAGAAATTTCATATTCTTCCTCATGTAAACGAGCAAAGAAAATTTGCAGATCTCACTTTTCTATTTAATATAATGAATGAATCTACTAACATCCTTGAGCTGGTGGCCAAGATTGGAGTGCACCGTCTGTGTTTCTTCATAGACCTCATCTCCTTCATGTATGTGTTGTGAAAACTATCTACAGGCAAAACACATATACCTATTATAAGAGCTGTCGAAAGTTCAATATGGTGTGCCGGGATGTTAGGTTTGATTTATTTACAAATAGTGTCCAGAAATTAAAAAAAACGTTAAGTAACTTTTTCTTTGAAAAACTTTTTTACAAAAAAATAAAACCGACTTCAAAAAACACAAAAAAGTGAAAAATAACTTTAGCTTCAGAAGTCGGTGATCTTTGTTTGATTCATTTAGTTTTTTTTTGTCACCGACTTCTGAAGCTAAAGTTATTTTTCACTTTTTTGTGTTTTTTGAAGTCGGTTTTATTTTTTTGTAAAAAAGTTTTTTTATTTTTCCATTTTTAGTTGTAATATCCTATACAAATATTTACTATGCATTTATTTTACATTGTTACAAATACATGTCATGGTAATAGACTTACCCCAATAAATGGAACTTAACATACCTAAACTGTCGAAATTTTGGTGTATTGTACACATCTGCGTACCCCTCAGAGCATACAGGCGTGATGTTACGTCATGATGTTGTGTAAACAATGAACATCCAAGCGATTGCAGCTATCACGACCGATTTACCATCTAGTTTTGAAGAGTTCCATTGTATATCTCCGAAGATCAGCATCAGATCTTCACCAAATTTAAATGCGACCATCTCAGGAGTATATAAAAACTACTGGGCCAAACCATGTTAAATTTTTATGGGACCAAATGGCAACTATTCCGCATCAAACTAAAAAAGAATCACGTAAATCGGATCATAAATGGCAGAGTAATCGGTGTACACACATAAAAAAAAAAAAAAAAAAACCTACCGAATTGAGAACCTCCTCCTTTTTGGAAGTCGGTTAAAAATGGTGTAAGTACCTTTAGATTAAAATAATCTAGACTAAAATCATTACATGCATTATGGGTCCCGACTGTTGCAGTCAATATGTTACGTATTAGAATTTATTATTGAACTTGTTTTTTTCTTTTCAGTTTTTATTTAAAGTTATTACCTAGTTATTTTTACGCAGTCGGATTTTTAGATAAGATAAGATAAGATAAGATAAGATAATTTTTTAACCGACTTCAAAAAAGGCGGAGGTTATATGTTCGTGTGTATGTATTTTTTTTTTTTTTTTTTTATGTATGTTACCTGATTTCTCTCCCATTTGTGGACCGATTTTCAAAATTCTTTTTTTACTTGAAAGAGTATACTCCTGAGGTGGTCCCATTTTAATTTGGTGAAGATCTGATGCTGATCTTCGGAGATATACAATGGAACTCTTCAAAAATAGACGGCAAATCTGTTGTGATAGCTCCAATCGGTTGGATATTCATTGTTTAAACAACATCATGACGTAACATTACACCTGTTTGCTCTGAGGGGTACATAGATGTGTACAGTACACCCAGATTTCGACAGTTATGGGATGTTATGTTCCATTTATTGGGGATAAGCCTATTACCATGACATGTATTGTTAACCATGTACAATGAATGCATAGCAAATATTTGTAAGTATAGGATATTACAACTAAAAATGGAAAAATAAAATAAAACTTTTTTGCCAAAAATAAAACCGACTTCAAAAAAAACAACAAACAAAAAAAACAAAAAGAAAAGGACAAAAAATACACTAAAAGAAAAACAAAAAAAAACACTAAAACAAAACCACAAAAAAGTGAAAAATAACTTTAGCTTCAGAAGCCGGTGAGAAAAACACCAAATCAATCAAAGGTCAAGCTTCAGAAGTCGGTGACAAAAACACTAAATCAATTAAACAAGGTCACCGACTTCTGAAGCTTGACCTTTGATTGATTTGGTGTTTTTCTCACCGGCTTCTGAAGCTAAAGTTATTTTTCACTTTTTTGTGGTTTTGTTTTAGTGTTTTTTTTTGTTTTTCTTTTAGTGTATTTTTTGTCCTTTTCTTTTTGTTTTTTTTGTTTGTTGTTTTTTTTGAAGTCGGTTTTATTTTTGGCAAAAAAGTTTTATTTTATTTGTCCGAAACATGAGTATACACACACATGCAAGATGTTACATCAAATTATAATTATGACAGTCATGTTTTGCCTGAACGGCGTACAAATATAATATGTCAGACTCTACACAGCATCAAGTGAATTTAAATTCGTCCATTACACACAGCAAATCTAGCAGTCAACCATCCAATTTAGACCATATTTAAACTAAAAGGTACAAATAAAATAAAATCAAATAGTGTCATAAGCTCATCATAGCAAATAATACAAATCCAATAATACAAATAAACATATAACCTCCGCCTTTTTTGAAGTCGGTTAAAAAATTCAAATGTTAAACAATTATTAATAAAAATTAGGATGTCATTATACATGTCAAATTAATTTGTCAGTCAGAAATTCATCAGTGCTGTAATAGACTTTCTCTAACAGAGGGCTTTTTAATCTATTTCTTAATTTTTCAGTAGTCAATTCCCTCCAATGTTTTGGCAACTTATTATAAAGAATTGGCTCCGTACAGAATACACTTTTACGCATTAGAGTTGTCCTGGATCTCGGGATACATAGTTTACTATTGTCGCGTCTATTTCGAACTACTTTAATTTTTTACTTTTAGTAATATTATACAAAAACGCATGCATGAACCCTTTTGAAACGTATTATGGTTATTATTAGCGTCAAGAAGGACTGAAAGTTTTCAGCGAGCTTATACCTTCATTTAGAGGCAGTGCGATGTTTTTTCGGGTTTTTGAAAACACAAAGTAGTCACAAGGAATCACAGCTGACAAAAGTACTTACTTCAGAATATACTTTTCTTAAATTCAAATTAACACCATAGACACATACATAAAGCCAATACATCCTCATAAATTAAAAAAAAATGCACTAAAATATAAATCAATCAAATCAATAATCTTTATCAGTCCTATTACATTTTTACGCAAATTCATGTATTTTGACGCAGTAATTCTCAGATATTTTAATTATTTGCTTAAGAATAACGATAGTGCCATTCTCTTTCTTGTAAGTTAGAGTTACACATTTTCATTTTTGTGTTCGTGTAATTTACTATAAATATTTTACGAACTCAGGTTTTGCAAGAAAAACCGTCGGCGATGGAACTTTGACGCTCAAATTCACATTGTTAGATTCAATTCTTCTAAAAGCTAAAATTGCTAAAAGATAAATTGAATGTTTTGCTTGTTTATTTGAGTTCTAGAATTTCTTTAAATTCCTTGAGTTTTCACGGAAAAAATCGTAAAGAAAGCGTAATTTAAGCCATAAATGTCTTGATTCAGCGTCCATTATATTCCAAATTAACTCAATTTTATCAAATAAATTAATCTAAATATGTAAAAGAAGAAACTGACTGACTGACTGACTCGACTCATCTATCAACGCACAGCCCAAACCGCTGGGTCTACAGATTCCGCAAGTAGGTTCTTTATGTGGTCTAGGGGTGCCAGAAGAAAGCATTTTTCAAAATTCACCCCCTAAGGGGGTTAAACGGGGCTCCAAAGTTTGTGTGGAGAAACAAGATTAGTTAGACTATTTTATTCGAAACTTCACAGGAGTGCCCCTATTGATATATGAGTAGAAACGGGTTTCAGGTTTTTTCAGTATTCAACCCCTAAGAGGGGGAAAAGGGGTGACAGGATCTAAAAATCAATGCACAGCCCAAATCGCTGAGTCTAGATATTCCAAATTTGGCACACAGGTTCTTTATGAGGTTTAGGGGTGCATTAAGACAGGATTTTTCATAATTCACCCCCTAAGGGGTTGAAAAGGGGGTCCAAAGATTACATGGGGAAATAAGATTAGTTAGACTACTTTATTCGAAACTTGACAGGAGTACTCTTATCGATAAATAAGATAACATTTGTATTTCATGTTTTTTCAGAATTCAACCCCTAAAGGGGGAAATGGGGTAACAAAGCCTGAAATTCAACATAAGTATTGAACGTATGGTGAATTGGGTCGATTTTAAGATTTAATGTGGCGGACCAGAAATAACATCATTCCCTGTTGGGGACTGGGGTGCAATGGGGTTGAAATGGCTAAAAATAAATATGGGTGTCGATACCGAGATTATTAGGGGTGCTGATTACGAAAATGGCATTTATTTTGAGGGCCAGAAGATGGCGGATTAGACTTCTATAAAGTAGTATTGTTGATTTATTGTGATGATTGTGATAACGATGATGGTGATTACGATGATGATGATTATGATAATGATGATTGTGATTATGATGATTGTGATGATGATGTTGATGATGATTGTGATGATGATGACGATGATGATGATTGTGATGATTTTGATTACGAAGATAAAGATTGTGATTACCTTGATGATGATTGTGATAACGATGATAATGATTGTGATTACGATGATAATGAGTGTGATAACGATGATGGTGATTGTGATTGTGACAGTGATGGTGATTGTGATAGTGACGATGATTGTAATGCTGATAGCGATGGTTGTGATAACGAGGATGGCGATTGTGATGATGATGATTGTGATTAAGATGATAATGATTGTGATAACGATGATGGTGATTGTGATAGTTATTTTGATGGTGTTTGTCGTAATGATGGTGATTGTAATAGTGACGGTGGTTGTGATGGTAATAGCGATGGTGATGGGGATTGTGATGGTCCAATGACCATCACAATCCCCATCACCATCGATTGATTGCATCATCATTGATTTCATCATTGGTGATTGTGATAACAATGGTGGTTGTGATAGTGATGGTGATTGTGATGATGATAGTGATAATGATGGTGACTGTGATTGTGATAATGATTGTGATAATGATGGTGGTTGTGATAGCGATGGTGATTGTGATAATGATGGTGGTTGTGATAGTGATTGTGATAATTATGGTGGTTGTGATAGTGACGGTGGTTGTGTGATAGTGATGGTGATTGTAATGATAAGAATAAATTGTGATGATTTATTAGTATAGTGTTAAGTTTGGCACATACATAGTTTTTAGCCTGGATGAACACGGTGGTGATTGTGATAGTGATGGTGATTGTGATCATGATGATTTTGATTAAGATGATAATGATTATAATCATTATCATCTTAATCAAAATCATCATGATCATCATCATTACGATGATAATTATTGTGATTACTATGATAATGATTGTGATGACGAGGATGGAGATTGTGATGATGGTGATGATTATGATGTTAGTGATTGTGATAGTGATTGTGATCGTGATTGTGATGGTGATTGTGATGGTGGTTATGATGGTGATTGTGATAGTGATTGTGATGGCGATTGTGATGGTGATTGTGAAAGTGAAAGTGATGGTGATTCTGATAGAGATGATGATTGTGATTACGATGATAATGATTGTGATAACGATGATGGTGATTGTCATAGTGATTTTGATGGTAATGTGATGGTGATGGTGATTGTGATAGTGACGGTGATTGTGATGGTGATAGCGATGGTGATGCGGATTGTGATGGTAATTGTGATTATGATTGTGATGGTGATTGTGATGGTAATGATGGTTGTGATTGTGATGGTGGTTGTGATAGTGATGGTGGTTGTGATGGTTGTGATTGTGATGGTGGTTGTGATAGTGATGGTGATTGTGATGGTGGTTGTGATAGTGATGGTGATTGTGATGATAATAATAAATTGTGACGATTATTAAATTTGGCACATAGATGGTTTATTGGCACATACCTGGATTAACATGTAGGACACTATTTATCGCTTTAGTATGATTCAGTGGGACAGTTACCGAACTTTACGCGGGCGAAGCCGCAGGCAACAGCTAGTATGATATAAAACTTCGATCTACAATGAATACGTTTCATTAGTTTTCGTTTGTCAATATAATAAGACAATAACAATAAATAAAATTAAAGTACTATAATTCTGCGCCAGTTCAGCGCGCTCCTCAGTCTCATCCCAGTCTAGCTAGTCTCTAATTTTCGTCAATAACAATCCACAATCGTCCGGATACCGCCATTATTATCGACTCGTGTACGTCGAAGGAAATAATTTGATCCAGGAAGTAAAAATCAAAAATTTGCAAAATAGTACATTACGATATGAGTGCGTTAAGATGGTTATAACATGCGAGGCAGAATTTCAGCCCGAGCCGAAGGCGAGGGCGTAATTGAGCCGTGCATGTTATAACCAATACGCACGTGTATCGTACGACGTTTTTTAACACATTTGCGGGGAAACAGGAAAAAAAAAATTTTCACAATACAAGTACAAAGAAATGAAAATTTGAGAAAAATGGCGCGAGGATTATTTTCTGCCGTGGCTGCGTGAAAATGTTGGCAAAGACGCTAGAGCATGCAGCCAAGTTTTTAAATTACCGAATAAACTGTTTTTTTTTTTTTTTTTTTAATAAACTCAATCTGTGAATGCACACTGTTGCTTTCCCGCCATTTCAACATAGCGCTAGCGCTGCCTACTGACTGGCGCCGCGCGGTGATTAGTTCGAAATTTGAATAGCGCGCTGCTCACTAGCTGGAGTCGTGCGGCGGCGATCAGTTCCATATTTGAAATGGAAAATAATACTGTTATGGTGTTTGTATGGACTATAACTTAACTATTTGCTTTGGTAACACACGCGTTTTTTATGACCCACTTTACATATTTAAAACCGGTGGAATTACATCAGCTTTACGAGCAAGGGTGTTAAAAAAAATGTAATAGGACTCTTAACACCTAGACCATGCACTTATAGTGCTTGACACTACACAATAGTTTAGTGAGAACGTCAGCTATCATGGATTCAGTGAGTACATGTCTCAGTTCGATGTCTTTGTGATCTCGTAGCACTTCCCTAATATAATGATGCTTTATATCAATGTGTTTACTGCGTGCGTGAAACATTGGATCTTGAGCCAAACATATTGCTCCCTGATTATCGGCATGAACAACTACTCGAGTGTACCTCACAATTCCTAGCTCATAAGACTATTCAAATTACACTGCCCCGAATTGTTGGAATATTAAAAATGTGTGTTCGTCTTAAAGTCTTGGTTGCCGTTATCCAAACACATTGTACTGTTTGAACTTCAAGGAGGCTTCTCTATATTTAAGTATTTAAAATAAACAAAATTTACCATTTCGCTGTAATGTGTGATGTACGGTCAAAACGAGTTCATATTACAATACTATGTCTTTACGTCACCTGTTCAGTAAAATAATAAATGTGTTACTCAAAATTGTTTTTGTTTACTTACAGATCTTGAACTGGAAAGCCTAGATAATAGCCGTCTAGATGAAGAAGATATACTAGCGCACGGTTCTGAATTCGATTCAGACGATGATGTACCTTTAATGGAGTTTAAAATAGAAGAGGAAGAACAACAAGAAGCACCTAAGGAGAAACGCAGAGCCGTGGACTCCAAAAGTAAGTATTGTATTAGTTACTCTCTCACTGACAGAAAGCTACACTCTGACCGATTGCCATGGGGTATGTTTGTGGTAGTTAAATAAAAATCGACAGCAGGACCCGCTAATCAATAGAAGCTAGTGTACGACCTAAGTTTCCGCTTCGGCCACCGTCAGAAAAAGAAATAACTTGAAATGGACAAAATGTGCTGAAGTTCTGGCCGCAGCCCAAGGTTTGTAGCAAGTCCTGACTGAATACTGAGACGGGGCAGTAACGGTAGGTACCTTAACCACTGTTGCTACATGAAAACGGTCTCAGGAGACTTACTTGAGCTTGAATTATATGTTACTAGCGACCCGCTCCGGCTTTGCTCGGGACCAATTTAGAACAAAAAAGTGCGCTTACTGTAAAATTATTTGGAAATGCGGGTGCCTTTATTTTCCAATAATTCCATTTTTTTTGGTGGTAAAATCATTAAAAGATATCTCCTAAGATATTCATTTAAATTGAATAGTGTTTAAGGTAATTACGTTCTAAAATAAATATTGAAGATATCTATATAGATTTACACCATCACCATAAATAAGCTTCTAAAATAATGCATTACCTACTTTTTACGCAAAACTTAAGGGCCTATACTACCTCAAATGGCTTAGCATGATCCTCCGTTACGCCTAAAATACTGCAGCATTAATTTTAAAATAAATATATGAGTAAAGTTGAGGATTAATGCTAAGTACTATGTGTGACGAAAACACGATTCCATAAACTTTTTCTCGATTGAAAAAAAAACCAAAGTAACCTCCAAATCGATCAATAAACCGCTGGTATTGAAAAGTACTTCAAATTAGATCATGAAACTTTGCATACTAACTGAACTATAAAGCAGGTCTTATTAAAATGTGTTTTATTTATTTAGTCCAATCAATAGGTTTTTTGTAAATTGCAAAAAAAACACTAATTTCGCACTATTCGGCCCGCAGTGACTGACGTAACAACCACTCTGTACTGCAAGCTGATAAGATCTTTATTCTAACAGTATTTCAAACGAAGTTTGAACCACCACAAATAGAGTTTCTAATTTTTTAGCTGCTGTAGTCGCCTTAAAAGATGAAAATGGTTAAGTGAGCAACTGTTACACTACGACCCTATTTGTTTCGCTGAGAATGGCTTTTCAGTCGCGCGTAATTTTAATTCTGTACTTAATATCTTCTAAATTATTAATTTAAATGATATACTGCTATGAGCCATATTGATCTATATTAAATGCTCAATGTATTTAAGGTACTGACTTGGATAAGGATTAATTTGGTATTGATTAAAATCGCTTCGTAAATAAGCCATTATTTCTCGTAAAAATAAAGGATAAAAAATGGTTATTGTGGGTTATCCCTAAGAGATAGACATAGACCATCACGGACCATTTTTAGAACTTTTTAAGGCTGCAGTCTTGCAAAATTCACTCGCTGCGAATTATTTGCGTAACAAAGTATTTTTTTTTTTAAACAAACAGATGAAATAACACGAAATATTATTATTGCACTTATGTAACCATAATATAAGTAATAGCTAGTTATTTTTTTAAGTTCATTTAAGTGGATTATGTTAGGTAAATCAAGCGTTAAATACAGGTCTTTCGTGCCCAACATCATTTCGAGTTGTGTTTGTGCGCTTAGTTTATGGCAATAAAGAATTAATTTACAAATCTGTTCAGCGCATAATGAGCTCAACATTCTCGTCTTCAAAGTGCTCTGATTAGTTTTTTCTAATTATCTTTCATTTTCTTAATTCAGAGGTCACAATTTCATCAATATTCTCTGTTTTTATCTCTTAATAAACGGGTTGTTTCATAAAAACTATGCATCGTAAGTATGTAATAATTAAATTATTTTGATGCCAAGAGCTCAATAAAGCAAATACAAAAAAATGCACCTAAATCACCTTACTCTAACAATAATAATAATCTCAAAAGACCTACAAAAAAAGAGTTTATAAACAAGAATTGCAAGGGATTTCTTGTAGGTCTTTCAAACAGATTGACACATTAAGTAGTCCAGTTTTGTATATTTAACCACACCGAACAGGAGGCACGCCAAGTGTAGTTTCCGTCTGGACTACATTTTTAGTGAGAAATGCTTGTTTAGAAAAGATGTTACGTGACTTCGCCGAGGAATATTGTAGTAAAACCGCGCGCAAGCATTTTTGCACTCTTTGATTGAGTCGATCGGTACGAGCTAGCAGGCGCGGGCAGGGCAGTACGAGTACCAAAGTTTCCACAAGCTGTTCCCGTAGTGATTCTGATAAGTAAGGCCTCGTTTTATACAATGTGTTTGGCTACCGGTTACCGATACCTTAGGGATATTATTTACTCATTTTTATCGACAAATACCTGTTTATAAATACTTCTAACCCCGCGAATGGCAGCCATTTTGTTTTTCTAAACGGCTGATCTAGGGAATGTTCAATGAAATGCTAATATCTTTGAATGTAAGAGACCTAGAGACGTGCAAAAGACCTTATTGCAAGGTTAAACAACGAGGCTATCAAATTATTAAATATATTTTATTGAAAAGTTATAGAGCCTAAAAAAATACAAAATTTAAAAAGAACATAAATCCACACAATGCATAAATAAATTTCTCTCCAGTCCATCAGTCAGTCGGTCTAGTCGGCTCCAATTATTAAATAAATTTTCTTAAAAATTTCCATAAAAAGCCAAAAAAAAACTCAATTTTACAAAAAAAGTATTATTCTTTTTACATTTTCTACTATAGTGCAAAATTAGCCCTGGAATGTTGTGTACGTTTTTATGTTAAATGAGAAGTATTTGAGTCAACCTACAAAAGGATATCAAAATATTGACTCAACGGTAATTATTTTAAGAGTTATAGCCATTTGAACACAGCCCTGTCCCAGCACAAAGGCTCCACAATGTTGCAGGTATGCCTCATTCTATATCCCCCACTCTATATTCATTTATATTCTATACTAGCTGACCCGCGCAACTTCGTCTGCGTCACATGAGAGAGAGAGAGAGGGTTAGAGACAGTGTGACCTTCAAAGATAGACATTATTATGCTATCGCGGATTTTATGTTGAACTTTTTAAGAGGAACAATTCGGTATGTAAAGTATTTTTCAGGTATTTTTTTTATATTTTTATTTCGTAAAACATTTAATTGTAAGCCACTAATTTGAAGCTTTTTTTTTTCCAAGTAACAGTTTTTTTAAAGTATTTTTCGTGATGACGTCATTTCATAGTCTGAATAGCTTTAAGTCTTTGCCACGTTTTCAGTACATACAAAAAACTAATAGACAACTTCAAACTTGACATTGACAACAGTTGACACTTGTCAGATACGATTTTTTATTTTGTTTGTTGTGAAATGTGAATGCTGTAATCGTGGCTGTGATGTGAACTTTTTGTTTGAGTTACTTTTCCTACGATTTTTAGCAAATTTAATTTCTACCATTATCCGTGCTGCATATTCGTGCAATGAATCTGTTATCGACAACTGGTGCTAAATGCTACGAAGCAAGACACCGTCATGCAGAAACACTACAACAAATAGCCTATTTACTAATCCAAACAATAGGCAGGCAGTTCCGTAAAGCATGCAATGGTCAATCAATATTGCAGTAAGTATCAAAGTCCAACGGGAAAGCAAGGTCTGTCGTATACAAAGAATTAACGCAGAGAAAGAGAAATTATGGCAGCGCGCGATCCATCTCTAATAACTAGCATTGACACTTTGACACTGACGGTGTGACAGACTAGCAACAGTTTTTTTTTTTTAATTTATCTTGAAAAGCGCGAAGGAAGTAGTCTGTTCAGGCTACGTTATGACGTCATTTAGAGGTCAAATGAAAGTCAAATGGTTACATGTATTATTGTGAAAATAAACACAATCTTGTGATATAGAGAGCTAAAAATAGTAAAATAAGGCTTAGGACCCTAAAATCTCCAAATGGTTTTTCAATGGAAGTTCTCAAAAGAAATAAATTTTCCCCGTTTTTGCAACATTTATCATTGATGCTTCGCATGTAGACTAATCTACACGCAGAGAAATATCTGGCTACCTATACGAGAAAAAACGCTACTTTAACTAGAACTTTTGTTTGCAACCGTGACAGCAAGACTCGCTAGTTGACTTTACAAAAACCATTCTGTAATTATTTTTAACTAGATGTTTAGTGTAACTGACCAAACAATATAATACTCACCACAAACAAGATAAATACCTTTAGGTACATAAAGTCTACTTTACCAAAAATATTAACGCGCCTGTTAATACCAATGCAATTATAACCATACGTCAAGTAGACATGGTGCCGATTCCCTTGTTCACAAACTAAACTAAATTGAAGTTGAATGCATCTTTTTCTTTCTATTTCATTATGAAAAGGACAGAAGATAAATATTAGTTTAATCCTGTCAAATTAGTCAGCACCTGACGTAATTTGATGTAATTTTAATAGTCAACTTTTTAATCGCGTCTAAAACTTGTATGGCGCTGATTAATTTGACAGAACATAACTAAAATTTATCTTCTGTCCTTTTCTTAATGAAATAGAAAGAAAAAGATGCACTGAACTTTTTGGGGCCTCGGAATGCGCCACCTCCGGGATCCTTACTGACGGTAGGAGGGGTATCCATCGGCGTCGAGTCGACGCTGAAGTACCTGGGACGTCCTTGACAGCCGGTGGAACTTCGTGGAACATTTCCGACGTTTGGCCCCCAAACTGGAGCGAACTGGGGCTGCCTTCAGGCGGCTCCTGCCCAATCTGGAGGGGCCAAACGCCTCCTGCCAGAGGCTCTACGCGGGAGTCGTGCGGTCCATGGCCCTTTACGGGGCCCCGGTGTTGGCGCGTTCATTGAGGCGGCGAGCCGCCCACTACCTGAACGCGCCCCAAAAGGTGCTAGCCGTAAGGCTGGCCCGGGGCTACCGCACGATTGCCCGGCGGCGAGCCTCCTTGCCGGATTGCCGCCATGGGATCTGGAGGCGATAGTCCTCGCGCGCCTGCATGAATGGCGCGCGGAGGCGCTACGCTGGGGGGAAACTCCGCTGCCGCGACAAATTGTCGCTCAGCGGACAGACATCCGACGAGATCTCATGGCGAAATGGAGAGAGCGACTGTCGCAACCCCGTGCAGGGCACGCCACAATTGTGGCGATAAGTCCCCTCTTTGAGGAGTGGCTTGAGAGACGCCACGGCGTCCTCACCTTCCGCCTGACGCAGGTCCTCACCGGACACGGAGTGTTCGGGAGGTTCCTGCACCGAATCGGGCGGTTCCTGCACCGAATCGGGCGGGAGGAAACGCCCGGGTGCTTCCATTGTGAGGATCGACCGGAGGACACGGTGGAACACACGGTGGTGTGCCCCGCGTGGGCGGAGCACCGCCGTGTCCTCGAAGCGGCGATCGGCGGCGGCGACCTCTCGCGTCCGGCCCTGGTGCAAGCCATGGTCCGGAGCGAAACGGAATGGGACGCCGTCACCTCCTTCTGCGAAGCAGTAATGCTAGAGAAGGAGGTGGCGGAACGTGAGAGGGAGAGAACCTCTCAACGTCCCGGCCGCCGCGGGAGACGCCCCGGGCGTCGGGGGCCACCACCACGTGGCCCCCGGCCACCGTAGGCGCGGGCCTGTGGACGGTGGGCTATGGGCTAGCTCGCCGTCCGTCCGTCCGACGCCGCGTCAGCGCAGGCCGTGTCGACGGCGCGTTCGAGTTCCACGCGCGCCTCAAAGAGAGTCAGCAAAAAGGAAGGGGTCCGTAAGGACCGATGCCTGCCGGGGTTGCGGGACTGTTCGAAAGAGATACCGTGGCCCCGGAACACAAAGGGCAATGAAGGAACATGGATGGGTTTTAGTCTGTAAAAGTCTGACACTCCTCCCTCCTGCTCCGCCCAGAGCGGGAGGAGTTATAGGGATATACAAGGGAATCGGCACCATTACTAGATCGATCGTAAGGACTACTTTGCAATCTGGTAAACACAAACACTTATTTTTGGGTTTACTATATACTTTGCTGTATCTACTAATGAATTTGTGTAATATAACGACGTGAATTGTATTGATAATTATTAGTATTGCAACGCTAGCTTTAAGTTCTCGAATTCTAAGGGGAGTCGGCGCGTACACCAGTCCGCACCCCCATTATCAATAATTTCGCATCCGAGTTATCCACACTGGGGGTAATCGCAGGAGTCAACCTATCCGCATAGGTTGACTCCTGCAAAAGGCCTTTCCATTGCACTGCGGATAGGCCTCACCCTGAGGGAACCGCCTATTATATCACGGTTTCCTCTGGGGTCTACCTGGAACTGCCAGGTAAGTATGAATTCTCGACGACGATGGAATTCAGGCGGTTTCAGGGCTATGCCCTCTGACCGCGGAGGCCATACCTCGGTCCGTCAAAACGGACCCGTCCTTGGGTTGGACACTGTCCATGGACTTTTGGACGCATGTAAACATGCGCCCATGTGTGTGGTTGCTGTATTGTGACTGTAGGCGCGCCACACAGCACAGCGCTGCTTTCTTCACAGTGCCCCGGCGGTCCGTCTCCGCCGGGTGAGACCCCCGGTTACCGAGGGAAGCCCAGCGGGAGACAACCAGCGACAGAGGCACAGACTTACAGCGCACCTACAGTGGATGTGTGATTCCCGCCCGCCCCACTAACCAGAGCTAGCCGGCAGTGGTACGGGCTGCGGAAACGACGTGTGTGTGTGGGCGGTATTGTATGTGTAACACCGCCCATGTGTGCGTTTTCCGCGGGCCCGAGGGCCGCGTCCACGCGTGTGTCTACGTGCTTGTAGAGGAGTGTATGTGTGGTTATAGCTGCGCGCCCTGCCTATATTAACTTAGAACAGGTCGCACAGCTGGGCGTGAGTGATGTGTGTGGAGTCATATTGTGCAGGTAAGCTGCGTGTAACGAGGAACAGCTTACCTGGGTCAATCCGGTAGTGACGGGGCGGCGGAGGGGGGGCGACCTTGCTTTGCCGGTCGCGGACGCTCCATTGGGTCATCCTTGACGGTCTATCCGTGGTACAAGGAGAGTAACGCAGCTAGGCCGTCAAGGACGACCAGTTCCACGTCCCTACCCTGCCTGATGGCGCTGATCAGGTCCATCAGTAGGCGGATGGCGCGGGCTGTGAACTCCTTCTTGGCTTCTGGGCCGGCAGCTGGGCCGGCGCTGGTGGTGCCACTCGGGACGTGGCTTCTTGTTGGTTGTTGGGCCGAGGGCTGCGCCATGCCGGCGCCAGCTGTCGGCCTCTCGATCTTCCTCTTCTCTGGCTGCTGTGGGACTGCTTCCGGAGTCTCAGCCCGCGCCAGGGTCGTTGGCAGGTCGCCCGGTTGGTTCTCCCTCAGGAGCGGTGGGGGGCGCAGGTAATTTACCTTTACCCCCTCGCTTCCTCTTCTTGCCCCTCCGCCGCTTCGAGGAGGGGGGAGCTTCTCCCCTGTTGGTGGGCCCGTTGGCCGCCGCCATCAGCGACTCACCTTGGGCCTCGGTGGAGGCCACCTCTGTTGGCCTCTCAGCGACCGTGCTCGGTCGTTGTGAGGCGGTAATGGCGGCAGCTGTGCCCGCCCGCCTGTTAGCCCTTATCTCCGCCTGAAAGGAGGGGCACTTAATGTTGTTGGCGGGATGGTCACCCCCGCAGTTGACACACGTGGCTGGCTCGTCACGTGGCCGGGGGCAATCCCGCGCAGAGTGCCCCTCTCCGCAGCGGACACAGGCGAGCGGTCGGTGGCAGTGGTGCGACGAGTGCCTCCATTTCTGGCACCGGTGGCACTGGGCGGGCCCACGCTTGCCCCGCCAGGCTTCAATCCTGACACCCCGCATGTTTAGGAACACGGAGGTGCCGAAGATGCTGCGTACTTCAGGCGTCCTACTGAGTACGGCGTGGAACACACAGCCGGGACGTCCCTGACTCGCCTTAATATGGCGAACGTATTCCGGCTTGTGTCCCATCGTGCGGAGCTCCTCCTCGATCTCCTGTGGAGTGGTGTCAACAGGCAGCCCCCTGATGGCCACCTTGCAGCTTCGCTCCGCTGGCAACGAGTAGGCGTACCAAGGTGTGCCATCCTCCTTCTCCAGGCCAGTCAAATAGCGCTGGACCACCCTATATTCGAGTTCACTCTCTGGAGTGAACCGAATTCCAGTGCCAAATGGTTGGGCACTGGGGGGGTGACCCAGTTTTTCTTTGAGGGCCCTGAAGTGATTGGCCCATCCTGGCAGCCTTTCCACCGTCAGCGGAGGATACCTCGGCCGCTTCTGCGGCTTTGGCTTGGGCTGCGCGGCGGTCGTGTCCCGGGGGGCCGCAAGCTGTGAGGGAGAGACAGTGATGTCAACACTCACCCCATGCTGCGTCCCTGATGTCGTCGGCGTCGGTATTGGTGAGGGGGGAGGCGTGCGGCGGGTAGCCTCCGCAAAGGTAGGCGACCCGGCGGTGACGTGCCCCCCCCGCGGCGGCGCGCGGTCGCGCTGCAGCGGCGGGTCGAGGCAGTACCGCTTTGCCTCCTCCTCGGCCTCATCTGTACTGCGGCGACGTCGCTGGGGCCGCGACTCCGACCGGAAATCGGAGCCATAATCCCGCGACGGCGACGGTGCTGGTCCTGGGGTGTGCCTCCCCCGCATACTCGGTCCCGAGTCTTCCGACCCCGCAGACGCGAGCGACATGCTCGAGCCGGCTCGCGACGAGCATGCCGATCGCTCTGCCGGTGAGTCGCAGGCCGAGGCACGGGGGGGCGCTGGCGAGGCCGGGACCTGGGGCGCCAGGAGAGCCTGGCGCGCTCCCGGTGCCAGCCTGGGGTCGCGGCTGGAGGCCCTCGCCGCGGACGCAGCCCCTAAGGGCGCAGTCGGCACGGCGGGGCGCGCGGATGGCGCTGGTGTCGGCGCTGTGGGCGCCGAGGCGCGAGTGGTGGCCGCTGGTTTGCGTGGCAGCGGCGTGGGCGCGCGCCACGAGATCGTGGCGGTTTGCCCCTGTGTCGCGGGATCGCGCGCGGCCACACGCGCGGGTGCGGCGGGGCGCGCTTGCGACTCGCGGTCATGTTTCGTGGCGGCGGGGGGCCCCTGGGCCTGCGTCGGAACAGGGCGGGGCGCGGGCGGGCGCACAGATACAGCGTGCGGTCGGCTCGGCGGAGGCACCGGCGCAGCACGCGCAGGCGCCGGTGACGTCGACGGGCCGCGCGCAACAGCAGCTGCGCCTCGGCTCGCTCCGTCCTCTTCCTTCTTCACCCGGGCTTCGGGCGTCGCTTTCTTTTTGGCGGCGGAGGTCCTCTTCTTGCCGGTCGTCTTCCTCTCCTCACTTTGAGGGGGGGGTTGGGGGGGACCGGGCAGCGCTGGATCGCGCAGCACGAAGCCGATATTCGGCATCGACACCGTCCGCTCCAGCGCCCAGAGACGGGCCTCGTAGTCGGCGTCGCCGCGACCAGGAGAGTCACGGGCGCCGGACTTCAGCATCTTCTTCTGCAGGCTTCTCGCTTAGGAAGTGATGTTGCGACCGCTGCGGCACTCAGGGTACCGGGTGGCAAGTGGGCTCCCCCTGTGCTCGCGCCAGCGCTAAGCACTTGCACGAACACAGGGAAAGTGATTAAATGCGGTCCGCGCAACAAAAGTTTTTCACCGAGTACCCCCAATTGTTGGCACTTCGGCCGAGAAACTTTTCCGCTGCGACGATCTTCCGTAGGCACGTCCGATCGGCGCGGATCACTGGCGATCCTGTATGAATTCTCTATAATACAGCGCGAGGGTCGTTCAACGGCGGAAAATCTTGACACCGCGATTCAGAAACGTGACGTAGTTATACAGCGCCATCTAGTTGGCAAATTGTAACTAACTCGTGGGGATTTTAATACATACATTGTACCGTTTACTGTTTCCAAGGTGGTTTTTACTATAATATTCTTGTTAAGCCATAACACTACATAAAAAGGTTGCTTTCCTTTTACTAAACGAATATTATACGACACTTAGAACGATATGTACTGCAAACAATAATGTAGTTGTAATAAATAGATTATTGTTTTAATTACAGAAACACTCTTATTCCACCAATAACATTGTAAATCATTAACCGGAACTAGATCATTTAGTAACTGCGAATCCCTGTTTCTTAGTACATACAGTACATTATGTACATATTAACATAATTATTGTTTAAGATACAATAATTATTGATGTTTTAGTTCAATAATATATTTTTGTGAGCCACATTAATCAAATAATATAATTAAACATACAATTAGTAGGAGTGACTAATTAGTCGTAGAGATAACAAGGACCAAGTATTTCAAACTAGAAATGTTGTAACCTAATTTAACTATTCGATTCAGTAGTTCTGTTTGTCACCAATTCCTCTGCGTGTAGAGTACCTTATGCTATAATAACTTTTTCACTTCTCATGCTCTAAAGTACGCCTTTGTGTCGTGCTTAGGCAACATAAAGTCGCTTTTTATGCTCTAGAGCATAAAGTAAAATCTTCGTCGAAGACCAAGGCAATCGGTCCAACAGCCACACGAACTTCAACTTCAAAGAATAACCTCTTTATTTTAATTCGTATGTCTGTCCATATGTCTGTCTGTTCGTCTGTCTGTCCGTCTGTCTGTTCGACTGTCTATCCGGTTATGCACCCATCTGTCTGTCCGTCTGTCTGTCCATCTGTTTGTCCGTCCGTCTGTATGTCCGTCTGACTAAATTGACAATTTTTCTCGCACTCAAAGTGAAACGTACAGTGTAGCACACGGCGCTAAATTCCGATTATAACTTGGTACCTATTTACTACCTCGTATATAATGGGTCATTTTAGCCCCTTGTATTACAATGTACTATTATAAAGCTGGTCAGTCGATTTAAAAGTTATCTGGTGAGCACATTTTTAGTCATTAGTGCCATTCTAGTACAATAGATGTCGCTGCATCTGACATTTGATGATTAGTTCTTCTTGAACATTTTATATTCGTATATCTTCTGACAGAATTAACCGATTACGATGAAACAAAAACTAAATAATACCTCAAGATACACACAGTTTTTATGTATAAAAGTTATCTGTATTGGTTTCGTATATTTTACGTGATGCTTGATCATCGAAACAGATAAACAGACAAAACTTCCAAAAATGCTGGAAATGAGTTCTGTTGGTTATCCTTTCACACCCTGGCAATTTTTTTAAAATATTTTCGATGTACGATTTTTCTACAGATTTATTGTATGTATGTATAGTTCATATTATTATATTCTATTTGTTTGAGCAGGTAGATAAGGCACCAAAACGAGTGGAAGTGAGACGGCAGAAAGGTGAGTGAGTGAGTAAAGTGGCTAAATAATAACAGCCGCACGGGTCGATCTTCAAGGTTAAGCTGTGATTGCCTAGGTCGGTTACCGAGTTACTCACTTCCACTTGTAAATTTGGTGCCTTATCTATCTGCTGCTGGGGTACCTGCAACATTGTGGAGCGTTTGCGCTGGGACTGGGCTATGTTTAAATGTCTATAATTTTTAATATAATTGGTGTCGGTCGAGTCAATATTTTGTATAGTCGCATACTACATACATAATATTTATATATCATTTTGTAGGTTCACTCAAATACTTCTTTCTCATTTAAGGTGACACATCACACGGGCTCGAACTCATTGGTGGGCGTGGCTAAAAAGCACGCTGTCCCGCCTGGCATCATGCCCGACAGAGATAGTATCAGTGATGAGCAGTTAGACGCTAGTATTCACGCGCGTCTAGTTCGTACGCACACACTCAGCGTTCCGAACAAAAACGAAGTTATATAATACTTTCGTCTGACCTTTTATTTAAATGCGCTAAAAAGAATAAAATAAACTTTTTCGTTAAAACTTTTACTATCAACTTATAACGTCATCGTCACTACACAATTCGCGAGATTAGTGGCAACAATAATTTTGTATAGGTAACTATATTGTTTGTTATTGTTGGCCTGGGGTCACGATGTCCTGGACGCTTTCCGCCAGGTCTGCTAATCCCTCGAGAGAAATAAATGGCTGTGAAGCCAGCAGAGTCTGGACGTTGGTCGGCAGACGACTGCTTTATATTGTCATCGTGGTACTGTGGATTTCCTTGGCCTGATAAACTTTAGGATTTCCTTTTCAGGGCGTATCACGTCGGAGTCACCAATTTAGTGATTGTTGTACACTAACTAAAATAAATTAAAAATGTTCATAATTCTATATAAATTTAGTCAACACAAGACAGAGAAGTGACAGATCAGACGAAAAGTAAAAATTATATCGTGAAGGTTTTATGTATATAAAGTTTCTAAATAAGTAGGTCGCTACACCATATTATAGGGTGTGCGTTTCGATGGCGCGACCACGGCGTTTTTTTTTTAAATAACCATGCCGTGATTTTGTAAAAATATGTAGGTATGTACGTGGTTCAAATTTCCCAAAACCTTAAATTTGTAAAAGTTATGGTTAAAAAGTTGTAAGGGTTTGAACGTGGCCACGCCATCGAAACGCGGAGAACCGCGCGGGCACGGAAATCTTAAAAACTAAGCGTTGCAGAGACCTGAAATTTAGGTAAATAACAGATTGAATTTGTAAAAAAAATATAAAAAATCCTAGGTTTATATTTCAGGAGCATAGCTACGGTATCGCTAATCGCTATAATTTCACCTTCAAATTAATTGAAATTTAAAATTGAAATTAATTAATTTAATTAATTAATGAATTTAATTTTAAATTATTTTTTTTACAAAATCTTGCCATAGTTTAAAAAAAAAATAATGCCGTGGTCGCGCCATCGAAACGTACACATTATAGGAATGCAATAAAAATGCACAGGCCCTTAAACTTCAGCGAAAAACAAATGACACGTCACTGACGTCATGCATGAAATGAAAAGGACAGAAATATAGGTCTTGTTCTTCTATCAAACGAAGGACATGTCAATATCGCGTGTCCCCCTCCCGCACCGTACCGGGGGAAACATTATTCAGTGAGATGCACGAAAATTCAGAGTAAAAGGCGCGCGTAAAAAAATATGAAAAGGCTTTTGGGACATCGAATTTTATGAAAAAACCACTGCATAAATCATTATCAAATAAAATTTATTGAATTCTTCGATAATTGTGCTGTGTCGGTACCGACTTTGTTTTGGAAATTTGACACTTCTTTTATTACTAATTTGCGCCCAAAGTTACGTTAAAATTGGCAATAAAAATTAATCTTTGGTAGCTCGTAACTTTTGAATGGCTTTTTATTTTACTATTCTGTTTCCGCACAGACACAATTAATAATGAGACAAAACGATATCATGTTTAACTTTAGATGTACCATGTCAAACAGTGGAGTAATAGCCCCCCGAAATTTGAATGGAAAATATGTTGCGCAGTTCAACCTTAACATAAAAACATATACAGCCAGCAGTTTTTCAATTAAGCAACTTTCAACACAGTGTATTATATTAATGTTTTATTCTCACAATAGGTGTACCCGCTGCAAAGAAACCGAAGCTAGATGTGCAGAAAGATAAAAACGAAGATTTAATATCACCCAAAAGTAGTTACAGCGGTACTAACAGTAGTGTCATCAAGAGAAATAGCTTAAGACACAATCGTTTATGTGATAAAGATAGACCGTTTAAATGTGATATTTGTCAAAGTAGTTTTATTAAAAGTAGTCATTTGAAAACTCATATTTGTACACACACTGGTGAGAAACCTTATAAATGTGATGTTGGTCAGAGAAGTTTAAGTGATCAAAATGTTTCTTATGAATGTGATATTTGTCAGTGTAGGGTTAGTCGAAAGGATAATTTGGTAACTCATATTCGTAGACACACTGGTGAAAAACCTTATGCATGTGATATCTGTCAGAGTAGTTTTAGTCAAAGGGTTCATTTGAATACTCATATTCGTACACACACTGGTGAGAAACCCTATAAATGTGATATTTGTCAGAGTGGTTTTAGTGTAAAGGGTACTTTGGAAAGTCATATTCGTACACACACTGGTGAGAAACCGTATAAATGTGATGTATGTCAAAAGAGTTTTAGTATAAATGGTAATCTGAAAAAACATATTCGTACACACACTGGTGAGAAACCTTACAAATGTGATATTTGTCAGAGAAGTTGTAGTCAAAAGAGTGATTTGAAGAGACATATTCGTACACACACTGGTGAGAAACCTTATAAATGTGATATTTGTCAGAGTAGTTTTAGTCAAAGGTATACTTTGAAAACTCATATTCGTAAACACACTGGTGAGACACCTTTTAAATGTGATGTTTGTCAAAGAAGTATTGGTCGAAAGGGTGATTTGATGAAACATATTCGTACACACACTGGTGAGAAACCTTATAAATGTGATCGTTGTCCGACAAGTTTTACAGCCAAAAGTTCTTTGAAATACCATGTTTTCAAACAACATAAATAAATCACATTAATGGACTTTTTTATCTGTTTCCAAAAAAAAAGTGTATATTATGTGAACGGTGTAGAAGCTTATGGCACAACTAGTTTTTTTTTTCACAGCTTAGAAAAAAAATGATCTTTATTAAAAAAACGTTACAAATTTCAATATTTTGTTTTGGAATAATGCAAAGAAAGAGAAATTTGAAAAAAATAATCGAATTTCAATTTTTTTAGATTTTAATTGCGAATTTTTTTTTTTCGAAAAAATGAAAAAAACGCTAAGTATGCCATTTGCTTCCACTCCGTTCACCTATTATACTCCTTTTTTTTGGAAAGTGATAAAAAGGTATACACTGTACACACTCTGCGGCAGTCAATGTGGCCTAAACACTAAACGCGAATAAGTGAACAAACTAGATGCCAGGTAGCTTTTTCAGTTGGTTTAAGTGAATCATTTCACATTATATAAGTTTAAAGTTGATTTATGTTAAAACTGTGACTGCCTCGTCGGTCTAGTGGTCGCATAGCTCATCTGTTGAGCACGTGTTCCTGTGTTAGATTCTCGGGTCAGGCAAAGTGTGATTGTGTTTTTCATCGGTATTTCCCGGTAGCAACCCGGATTGGATTTATATCCGATTGATGGTAATAGGCTCACCTATTAGTAACTATTACATGGCACTTAGAAATAACGTGCGTAATGTGTACTCACTATAGGAGCAACCTTAAGGAGACTTTTAAAAATAGGTAGCTCCCATTTTTTTTTTTCAAATGTTCTTAAGTCGAGTTTGAACGAACAATGCTTGGCTTTCTTTCAAAGTGAGTCACTTCGAAACCGTCACACTGTCCATGATTTAGTTTTTCTACAGGGTTGTGAATGGTCAAATTGAATGAGAACAGTTGCTAGAACGTGTCATGTTGTCATTCCCATATAACCGCCCTAGACAGCCAATTTCTAGACTTCACCCGCCAGTCAGTCGAAATAACATCGGGAGACACTCACCAGTATCAAGAATGTGCATACAATACAACGAACTCAATTCAAAATTGCTCTTGTGTTCTTTAGTTCCGTACCCAAGTTCAAAACCCTGTTGCGCACACATTTATTTGATGTCGGTACATTTGAACAGTCATGTCTTTTTTTTTAGTTTATAAAATTATATTTTGTTGTTTTTTTGTCCATACTACTTTATTGTTGTAAGTCTGTTATTTATCTCTATTTATTTATCTCTTTAATTCAGGACAGGTCTGCTCAAATCTGCGTGGTTCTTTCTTCAAAAGATCATCTCAGACACTAATCTGCATAGTCCTCATGTGAATTGAGCAAAATTATGTCTGGACTTCAAAAGAGACAATGACCTCTGAGTTTGTTCCGGCTGTTTCTTCTCAAAGTACTCAGGTACGAAACACCGGCCCCATCTAGTGTTTAAAAAATGGCGTGTATAAGTGTTTGTAAACACCTACTTTCAAAAATAAACGTCGTTTTATTTCTTTTCATCAATTGGTAGTACGTACATTAGAACCATAACAAGTGTACTTTTATCAATAATGTTATATATGTACTATTGGTACACCTATTTTAAATATATAGGTACATCTTAAACCAAGCTAATGTCAAATTATTTGCTTAATCTTTTGAATGCCAAAGACATGTTGACACATACGTGACAAGCAACCGCGTGCCCTGTACGCCAACGGCACATATAAGTGACAAGAATTGTGCCGTGCACTATAAACAATTAAATACGAGTAGCTTTGGAATCCCTATTCTTTTTGTGTGGTGTAGAGAGCACACGCGTGCGTTTATACTCTGGCGTTAATAATAAACCAACTACAGAAGCCACTTTGCATCCATTCTCATTGAAAAATCTCATGGAAATAAGAATATTATCCGACATTCAATAATGTGTACGGGATGAGGGTTGCAGAATATTTAGTACCTTTTTTTCTTAATAATCTTCCAGAGGACTTGCAAACGCTGTACAAAACGAGTTCGTAAAGTTATAAATATAAATCAAAACGTTTCCTTACACAAAACTTCTCCTAAAGTAAGTCCTATGAATTATTATCATAATCATTTATACAAAGTAAGTTTTATTGTATCATTGTAGTTGTAACATTTTGTAAAATTTAAACGAACGGCTCGCCAGCACACAGATAAGCCATGAGAGGTTTTCGATGTGTGGCTTAAACCGAACTGTAATAGATTAAGTTTTTTTAGATATAAAATAGATTACTATGTTCACAAACAAACGGCTTGAGTTACATAAACCTATGCGAATAACGTTATTATATATTTTGTCAGTGGGAACTATAGAATTTAAAAGAAACCTTCAAGACCGTTTTCAACAAGCGATACCTCAATGCATTCCTAAATATTATTGTGCTGCTGGAATCTCCACTATATGTGTTGAACCAGGTCTTTAAATTCCAACAGCGCTTTTATGTTTAAGCTGCTCTTAGAATAAGTTAAAACGGGTATTCGGGTATATATAAGGCCCGCATTGGTATTGGTAGGTGATCAATGTGACATCTACACAACATTGTTAGTTCGTTGTTACTTAGTTTTGTGCTTTTGTGATTTTCTTTTTACTTTATATATAAACTAGCTGATGCCCGCGGCTTCGCCCGCCCACAAATTATATACTAAAAATCACTCAATAGAATCACTCTATCTATTTAAAAAAAAACCCGCATCAAAATCCGTTGCGGAGTTTTAAAGATCTAAGCACATACAAAGGGACAGACAGACAGACGCAGCGGGGGACTTGGTTTTATAATATGTAGTGATAGGGTGTCACAATTTTATTACATGTTGGATTTGTGTTTAATTCATTTTTGCTAACCAAGTACACCGAAAGAAAGAAAGAAAAGAAAGAAAGATGCACCGATAATCATAATTGGTTCAACATTTAAATAAATGTAAATAGTCGACCAAGTAATTGCTTTATAATTTACCCTTTTGACCATATTTTGTTCATAGTTTTATTAATATTGTGCTTTTGTCTGTAGTGTGTAAGTAATATTAAGCATGTATGTAGACAGCCTTATTTATAGTGCTTCTTCAGCTATACTGATTTACAATAAATTGTAAGTATTTTTAACACACATTAAACCCGACCATGAAACCAACCAGACGTATCATTTCAACTCTTCCAACCTAGCGACCTGATCACACCACAGAGTCGCGCGCCCCTCTTCCGTGCGTCGTCAGCAAACACGCGTGTGTGTAGCTAATCTTCGCTAAGATTGGCCGCCGTGATTGAAAACGGTTAGGACTATTTTGTAGGCAAAGAATGTTAAGCATAAATTTCACGTTGTTGCTAACTGGTCTTGTGGCATAGGTGTATAAGCAATGGGCTGGTAAAACAAATGTCGTAGGATCGAATCCCGCCACTGTCATTGACTTTTTGCATTTTTAAAAACTTTTGTTGTCATTTTGTTGATTTTTTTTTTTCTATTTTAACTGATAATAAGAAAAAAATATGAAAGTGAATATTAAACAATTTGTAATAAGAAATCAACAATATTTATTGCCTAGGTTTTTATAATAATTATAATTACAAATTATAAAGTTTTGTGCATGATAAATATTCTAAGTCGGACAGGAAATAACGTTATTTTTCATATTCAAGAGAGTAATTTAATTATAGTGATATGAATAAACATGTTAGTAAGAAAGATATTAAGATACATGTATCCTAAATTGGTATCTCACTAACAATAACATCACTCACATAAAACAAATTACCCCTTGATATTTTTATTAATAGCCGATTGGTGCGCCTTTATTATCGGTATGCAACGCGCACAGTTGGTAGCATCAGGTTATGAGAGTCAAGATGGCGGGTGTACCATAGCGAATCAAATTATACCAATTACTAAAAAAATGTACCTAAAATGTACTATTTAGTACCTAGCTCTAAAAAATCTGTACCTCCTTCAGAACGAAATTATTTCGAAATGTAAGGTACACCCGCTATATTGACGTCAAGATGGCGGGTGTACTATAATATTTTATTATTTAACCTTTACTCATAAAATAGAAGTACACCAAATAATTGTACCTAAAAAGTACCTCAGTTAAAAAAACACACTTGATCAGTGGGATAGTTCTTGAGAAATAAAACAACCACGTCTGGTATATGTTACAGTCAAAACTGTTAATCGGTCAAAACCACTTTTGACTGGTGTCAGTCAAAATCCTAAGAAGTTAAAATGCGTTTTCTGCATTAAAAATATGTTGTTTTAGAACGCCTAAGTCCCAGTAGTAAGTCCTAACGCCCAGTCAAAAGTGGTTTTGACAGATGAACAGTTTTGACTGTAACATATACCAGACGCGGTTGTTTTATTTCTCAAGAAATATCCCACTGATCAAGTGTGTTTTTTTAATTGAGGTACTTTTTAGGTACAATTTTTTGGTGTAATTCAATTTTATGAGTAAAGGTTAAATAATAAAATACTATAGTACACCCGCCATCTTGACGTCAATATAGCGGGTGTACCTTACATTTCGAAATAATTTCGTTCTGAAGGAGGTACAGATTTTTTAGAGCTAGGTACTAAATAGTACATTTTAGGTACATTTTTTTGGTAATTAGTATATTTTGATTTGCTATAGTACACCCGCCATCTTGACTCTCATCATCAGGTTATGTAAAACGTTCAAGTAACCTTCACTGGTATTGCGACCCCCTACCTGCACTAATTCACCGGGACCCATTGACGACATT
Organism: Xestia xanthographa; assembly: GCA_905147715.2. NCBI lineage: Eukaryota > Metazoa > Arthropoda > Insecta > Lepidoptera > Noctuidae > Xestia > Xestia xanthographa. Next base: position 13,839,757 of record LR990654.1, on the reverse strand, counting down.
CATCCCCAAAATCCCAAAGTAAAGCAGCCACTAGACCTGCATGGAAGAATATTTTTTTTATTATAGCGTTCACCATCTTTTCGCCACAATATTTTGCGACCGTCTCTGTCCGACTTAAAACATTTTTCATCGCTAAATATAACAACATTATTGCACCAATCGAAATCCAAATATTCTCTTGCGAAGCGTACCCGGTTTTGTCTGTGAATATCTGACAGTAATATTTTCTTGGCTAGCCTACGACATTTCACACCAGCTGCACGCAAGTGGTTCCGTACAGTTTGTAATTTCACGTCATGTTTAGTCGCCGTTAAACGAGTAGTGAAGAAGGGCTCAGCGATATGCGTTGCAACTAAATCACGGTGCCGCGCATTGCCATCTGTGTATGCTATGGATTAGCCTTCGGTCCCGGTCGGCAAGGATCAATGCTTCCCGAATCTGCATATCGATGGACCCACAATTGCACAGTCCTTCTCTGTGAACAATAATAAAATATTGTTACAAAAAACAAAAATCAATAACATGTGGATTATATAAACATTATTATTAATCTTCTAAACATATTAATAACATTTTGTTACTTACCGATATCTTTAAACGCCTCGCAATTTCACTAATTGAAACGCAAAATAATAATCTCAGCTCTTAAAAGTGTAGTTAAGTGATTCATAATGATTAACAAATAAAAGCACTGCTCAAAACACGCAGAGTATAATGTCTAAAAACGTAACGTAAGCAACGCAATAACATTATGACGATGAACTTGCTTACACATGATTTGTAATTTTTAGAGGGTAGACCTCAAATAAATTCTAACTCAAATATAAAGAAGACTTGCCAATATTTAAGCAATGAATTGAACAAACAAATGTAAAACGTTTCATTAAAACATACAAAAACACCGATGTGTTGGCAGTCGGATTTGAACTTACGGCGCTAGGCGCTGGCGGCGTAAGATACTGTTTACCGCACGCTCGACCATTGCGCCACGGAGAAGATTGTTAAGTTGGCTAAATTTATGCTTCATATTCCATGCAACATCAAGTGACAAGAAATTGCAAGTGTGTGGGTGGACAACGGGTTATTGTAAAGCGCAAACACTAATAAATAGGCGAAGCCAGACAGCCGTTGACTTTACGCACACCAATAACTTTGTTAGTGTGCCCTGCAAACCGAACTATATTTGCAGTGTGTACCTTGCTTGCTAGCAACAAAAAAAGAAGGTAAGCAGGAAGGATTTTTGAACTGCATTGACAAAGAAGGCATTCCTTTGCACACCCTACATTGTGATCACATTGGACCTCTTTCAGAGACAAGAAAAATGTATGATTACATCTTAACAGTCGTGGATGCATTTACGAAGTTTGTGTGGCTGTTTCCAGTGAAGGGAACTACCAGTAAGGAGACAATAGATAAACTAATGATTGATCAGCAGACATTTGGTAACCCTGCGCGATTAATTTCAGATCGTGGTACTGCATTTACCAGTAACGAGTTCAAGGAGTATTGTGAAAAGGAAAGTATTCAACACATAACCATAACTACAGGAGTACCCAGGGGAAATGGTCAGGTGGAGCGCATACACAGAATTCTCATAGCGGTGTTAGCTAAGCTATGTATTGAAGAACCATCTCTATGGTACAAGCAAGTCAGCCGAGTGCAGAGAGCACTGAATAGCACGTACCAAAGAAGCGTTGACACCACTCCTTTCGAACTCATGCTGGGTACGAAGATGAAAACTAAAGAAGATATACAGATTTATGATTTGCTTCAGCAAGAGCATAGAAGTAATTTTGTACAAGACAGGGAAGACTTAAAGATGAAGGCGAAAGAACAAATAAGAAAAATTCAAGATGAAAATTGTAGGATATACTATAGAAGAAGAAAGGAAAGTCGAAAATATGTTTTAGGAGATATTGTAGCCATCAAACGGACGCAGTTTGGCGGCAGCCTAAAACTCAAGCCTAAGTATTTGGCACCATACAGGGTCACCAAAGTCAAAAGGAATGATCGGTACGATCTTGAGAAGATAGATCGTATGGCGGATGGTTCACGAGTGACAACTTCCTCTGCTGATAATATGAAGCCATGGCCGGTGTTTGGCGATAGTATTAAGTTAGGTTAGTAGGTCAGATCCTATCAGCGGTTTTGTTAGGTTGAGAAATACATAGCGGTTGTTCTTGACCTAATATTCCATTATGATGGTAAAGGTTTATGTCATGTAAACGTTATTTCTAGTTTCAAAAACGAGTAAGCAATACTGTTGTTGTGAAAAACTTAGAAGTTTTGCCTAAGTTGTTATTTTTAGGTTTATTGTAAGATGTAACTGGAAGTAAATAAGTTTTAGTTTGTTAATCTGTTATGTACCATGATGTGGTTAAATGAAGAAGGGCATGACAAGGTGTGTAACATTTTATTAGAATTAAGTTGTTATTGTATAGAGTTCAAGTTGTGAACGGTGTTGTTCTGTTTGTTCAGTTTAGATCTGACTGGGGACAGTCAGATATCAGAATGGCAGAGTTGTAGGAACGGAATGTTATGTTAGACGAGTGGAATGAAATGAAACGTAAAGATGAATGATAGATGTGAAGAATGTTGAATGAAAGAGATGAAGTATGAAATAGTCTAGGAGTGAAGGAGAAAGCATGAGAAAGGAATACATGAGGGAAAGACGAAGGACGTTTGGTTCAAAGACGTGTTAAAATAAAATTCAAGTTTAATTAAAAATATCAGTGTTTTTATTCTGGTCTACATCGAACAAATCCCACATGAATGTGCGAACCTTTACTTTATTTTGTATATTTTAATTTTATGTTATCTCTCACTCTTTTAGTTCTAGTTTTAGTTACAGTAATTGGTTTAAATACAACCGCTGTAATTAAATAAATAAATGTTAAGTTTCATTTATTGGGGATAAGCCTATTACCATGACATGTATTGTTAATGATAAGAGCAGCGGTGGCCCAGTGGTGGCGGCCTCGACTTACGAACAGTAAGTCGGGGATGCGAACCCAGACAGGCGCATTACTTTGTGTAATTTATTTCATCACCACTGCTCTCAAAACGGTGAAGGAAAACATCGTGAGGAAACCGGCATGTCCTAGAACCAAAACATTCAAAGACATGTGACATCTACCAATCCGCACTGGGCCCGCGTGGTGGATTGGTAGGGTGTGCAAAGGAATGCCTTCTTTGTCAAGGCAGTTCAAAAATCCTTCCTGCTTACCTTCTTTTTATTGTTGCTAGCAAGCAAGGTACACACTGCAAACTAGTTCGGTTTGCAGGGCACACTAACAAAGTTATTGGTGTGCGTAAAGTCAACGGCTGTCTGGCTTCGCCTATTTATTAGTGTTTGCGCTTTACAATAACCCGTTGTCCACCCACACACTTGCAATTTCTTGTCACTTGATGTTGCATGGAATATGAAGCATAAATTTAGCCAACTTAACAATCTTCTCCGTGGTGCAATGGTCGAGCGTGCGGTAAACAGTATCTTACGCCGCCAGCGCCTAGCGCCGTAAGTTCAAATCCGACTGCCAACACATCGGTGTTTTTGTATGTTTTAATGAAACGTTTTACATTTGTTTGTTCAATTCATAGCTTAAATATTGGCAAGTCTTCTTTATATTTGAGTTAGAATTTATTTGAGGTCTACCTTCTAAAAAATACAAATCATGTGTAAGTTGTAGTTTAAAAGTTCATCGTCATAATGTTATTGCGTTGCTTACGTTACATTTTTAGACATTATACTCTGCGTGTTTTGAGCAGTGCTTTTATTTGTTAATCATTATGAATCACTTGGCTACACTTTTAAGAGCTGAGATTATTATTTTGCGTGAGCAAAACGTTTCAATTAGTGAAATTGCGAGGCGTTTAAAGATATCGGTGTGGACGGCTTCACCTCGGTATAAGCTCGTAGGCCTAATATCGGAGGCTACCTCCGATGTGATCGTGTGGACTGTATATTTTCTGGTATCTTGACCCTCGATTGAAACAACTTGCTTGGTAATAATAAAACACTTTAATTTTCACTGTTATGAGTACAGACACCACGCACGTTCAATGGCAAACGGAAGAGAGAGACATAGACAATTTTGATTATTGACCATAGAGTAAAAAAACTAAAACTAACTTTGTGTTGCCATAAACATACTGCCACGCCAGGCAAACAGAAACAGTATACAATCCCTCGTTCTACCTTATGCAGTATTTACAGGCCGTTAACTGTTAAAAAAAACATAAAAAATATTCTTATCTACTATCTAATAGGAAGGCACTATAGTATTGCATCATTCTAAATTTAAATACATGAAAAGTCCTTTTCTTTCAAGTTTGCTTGCTCTACTTAAACATTAACCTAAACAAAGGCAAGTACATTCTTAGGAAACTAGTTATGTATAAGGTAAGTACAACTCTTAACGATAATCAACTTATAACTAATGTATATTATGTATCCAAAATTAAGTTTCTGCTGTATCTATCACAACCTTAGGTAAGTATGCAATATTATGTATTTGTTAACACAATACCTATTATAAACACCCTACAATAACAGGTACGTATTCAATATTATTATATATATCTTGACAGAGTAACTAGTTTTTATAATTACATATAAAAATAGAACATACATCTAGATAGATAGCTAAAATTAACATAAAGACATCCTTAAATTAAATTTTAAAATTACTATTCAATAGGCAGTACACTTATGCTTTGCAATGACCTAGTATATATTTTACCATTAGCTGTTTTAAGCTGCAAAGCTCGAACCTTGCCGTCATTTCCAGGAAATACATTCACTACACGTGCCATGGGCCACACCAAAGGAGGGGCATTGGGTTCTCTAATAAGTACAAGTGCACCTACAGTTACATTAGGCATAGATTGACACCATTCACTTCTATTCTGTAAAGTATTCAAATAATATTTTATACCAAGCTTTCCAAAATCTTTGTTGTAATTGTATACATTTTTGCCAGAAACTCAGTCTATTTGCTTTGGTTTCTGAAACATCTGTAGGGACACAATTTATGTACAAGCTTACTCAGCGAATATATTATTGGTGACGCACGGCTGCGCCCGTGATACAGAGAAGTTTAGTCGCAAATAAACTACAGTCGTAATTGGTCGTTTCTATTAAACCTGCACCCTCGATACAAGTGAACAGAACACATACATCGGACAATACCGAAGTAGTAATATAAAGTTATAATATCTAAAGTGGTGACCCCTGTGAAAATTTCATTTTGGCGAGGTGCGTGCATAGACTGAAACGGAAATGAATCCTCAACAAAGTGTTACGCCACGTGCGCAAGGTGTGAAAGATGACATGTCCGGCGATGCCAACGAAAAGGCGCTGGCCAGCATAACTGTCTCATCGCGTATTCCCGAGTTTTGGACAGACCAAACGCGACTCTGGTTTGTCCAGTTCGAGGCCGCGGTAGAAAATCAAAGACTGAGTGATGCAGCCAAACAGAATCTGGTTGTTACTAAATTAAGCAAGGCTGCTATACAGCAGGTGAGCGATTTGTTGCTTGCCCCGCCGGAGTCTCGGAAGTATCAGACGCTGAAGGAAAGGCTACTGGAGGTGTTCGAGGAGTCGGAGACAAGGAAATTGCAGAAGTTGATCAGCGAAATGGAGTTGGGGGACCAGCGGCCATCACATTTACTGCGACGAATGCGCGAGTTAGCCAGAGAAAAAGTGCCTGACGATACCCTAAAGTTGATGTGGCAATCACACCTGCCGAAATCAGTGCGGGCTGTGCTGGCAGTGTCTGACTCAAAGGATTTGGATGTGCTCGCCACGATAGCAGACAAGGTGCTGGAAAGTACGAGAGAGGGCTCATCAACAGTAGCAGAGATCAAAGCAGTAGAGGTCCAGGAAAAAACTACAGGGAAAAGGAATGATGGATCATCAGACATCAGTCACATCCTTGGGGAGCTGGCGAAGATCAACCTGCGTCTCGCAGGTCTGGAGCGTGGCAGAGGCAGAAAGCGTTGGGACAACGGCAGCCGGCGATCGAGATCGGCATCGAAGCATGGTGATGAGGGTGCCGAGAGGAAAAGTGCTAATTGGTTGTGTTTTTACCACTATCGTTACAGGGAGAATGCAACAAAGTGCGTGAAGCCCTGTAATTGGAGCAAGGGACAGGAGAAGTCGGCGGGAAACTAGATCTGGTGCAGCCGACGGCGGGACGTTGCACGGTATACAACCGCCTAGTAGTATGTGATAAGAAAACAGGTATGAGATTTGTAATTGATACGGGAGCTAACGTGTCTGTAATACCTGTGAAGAAAAATCGTTCGCGTAGTTATTATGATAGTAATAGGTCTAACTTTACATTATATGCCGCTAACGGTACAATAATAAAAACTTACGGTATTGAGACATTAACTCTAAGTTTGGGATTAAGACGTCCGTATACTTGGCATTTCATTGTAGCAGATGTAAATCAGCCCATAATAGGTGCAGATTTTTTAACAAAGTATAAATTACTAGTAGATTTAAGTGGCCGACGACTCATAGATGAAGTAACTAGTTTAAGTGCAGTAGGTTTAATTGTAAAGTGGATGGGACCATCCTTAACTACGATTGATAACACTTGCATTTATTCGGATATACTAGCCGAGTTTCCTGAGATCACTAAACCAGTGTCTTTTAAGGAGGAACCCCCACATGCGGTGTTACATTACATTGAGACACACGGACCTCCAGTATTCGCTCGAGCTAGACCGTTAGCCCCAGAGAAATATGTCAAGGTAAAGGAGGAGTTTCGGCGCATGCAGGAAATGGGGATATGCAGGCCGTCGAAAAGTCCATGGGCCAGTCCGCTGCATGTGGTACCCAAAAAGGATGGGCAGATTCGTCCTTGCGGTGATTATAGGGCCTTGAATGCTATAACAATACCTGACAGGTATCCTATTCCGCGGATAAACGACTTTACGTATATTTTAGGCAATAAGTACATATTCTCGCGTTTAGATTTAAATAGAGCGTATCACAATATTGTAATTGCACCGGAAGACGTAGAAAAAACAGCCATAACCACTCCCTTTGGGTTGTATGAGTTTACGCGTATGACCTTTGGTTTACGGAATGCCGCGCAAACATTTCAGCGATATATGAATAACGTGGTATTACAAGGGATAGATGCACAATATAAATTAGGTGCAGAAGGTCAAGTAGAGTCTAATTTCTACTTCTGTTACATAGATGACATCATCGTTGCTAGTGAGACGCCCGAGCTTCATAAGTTACACTTAAAGGCGATATTTGAGCGATTAAACCGATTCGGTATAACTATCAATATGGCGAAATGTAGTTTCGGAAAAGAAAAACTAGAATTTTTAGGTTACGAGGTCACGTCATCAGGAATCAAACCATTACCAAACAAAGTGCAGGCAATAATCGATTTCCCAAAACCCAAAACGGTAGATCAGTTACGGCGTTTCTTGGGAATGGTAAATTTTTATAGGTCCAGTTTATCTAGGGCAGCGGAATATCAAGCTGCGTTAAATACGTATTTACAGAAGGCAAAAAAGAAAGATAAGTCAATAATTAACTGGTCGCCAGAAGCAGACATTGCGTTTGCGAAATGCAAAACTAGCCTACAGAATGCAACTATGCTATCGTATCCGATAATGAACGCCGAGCTTGCAATATGGGCGGATGCGTCGAACGACTGTGTTGGTGCCGTGTTGCAAGTTAAGGTTGACTCACACTGGTGCCCCTTAGGTTATTATTCTAAAAAACTCAGTGATGTGCAACTTAAATACAGCACATACGACAGGGAGCTTCTAGCTATCTATTCGGCGGTTCAGTATTTTCGTTATATGGTAGAAGGCAGATCTTTTGTAATTTACACGGACCATAAACCATTAGTTTATGCGTTCACAAAAAAACCCAGTGACAAAGAGACAACTAGACGCGTTAGACAACTTATGTTTATCAGTGAGTTCACGACAGATATACAGCACATTGTCGGTAGTGATAATACAGCAGCGGATGCACTGTCTCGGGTTGAAGCTATCACATGTCCAACAGCGCTCGATTTCAGCGAATTAGCATTGGGGCAACGGACGGATGACGAGCTGACATTGCTCTTATCAAAAGAAAACAAAGTAATGCAATTTAAGCGAATTCTTTTACCCGACTGTCAAAGTGAGGTGATGTGCGAACTGTCTACTTCAGTTGCAAGGCCATATCTACCAGTAGCTTTTAGGAAAAGGGCATTTCAGGCGATACACGGTTTGTGCCATCCTGGAGTTCGTACTACTCGGAAATTAGTGTCGTCTAAGTATTTTTGGCCAAGTATGAACATAGACGTAGGACAGTGGGCCAAAACCTGCGTTCAATGCCAAAAGTCGAAGGTTATACGTCATACGGTATCAGGACTAGGACAATACGAAAGTAGCGGGCGCTTCGAGCATATACATGTTGACCTAGTAGGACCATTACCTACGTCACCTGATGATTATAGGTATTGCCTTACCGTGGTAGATAGGGCTACAGGCTGGCCGGAAGCTTTTCCAATCAGCGACATTTACGCTAGTACGGTAGCCAAGACGTTGTACGAAGGTTGGATTTCGAGGTACGGTTGTCCGGTAAGGGTTACTACAGATCAGGGCAGACAGTTCGAAAGCAGCTTGTTTAATGAGTTAATGAAATGTCTAGGAATAAATAAATTAAGAACTACAGCGTATCACCCGCAAGCGAACGGCACTGTAGAAAGGTTCCATCGCGTGTTAAAAGCAGCACTGATGGCCAGAAGGGACAGTGGTACGTGGGTTGAAGAGTTGCAGACAGTTATGTTTGGGCTACGCGCAACACCGCGGAGCGACACTGGTGTCAGTGCCGCGGAATTAGCATTTGGGAAGACATTACGGTTACCCGGGGATTTTTACGGTGACAATAGCATAAGCGTTAGTGATTCAAACGAATATGTAAACAAAATTAGGAATATCATCGAAAACCTTAGGCCGAGACCAACTAAACAGAGAGATGCAAGGACTATATTTGTTCATTCAGATTTGAAGACTTGTTCACATGTTTTTGTAAGAGTAGATCTGGTGAAAAGATCCTTACAGCCTCCCTATGATGGTCCATATCAGGTTTTAGAGAGAAAAGAAAAGTATTTCTTGTTGCAAATAGCAAATAAGCGTGTGAAGATATCAATCGATAGGTTAAAACCGGCATACGTAGTTAATGACGGAACCCTTCCACTAAAACAGCAAGAAAAAGATTGTGTCGTAGCTAATCCTAATAATAAACTGTTTAATGATAATACTAGTAGTACTATGCCAGTAACTTATACCACACACAGCGGTAGAACGGTTAGGCGGCCGATAAGGTTTGCACAATAAAAACTATGTATGTTATAACTGATGGTACAGTAAGCCATAGTGTTACAAAAGTACAGGTTCGATTCCTGCTTAAAAACAACACTACGATTTAATTAATGCAATTAAGTAAAAAAATATAGGTTTTAGATATTATTATACAATCAGCAAATAGGTAACACTTCAATTATTTTGCATATTGTCAATAAAGAAGCACTTTGTAAAACTATGAATTAATGCAATTCTGGCATACGAAACGATGTTTATTCAGGCCAGCCAAATGCAAAGTTTCATGAAAAAGTGTTGACTTAGATTATTCATAGTTAAGGCAAAATGTTCTAGTAGTTTAGACAAATAATAATTAAGTACCAAACGCAATTTATCCATTGCTAGAATAAGACCTTACGAACTACAACTGTTATTTAAAATATCTCTGTAATTAAAAATGGGTTGGAGCCAAAGTAAACCACAACAGAACAATGTCGCCATAGCACAAACGGTGTCTAACGAGATGATGGGACAAAGAGTTGGAACTTTGGAAATCATTGTGATTGTGTGCGCCGTTCTCATGGGAATTTTGATTCTGTATTTAATCAGAGGCCAATGCAAGAAACGGGTACGAGGCTGGTTTCAGAAGGAAGCAGTCGCGGCCGGTTGGAGTCTGCCAGTCGTAAAGGTGCAAACAGCGCCGCCGCCGACTGTACCCCATAACCCAGATGTGTATTAGTGTTGAGTGATTTTGTGTCATGTGTCATTTACTCCTTCAAGATAAAATTGGATTGTGCAAAGGTATAATGGTGTTTAGATTTAAAAAAAAAAAACCCTTGTAATTAGATATAATTTTTGATAAGATTGTTGTTGAAAAATATATGTATGTACTTAGTGTGTACTTCTTTTAAGAAGGGGGCTACTGTAGGGACACAATTTATGTACAAGCTTACTCAGCGAATATATTATTGGTGACGCACGGCTGCGCCCGTGATACAGAGAAGTTTAGTCGCAAATAAACTACAGTCGTAATTGGTCGTTTCTATTAAACCTGCACCTTCGATACAAGTGAACAGAACACATACATCGGACAATACCGAAGTAGTAATATAAAGTTATAATATCTAAACATCTACTTCAGGGTACATAGTTAGGGCTGTACCTATAAGGAAGTGGCCTGGAGTCAGGTAACAGTAATCATTGATATCTTCAGAAAGAGGCAAAATAGGTCGCGAGTTAAGCACGGCCTCTATCTGACATAAAACAGTGTGTAACTGCTCATAAGTTAATGCAGCATCTAATACAATTCTTTTTAAATGGTACTTCATACTTTTCACAGCCGCTTCTGCAAGCCCTGCGAATACCGGTGCATAACTAGGCGTGAAATGAAACTTGATGCCTTCTCTCGCGGCATAAGCTTGCACAAGCGTCTGGTGATCAGCAGAACTATGAAGCTTGTACAGCTCAGCTAGCTGGTTCCTTGCCCCACGAAAACAACCACCGTTATCGCAAAATACGTCGCTGGGCAAACCACGCCTACTGATAAACCTTTTAAAAGACGCCAGGAATGCATCAGTTGACAAATCTGAAGTCAACTCTAAGTGAATTGCCTTCGTGACAAAGCATACATATATGCATACGTAACCTTTACTGACTATAGCTTTTCTCACACGCGAATTCCTGACTTGGATTGGCCCAGCGAAGTCCATGCCTACTTTTTGAAATGGTCTGCATGATGTCACGCGGTGTTGAGGCAAGGATCCCATTAATTGCTTCGCTGCACCAGCTTTCAGCCTAAAACAAACCAAGCATTTATGAGTAACTTTTTTGACTTGTCGCATGCCATTAATTAGCCAGTATTTTTGATTATACTTACGACGTTACATCCTCAAGATTTAATTACTACGTAGTTTCACTTCTCAATGTATAGGCGTCGCACATAATTTTTAGAGCTGTGGAAATAAAAATCAAAATTATTAAATTCTAATTGGCTGTGTAACGATATCCGTCGCCCGTCGACTACGGCGCCCTCTCCGGTGAACTTCATTCCTTTTTTATGTGCGGGCGTCGCGACTTCGTGCGTTTCGCAAAACTAACTATAAGTTTGTGAAAAGTATTGTGAAAGTGTGTAAAAATGGGAAAAAGACGAAGGGAACGCAGTGTTTCGAGGATTCGACGAAAAATAAAGCGTTTGGAGCGAAAGTTACGTGAACGCGACTCATCAACGGAGGAGGAAGGTTAGTACCTACTCTAGGAGTATCTACGTATCTGTGCATAATTTAAATAGTACTAGCCAAATATCGATCAATTTACTGATTTGCTATTGATTGGCATACGTACATACCAATGAATTTGTCTTCTAAACACTTTTCTTTCGACATGTCGTTTTGCAATTTCTAATAATGGCGGCCGGCACATCGCCGGCTACTCGTAACCTTTTTATTTTTGGTACCTAGGTAAAAATGTTATGTTTGTACCTAGCTAGGATTAGGTTATGTTTGTTACATTTGATATTAGGTAGGTTCCAGCTGTTGTCGAATACTGCTAGTGAGAGTCTGAAAGGTCATTGACATTGACACAATGTTCTCATACAAAGTTGAGTTGGAGGGTAGGTAGTTATACTCCGTGACGTGAGCACGGCTGATAACTAACTAGTCTAGAGGCGTATCGTGAATACGTACAACGACTTAAAAATGTAAACATAAGTACTGTACACCAGCTTGTCAATTAAACAGTCTAGAGGCGTAACGTGAGTACGTACAAAGGCTAAAAGACAAGATTATGTTCACTCCAACAGTGGTTCTTTTCTTTTAACTTACAGAATATGACCACCACTACACAAGGTCACCAACACCAGACTCACAGCGATTTTCTGCGCATTCAGACGGGTCAGAAAATAATATTCCCATCATATCTGGCGCTAGTCCACCACATGCCGACGCAGACAACCTGCTTCCTCAGGATCCTGGTCCTAGCACAAATGAGGCCCCTGTTTCCGAGGTCTTACCACCTGTCAATGAGGAGATCTCTAAACGTTGGGGTAGGGTCCTGATAGAAGGGCTGACTAAAGAGGTGAAGGAAGCTACCTTAAAGAAGACCTTAACACCTGAGAACTTTACTCTAGTGAAAGCGCCAAAGATAAACTTAGAAATATCTACTGTAATAAGTGATAATATTAAACATCGGGACAAAGGGCATTGCTGGCCTTACCAATTTAGCCTCATCTCTGATAAAAGAAGACCACACAAAGGTGGAAATCCTAAAAAGACTTTCAGAAGTCAGCCAGATTTTTCTTGACCTGCACTATGAGAACACACAACATAGAAGAAAGTTAATAACTTCTTCATTGGACAAAAAAATTTCAACTGCTATTACAGATGTAAAACGGGATTCATTTCTTTTTGGAGCTAGCCTTGGAGAAAAGATTAAAGCCACAAAAACAGCTGAAAAATCAGGTCTTCAAATTAAGCGCAGCATTCCATCCACATCCAGACAACAGGGAAACTGGAGAGGCCCACCCAGATACCAACCAATCAAGGCTACCAAACCGGGTGGGCCGAAGCAGAGGTACACGTCCTTCAGTCAAGGACAAGCAACACAGCAAGGTCGGTGGCAGCCAGCTGCGAATCGAGTCCCTCCTGTCCGGAAGACGGATTACAGAGCTCGCAGGAACCAGTAGAGGTAAAAGTTCATGCTGGTAGATTGCGTCACTTTGTTAACAACTGGAAAGCTATAACTAAAGATCCAATTGTATTAAACTATGTTAAAGGTTTAAAAATTCCTTTTGTTAGGGTTCCTTTTCAAAAATTTGAGCCATCTAACCCTAGGTTCGGTAAAACAGAACTTAAACATCTAAAGTGGTCCATTTCAAAATTACTGAGTTCAGGAGCTATTAAAAAATGCAATGATGTGTCTGATCAGTTTATATCTAATATTTTTTTGATTCCCAAAAGGGACGGGTCATTTAGGTTCATTTTAAATTTGAAATCACTTAATAAATTTATTAGTCCGGAACATTTTAAGATGGAAGACATTCGTACTGCCACTAAGTTAATTAGTAAGGATTGCTTCATGACAACTATGGATCTACAGGATGCATATTTTTTAGTGCCCATTCACAATTCTAGTAAAAAATATCTGAGATTTAGATTTCAAGGTTCTACTTTTGAATTTCAATGTCTCCCTTTTGGTTTATCTATAGCACCTTTTATTTTTACAAAATTAATGAAGCCAGTAGTAACTTATCTTAGGAACCAAGGGTTGCTACTAGTTATATATTTAGATGATTTGTTGTGCATAAAATAATAACACTTTTAATAGTTGCCTTAAAAGTACAGAAACAGCGGTGCACTTTCTCGAGAGATTAGGATTCATCATAAATAAAGAAAAAAGTAGCTTGGTACCAAAACAAATTCAAAAGTTTTTAGGATTTGAAATAAATTCACATGATATGTGTCTAATGTTGCCAGATAAAAAACGTCAAAATATATTAGACCAAACAATAAGAATTGCTAGGAAAAATTCAATAACAATTAGAGACTTTGCAAAGTATCTTGGATTACTCTGCTCAGCTTGTCCAGCAATTTGTTATGGTTGGTTATATACAAAACGCTTCGAGCGTGAAAAGTTTCTAGCTCTAAGTAATTTTGAGGACAACTATGATTGTGTCATGAATCTTTCACCCAACCTGAAGTCAGAGTTTTCCTGGTGGCAAAATAATATTTTAACATTAAAAAATCCAATACATTGTGGTAGGTATGCTCTTGAGATCTTCTCAGATTCATCTCTTACGGGTTGGGGTATTTATTGCAATGGAGTACGTGCTCATGGTTTGTGGAGTGTCACAGAATCCAAAGAACAAATAAATCTTTTAGAGTTAAAAGCAGCCCTTATAGGCTTACAGTGCTTTGCTAAAGACCTTTATGATAAGGAAATTCTACTTAGGATTGACAACACTACAGCTATCGCTTACATAAATAAGTACGGAGGAATTCAATATACACACCTTAATGATGTAGCCAGAGAAATCTGGCAATGGTGTGAACAAAGGAAACTCTTTGTGTATGCCTCCTACATTAAGTCTAAAGATAACACAGAAGCCGACCAGGAGTCGAGACGTTTTAATATTGACATTGAATGGGACTTAGCTTCATTTGCTTTTGATAAGATCACAAATACTTTCGGAACACCTCAAATCGATCTGTTTGCCACGCGACTGAACGCGAAGTGTAAGAAATACATATCGTGGAAACGAGATCCTTCAGCATATAATATTGATGCATTCACAATAGACTGGTCACCTTATTATTTTTACGCGTTTCCCCCGTTCTCACTGATTCTTAAATGCCTAAGAAAAATAGTGACAGATAAAGCCACTGGGATTATGGTAGTACCTTATTGGCCTAGCCAGCCATGGTACCCACTCTTTTTATCTCTAACCCAAACTAAAGTTATTTATTTTGAACCAAGTCCCTCATTGCTGTTATCACCTTTCAGGACTCCACACCCACTTTGGAAAGGACTTACCCTGGTGTCGTCAGTATTATCGAGCAATCGTACGTAAAACAATCGTTGCCAGAGAGTGCTATTAAAATAATAATATCATCGTTAGCCGACAGCTCTCTTAAACAATATAACGTAGTTTTAAAAAAATGGTGGCATTTTTGTATTAAAAAGAAATTAATGTTTTTGATTACAATGTTCCCAACATCCTAGAATTTTTGGTCAATGAATATCACTTAGGGTCAAATTATTCAAGCCTCAATACCTGTCGTTCTGCACTTGCATTAATACTAGGTAAGTGTATAAGTCAAGATGATAGAATTATAAGGTTTATGAAAGGAGTCTATAGGACTAAACTTTCCTTCCCCTAGATATAAATCTACATGGGATCCTAATCTTGTATTAGATTATCTTTCGAATCATTACCCGAACGAGAGTCAACCTTTGGCTTCTTTATCCAAAAAATTAGTTGCTCTACTCGCGTTATCGACAGCACAACGTGTGCAGACTCTATCACTGATACGCTTGTCTAGTATTAAAGTAAGTAGCACGAGGATAGACATCAACATAAACGATTTAATCAAAACCTCGGCCCCAAACAGATCGGCGCCTAATTTAATTCTACCTTTTTTCCCTAGTAGAGAAGAAATCTGTCCTGCAAAGACGTTGTCCTCGTATATTGAGGCGACTAAGATTTATAGAAGCTTACCGCTAACAGATAGACTCATTCTTACTGCCAAGAAACCAATCCATAATGCTAGTGCTGCCACTATAAGTAGATGGATTAGAAACGTGCTAACTGAAAGTGGTATTGATACTGGGGTTTTTACAGCACATAGCACCCGCCACGCGTCCACCTCGGCGGCTAGTCGTAAAGGGGTTCCAGTGGACATAATTAAACGAACCGCGGGTTGGTCGGGCAATTCATTAACATTTGCCAAATTCTATAATCGTCCGATTACAGTTAATGATGACAATGCATTTGCAGAGGCAATTTACAATATTTAAATGAAGGTGAAAATTGATTAGATAAGATTATAAGAAAGTACATTTGTCACTATGCAGAGGATGCAATTTTTGTTTGTTTGTCAACATTTCTGTGTTTTTTAGTTTATTGTTTACATAATAAACATATTTCTACTTGTTTAATTAACGTACTTAATCGTTTTAATTGTATCCTTATCAATCTCGTTTGAATGAAAGCGCTGAACATCTACGTAGTAATTAAATCTTGAGGATGTAACGTCGTAAGTATAATTAATGGTTAAACGAACTTACCTTAAGTGATGTTCGACCATAATTATACGAGACGTTACATCCGAAGAGATTTAAAGTCCCACCCGTACCCATAAACTAAAGCCCATATGTAAAAAATAATATCATCAAACGAGATGAATGTCTCTAAAAAGAATGAAGTTCACCGGAGAGGGCGCCGTAGTCGACGGGCGACGGATATCGTTACACAGCCAATTAGAATTTAATAATTTTGATTTTTATTTCCACAGCTCTAAAAATTATGTGCGACGCCTATACATTGAGAAGTGAAACTACGTAGTAATTAAATCTCTTCGGATGTAACGTCTCGTATAATTATGGTCGAACATCACTTAAGGTAAGTTCGTTTAACCATTAATTTAAGTTGGCTAGGAGTGACTTAGGTCCAGCATGTAATAACCTAACATGTTCACTCTGTATAATAAGTTCAGTTATTCGAGATTTTCGAGGTAGAATGATAGAATGTTTCTGTGCAATCGGTATATCCGAATTGTCTAAACGATCTCCTACTCTGATCAGGCCCTCTGTATCCATGAATGGATGTAGGGTTTGCAGTGGCCCTCGCACGGTGTTACCCTTCCGCAACGAGTCTATTTCTTCACAATAATGTATTGACTGCTCATGTTTAATTATTGAATGCATCGCATGTTGCAGCTCATTAGGACTGAGAGCACCTTTGAGTTTTGTATTCTCTTTTAGGTTTCGACAAAATCTGTGCACATATGCAATTACCCTCATCATCTTTCCTATCTCTGAATATTTATTTAATACTTGAAATATATTATGCTGTATACCTGCTGTCAACACGACTTTAGCTGGAGGGGTGGACGTGGAGTTCGTTTTCATTTCAGGTAAGCTTTCAGGTAAGACTAACCTTTCAGTATCAAAGTTGTACCTCGATTGCAGAAACTTCGGTCCCTCCCACCAGAGGGCGCAGGTCGGAAGCTCCTGAGGGCTGATACCCTTACTAATCAAATCAGCAGGGTTCTCTGCGGAAGGCACGTATAGCCAGCGCCACCTATCGGTTTTTTGCTGAATTACCCCCACTCTGTTCGATACATAAGCCTGTAGTTTAGTGAGTTCAGTTTGAATCCAAGCTAAAGTTATTTTGGAGTCGGTAAATAGGTACACATCATCAATTTGAATATTTTTATGTAAAGTATCATAAACTCGCTCCATTAAAACGGATAGAAGCAATGCAGCATTAAGCTCCAGTCTGGGTATGGTTAATGCATTCGCACGTGGATTTACTCGCGACTTCGAACAGAGTAAGGATAATTCAGCCTTACCAGTTTTGTCGACCACGCGTAGGTATATGCAGCACCCGTACCCCGTCGTGCTGGAGGCATCCGCGAAGCCAGTCAGCTGGACAGCTACCGCGCTGATGGTTGGGATGTGCCGGTCTAAATTGATAGGTTGCATGGCAGCCAAGCTTCTAGCAAATTGAAGCCACTCGTCCACTAGCTCATTACATATTTTATCATCCCATCCAATATTACATGACCATATTTTTTGGATGATGCTTTTGGCCTTAATTACAATCGGACTAGCAAAACCCATGGGGTCATAGAACTTAGAAATATAGCTAAGCACCCCTCTTTTTGTCATTATATTCTCATTAAATGGCTCTGGGCTGTTTATTTTAAAACAATCCTTTTGAACATCAAGTGCAAGCCCCAAAGCTTTCATATTATAGTTGCCCTTTTGCAGGTCAAGCTCGCTGAATTGCTGTTCAACCTCTGGTATGTCAGACAGAACAGTAGGTGTGTTGGAAGCCCACTTATGTAAACGAAAGCTTCCATAACTTAACATTTCACATAACTGCCGTTTAGCTTCAAGCAATTGATGCATATCAGAACATGAATAGATCACGTCATCAACATATGTGCAGTTTTTAATTATAAATGATGCTAGCGGTAGCTCATGCTCATGCCTTTGTGCAAGTTCAAGCAAACAGCGCGTTGCCAAATAGCTTGAAGACTTCATACCATAAGTGACAGTGTCAAGTCGCATACATTTTATGGTTTGACTAGGGTCGTCGCGCCATAGAATGTTTTGGAGTGAAGTGTGTTCCGGGTTCACCAGAATATTTCGGAACATCTTCTTAATATCTGAACTTAAAGTGAATTCTCCAAATCGAAATAACAAAACAATATCAAATAATTCTTTCTGCACTGTAGGTCCATTCAACAAAATATCATTCAATGAGATCCTTTTACTGGTTTTCATTGAAGCATCATACACAACTCTGGTATGAGTACTTTTGCTTTGCTCGTTTATTACCGCATGATGTGGCATAAAATAAATTGGATCTTCATAAAAATTGTAAGAATTAATGTCGACAAAGTGCCCATGACCGAGCTCTATGTATTCACCTATGAACTTTTTATAATCAGTAAGTAAGTTAATGTTGCTTCGCAGTCTTTTTTCTAGACTGAGAAACCTGTGTAAGGCTAGGTCAAATGAATTCCCTAGAGTCTCATTTATTTTGCAGGTTTCTAGCTTCAAAGGTAAGTCAACAGTGAATTTTTTATTTTCAAGTTTTACTGAATTTATAAACATACTTTCAGCTAAGTTTTGCTCTGAATCCCTTTCTACTAGTAACTCCGGAACGCTCTCCACCTCCCAAAGCTTCCTGACACTGTCACTCACGTCTGTTTCGCACTTAGTACATATTAGAGATACAACCTGATTTTGTATGATGTTAGATGCCATTGCTCCGGCAATGACATGGCCAAACTTCGTGTTTATGATGCCTGGATATGAAGATTGCTGCTGGTCGCCTAGGTGACTGGATGCATGCAAGCGCTGAGATTCCTCAAGCGGCAGGAGGACCTGGAAAAAGATATCAGCACCGATTAGCATATTTATTTCTGAAGGTTGGTTAAAAGTTGTATCTGCCAAAGTGACACCAGCAGGGATTTGTATGCCTTCTAAGCTGACTGGTGATTGAGGCAAGTTACAAGTGATTTTATCTACTACATGACAGTTAACTAGAGTGTTAAATTGGGATATTAAAGAGTTTACTTTTAAAGGAATGCAATAGCTGACTCTGCTCTGGCTCTCTGTCACACCAATGAGGTTAATATCTTTTCGCTTAGGAGTATATCCTAAGACCTTCACTGCTCTTGTAGTGATCAGCGATACCTGAGAACCTGAGTCTAGTATGCACTTTATATGAACTTCTCGTCCATCTTTTGCAAACACCTTTACCCGTGCTGTAGGAATTAGAATATTATTAGCAGGGTCTCCAGATAGGAGGACCACTGGGCCTGGACCACCTTCTTCATCGAGATGCAGCAGTGTGTGATGAGTTTTCTTGCACTGCCCACACCTAAAGTGGAATTTACATTTGCCAGGGTGTGAATTTAAACATATGTTGCATAAGCTTTTTTCTTTTGCAAAGGAGATTCTCTCTTTACTAGGCTGTAATTTAAACTTTGGACATGAGTATAATTTATGATCTGGGCACTTACAATATATGCACTCCATCGCAGTCTTGGTTGTTGCTGCTAAAGCTACCTTATTCTTGGCTGACGACATGGCTGCACCCTGTCGCTTTCCTCCTTCTGCTGCCTCTGTCCGGACATCCGTGTTCTCTAGAGCGAGGGCACGCTTATCCAAATATGCCAAAAAATCCTCAACCGTAGGGTCCTGCTCTTGGTCTCGCTCCAGTTGATAGGACTGGGAGCTGTAGAGGTCCAACTTACGCACCAAGATGCCCAGTAGAATAGGGTCCCAAGCCTCCACCGCTGCCTTCAAGTTGTGCAGAGCACTTAGTGTCTGCCTCACTACAGAAACAAAATTCCTAATCTCATTAGCATTAGGGAACTTGGTAAGCTTGTCCAAGTCTAAGAGAGTGTTTACATGCTCATTTACAATCTTATATTTGTTATAAAATCGCTTGTCTAACAACTGCAATGCATTGTCATAACTTTCACTGACAAGAGGAAGATTACTAATTAAATCATAAGGTGGGCCCTGGAGGAATGATCGCAGATAATAGAGCTTTTGGACGTTGTCTAAACATGGGTCGTTATGGATTACAGATTTGAATATCTCTATAAAGTTTACGTATTCCGAATATTTTCCTGTAAAATTAGGTATATTGATATGGGGTAATTTAGTTCTAGAAATGACACTATTACCTGACTCCGAGGTTTTCCCTCCCTTGTTTGTACTTTTTGACTTAATATTTTCATTTAGAAGCGTCAGACAATGGAAATACTTATTTTCCATGTCCACTACATTTTCTATGTCTGACGAATCTAATGCCAAGATATCTTTGTTATAATTTTCGTACTCTTCAAAAGCAGCTAGTAATCTGTCCCTTTTAGTTATCAGCGCTTCCACTGAGCTTACATTTAATTCGTTTGACTCGGCTACAAAAGCATATAACCTGGTGATTGTACCTTTAGAGTATCCCCTGCACACTCGCAACTTCTTTATCCCATCATCCATTTTTCCAAACTAAATTGAGACACTGTATGACAATAAAATAACTCAAAATTGCAGTAAAAATGTAAAAACAATATAGAACTTCAACTCAGATGACGCTAAGCTATGGTCCTTAGAAAATATGGCCGCCAGCCGTGCACTTTGTTGTTCACTCATTCACCGCACAACGTTCTCCGGTTGTACCAACCTAACCGCACTTTGCACCAATGAGAGCCGACCGGTGCCTCGCTGACCGTAGCTCGCTGCGTTGCAATTGGTCGAATTCACCGCGCGCCAATTTTTGAATGATGACGCCGCTGTTCTATCCCTCTCGCACTCGTAGAAGTCGCAAATGATTCAGAAAATGGCCGATCGATTCTTCTTTCGATTTATTGGAATTTCTTGATTTTGAAAATGAAAATGTATGTCGGATTCTTGAAGTACGGATCTTACTATTCTTCTCGCAGCAATCGATACTTGATATAATCGCAAGTATATGCTGAAATCCGTATGCTCTGCCTTTGCCGCCTTTTGTTGCGTGAGTTGCGTCACGTGGGCTTGCTGTACGTACGTGCTTACTCGCAGTGATGATGAGCGTTCTCGCAGCAAATAGCTGAATCGCTGATGACGAATCGTAGGATTGGAACTTGCTTGATGGACCAATGAAGCCACTAATGTTTCCTCGTACCTCTAGTCGTCGTCGTCGTCGTCGTTGTCGTCGTGTCAAGATATCCGACTCGTGGGACCAATGTGGACGGCTTCACCTCAGTATAAGCTCGTAGGCCTAATGTCGGAGGCTACCTTCGATGTGATCGTGTGGACTGTATATTTTCTGGTATCTTGACTATCGATTTAAACAACTTGCTTGGTAATAAAAACACTTTAATTTTCACTGTTATATAAGTACAGACACTACGCACGTAACCGCACGTTCAATGGCAAACGGAAGAGAGATACATAGACAATTTTGATTGTTGACCATAGAGTAAAAAATCTAAAACTAACTTTGTGTTGCCATAAACAAATACTGTTTTTTTTAAAACAAGTGAAATGGTTCATAGTGTACACCTAATGGTACACGATGAACCGGGGGGGTGGTACTAAATGATCCAGGTGGTACACAATGAATCACAGTAATATAAAAACCGAAGATTGTTTGTTTTAAGTGGAAAATAAATAAAACATTTGTAAGTTTCATTATTTAATAGGTTTCGGCTTATATAAAAACTATGCAATCAGTCTTAAAACTTAATTTTTAACTGTAATTATAAACCCTTAAAAAGTTTTGAGAAGATAAATTATACTTATACTACTTAACTATACTTACTGGATTCATAACATCACCTATGTATTTATCACAATCAGTCTTAATTATTTTTGTATGCCTAAATCACAAATTGTACTTAACAATAGGTAAAAAATAGGAATAATCAGTTGGCTGCTTTTCTGATACTCAGTCTCGACAAGTGCTTATCTATTCATCTTTGGATATCTTCTCCGGTGTGATACCCTTTTTTACGGGCTTCCCTTCCTACCGTGTTTCGTCCCATGCTGAAATAAACAAATAGTAATTATACTTACATCACATTTAACATTTAGAGGTTGACTTTAATAATACTCCCCACCTGTATAGATAGCATAAAACAAAGCAATTAGATGTGGTACACAATTAACCATGGTTCATTGCTTACCCAGGATAAATGGCTCACTGCTTACCCACCTCCCCTTAGGAAATGTTAGGTTATGTTTTACACAATAACCGTTGAAAAGTAATACAAAAAATAGTCTTAAACAAGCGCAAGGACCTACATTACACATACAATTCACACATAGTTAAGTAAGAGTTAAATTATTAAAGTAATTACAAAAAGAAACTCACGTTTTTTTCGTCGTTTTTGCTTGAGTAAACACAAGGACGCGGCGCACGCGTTCGTTTGTGGCGGGAAGCGCCCGGCGACTAGACCAAACTGCACGACGTGCCAAGCGAGTCTTGATACGTTTTTTGCGCGAGCGGGCAACGTCGCGTGTGGACGGTAGGTACTATGGTTCATACGGTACACGCGGTTCATTGGCTACCACTCTACCCTATATAATGTTTAAAATTTAAAAATCATTAATTAAATAATAATAATTGTACCTGAAAATATTTGCATGCCATGAGAAATGGCAGACATGTCGTGAGCCACTCCTATTTAAGACCTTGCATGCATGTATTATTTTAATTCTGTATGTAAACACATGTTTGAGCTAATAAAATTTCTTATTCTTATTCTGTTTGAATAGTGGGTTATTTTTTTAAACAAGTAGGTATCGTTTATTTGTTTAGGTTTATCTATACATTTATATAAAAATCAATGCCACTTTTCGTTGTGATTTTATAACTCAAGAACGGGCTCACCTGTCCAAACACAATGTTTAGGCTTTGTTCGGACTATTTAGTAGATGGTTTATGTGAAGTTGGGTAGGGTATAGTAGTGTTTCGTCCCGTACGTGTTTCCGAACGCACCTTTTTTCTGACATATGAATTGTCAGTTGATTTTGACACTTGACACTTGATAATTTTTGTTGGTTACCACCAGCAGGGCTATTACGTATCTCTGTTGACAGCTCGAATTGATAGCCACTGGGCTCAGTGTATATCAATTAACTGTCAAAAGGTTAGTTTCGTATTATGTATGACCAAACGCGATCAAATATGACGTCATTGGTGAACATCGTGGCTGTTAGTCACCGTAAATCATTTTGACAGATGCTTTCGTATCGATACTTCTAATATTGCGATTATGTAAGCCTAATGGACATCAAATTGATAACAACTGAGTGTGAAGTTGCTATCGTGATAGACGTTACTCATAGGTAGTGTTTTATAAGGTTTTGTGATATACACCTATGCCGATTTCTGTGCAAACATTATGTCTTTTGTTGTTTTATTGTTTAGATAGCTTGTGATGTTCTAAAATATTTATTTTCTTGTATTAGTTGCTAATAAACTAATCGGAATGGTATCGTTAGTTCTGATTTCAGCCACGCGCCAAAAGATCCTTGTAGTTATAAATGAAAAGGCTTACTTAATTAATTAATTAGAGATAAATAGTTTCATTAGTAGCTCGTAATACTTTTAGGCCTTTAGGCCCAGCGCACACCGCTGGAGGCGCGGTGGAGCGCATTTCCCTAAAACGTGCTGGCGGATCCGCGGGCCCCAAGCGGCGCTGAGAGCCCTTGAGCGGAGCGGCGCGCAGCTACTCCGAGCGCGCCCATTAATAGTGCTGTTCGATATTTTGTACAGACAACTCGCTCTCGTGGTGCGGCGGCGGAGCGCAGAGCAGTACGGCGGTGACTGGAGCAGTCGCGCGCATGTTCTTGTAGTGGCTTGAGGGCGCTCTGCAGGGCTATTATGTATCTCTGTTGACAGCTCGAATTGATAGTAACTGGGCTCAGGGTATATCAAATAGCTGTCAAAAGGTTCGTTTTGTATTATGTATCACCAGTCGCGATCAAATATGACGTCATTGGTGAACATCGTTGCTGTTAGTCACCGTAAATCATTTTGACAGATGCTTTCGTATCGATACTTTTAATATTGCGATTACGTAAGCATAATGGATATCAAATTGATGACAACTGAGTGTGAAATTGCTATCGTGATAGACGTTACTCATAGGTGTTTTAATAGTTATTTATGCAACTGTTGTATAATGAGGGGTATTAAAACACGAATGTGGGTTTATCACACGAGGCGAAGCCGAGTGTGATAATAGTATCACATGAGTGTTTTAATACCTAATTATGAACAGTTGCATACAAGACTTTATCTACATCCATGATATGAATCCTCCATAAAAGGTTCTGAAACCATAGGGTGTTGCAGTGTTGTAAGAAGTCTATGTAAATTCATGGAAAGTTTAATTGCTGAGTATTTAATACAAACAAACCATGTATAGGTTATAAGTTATAATATAATTATTAACATTTTGGATTGTACAATTATTAAAATGCACAAAGCTTGTATCACTCATTTTTGTAAACAACAAAGTACTTAGTGCAATACTAATATCCAAATATCGAACAAAGATGGCGGGATACGACGTGAATTCGAATTAACCTATAAGTTTTTTTTTTAATTACGTCGCTGTGGTAGTGAATCGCACGTGCTAGACAATGTTCTTTTTTTAAAACAAGTTGCATAATGAAATTCAGTACAACATTATAACACCCGTTTGGATGTTATAATGGTTATTATGACACTGGCTGTTTTAATGTTGGCCATAAGCTAACTGTTTCAGATACTTTTATAGAGGATTTATAGCATGGGTGTAGATAAAAGGTTTTATGATATACACCGGTGCCGATTTCTGTGCAAACATTGTCTTTTGTTGTTTTATTGTGTTTAAAGCTTGTAATGTTCTAAAATATTTATTTTCTTGTATTTTAATATTAGTTTTTAAACTAATCGGAATGGTATCGTTAGTTCTGATTTCAGCCACGCGTCAAAAGATCCTTGTACAGTTATAAATGAAAAGGCTTAAAAATAACTATAGATAGATAGTTTTAGCTCGTAATACTTTTAGGCCCAGCGCACACCGCTGGAGGCGCGGCGGAGTGCATTTCCTTAAAACTCGCTGGCGGATCCACGGGCCCCGAGCGGCGCTGAGAGCCCTTGAACGGGAGCGGCGTGCAGCTACTCCGAGCGCGCACATTAATAGTGCTGTTCGATATTTTGTATAGACAACTCGCTCTCGTGGTGCGGCGGCGGGCGGAGCGCAGAGCAGCGCGGTGGCGACTGGAGCTAGTTAGGTAGCTAGTTCTTGTAGTAGCTTGAGGGCGCTCTGAGCACCGCGTGCGCCTAAGGCTATCTTATATATTTACCGTATGTCAAGGTAGTTAAGCCGCGCTTCCAGTGGTGTGCGCTGGGCCTTACTCTAACTTCACTTTTCTACATGTTGTATATTTGTTTTGTGAAACATGTTGAAAAAAAAAGACAAATAATAACTTTATTTATTTGAATTATACTACATACTACTACTAATTATTACCCACGTACTACCAACACCGTATGTTTAGAACAGTTGATGATCCAAAACCGGTTCCTAGTCCATCAGAATACACAATGATATTACTTTGGGTGGGGTTCAAATTGTGGGCTTCTCGCACTCCAGTCCGGATACACCATCAATCAGCTCATTGAACAGGTTATTGGTATTAGTGATCTCTTTGCTGGCTTTAATGGTGTTATGTGCCTTGCACAATTATTCTGCTTCTAGTTCAAATATTCGTTTTAGTCATGAGTGTCATGGTATTGCTGGAAACCAGACACTAGTTGACGGAAATGGTGATACTAGTCCAGTATCTCGTCCTATGTTCTCTACCTCACACCCAACGGTGTGAAGTTCTGCAAGCTGGCTCTTCAGTTGAGTGTTTTTGTTTACTATTGACTAAATTTCAACTTCACTTCCATCCTGTCCCGCAGTAGCTTGCTCACTCATTTCTAGCTCTGCTTTTAGTTTGTCACTCATGTCATGAACGTAGCTCCGCAGGTCATCATATTGCTTGATTACCTTAACCAACACCTGAAATGTGACAAGAAACAGCTGAGTATGTTAAGAGAATATTATGTTTGTTGAAACCTTGAGAAAGTAGGAGTTTTAAAGTTAGAATGAAGTAAAATATTAAATGAAAAAATAAAGGTAAGTACGGAATAATAGCCTAAAATTAATATTCTATTAATTTAAAATTTGATATATGCTCAAACTTACTACAGTCAACACTTTAGGGAAAGGCTATTTTTTACTTTGATAAGATTCAAGGATTGATATGAACATAAGTTTTATGTGGGAACAAAGTTTAAATATGTACTTTAATTATAACTAAGTGGTTTAGTTATAATATTTAGAGCATAGCTATCAGAGACACCATATTAAGTGTGAAGTAGGGTTTGTAGTGAATGTTATAAGTCTGGGCAAGAGTTTTCGTCCTCGAATTTGCGTACACAATTTGTCAAGCAAAATGAGACGTAAACGTAGCTGGTGTTTACTGGGACGTCGCTCGGTGTCTGTGTAATGCATAGTATGTAAATTATGCAACACTAATACGTAAATTAAAACAGAATACTCCCCAGGTTCGAAGAATTCAAATTCACAGTCCAAAAATTGACAGCCGGTTATCGAATGGAGTTATCACAATTTATCCAGGCTTGCACAACAACTTATAACATTTTATGTCATACATTTTCGGTTCCTTTTACAATTAAAGAAGTTATAAATAAGTAAACACATTTATTTACAATAACAATGTCATTGTCAGTAATGTCACATGTTATATAAACCGCTTATTATAAAATGTTCCCTAAAACCAAGTATTGTAACGGTCAAAGGGTGTTTCTCAACTTGGCCGCATAATAGTCGATAAAAAATAGAGTGGTTAACTGGCTGAGGCGAAGCGGGCTGTTAGTCACCGTAAAGTGATATCCACTCAGTGTGTTAGGTAATACCAATAAAGTGACATTTACGGTTGTCATCGAAGTTCGGTGTACAACCGAAGCTTGATAGTCACTGGATATCAAAAAGATACATAATAGGCCTTGTAAAATTGATTTTACTTTTGTTTTATTGATTTTTTTTGTAAATCCGAGTTGATCTTATTTGTTATCGACAATTTGGTTGCGATCCGTGATTTATTGGACCTTGGAACCCCGTTTGAGTAAAATACTGGGATATTTTGATGCATTTGAACAATAACGCCGAATTGTGGTTAGATTTACCGCGATTTAATTTTAGATTTACGGCATGTGTGTGATAATTGTGGCTGCCCAATATATTGCGAACTTGTGCAACATCCCGGATGGTGTGAACAGCGTCTCTTGTGACCGCCGCGTACACCACTTGACAACATTACTCAATCATTTACACTAACACACATACAACGCCGTGATCTGAGATCAGCAGGCCTATTATGTAACTTTCTGATATCCAGTGACTATCAAGCTTCGGTTGTACACCGAACTTTGTTGACAACTGTGAATGTCATATTATTGGTATTATGTAACACACTGAGTGTATATCACTTTACGGTGACTAACAAGCGCGCTTCGCCTCAGCAGTTGACCACTCTATTTTTTATCGACTATTATGCAGCTAAGTTAAGTAGCGCCCGTTGAGCATTACAATACTTGGTTTTAGGGAACATTTTATAATAAGCGGTTTATATAACATGTGACATTACTGACAATGACATTTTTATTGTAAATAAATATGTTTACTTATAGATAACTTCTTTATTTGATAAAGGAACCGATAATGTATGACTTAGAATGTGTTATGTTGTTGTGCAAGCCTGTATAAATTGTGATAACTCCATTCGATAACCGGCTGTCAACTTTTGGACTGTGAATTTGAATTCTTCGAACCTGGGGAGTATTCTGTTTTAATTTACATATTAGTGTTGTATAATTTACATACTATACATTACACAGACACCGAGCGACGTCCCAGTAAACACCAGCTACGTTTACGTCTCATTTAGCTTGACAAATTGTGTACGCAAATTCGAGAACGAAAACTCTTGCCTGACTTATTATAACATTCACTACAAACCCTTCACACTTAATATGGTGTCTCTAATACCTGTGCTCTAAATATTATAACTAAACCACTTAGTTCATAATTAAAGTACATATTTAAACTTTGTTCCTACATAAAACTCATGTTCATGTCAATCCTTGAATCTTATCAAAGTAAATGTAAAAATAGCCTTTCCCTAAAGTGTTGACTGTAGCAAGTTTGAGCATATTAAATCAAATTTAAAATTAATAGAAAATTAATTTGAAGTTATTTTTCCATACCTTTATTTTTTCATTTAATATTTTACTCCATTCTAACTTCAAAACTCCTACTTTCTCAAGGTTTTATGAAACATAATATTCTCTTAACATACTCAGCTGTTTCTTGTCACATTTCAGGTGTTGGTTAACATAATCAGGCAATATGATGACCTGCGAAGCTACGTTCATGACATGAGTGACAAACTTAAGAGCAGAGCTGACGGAGCTAGATTCATCTAGAAATGAGTGAGCAAGCTACTGCGGGACAGGAAGGAAGTGAAGTTGAAATTTAGTCAATAGTAAACAAAAACACTCAACTGAAGAGCCAGCTTGCAGAACTTCACACCCAACACATAGGACGAGATACTGGACTAGCTCACCATCTCCGTCAACTAGTGTCTGGTTTTCAGCAATACCATGACACTCATGACTGAAACGAATATTTGAACTAGAAGCAGAATAATTGTGCAAGGCACATAACACCATTAAAGCCAGCAAAGAGATCACTAACACCAATAACCTGTACAATGAGCTGATTGATGGTGTATCCGCACTGGATTGCGAGCAGCCCACAATTTGAACCCCACCCAAAGTAGTAATATCATAGTGTATTCTGATGGACTAGGAACCGGTTTTGGATCATCAACCGTTCTAAACATACAGTGTTGGTAGTACGTAATAATTAGTAGTAGTATGTAGTATAATTCCAATAAATAAAGTTAGTACAGGATTATTATTTGTCTTTTTTTTCCAATATGTTTCACAAAACAAATATACAACATGTATATAGAAAAGTGAGTGAAGGCTGATGCTCTAGAGTAGCCCGCGAAATTCGAATTTTCTTACGTTTTTTGCAATTTGCAGGCCAGTGCTAGGTTGTATGTTGATTAAAATATTATTCGCGGGTGTAAGACGTATGTAGTTACAGAATTATAATCATCAATACAACCCTCCACGTTTATAAAGGTGTAGAAATAACTTATTCTGCTTTTTTTTTGTTTCCTACACCTTTATGAACTTGGAGGGTTGTATTGATAATTTTGATGATTATAATTCTGTAACTACATACGTCTTACAGCTGCGAATAATATTTTAATCAACATACGACCTAACACGGGCCTGCTATTTGCAAAAAACGTAAGAAAATTTGAATTTCGCGGGCTACCCTGGAGCATTCACCTTAAAGTAAGGCCCAGCGCAAACCGCTGCAGGCGCGGCTTAACTACCTTGACATACGCTAAATATATAAGATATAGGCGCACGCGGTGCTCAGAGCGCCCTCAAGCCACTACAAGAACATGCGCGCGACTGCTCCAGTCACCGCCGTGCTGCTCTGCGCTCCGCCGCCGCACCACGAGAGCGAGTTGTCTGTACAAAATATCGAACAGCACTATTAATGGGCGCGCTCGGAGTAGCTGCGCGCCGCTCCGCTCAAGGGCTCTCAGCGCCGCTCGGGGCCCGCGGATCCGCCAGCACGTTTTAGGGAAATGCGCTCCACCGCGCCTCCAGCGGTGTGCGCTGGGCCTAAAGGCCTAAAAGTATTACGAGCTAATAATAAAACTATTTATCTCTAATTAATTAATTAAGTAAGCCTTTTCATTTATAACTACAAGGATCTTTTGGCGCGTGGCTGAAATCAGAACTAACGATACCATTCCGATTAGTTTATTAGCAACTAATATTAATACAAGAAAATAAATATTTTAGAACATCACAAGCTATCTAAACAATAAAACAACAAAAGACATAATGTTTGCACAGAAATCGGCTTATGTGTATATCACAAAACCTTATAAAACACTACCTATGAGTAACGTCTATCACGATAGCAACTTCACACTCAGTTGTTATCAATTTGATGTCCATTATGCTTACATAATCGCAATT
The DNA here is from genome assembly GCA_905147715.2 of Xestia xanthographa. Lineage (NCBI taxonomy): Eukaryota > Metazoa > Arthropoda > Insecta > Lepidoptera > Noctuidae > Xestia > Xestia xanthographa. The sequence goes on along the minus strand of LR990654.1, from coordinate 13,809,510 downwards.
TTAGAAGTATCGATACGAAAGCATCTGTCAAAATGATTTACGGTGACTAACAGCCACGATGTTCACCAATGACGTCATATTTGATCGCGTTTGGTCATACATAATACGAAACTAACCTTTTGACAGTTATTTGATATACACTGAGCCCAGTTGCTATCAATTCGAGCTGTCAACAGAGATACATAATAGCCCTGCCGGT